>CM038681.1:273261988-274461988 GCA_021605205.1 Aegilops longissima
AGCCTTTGAATTAAATGGGGGATCTAATCCCTTGTAAACCAACCCCAAAATTAATAAATTAATCCAAGGGGAAGTGGGGAAAAACCCCCTCCAGGGGCACAGGGGTTGGAAACTGCCCCTTGTCTCGGTTCCATCTTCCTAGGCCCCCAGTTTTGAGGCCCCTCCGGGCGGGGACCACCCACTGTCCCGCTGGGCATGTTGGAAGAAAGGTGGGAGGATGGCGGGGGAAGCGAAATGGAAGCAAAGGGGGAAGGGTGGGTGGGGATCCTTCCCAATTGGCCGGGCCGTCCCCGGACATTTTACTCCCAAGGCGGGCCAGGGTTCCACTCCGGGGAAGGGAATCCCGGGGAAAAGAGGCCCATTGGGTGGCGGGCCAAGGGAAACCCGAAGGGGGTTACGTCTTGCGTATCCCTGGAATCTAGGAATTATTAAGTGCTTGCATAAATTGTTTTGGGATTTTTTAGAGGTAGAAAAATAACTCAAGTTTGAATTTAGTTCAAACTTGATGCATTTTGAACCCAACCAAAACAACTCCAAGTAGGATGCAATTTGGCAGAGGGTTTTGGAAATGGTCTAATATTAATAAGAAAAGATTGGACATTTATGGACTAAGAAAACTATCACTTGCAAAAAAAGAAAAGAAAGAAGAAGGAAGGAGATGATGGTGCATTGATAGGTTGAGAGAGGAAACAAGTTGTGGAATATCAACAAACACATAGATCAAGTAAATAACAAGATGAATCTCACAATGCACATGATGAGCATGATGCAATGCAAAATGACAAGGGCATAATGCAACATAACAAGTGAGATGAGCATGGTGTAAGAAGCAAAGATATGACAAGGCACTCAACATGATCATGACATAAACATATAGGAATGAAATATGCAAAAATAATTATGATAATGCAACAAACACAATACCCACACGGCAACAACTAAAATAAAGGAAGGCATCTGGAGCATCGGTCTCGGGGCATTACATTAATGGACAATAATCTTATCCTTAGCGTGTTGATTATTGAATCATCACCCTAAGGTTTATCGTGCTACCTAGTCCTTATTTCCGGTGCACTTTCCGATCAATGAGTTAGGATAGTGTCAATCCGTGCTTATTTGATCATATCATCTTGCCCTGAAAAGCAAGATTGTTCTCGAGCTTAGTGACATGTCGGTGGTTCGTGATTTTCCATATATCTTCTCAGAAGTATAACCAGGTTGTCACCTGACCGCTATGTTGAGTTCGTGATCAAGTTGGTTTCTTATAAACCACCCATTCTCCAAGATTCTGTGTTGGATACCCCTGAGCTAGTTGGTTAAGCTAAACAACAACTTCGAGAGTTGGAAGATAAAAAGCTTTGCCAAATTTGGTTCTTTCAGAAGGGATATCTTTGGGTTTGTGTGTGTGTTGAAGAAACATGATATCTTCACCAATTGGTCCTCGTGATCAGTTGTTGGATCTTTTGTCTTGTAAAACTTTGACTTGAGTATGGGCTATCGTCAAGTCAAACCAGAATAACGATATTAAATAACGTTGTCTTACTCGTGGTTGATCCCTCGAGCATACCAATGCTATCACCGTGTTCAGATAATGGCGGGAGTCCAGTGATATGGAAATTCCGATGAGTTGCTATTGAGTCCATCAGCAGCATTTTGTCTCCTTCATGAATCATGTTGAACATTAAGCTAGTGTTGGAAACTTTTTGTAAGCATTATCTTCATGTCCCGTTCCTGAAGCATATGTTGGATGAAAGAAGTGACTCCCTCGCATTCATGTGCATTCGATGCAAGTTGCCGCCGTGAATTTGAGAAAGTTAGTTTTGCTTCCCCTGGAATCGTCCCAAGTCAGTCATGCATGTGCGAAATATTCCATGGTTTGGTAGATTAATTACCTCCATTCCATATGTATTCCCTAGCACACCAAGCCACTGGCTGATTTGTTCAGGGAGAAGAAGTTTCTTCATAAGAGCTAATCATATGACTTATGCAAGGACTTCGATATCCTTGATGATGCTTCCCAACTAGGACTCGGTAGTGTTTCTTTGTAAGACTACTATGTGGTCATGCTTGTCTGGGACAGCATGTTCACATGTGTTTAGCAGAACCAGCTCATGTTTTGGAGCTTACTACCATAGTCCATTTCCCGAGAATCTCGCAATGCCATCTCGTCGATTTGTGTTGCAAACTTTCATTTTCTTTCTGGACTTGATGAGTCTGGAATATCCTGACACCAACCAGATCTGAATCTCGGGAAGATATGATGCTTGGAGCGTGTCCCAAGAACTATAATATTGGTCTCTCTGTAGAACTTGATAAAGTAGATGGCGTGGCCAACACACCCAACCCAGGAAGACCTATTATTGTAGTATCTTGATTGAGGAAGTTGGCCACCTCCCATAAGGATCTCATAGGATATACTCCACAAGTTGCTCCTTAGGGATTCTTGTGTTCCAAGTCCGACCTTTTACTTGATGTCCTAGAGACCAACCCATATCAATAAATGGGTTACGCTTAGCACATCAAGGAGAACATTAGAAGCGGAGTGCTAAATGTCTCTCGGTCGATCATCCAGATTTTGTTTCCTTGTCCTCGTTAAGGTGAAATCTGAGAAGGTGTTAGCTTCCTTTGCATCTGCATCGTCCATCACCATTCATCATGGTAGTATGTTGTGTTGCCAGGATCCTTGACACGGATATTGGTAAAACCTTGATGAATATGGAAATGCTCAAGTTCTTGAGAGCACGCGCAAGCACTAGGTTTTATCGTTGGCGTTAATTGGGATTTGCTCCAAGTTTCCTCGCTTATGTTATAACCTTTCCAAACAGTGGGCTCACTCTCTACTATTGGGTTTCTCCCCAGTTACTAGAATCATTCCCAGCATTTCCATTTTATTCCCATCTTGAACCGCCGTTGTGCCATCCTACCACGGGTTCCATCCATTTCCGATGATAAGTAGAGATCATCCATTACGTTGTCTTCAACAAGGTAGTCCACATCATCCATTCTAGTCAGGGTATGTCATTCTTTCGAACTCCTTCAAATGATTGCTCGAGATTTGCCCTAGGCTGGTATAGAAAATTTTATTGATATCTGAATCAAAAGTAATTCTTTTTTTCCACTTAAGGGATAATTCTACGAGTCATCCTTCTCTAGGGTGTCTCGTTATGCTATCATGGCAACTCAAATCCTCGCTACGTTGACAACCGTTCACCACCCTCTTAGGTGTGGAATTGTTGTCTACCTAGTGAACCCTCGTCATCTGTTCCACTCCATCCCTCTAGATGTGTGCTTCGTGTCTCAGCTTGAGAGATGTTGCTATCTCTCATTCCGTGAGTTGATCCTGAGTTGTTCGATCTTCGAGAAGATCTATCCTGCCAGAGTTTCCTTTTCCTCTCGTTGTCAGGTTGGCTGGAGTTCTCAGAGCAAGACGGCGAGACAAAGATGGTGATTGAATCAACACCTTTATGAAGTGCAACCTGGATCATGAAGATTATGTTAGTTTGTGTTCCCCTTCATCTTACCCTACACTTGAATCTCGGGGCGAGATTCTTGTTTAGTGGAGGTGAGCTGTCGATACCCTAGCTTAGTCTTGCCGGTCATTGCATAGTCTCCATGCATCATGTTTACTTTTCTCGAAACTTGAAATGGGGATGACAGAACCCAAAGACACCCCTTAATCCAAGTAGGGTTTACCAAAATCTTTTTCAATGAACCTGAAATGCCCTTCTAAAATGTTCATCATCTTTGCCTTGGTCTAGATCCTGTGACAAAAATGGTGCACACTTTTCTAGGACATCACAAGGTCCCTGGATTAAATCATATGTTATTTTCATTAGGACATTTAAATGATATAAAATATTTTAAATGTCCAAATAATTCTGAACTTAAGTGAGGGCTGTTGGAAATATTCCAAACAGAGCCCACAATTATTTTCAGGGTTTACGAAAATGCCATAGCATTTTAATTAAGTCAAAAGAAACTAAGTTAGAAGAGAGAGAGAGAGAGAGAGAGAGAGAGCCACCTAGCAGGCGCAGCCTTGCCCACCCGGCTGCCCAGCACTATGCTCGCCCGTGCCAGACCACACCTTCCTCTTGCCGGCGCGGGCATAGAGGGCGTGCCACTGCTGCCGAGCTTGCCACTCAGCTCCGTAGTCTCTTGCCTCGCTTGGACAGCACGGCGATGCCTCGAAGCCACTCTTCGGCGCCGTCCCAACCCCGCCGACACCCCATTCTTCCCCCTGGCTCTCTCCTCGCCTCTCCCGCCATGGGCGACGCTTGCCCGTGCAGGGCCGCCCTGTGAAACCGCAGCCACCGTCACCCAACTCATTGCCCTGACGTTCCCCCAAGCTCCGCTGTCGTCCACTTCGTCGAGCTAGCTGAGCCCCGAGCACTCGCACGCCCCGGAGACGCCTCCTCGACCTCGTCTTCACCGCCCGTCGCCGGAGATCCACCTTGTCGCCCTGCTCAGCTCCGACCGCCCCCGACCTAATCGTATGCTCCGCTGAGATCCCCGTGAGCCCTGCTCCGTCCTCCCCCTCCCCGTTCTTGTTCTCGTGCACCATAGCAACCGCACAAAGCTCGCCCGCACGCGCCGCCGCCTAAGTGTGTCACCGACGTGGCTCAGACACGCGAACGGCCTCCTGCTTGTGCTCAACGCACTCACCGCACCTCATATCCCACATAGGAGCTGGCCTCGTGCCTCCAGGACAACAACAACAACGAGGTCGAGGTCACCCGAACTCCGGCAGCCGCCAAACTCGTCGACGGCGTCGTTTCCGGCGACCCCGAGCCCAACCACCACCACCACCCGACGCGACGCGCCTCCAGCTACGCGTAGATGCCCTCTGCCGCCTGTTTGGTCGTTGGACTGTACCCCGCACCCCTCGGCCGCGTCTGGTCGTCACCGGCGGCTAAACGCCGGCGATTTAACCTAGCTGACCAGGGATTTGACCCCCCCAGGTCACTGACATGTGGGCCCCGCCCCTGGTCAAACCTAGTTTAATATTTAAACTAACCTTAATTAGCTAATTAACTAAGCGTGACAATCGACGATTGGGTCCCGCTAGTCGGTTTGAACTAGACCGCCCAGTTGACCTCTTGTGCATTTATGTTCGATCAATAACTTATTTTCTGGATTTATTCTTATTCATGAAAATTCAGAAAATAGTGCTAACTAGAAATTAATTTGTAACTCCAAGTGCAAAATGTTATATATGAAAAATGATCAGAAAAATCCAATCTATCCATCTGTACTGGATTCATGCATGTTCAAACAAGTTAACTTGCTGTTTAGTGCAAAACATGATAAAGCACTATTCAAGATCACAAATGAGTTTGAACTTTGAATCTTTGGTTCAAAATGACCCAAACCCCTCTGGTTTTAGTTGCATTAGCTCAAAACACAACATATTGACATGTCATGATCATGCATCATATTGTGCATTGCATTGATTGTGTTTTCCTTCTCTGTTGCCGGTATTTGTCCCCTCTCAGTAGACGTGGTTCCGACGATGAGATCGATGACACCGATGAAGAACTATACTATCTTCAGAAGTACCAGGCAAGAAAAACCCCCTTGTTCATTCTGATACAATCCCACTATATCACTCCTGCTCTCTTTTACTGCATTAGGACAACAACGATTCAACTTTTACGTGCTGCGGTAGTTGAACCCTTTCCTCTGCATGACTGTCATTGCTACAAGAATAGATGAAACCCACTAGCATGAGTAGGAGTTGTTTGAGCCACGATGTTCCTACTCATTCATGCTTATTGTCATGCCTGCTCCTTCTTAGAGTTGAGTCAGGTTTGATTCATCGGGGGATGAATTGGAGGTGTGTGAACATGTTCTACTATTGAGAGCTAAGTATGTGAACACGATTTGGTAAAGGTAGCGGTGAGAAGCCATGTAGGAGTACATGGTGGGTTGTCTCATTGAAACCGTCCTCAGGAACTGAGTCCTGTGTTTGTGATCCATGAACAGGTGCTACCACGCGTTGGGCCCGAAACCAATGGACCCTCTCGACTTATTAATCGCCTTGATCTCTGTCAAGGAGTTGCAACTAGTTTCTGGTGTTTGTAGGATATGTGTTGGAGGCCGTGCGTAGCGCTGACCCTAGGAGTGGGCTATGATGCCGTAGATACACCGTGGCACGGTGTACCGGGCGCCCGTTTGGTGTCTCGGGAACCCTGCACACATCGTTTGGGGCTGTGAGAAAAACCCCGGCCAGATCTCCCCGCAGATGGAACCCGAACAGGTGATAAACCTGGACTAGAGACTTGTGTGGTTAGTCTGGTCGTGGCTGACACCCTCGATGGGCTTCCGCTTGAAGGTTGCAGTACATGTGCGGTAAACGGCGATAAGTGGTGGCGTGCGTGAAGAAGTACACCCCGCAGGGTTGACATCATCTATTGAATAGTCGCGTCCGTTGTAAAGGACCTCAGGTTGCCTATATAGTTCATGACAAGTGAAAGTGGATACTCTAAAGTCGCAAAGATAAGCATGAGTGCTATGGATGGCATTCTCGTAAGGAGGCGGGACCGGATCCATAGTGGTGTATTGATATGGTGAATATGTGGACTCGTGCGCCATACCTCAATAGTTACTTACGATTAAGTAATATAGGATAGCCACCGAGTCAAAGCTAGCTTGTTGCAGTTAAACTCCCCTCTCCCTTTGTTATACTTGATGCATATGTAGATAGTTACGATGTAAGTCTTCTGGGTACATTTGTACTCACATTTGCCTAATTTATGTTTTTGCCAAGAGACTTGGTCTAGCTAGTAGTTCAGCGCTGACTTGACGTTAGCTTGTTACCTCAGCTATGATCTTGTGCCCTCGGCATGGTCTTGTAGTTAGTCGGGCTTCTCAGCCTTTTTCATTTGTAGTTTTCACGTACTCGAGACAAGATAAGCTTCCGCATGTGCTATTGCTTGTATAACTTGAATGTTGGGTCATGAGACCCATGTTTGTAATATCGACTCTTGAGTATTATGAATAAATACTTTGAGTCATAGAGTTTTGTTGTGATGCCATGTTGTATTTACACATATCGAACATATTGTGTGTATGATTGAAATGCTTGGTATGTGTGGGATCCGACAACCTAGTTGTCTATCCTTGGTAGCCTCTCTTATGGGGAAATGTAGTCTAGTGCTTCCTTGAGCCATGGTAGTCTGCTACAGCCGGTTTACGGAGTCCTGTTAGCCTAGTTGCTCTTGCTCAAACACTTAGGCTGGCCGACATGTGTCCTTCTTGATCCTCGTATGCATCCCTTTGGGGAAATGTCCTTGATGTCTTCGGAGTCCTGTTAGCCTTCTACAGCCCGGATTCCCGGAGTCCTGCTAGCCCAGTTGCTACAGCCCGAATTCACTCGCTGATGACCGACACGTTCGTTGCTGGGTCATGTATGCCTGTCCTTGTAAGTTAGTGCCAATTTGGGTTCACGACTAGTCATGTCGGCCGGGTTCTCTGTCATATCGATGCTAGCGACACTATCATATACATGAGCCAAAAGGCGCAAACGGTCCCGGGCCAGGTAAGGAGGCACCCATGGGAATACCGTGCGTGAGGCCGCAAAGTGATATGATGTGTTACATGCTAGATCGGTGTGACTTAGGATCGGGGTCCTGACACAACCGAACCCCTTGCACCATATGTGAGGAGAGCGCCCCTCATCTACGAGGGTCCCCAGACTTGCCTGCCTACGGCCCATGGCGTGGCTCTGCAAGTGGGCCCATACGACCCATCTTCACCAACAAGCATTCAAGACCCTCGCGAGGGGCCAAGCCTCATGAGGCGGACGACACAAGTCCTCCTCAGGAGCGGCCTCACAAGGTTGGCTCGCGAGGGGCGGAGAGATCAAGGCAAGGCAAACCTCGTGAGGTTCTCGTGATGTGAGTCATGACGACCGAGATCAGGCGGGCGCCAGCGCGCGCAGTGTCCTTTTTCCTCTTTGGTGCTAAGGGGGCAAGTGCAGCCGCAGAGTACCGAGGCGTCAGGCAAAGGTTTCCATATCAGTGCAACAAGACCAAGACCAGCAGGATGTCAAGACGGAGGTCACCATGGAGCCCAAGGCGGCGTCACCACCAGAGCCTTTGGCAGGCGAAGACTACTTTTGTCAGGATAAGCTGTACTAGTTGTCTCCTTTCAAATTGGCCATTGTTGGCTCCCTTCCCGCTCAATATTTCGGAAGAGGAACAGGGCCCCTATAAATACGACTAGCCACCACCATAGACGGGATGAAGATCATCCTCACCCACACACAGAGCACAAGAACACCTGAACCTCAGGAGGCTGTTCTTCCCCTTGTAACTGTTCATCCTCAGCCCTAGAGGCAATCCACCACCACCACACTGGAGTAGGGTATTACACCACAACGGTGGCCCAAACCAGTATAAATCTTGTGTTCTTCATGTTACGAGTTCGTCGAGTTGGCCCTTGAGGTTTTAGCAAAGCTAGGACGTGGATTGGTAGGGGAGAACTTCGCGCGCACCCAGAGTTCGAACCTTAAGGGTTTTGCCAGAACCTGAGATCTGACATTTGGCACGCTAGGTAGGGGTGCACCGGAGCCTCTTCCCCATCAGATGATCCACCGACGCTACGTGGTTCCGATTTCCGGCGACCCGAGGGCTGACGCCGACCGTTGGGCATCTTGGCCCGCCCGGACAGTGCCGCCTGCCCGGGAAGACCTCAACCCCGCGCTCCAGGCGGCATGGGCGCCACCTAAAGCTGCTGAGCACGGGCGGTGCGGACAAGCGCCGTCCACCCTTACTCCACGACAAGCGCCGCAGCAAGGGCCGCAAGCGATGCCGTGGCAACGGTGCCACACACCTGGCGGGAGCAGGCGAACATGCGGGCTGCACTCACGGTGGCGCGGGAGTTGCTGCGGTGCCGACTAATGGAGAGCAGCCAGGATGCGCTGCTGGAACGCATCGTCGAGCTACTGGATGTAGCGGCTATGGGAGCTCCGCCCTTCTGCTATCAGCTCACGCCTTAGGCGGTGACTGGATCCCACGGCGGGCCTCGCCGTGCCCGCGTGCTCCTGGGTGCGCCCGGGGGCCTCGTCGACATCAACACGATCCATGGTGGAGGGCGTCCTGTCGCGCCCGCACCACCCCAGATGGGTGTGGGCACGAGCATTGCCACATATGGCCCCATTGGAGCATTGCCCTTCCATCCTCAGGACGGCGTGACAGGCCGGGCGACATGGAGCGTGGGGCACTTCGGCGAGGTCTTCGGGGCAGCGGCCTCGGAGGCCTATGTGCCCCGCATGATGGACCAGGAGTACACGCCTGAGGACGACCCCAGCTCGTTCCTCGGACCAGGTTGGGAGGAGGAGGCGTTAGGAGCTGAAGCGTTCCAGGAGCCGCCAGAGAGCCCCACCAACCGCGCCGTCGACAATAGATACAGGTTACCACTAATCCCTGAGGGGCAAGCTTACGCTAACCATGAGTCACAGGTGAACCAGGTCACAGCACTAGGTGATGGTTCCGGCACGGCGATGTCCGCCCCATCAGGAGAGGCCCACTGGAGGTTGCACGGGAGGAGCCAGGAGCAAGGCCCCTCCCCACATCGCATGGAGCAAGGCATTACCCGGAGGTAAGCCCTCTGCCGGGGAGGCGCCGGCGAGCCCTACCCTGGCAGAGGACCCGTGGTCATCGAGGGCGCCGCTGGCGTCCCCTTTGCCCCTTTGGTGGCGTCCTGGTTTCCGGTCACCCCCAACGGTAGTCGAGGGAGGCGCAAGGCGGGGCCCTCGTCTGGCGATATGAAGTAAGGCTCACGCCTGTGAAGATCGCCGCCCGTGACACTCTCACATAATAACGAGTGGGCCTATACACGCCTCGCAGCCTCAGGAGAGCCGCCCTCGGGCCTCGGGGGCTCCCTCCCACGTCCTAGTGGCAGCACTTAGCTCTGCGCTGGTGAGAAGACTCGAAGACAAGAAGACTAGACTAGGTGCCGGACGCGGCCATTTGCTTTGGATCCCTTTCCTGTAGCCTTGCCTTCTGGATTTGGATTTAAGTTGAAGTTGAATTTTCATTGATGCGTGCGGGGGGTGCCTTTTCTCGTTCAAGCAATTTCTTGCTATCTGGTTCTTGCCTTATTCCGAAGCTCGCGCTCGCTGCCTCCCCCTCGCGGGCCCCTCGCGGGCACCTCGCGAGCGGGGCTGGGCGCGGCACACGCACCGATCGGCACCTGATTCTCATGAGGCCCTCTCGGGCGAGTCAGCAGATCCCTCAGGAGCTCCTCGGGAACTCACGACCTCACGATCCGGTTAGGGGCTTTGCCTCGGCCAAGGTAAGCCGCAACAGTAAACTTGCCTCTAGACTCATGGATCCACAAAGGCGCACACTCAGCTTGGCATAGAAGAATAAAAAATGCGATTTGTTTACATGAGGGTCTCCCCCTCTCAAAATGCTCTTACGATCTTTAGGGGCCATGCCCAAGTTCTTGCATACAAGGTAAAACAGCAGGGGAACATGGATTCAGCAGGATATGTCGCTCGCTGCGTCCACCAGGTCATCTGTAGACGCGCCGTTGGCGTTGCTGTCACCGTCACTAGCGTTGCCTCCACCTTCGTCGGCCCCGACATCGCCATCGTCAACCACGTCACCTTCTTCTGTCGTGACTACCACCACGTCATCTTCAGAGGTGAAGGCCCTGACCAACGCATCCACGTTGTCCTCCACCCACCGTGCGAGGTCGCCCCGTATGGCTGCTGGTACGGGGGCAATGGCGGCATCGAAGTCGAAGTCGGGGAAGGTGTTCTTAAGATGGCTGAAGACGCGGGAGAACGCATGCCCGAGAAGGCCACGACTCCTCTCTTCCACGAGCTGGCGAGCTCTATCTAATCGAGCTTCCAGGCGCATCACCACGTCGGAGAAGAAGCGAAGGTGGCTGGCGTAGTCGTCCGTATGAGGATGAGGGGCATTCTCGTCGCAGATATGGCCCAGCGCAGTGTTGGCCCTGTTCCTGAGACCCTGGAGCATGGGGCGTGCTCGCGCTCCAATGTCCGCCACTGCAGCACTTCCTCCATGTTCTGCCGCGCGATGGCCTCGCCGTCGGCAACCCGCTTATGAAGAGATAGCAGCTCAGCGCGGGCGGAGGCCAGATCTGCCTGCGCCGTAACCAGGGCGTCTGATGTGGCCTGCTCGAGCCTCTCTGCCTCAGCTAGCCTGGGCCTAAGGGCAGCAGCACTACCTGCAGCGTCCGTCTCCGCAAGCTACAGCTTCAGGTCATGCCTACCCTCAAGACCCGCGCAAACCTCGGCCACCCAGCGATCAACCTCCTCCTGAGCCTTGGCCTCGCGTGCGCCAACGACATCTTCCGCTTGGGCAACTTGACGCTCCCTCGTCTCCAACCACTCAAGCTCGGGGCTACGTTCCACGGCTTCCAGTGCCAACGCCTCCTCGCCCCTCCGGACCTCTTCTTCTTCGGCGGGCGTCCCCCTCGGCGGCGCAAGGGCGGCTTTGCGCACCTCCACCTGTTGCTCCAGGGACGCACTCCAGGCCTGGAGCTCCCACGTGCACTTCTCCCTAGCTTCACGACGGTGGTCAGCCTCGCAAGCCTCTTCCAAAGCTCGGGAGCAAGCTGAGGGAGTCCTGGATTAGGGGGTATCCGGATAGCAGGACTGTATACAACGTCCGAACTATTGAAGCGTGGAGATACAAGACTCAAGACTTCGACCCGTGTCCGGATGGGACTTTCCTTGGCGTGGAAGGCAAGCTTAGCGATCCGGATATTATATTTCCTTCCTTATAACCAACTCCATGTAAACCCTAGCCCTCTCCGGTGTCTATATAAACCGGAGAGGTTGGTCCTTAGAAGCCCCGATCACAATTACAATCATACCATCATAGGCTAGCTCTTAGGGTTTAGCCTCTACGATCTCGTGGTAGATCTACTCTTATACTACCCATATCATCATATTAATCAAGCAGAAAGTAGGGTTTTACCTCCATCGAGAGGCCCAAACCTGGGTAAACATCTGTGTCCCTTGCTTCCTGTTACCATCGACCAAAACGCACTGAATCGAGACCCCTACCGAGATCCGCGGTTTTGACACCGACATTGGTGCTTTCATTGAGAGTTCCTCTGTGTAAATCGCCGTCAAGGCTCGATGGCTCGTCTCATTGTCGGGGACAACATTACATCGGAGGAGCTCGGCTGTAGGCCAAACTCTCCGGCTTCGGCGGATTATCATCGCCGCCCATCGGTGAGTGGCGCCGCGATGTCTTCTCGGGTCATCAATCATAAACTTCGTGTCAATTCGGAACTTTCCGAGCAGATGGATCGATGGAGCTCTCTTCTCTTAATGAACTCTTGGATCACATCGCCGCTTTAGGATCGCTGATGTACTACGACGGATTGGGCTTAAACCCGACCATAGGGACATCGAATCCCCGCCCACCCATGAGATAGCGATAGTGGAGGAACCCACGCAGGAGTATCCCTCAACTTTGAGGATGAATTGTGTTGGATCACCCGAACTCCTTGAGGCCAAAGACCTGCTCAGGAGGAAAACCTGACCGGGTCCCGGACTTAGAATCAGACATGGGGCGAAGAAATTGGGCACTCCGGATTACTGGTGTCTTACTCGGGACCGCCCATGCCCTTAGGTGTTAGATCGGATCAAAATCCGGACTCTAAGCTGGATAACCTAAACTTGTCGACTCTCCATATCGGCCAAGAGCCCGAAACCGTGCATTGCTACTTGGCCAGATTCCTCCTTGCGCTTGAAAAGGTCGAGGACTACCACGAAGAGAATGTGGTCTCACTTTTACTGCAAAAACTGCACGGACGAAGGGCTCCTCAATGCTATAAGTCGCATGACATGAATGCCTTCTGCGGACTTAGCAACCATAATCTGAAGTATTGTGTGATGGAGCGCTTGGAAGACCCAAACAGAATTTTGGGATAGTCTGCTCTCGCCAAAACCTTTGTCCGAACTAAATGGGCGAACTCTTGTAAGTCGTCCGATCCAATCCCCAAGAAACCAAAGCCCACTCTAGGCGGAGATCCGTATTGAAAGGATGGCTCAATGGGCCATGTAAACTCCACAACACTCGGATCGACACCTACTCATAGCCTTAAGGCATGTTGGATACTCCGCAGGTGGCAAAAAGTGGCGAGGATCTTCTTATGGGCCATAAATCGGAACAACATCTTGAGCACAATCACGGTACTAACAGGTCTTCAAGACTTTTGCCTCAAGCAATAGGCGCAAGCGAAACTCATCGAAGCTCGCTGAAATTTGCCATGTGGCAAAAATAAACCCTTGGACGACAACGCTATAACTTTTAATGCTAGTGATGAACCTCGATTCGGACTGTCGGGCACCAGGCCGCTCTGGTTCTTAGCCCAATCATGGACGGATTTGGCTCACCAAAGTGCTCATGGATGGTGGAGCGGATTAAATCTGATATATGAAGAGACTCTCACAAGATGGAAATTGACAAAGGCGCATTGAACAAAGCGGCACAACATTCAGGGAATTATCCCTAGTCGGGAAGCACGGTGTGCGGGAAAAATCACACTCGGCGTAGTATTCGGCACCGGAGAATTACAGGTCGAAGAAATCACATTCAAGTAGGCCCCTTTCAGCAGGGATACCACGCCCTTTAGGGCGGGGCGTTACAAGCTTTCAAGCTATACCCCATTACGGGTACATGAAGCTTAAAATGCCGGGCCCAATGGAATCATCACTCTAGCCAGTGATCCGGACGTCGCACTTCGCGCCGAAAACAAAACCGCGGCACTAGCCCTGGAGGCAATATCAAGGGCCCTAGCGATCGAAGAATTAACAACACTGCGGGCCACCATGGACAGGGACGACGTGATACTCGACAAGCGACCCAAGTCCACCTCATTTAAACTTCGCGAGCGAGATAATCAAATTCCAAGTCCATCCAGCGGACCCCGAAAGACAGCTTCCAATCGGGACACAGCTGAGCCCCGCGATGGACTCCGCACTACGCGACTTCTTATGCGAGAATTGGGACATCTTCGCCTCGCACCCATCGGACATGCCAAGCATCCCACGTAGATTGTCCAAACACAGCCTCAATATACTAAAAGGATACAAACCGGTCAAGCAAACTCTAAGACGGTTTTCAGAGCCCAAATGGCAGGCCATGGGAGAAGAACAAGCCAAGCTACTCGAGGCCGGATTCATCAGAGATATCAAGCATCCGGATTGGCTGGCAAACCTGGTAATGGTACCAAAGAAGGACAAATCCTGGCGCCTATGTGTCGACTTTAAAGACCTCAACAAGGCTTGCCCCAAGGATCCCTTTCCCCTCCCTCGCATCGATCAAATTATTGATGCCACAGTGGGACACGACTCGCTGTGTTTCCTCGACTCATACTCCGGATACCATCAAATAAAGAAGGCAGAGTCTGACCAAGCTGCAACAGCTTTCATAACGCCATATGGCCCTTTATGCTTCAACACTATGCCTTTCGGGCTCAAGAACGCCGGTGCAACCTACCAACGCATGATTCAAACATGCCTGGAAAAGCAAATCGGCAAAACAGTGGAGGCATACATGGACGATGTGGTCAAAAAAACAAGACACGTCGAAACCCTAATAGATGACTTGAGGCTTACATTTGACAATCTCCAAACATACAACATCAAGCTGAATCCGGAAAAATGCGTTTTTGGCGTCCCCTCGGGGAAGCTACTCGGCTTCATCGTTTCCAACAGAGGAATTGAAGCGAATCCGGCAAAGATCCAAGCTCTGTCACAGTTGGCTATACCAACAGACCTCAAGCACATCGAAAAACTAGCCGGATGCGTGGCTGCTCTCAGCCGCTTTATCTCCAGGATAGGAGAAAAGGCACTACCGCTTTACCGCCTTCTTCGGCGCACCGAACACTTCGTATGGATGGATGCAGCTGCGGCCGGACTGGATGAAATAAAGACCTTATTGGCCAGTAATCCAGTACTAACGCACCTGAATATCGGCGAACCTATCTTTGTTGTACATAGCTGCAACGCATCAAGTTAAATGGCGAAGTGCTCGTCGTTGAGCGAGAGGTTAGGGATACAAATACCGCTCCGAAGCTGGTCTACTACGTGTCCACGATCTTAACCCCATGCAAATCCGATACCACACTATCAAAAAATAGCATACGCGGTGTTCATGGCATCCCGGAAACTACGACACTACTTTCAAGAGTGTTCGATTACGGTGGCCTCCGAAGTACCACTTCATGACATAATAAATAACCGGGATGCTACGGGCCGGATTGCCAAATGGGCCATTGAGCTCCTTCCGTTCGACATAACATAGAAACCACGGCGGGTCATAAAGTTGCAAGTGTTGGCTGACTTCGTCACGAATGGAATGAAGCGAACTCCCTAAAATGCAGCGCATACTCAAAGCTGGATCATGCACTTCGCGGCTCTAAAATGCTGGCGGAATTGGGAGCAAGTGTACTCTGACGTCTCCCACGGAGACACGGGTCCATCGTCCTCAAATATTATACAGAGACTCCAACAATGTGGCGAATACGAGGCTCATTTGCCGGTCTTCGGATGGCGGTCTCTATGGGCATTCAACGCCTAGAAGTGCATGAGGACTCAAACCTCGCAATATCACAGATAAGCAATTTTGATGCCAGGACCCGAAAATGGCGGCCTACCATAATGTCGTCCTCAAAATGTCAACTTCGGTTGAGGCTCGAATCCACCATGTGGCTCGAGAAAACAATCAGCGGCGGATGTCCTCGCTCGCATCAGCGCTAAGCGACCTGTCCCACCTAACATATTCTTGGAGCGACTATTCAAGCCATCCGTAGTAGTATGGGAAGAATCAGCAATACTAGCGGATCCGAATACACCCCGGTTCGAACCATCAGACATAGTCGGAGGTTCTACCCCCGAAATAACGTCCTCGGCCTATGAAATCATGGCTGTAATCGCCCCGTGGACCGAGCCCTTCTTGGTCTACCTAAATAGGCAGGAGCTCCCCGAAGGCCAAAATGAAGCACGCTACATTGTCCGGCGTTCTAAAGCTTACAAAGTCTACGAAGGGGAACTCTACAAGAAAAGCGCTGCCGGAGTACTCCAAAGATGCATCTCCGAAGAGGAAGGGCGGCAACTCTTGGCTGAAATCCATGCCGGCCAGGGCGGGCACCACGCTGCGGCTCGAACATTAGTCAGCAAGGCCTTCCGTACAGGTTTCTATTGGCCGACGGCCCGATCAGACGCACAAGACCTTGTCCAACATTGCGTCGGTTGCCAGCTCTTTGCCAATCAGTCATATGCCCCCTACCGCTCTCCAAACAATCCCCATAACTTGGCCCTTTGTGGTCTGGGGGCTGGATATGGTCGGACCTCTTAAAGGGGGAAGCCATAAGAAAAAATACTTATTGGTCATGGTGGACAAATTCACCAAATGGATACAAGCTAAACCAGTCAAAATGGCTGAATCTGGACCAGTAATAGACTTCATATCCGAGTCGTACACCGTCGGTGTCCCCCACAACATCATCACTGATAATGGCTCAAATTTCACAGCCGACGAAGTGAAAACTTGGTGCGCAAAAATGGGCATCAAGCTCGATTACGCTTCCGTCTACCATCCCCAAACAAATGGCCAGGTAGAGCGGGAAAATGGTCTCATCATGGCGGCATCAAACCCAGACTAGTGAGATCCTTGACAGTCTCGATCGCCTAGGTGGAGGAGCTTCGACCCGTACTCTGGGGCTACATACCCGCCAAATCGCACCACGGATATACACCATTTTTATGGTATGCAATTGAAGCAGATATTACCTTGCGACATAATACATGATTCGCCACTTTCGTATGCATGTCTGAAGAGAAGGAAGCTGAGTTAGATCGGCGGGATAATTTGGATGCCACGGAGGAGGCACGATGTACAAAAAGCCGCTCCGCATTCTATCGGCAGCGAGCTCGGCGATACCAAAGAAGATAAGTGCGGGCCAAAACTTACAATATTGGCGAGCTCATTCTACGACTACCGGAGAAGAAGAAGGACAAACTCAAACCCAAGTGGGAGGGTCCCTTCGTCATTGACAAAGTTCTCACCGGAGGAGTGTACCGCTTACGTAATGCATCCGATAACAGACTCGAGCCGAACCCATGGAACGCGGCCAGACTACGGAGATTCTACGCCTAGCGCCGAACACAGTGTTCGTCTCCTAACCCATCCCTTTTAATTATGCCCCATCCCTTTTTCCTTTCTCGACCTTTTTCTCTCTTCACACAAAGTTTTCAATACGGATCGGATTCCCGGATCACTCCGGCCGCACTAAGTGTAAAGTAATACACAGGGCTTCCTATCTGGATGCTAAAATGATTACTCACATGGCTTTCTCCCATCACATATGCATTCTGTTTCCATATGTGCCTTTTCTTCACCATTATATGCATCGATATAACTTAAGATGTTGCCAAGCTGGGTTGCTGGCTCTTGTGTTTATGCCCTCGTTCTCGTTAATTCGGCTGGGGCATAAGGGGAGCACCTCTGCGATTATTCTTGCCGGTTCAGCGGATGTGTACCTCGAGACTAGGTGAAGCGAGCTAGCTTCCTTAAGAGAATATTGGTCGGTGAACAAAAATGTGTTCACTTATTATAACATAAATCCCAAGTCTTGTATCCTGCGCCATCGTTCGTGAGTCAGGACATGCGCCTTCGTCAACATCGTACCGGGGAAAGGAACCCTAACGGAACTATTCTCCTGGAAGATGTTTCTTACTATCCATGTAATATGAGATAACTAGTTGGGTACTTATGCATTCAAGAACTTATGACCCCTACGCCCTGTTTCCACGCATACCCCGGTTTTGTATAACTGAGTGAGTATTCGGACACACCCCAGACTATAGGACCCGGGGGCTGAAGCGAAAAGATCCGCCATGACAAATGATTTTAATTCGGCTAGGGGCTAATCATGCCCATTAAATTACACAGTCACTTGGACTGACTATATTCCTCCTCTATACCGTCCAACTAGCTATCTAGCTTACAATCCTGTTGAGAATACTTAGCAGCTAACGCTACCTAGTCATACACCAGAATTACGGGAATTTCTTGCCCATCGGGCCCCGCCGGTCCCACTTCGGCCATATGGTTTGGGTCCAGCTTGGTGCAGCCCGTCTTCACCATTGTCCAGGCTTCTCTTGCTCCTTGCCGGCATGCTGATATCTTCCATAAACGGAAGCGCCGCCGGGCTCCTTGAAGCAGGTCCGCAAGTTCCCCCATGCCATTGCAACACCCACATCACTTGCATACTGCATCACTGCCGGCTGCGATTCTGAAAGGCCTTGCAGTAAATCACTTGCAGATGAGGGAATTTCCTCCTCAGGGCGACCCGTTAACATTCCTGCAAGCATAATTCTTTCAATACACTTCCTCGCCGAACTATACTATAGTTCGTCTAGGCACTTACCATAAATGCTGCGTCGAAGCCTTTTGTTGTCCTTCACGGAGTCCGCCAGCTGAGCGCGGAGATCTTTTAACTCCACGTCTAGCTGGACTTTGTCATCTTGAAGATCGTTCTCCTCCTGCTTAACTCGCGTAAGAATGCGCTCGCCAGCCTCCAGCTGCCTTTTGAGATGCGATGCGTCCTCTCTTACGCCCTCCGGATTCACCCCGAGATCGTCTGCAGAATTTTCTGTTAGACTTGTCATATTATCCATTTACTAACTGGTGCATCTTCGTACAATTGTGACAATTGTTACCAGATGAGGGCCTTCGGGGTTCCTCCAACCTGGCAACAGCGGCCCTCAGTTCGGCCTTGCATTCCTCTAGCTCCCGAGACAATTGCTCATTCTTATCTACAAGGACTTGTGCATAAATTGATCCTTAAAACAGTTGTTTCAACCGTTTCAAGTCTCAGGGGCTACTTCTACACATGCTTATCAAATTTTCTTACCCATATATCTTTGGTATACTAGTCCGTCGCTCGGGCAAGCCCGCCTTGAGCAGCTCGGATGTATGCGTCTCCCGAATTGAAGGCATTAAATGCCTCTTCGGAAAAGATGTTGTTCGAAATGCGGCCCGTCGGCGCCTTGTGATTCATGGCGCTCTCTACTTGAATTCGTGGCGAGAGCATATCCACACTCTCTGTTGGAGAGCTATGCGCATCTGGCCCCTCAGCCTCCGCTCTGAAAGCGGTTCTAGAACCCGGCTGGAGGAGGCGTGATTAGTAGGATCTCGGATATAGTCCGGTTATTCCTCTTCTGCCGATACACAAAGGGCGCTGTCATATTTTAAATTCTATAATTACAGGACAGAATATTGCTTTACCTCTGTAGCGGTGTGTCAACCCTCACCACCTTCCTCTTGAGCCTGCCCGATCTGGACGCCCGTGGTTGACGTGTCCCTAGGGGCTCGGCCCCTCGCTCCGCGATCGTTTACGCAAATAGAACGCGCCTCAAAGGTAAATTATAATACACTGGGGAGTCCTCTTGAAGGATAGGGTATTTTAGTTAGCTTACAGCGAAGCGGGAGCAGTCGGGATAGTCGGCCGTAATGGCCACTAAGGTGCCATCGCGCTCGCTTGATAGAATACCCGTTGACAAGCTCCACGGTGATATCCGGATCCACTTTAAGTCCCGGATCTAGGGCCTTCGAGGGTCCTCTGGTTGCGGGGAGGGGCTGAAGATTCCTTCTACGGCCCTCCTTAGTTCCTGCTCAGAAGCATTGATGCAAGTAATCTTAGCACAAGAACGCTAGAGTAAGTAAAGCAGGGAAAAAGAATGGCAACTTACCCACGCTGGGGGGTTGTACATGGAGAATCCATCCCGCGTTTTTATGCGAAGGAATTCCTCCTCTTCCCCTTTGTACAAATCGGACAATATCCTTGCCAGAGCGGCAGCGGAGTCCGGACCCTTACAGCCACAGCGGGTGGCGTCGTCTTCCCCGTTGAAATGCCACATGGGCTTCCCCCGATATTGGAGTGGCTGCACTCCCCGTCTTATGCATATCGCCATAACCTCAACTATCGTCAGTCCGGATTTGGCCAGTAACTTTATCCTGTCCATCGGGAGAATATTTCCTTGTGTCCTCTTCTTGAGGGCCTCGGGCGCCAACAGGTGTGCCCTCGGTGGGGCGTTGCTAAACTTGGGGAGACATGTCCGGACTGGATCCGGAAGGGGGACGTCGTTTATATAGAACCACTCTGAAGGCCAGTTTTCTGGTGCCATCTCGGGAGTGCCGGACAGGTATCCGGTCTCGGCAATGCGCCATACTTGCCCCGCCCACTTGACATAAGGACTCCCCTGGGTGCGGGGGGCGAGCGAACAACTTCCTCCACAATCCGAAGTGTGGTTCGCAGCCTAAAAACAGCTCGCAAAGACAGCGTACCCGCTATATGCGAGAATAGAGGCAGGGGTAAGATCGTTATGGCAGGAGGCCGTAGAACTCCGAGAGCCCACGAAGAAACAGGTGGATAGGGAACCCGGCGCCGTCCGCGGATGAGGATCAGACATATCGCTCCTCCGGAGATGGGTTAGGAGATCCCTCAGCTTGGTCTCCTCCGTCATAAGTGGCTATTCCAGCTCGGACGGGGACCATGAACGCTGGTGGGAGAAACCCTTTGGTTTGTAACTTTATCAAACGGCTATGAGGAACTGAACACTCTCCCCAATCCCCCGACTTGGAACGTGAAGGGCAAGCAGAAGAGCTGCGACGGCCGGCCATGTTGGAATGGCTTTTCACGGAGCGCTCTGTTGGATGCTGGCTCTTGGAAGGAGAGTGAGGTTTATATCTGAGAATCCCCGTCCCTTCAAATAGACGGTTAGCTCGGAGGATCGAGGGTGGCAAATGCAAAAATGCCTCGACTCCTCGCATTTGCTCGACACGTGGAGATGGTCATTATTGAGGCACCGAAGCCGAGGAGCAAAACATTGATTGGAGGCCGGACACTATTCGTCGTAACAGGTACTTTGGAGTATTCAAACAAGGAACCCGCCTTGCAATGCCGAAGACAATACTGCGTGTGGACTCATCGTCATTGAAGTCTGGTTCAGGGGCTACCGAGGGAGTCCTAGATTAGGGGGTATCCGGACAGCCGGACTATATACAATGTCCGTACTATTGAACCGTGGAGATAATAGACTCAAGACTTCGACCCGTGTCTGGATGGGACTTTCCTTGGCGTGGAAGGCAAGCTTGGTGATCCGGATATTATATTTCCTTCCTTGTAACCAACTCCATGTAAAGCCTAGCCCTCTCCAGTGTCTATATAAACCGGACAGGTTGGTCCTTAGAAGCCCCGATCACAATTACAATCATACCATCATAGGCTAGCTCTTAGGGTTTAGCCTCTACGATCTCGTGGTAGATATACTCTTGTACTACCCATATCATCAATATTAATAAAGCAGGAAGTAGGGTTTTACCTCCATCGAGAGGGCCCGAACCTGGGTAAACATCTGTGTCCCTTGCTTCCTGTTACCATCATCCTTGACGCACAGATCGGGACCCCCTACCCGAGATCCGCCGGTTTTGACACCGACACAAGCCTCGCGACAGACCTCAAGAGACGCCTTGGCCTTCGTGTTGTCAAGATCTCGCTGATGGCGGCCAAGGTTGATAACCACCTTCATATTACGTCGTTCCTCCGCCAGCCGAATACCCTCAGCCTTGAGGCACTCATCGACGTCCGCGTGTTCACCGCCGAGCCGGTTCATCGCGCCCATCGCCTCCTGAAAGAGCTCGTGGCGAACGATGCTTCGTTCGTGCTCAAACTCAAGTGGACGGCCCATCTCGTCCTCCACCAGAGGGGCTGCGAGCGAGGCCTAAAGCGGTGTGCCCCCTCTCAGTAGGGGGCTGGGGGTTGGTGTAACGCCCTCGATGCGGCTATATCTCCCACGTGTCGAGGCACGACTTAGAGGCATAACCGCATTGAAAGCAATGTCGCAAGTGAGGTAATCTTCACACAACCCATGTAATAAATAAGGAAAGAGATACATAGTTGGCTTACGATCGCCACTTCACACATACATAAATAAACATCCATCATTGAGTACACTCAAGGTCCGACTCTGGAACCAAAATAAAAGAAGATACCCCAAATGCTACACGGATCCCGATTTCCCCAACTGGGCACCACTCTGATCATCGGGAAAAGACACATAATGCGACCACGTTCCTCGTCGAACTCCCACTTGAGCTCGGTTGCGTCACCTGCTTGGCATCGTCGGAACCTGCAACTGTTTTGGAAGTATCTGTGAGTCACGGGGACTCAGCAATCTCACACCGCGAGATCAAGACTATTTAAGCTTATAGGAAGGACAGAGTAGTAAGGTGGAGCTGCAGCAGCGACTAGCATATATGGTGGCTACTCGCAAAAGAGGCGAGAAGAGGAGCAAAGCACGGTCGTGAAGCTAGTAGCGATCAAGAAGTGATCTGAACTACTTCGTCGGACATAACTCCAACACCGTGTTCACTTCCGGACTCCGAGAAGAGACCATCACGTTACACACGCGATTGATGTGTATTTTATTTGAGGTCAACTTTGGGTTTTCTACAACGGACATTAACAAATTCCCATCTGCCTCATAACATGGGCACGGCTTTGAAAGATATTACCCTGAGGGGTGTCCCAACAGCCCATTATAAGCTCTCACGGTCAGCGAAGGATATTCCTTCTACGGGAAGACCCGATCAATCTCGGAATCCCGGACTACAAGACATTTCGACAGCAATAAAACAAGACCAGCAAAGCCGCCCGAATGTGCGACAAATCCCGATAGGAGCTGCACATATCTCGTTCTCGGGGCACACCGGATGAGCATCCGTCTGACGGCAAACCGAAGATGCCCCAAGTTGCCTCGTGGTGGCACCGCAAGTGGCTCTAGGTTGGACCAACACTCGAAGGAGCATTGGCCCGGGGTTAAATAAAGATGACCCTCGGGCTCGCGAAAACCCGGGAAAAAGGCTTAGGTGGCAAATGGTAAAACCAAAGTTGGGCCTTCTTTGGGCGAGTCTTATTCAAAGCAAACTGTCAAGGGGTCCCATAAATCACCCAACCGTGTAAGGAGCGGAAATCAAGGAACATAACACGGTATGGCGGAAACTAGGGTGGCAAGAGTGGAACAAAACACCAGGCATAAGGCCGAGCCTTCCACCCTTTACCAAGTATATAGATGCATTAATTATAGCAGATATATATTGTGATATCCCCAACAAGTAAACATGTTCCAAAAGGAACAACATCTCCATGTTCAACAAGGAACAAACTTCACTTCACTGCAACTAGCAGCGCTATAAGAGGGCTGAGCAAGCGGTAACATAGCCAATCAGCGGTTTGCTAGGAAAAGGATGGTTAGGGGCTGACATGGCAATATGGGTGGCATGATATAGCAAGTGGTAGGCATCGCAGCATAGGCATAGCAAAAGAGCGAGCAACTAGCATAGCAAAGATAGAAGTGATTTCGAGGTATGGTCATCTTGCACGCAATGTTCTCGAGTTGTCGAAAGCTTGATCCTCATAAGCGTTCTCAACAGGTTCCTCGTTCACGTACTCGTCTCCCGGCTCTACCCAAAGCAACAACACAAACAAAGGAACCACAATAAATCACGGTGCAATACACAAACAACATGATGCAAAACATGACATGATATGCGAGATGTGATATGCAATGCGTATGTGCGCTCCGGAAGGAAAATGATGAACCAGGCATCAACTTGGCAAACCAAGCATGCAAATGGAAAGATGAGATGATTTCGGTTGAAATCGATATAAAGATCACCGGAATCGGATGCACGGTTTGCAAATGACAAGCAAAACAAGAATGGCACAAATCTGCCGTTAACAGCATGATGCCACTTAGCAAGCAACAGGAAATTAAGCTACTGCACTCAAACGTGTCAACAAAGTAAATGGCAGTGATCTACACAAGATGCTTGACAAAAGATTAGCACTGAGCTACGGCTAAATCACATCATAACAGGTCCAAACAAGCATGGCAAAAGTGCACAAAATATCAGGCTGGACATGGCAAAAACAGCATCAGGTTGTAATGTTCAGAGCACCAAAACTACATGCTACAGGAACTTAAAATAGCAAAACATGGCATGGCATGAATCTAATCAAAGCATAGAACAAAACTCCCTTACTGACCATAAGCCAAAAAGGATCAGAAAATATAGTAACACCCATGTCAATATTGAAAGTTTCGTTAACAGATTCAGCAACATGGCATGTCAAAAACTGATAACAAGTAGGCATGTTTACAAGCTCAATGCACTCACTACAGAGCCTTATATGATAAACTAAGCATACATACATCAAGAAGACATGGCATAGAAGACATACATGGCAAGAACAATAACATAGCATACATGGATCAACCACAACAACCTAGGAAAAATTGAATAACATGTAAACAATCTGCCAGAAACATTTGATAGCAAAAGTAGAGCTCGATTGACTCAAGCTATGGCACTCCATAATTGCAAACAAAGGCATGGATGGATAGAGCAAGACATGTTAACAAAACATCCTTACTGAAGTATCTCAAAATATGCATGGATCTCTCGGTAGCATCAAGTTAACATGGCATCAAAATCTCAGCTAAAACAGGGCTGAAAACAGCAACATCAGGACACCTACTTTGCATGCTTGTGCTAGTCACCACATAGATCACAAAAATACATGGCATACACCCCTGGAAAGATGGCATGGCATATTACAAAACACATGTAGGACTCAAATTCATAGGGTGCACACATCAATCATAGCAAAAATAAAAAAAGTGCAAGTTCATTAAGAAATGAAACTAACATCACATAGCCCTCTTCTAACAGCATTTCGGGCATCAAGATGAGCTCAAATGAAAATGATGCAATGAGATGAAATGATCTACTCTTGAGGCGAACATTTTGATATATTATCTGCATAAAATGGGCCTACAGATGCAAAGATATAGCATGAAGAAAATGCAACAAAATATTAACGGAAGAAAGACTTGGAAGAAAAATATGAGGGGAAGAGGTCAGCGGGCTCGGGATCCGGTCGAGATCGGATCGGGCGAGGTGGCGGCGGCGCAGGCTCGCCGGAACCCGCCGAGGAGGAGAGGGCGCCCGGCGGGGCGGGGCCGGCCGGCGGGCGAGGCGCCAGCCAGGCCGAGTGCGGGCGCCGCGAGGTCCGGCGATGCGAGGCCAGGCCGGCTGTGGCGGCGGGCGCCGGCCGAGTGCTGGCGAGGTGGCGGCGGAGGATGCCAGCGGCGGCGGAGCCGCCGGCGGCGGAGGGCGCGTGGCCGCCTGACAGCAGTGGCGGCCGGCCGGCAGCGCGAGGGCACCAGCTGGCGAAGCGGGCGCGCCGGCCGGGCCCAGCGGGGCCCCGGATGGGCCCCGGCCAGGCGCGGAGGAGGCGGAGGGGCCACGTGGCACGATGCCAGCTCCAGGCGGCGGCGTGTGACGTGTCCGGCGGCCAGACGCGTCCGGCAGCGGGAGGAAAATTAGGGTTTGGGGAGGAATGATCCGGAATTTGGGAGGTGTTTAAATAGGCATAGAGGAGCTAGGAGAGTCCAAATGAGGTGTAGTTTTCGCCCACACGATCGTGATCGAGCGACGGAGAGCATGGAAGTGACTTAGATGGGTTATTGGGCTGTTTTGAAGGGGTGTTGGGCTGCAACTCAAAAGAGGCCTTTGCGAGAGTCGGTTAACCGTTGGAGTACCAAACGAGCTCCAAATGACCGAAACTTGACCGGTGGTCTACGGGTGGTATACCAAGGCCACTAGACAAACCTCGGTCCATTCGAGAAGGTTTAGTACCCACACTAAAAAGCGTAAAAGGGCCGCCGGGGAGATAGGAGTGCGGATTGCAAAAGCGGACAACGGGAAAAATGCTCGGAATCATGAGGCGAACACGTATGCAAATCGATGCACATGATGACATGATATAAAATGCATGACATGGACAAAATGCAAAAGGAGAAAACCCAACCACGGAGGAATATCATATCACAATGCGAAAATGGCAAGAGTTGGAGTTACAAATATGGAAAGTTACTTACGGGGTGTTACAACACTCCACCACTACAAGAGGATCTCGTCCGAGATCTAGGACGAAAGAACTCCGGATATTGAGAGCGGAGGTGATCCTCGCGCTCCCGGTAGCTTCTCGGTCGGAATGGTGTGACCACTTCACTTTCAGAATTTGATTGACTTGTTGCGAGTCTTGCGCTCGGTTTCTTCAAGAATAGCAGGGGTGCTCATGATAAGAGAGATCTTCTTGAAGGTCAATCTCTTCGAAGTTGATAGTGCGTTCAGGAGTCTTGAAGCACTTGCGAAGCTGTGACACGTGAAACACATCGTGCACGTTTGCAAAGTTGGATGGAAGCTCAAGTTGATAGGAGAGATCGCCTCTTTTGCCAATGATCTTGAAAGGACCCACGTATCTAGGGGCAAGCTTCCCTTTGATACCGAAGCGACGAGTGCCTTTCATTGGAGAGATGCGGAGGTAGACATGGTCTCCGATTTCAAAAGCCACATCATGGTGCTTATCATCATAATAGCTCTTCTGGCGCGATTGCGCGGCTTTGAGATTCTCACGAATGACTTTGCACATTTCTTACATTACGTGATCAAGTCATTGCCAAGAAGTTGGCGTTCACTGTCTCGGACCAATTGAGAGAAGTCGGCACTTTACGCCATAGAGAATTTCGAATGGGGCCTTGCCGAACTAAACTTGGAAGCTGTTGTTGTAGGAGAACTTCGGCATATGGAAGACAATCTTCCCACTTCATACGAAAGAAATGACACAAGCCACGAGCATATCTTCAAGGATTTGATTTACTCGCTCAACTTGGCCACTTGTTTGAGGATGGAAAGCTGTCTTTGAAAGCGAATGTTGGTGCCCATGGCCTTTTGAAAAGAATCCCAAAACTTGGAGGTAAAGATGCTGCCACGGTCGAAGAGATCACTTGTGGAATGCCGTGCAAGGAGACAATCCTGGAGGTGTATAGCTCTGCCAACTGAGCTGCTGTGATGGATTCTTTGATAGGAAGAAAATGAGCCACTTTAGTAAGCTTGTCAATGACAACGAAGATAGCATCATTTCCACGCTTGGACTTTGGAAAACCAGTCACGAAGTCCATTTCGATATGATCAAACTTCCATTCAGGAATAGCAAGAGGTTGAAGGAGACCAGCTGGTCTTTGGTGTTACCTTTCACTCTTCTGCGAGACATCACATTCATTCACGAATTGAGCAATTTCTCGCTTCATTCGAGTCCACCAATATGACTGCTTGAGGTCATGGTACATCTTCGTACTTCCAGGATGAATGGATAGAAGCGAATTGTGAGCCTCGTTCATAATGACTTTTCTCAGATCACCCTTAGGAACCACAATCCGGTCCTCAAAGAAAAGAGTATCTTTGTCATCAATGTGGAAGCACTTGTACTTGGAAATGCCCTTGTCGATACCACGTTTCACCTTTTCACCATGGTATCCAGAAGTTGAGCCTCACGAATCTGATCTTCCAAAGTAGGAGAGACTATGAGGTTGGCAAGAAAGCCTTGAGGAACAACTTGAAGATTCAGCTTGCGGAAAGCTTCACAGAGATCCGGCTGAAAGGGCTTGAGGATTAGACTGTTGTAGTAAGCCTTCTGCTCAAAGCATCTGCAATGACATTGGCCTTGCCGGAGTATATTCAATACTTGGGTTGTACTCTTGAATCATTTCGACCCATCGAGTCTGCTGAGGTTGAGGTTGGGCTGAGTGAAGATGTACTTGAGACTCTTGTGATCGGTGAAAATGTCCACTTTCCTTCCCAACAAGAGATGTCTCCATGTTATCAATGCATGGACAACTGCCGCCAACTCAAGATCATGAGTGGGGTAGTTCTTTTCGTTGAGCTTCAATGGCGAGAGGTATAAGCCACAACTCTCTTCTCTTGCATTAACACAGCACGAGACCTTGAAGAGAAGCATCACGAGAAACTTCAAATGGCTTGGATTCATCGGGAGGAGTCAAGGCAGAGGCTGTGACGAGTTTCTCTTTGAGGGTATTGAAAGCAACGTCACACTCGGGAGACCGGACATACTTCACATGCTTACGGAGGAGGTTGGAAAGAGGCTTTGCAATCTTGGAGAAGTTCTCAGCGAATCTTGACAATAGCTTGCAAGACCAAAAAAGCTGCGGAGCTGCTTGACATTACGAGGAGGTTCCCAATTCACAATTGCGGACACCTTCTCGGGATTAACTACCGATGCCCTTGGCGGAGATGATATGACCAAGATAAAGCACTTCATCAAGCCAAAATTCACATTTGGAGAACTTAGCATAGAATTGATGCTCTCGAGCTTGTCTAGCACCAATCGCAAATGTTTGGCATGATCCTTCTTATTCTTGGAAGACCAAAATATCATCAAGATAGACCAAGGCGAATTCATTGGTGTAGGGGTTGAAGATGAAGTTCATCATCCGAGAGAAAGTTGGAGGAGCATTGACAAGGCGAAAGACATGACGGTATATTCATAAGAACCAAAGCTTGTTATGAATCTGTCTTGGGAATATCTTGTTCACGAATCTGAATCGATGATACCCCATCTGAAGGTCAAGCTTGGAGAACACTTTAGCACCTTTGAGTTGCTCGAAAAGCTCATTGATGTTGGGAAGTGGATACTTGTTCTTGATTGTCTTCTTATTCAATGGGCGATGTCGACACAAAGTCGGTCCATGCCATCCTTCTTCTCGACAAAAGAACACCACAACCCCAAGGAGATGAACTCGGTGCGATCAAACCAGACGCTCTTGTTCATCGAGCTGCTTCTTCAATTCCTTCAGCTCATCAGGTCCAAGCTTGTATGGGCGCTTGCAAGCGGGTTCGATGCGGGCTCAAGATCGATAACGAACTCAAGCGGCGATGAGGAGGCATACCGGAAGCTCTTACGGAAAGACATCTTGGTACTCTGGCAACGCATTGGAATCGAGAGATAGCATTCAATTCGCCCTTCTCATTGAGAGAAAACAACCGAATGGTTTCATCACGGCGGCATAGATGATCACATCATTAGAAGAGTGAGTCAATTGAATTTCCACAGCAGCACAATCAAGCTGAGCTTTGTGCTGATAAAGCGATCCATTCGAGAATAAGATCAATATCCGAGTCACCAAGGACAATTGGTTTAGCCGAAATCTATAATCGCCCATCTTGATAGAGACATCCGGAACCATGTAGCTTGCATTCATGCATTTACCCGAGAGATAACTGCTAATGGTCTAGGCAAATCTTGGAAAGACAAGTCATGCTTAGATGCAAATGGTTTAGAGATGAAACTAAGCGATGCACCGATATCAAATAAGACTTTTGCGGGAATATCATTAACAAGAAGATTACCCATGATCACATCGAAGAATCCTCTGCTGAGCTGCATTCATCATATTGACCTTTGCAAACTTGGGATTATGCTTGACCACTTGCATTGCTGGAAGATTTCACGGAGGAGGAGGCGGAAGGCGCCTCTGGTTGAAGCACTTGTTAGCATAGTGACCTTCTGCGACATTTGTTGCAAGTCACCTCGAGAAGCGGACGGTGGTAAGGAGCACTTGACCTTGGAGCTTGAGAATTAGACTTGTTACGATAGCTTGGGTTGGGTGGGTGGGAAGATCCACGGCCACTGAGTTCTTCTGCGATAAGGCTGACGGAACGGAGGAGGAGGAAGGTAGAACTTCTGCTGCTTAGCTGCCACTTGAGAGGAAGAAGAAGACTGAACTGCATCCCTGATTCTCTTCTTAGAAGCCTCACATTTGAGCTGGGCAGCTTCTTGCTTCAGTGCCATGTTGTAGAATTCATCATACTTATCTGGCTCAAAAAGCACAAGAGCTAATTGCAGATCTTCTCTCAGACCACCTCTGAATTGATAGATCATACTCTTTTCATCAGGTACGTCTTGCTTAGCAAAGCGAGCGAGCTTCTGGAACTGGATATTGTATTGATAGACAGACATGTTGCCTTGCTTGAGATTGCGGAACTCCTCACGCTTGCTCTCAACAACACTTTTCGGAATGTGATGAGCTCTGAAATCACGGCGGAACTCATCCCAGGTAATGACACGACCTCCTCTGGAATCTTTGTATTGTTGGTACCACTCAGCAGCTTGATCCTTGAGTTGAAGCGATGCAAACTTGACAAAGTCCTCGGTCGACATTGCTACAATCAAAATGCTTGCAGATGTCCACAAGCCAATCGTCGGCGTCTGTGGCCTCGACCACGAAGCTGAAAGACTTGACTGATTAGCGAGGCGGCGGAGAGTAGCAAAGTGTGGCTGATTGTTGCCTTGACCTTGATTTCCTTGATTGCCTTGCCCTGAGTGCGTTCTTGCAAAAGCTGCAAAATCATCGAGCATTGGCATTGGTGGCTGCCATGATAGCTTGCCGAGGCCTCGGAGGCGGAGGTGGAGGTGGAGGTTGATGATCCCCATCATTGCGATCCGGATTTAGACGCGTTGGCGGAGCCATCTGAAGAGGTGACATCCGTTAGTCCTTTGATAGACAAAAGATAAGTAGAATCAGCGGATAGAAATTGCAACATATAGTCTTCACAATAAACATTCGAACAAGAATGAGCGAATGAATTCAAAGTTAATCATCACCGTCCATTAAGGTGAGAAGCCACTTAGATAAAGATATGGAAACAACATCATCTTAGAAACAAATCGAATATCTGGCGAAAACAAAAGATTGGCTTCTAGAATGAGCGGAACAAACAAATGATAGAATTTACGCCCAAAGTGTTAGTGGTGGGGCCCACACGGACCTGACGTATAGCGGACGTCACGAATGACAAACAAGGCGTCCCGAATCAGCATAGCCAAGGATTCTTTAAGGCGTCTCGCGACCACTTGTAAATCGACCGTGAATGGGCGGACCACTAGGCGTTGAACCCCAATCTCAAATCATACATCATCGGAAAGAATATCCTGTAAGCTACTAGAATTCCCACCTATAAACTCCCGAAACTTTACGGTTATGCAATCTGGTGTTGGGGATCGGGGACACAAAATATATCACCCAAACTAACAATACCTAGATCCATTTGTATCCATCCGTCAACACATAACCAAGAAATCCTCGGAAATCGTGTACCTCGACCTTGAAAAACATCCGTTATACAAGTCATGGCAATACTCCCTTTTCGCCTCGATCTTTGGGCTATCGGGGTTATCTCACCAACAACTGCACAAAAGAGATTTCGATGTCGGCAAAACTCAGGTATTCGAACTGCAGCGATAAAATTGTGGCGACAACACCTCGGAGCTCAACTCCCGGGACACTGCCACAACCCTAAATGTCGGGAGGCACCAAGAACAATGTTCTCGTCACAAAACCATCGAACGATTCCAAGATACCCGTGATCCTAAAATTTTTTAGTGAAATTTGAGAAGAGGAGAGTCAAAACTCTCGTCGGGATACCTCACCGAGGCGACGAAGGGACTGGGGAGTAAAAAGAATCCTACTCTCCGATATATATAATCCTAAGACTCAAAACATTTTCCATTCTAGACTCAACAACGCTAGCAAACAATCAAGTAGGGGCTCCTAAGTCGGGGAAGGCTCGATTACCAACTTAGCGCCCTCGATGCGGCTATATCTCCCGTGTCGAGGCACGACTTAGAGCATAACCGCATTGAAAGCAATGTCGCAAGTGAGGTAATCTTCACACAACCCATGTAATAAATAAGGAAAGAGATACATAGTTGGCTTACGATCGCCACTTCACACAGTACATAAATAAACATCCATCATTGAGTACACTCAAGGTCCGACTACGGAACCAAAATAAAGAAGATACCCCAAATGCTACACGGATCCCGATCGTCCCAACTGAGCACCACTCTGATCATCGGGAAAAGACACATAATAACGACCACGTTCCTCGTCGAACTCCCACTTGAGCTCGGTTCGTCACCTGCCCGCCTCGTCGGAACACTGCAACTGTTTTGGAAGTATCTGTGAGTCACGGGGACTCAGCAATCTCACACCAGCGAGATCAAGACTATTTAAGCTTATAGGAAGGACAGAGTAGTAAGGTGGAGCTGCAGCAGCGACTAGCATATATGGTGGCTACTCCGCAAAAAGAGCGAGAAGAGGAGCAAAGCACGGTCGTGAAGCTAGTAGCGATCAAGAAGTGATCTGAACTACTTCGTCGGACATAACTCCAACACCGTGTTCACTTCCGGACTCCGCCGAGAAGAGACCATCACGGTTACACCTTGATTGATGTGTATTTTATTTGAGGTCAACTTTGGGTTTTCTACAACGGACATTAACAAATTCCCATCTGCCTCATAACGCAGAGCACGGCTTTGAAAGATATTACCTGCGGGGTGTCCCAACAGCCCATTATAAGCTCTCACGGTCAGCGAAGGATATTCCTTCTACCGGAAGACCCGATCAATCTCGGAATCCCGGACTACAAGACATTTCGACAGCAATAAAACAAGACCAGCAAAGCCGCCCGAATGTGCCGACAAATCCCGATAGGAGCTGCACATATCTCGTTCTCAGGGCACACCGGATGAGCGTACGTCTGACAACCAAGATGCCCCAATTTGCCTCGGGTGGCACCGCATGAGTGGCTCTAGGTTGGACCAACACTCGAAGGAGCATTGGCCGGGGTTAAATAAAGATGACCCTCGGGCTCGCGAAAACCCGGGGGAAAAAGGCTTAGGTGGCAAATGGTAAAACCAAAGTTGGGCCTTCTGGGCGAGTCTTATTCAAAGCGAACTGTCAAGGGGTCCCATAAATCACCCAACCGTGTAAGGAGCGAAATCAAGGAACATAACACGGTATGGCGGAAACTAGGGTGGCAAGAGTGGAACAAAACACCGGGCATAAGGCCGAGCCTTCCACCCTTTACCAAGTATATAGATGCATTAATTATAGCAGATATATATTGTGATATCCCCAACAAGTAAACATGTTCCAAAAAGGAACAACATCTCCATGTTCAACAAGGAACAAACTTCACTTCACCGCAACTAGCAGCGCTATAAGAGGGCTGAGCAAGCGGTAACATAGCCAATCAGCGGTTTGCTAGGAAAAGGATGGTTAGGGGCTGACATGGCAATATGGGTGGCATGATATAGCAAGTGGTAGGCATCGCAGCATAGGCATAGCAAAAGAGCGAGCATCTAGCATAGCAAAGATAGAAGTGATTTCGAGGTATGGTCATCTTGCACGCAATGTTCTCGAGTTGTCGAAAGCTTGATCCTCGTAAGCGTTCTCAACAGGTTCCTCGTTCACGTACTTGTCTCCGGCTCTACCCAAAGCAACAACACAAACAAAGGAACCACAATAAATCACGGTGCAATGCACAAACAACATGATGCAAAACATGACATGATATGCGAGATGTGATATGCAATGCGTATATGCGCTCGGAAGGAAAATGATGAACCAGGCATCATCTTGGCAAACCAAGCATGCCAATGGAAAGATGAGATGATTTCGGTTGAAATCGATATAAAGATCACCGGAATCGGATGCACGGTTTGCAAATGACAAGCAAAACAAGAATGGCACAAATCTGCCATTAACAGCATGATGCCACTTAGCAAGCAACAAGAAATTAAGCTACTGCACCCAAACGTATCAACAAAGTATATGGCAGTGATCTACACAAGATGCTTGACAAAAGATGAGCACTGAGCTACGGCTAAATCACATCATAACAGGTCCAAACAAGCATGGCAAAAGTGCACAAAATATCAGGCTGGACATGGCAAAAACAGCATCAGGTTGTAATGTTCAGAGCAACAAAACTACATGCTACAGGAACTTAAAATAGCAAAACTTGGCATGTCATGAATCTAATCAAAGCATAGAACAAAAGTCCCTTACTGACCATAAGCCAAAAAGGATCAGAAAATATAGTAACACCCATGTCAATATTGAAAGTTTAGTTAACAGATTCAGCAACATGGCATGTCAAAACTGATAACAAGTAGGCATGTTTACAAGCTCAATGCACTCACTACAGAGCCTTATATGATAAACTAAGCATACATACATCAAGAAGACATGGCATAGAAGACATACATGGCAAGAACAATAACATAGCATACATGGATCAACCACAACAACCTAGGCAAAATTGAATAACATGTAAACAATCTGCCAGGAAACATTTGATAGCAAAAGTAGAGCTCGATTGACTCAAGCTATGGCACTCCATAATTGCAAACAAAGGCATGGATGGATAGAGCAAGGCATGCTTAACAAAACATCCTTATTGAAGTAACTCAAAATATGCATGGATCTCTCGGTAGCATCAAGTTAACATGGCATCAAAATCTCAGCAGAACAGGGCTGAAAACAGCAACATCAGGACACCTACTTTGCATGCTTGTGCTAGTCACCACATAGATCACAAAAATACATGGCATACACCCCTGGAAAGATGGCATGGCATATTACAAAACACATGTAGGACTCAAATTCATAGGGTGCACACATCAATCATAGCAAAAATAACAAAAGTGCAAGTTCTGTTAAGAAACAGAAACTAACATCACATAGCCCTCTTCTAACAGCATTTCGGGCATCAAGATGAGCTCAAATGAAAATGATGCAATGAGATGAAATGATCTACTCTTGAGGCGAACATTTTGATATATTATCTGCATAAAATGGGCCTACAGATGCAAAGATATAGCATGAAGAAAATGACACAAAATATTAACGGAAGAAAGACTTAGAAGAAAAAACATGAGGGGAAGAGGTCAGCGGGCTCGGGATCCGGTCGAGATCGGATCGGGCGAGGTGGGCGTGGCTGAGGCTCGCGGAACCCGCCAGGCGAGGAGGAGGCGCCGGCGAGGTCGGGGGCGGCGCCGGCGAGGTCGCCAGCGCGGAGGCCGTGGCCGGAGGCCGCGAGGTCCGCAGGGCGGGGCCGGCTGTGTGGGCGCGCCGGCAGTCTGTGTGCGCCCGGCAGGTCTTGGCGGTGTGGCGGAGGGCGGCCGGCGGCGGAGGCCGGGCCTGGCCGGCCTGGCGTGAGTGTGGCGGCCTTGCAGCAGCGGGAAACACCAGCAGCCAGGCGGCGCGCCGACAGGCTGGGCGGGCCCGGAAGGGCCCAGCGGACCAGCGCGGAGGAGGCGGAGGGCCCACGTGGCACGATGCCACTGGCTCGGGCGGCCAGCGCGGGCGTGTCCGGCGCGCGCGAGGGAGGAAAAATTAGGGTTTGGGGAGGAATGATCCGCGAATTTGAGGAGGTGTTTAAATAGGCATAGAGGGAGCTAGGAGAGTCCAAATGAGGTGTAGTTTTCGCCCACGATCGTGATCGAGCGACGGAGAGCATGGAAGTGACTTAGATGGGTTATTGGGCTGTTTTGAAGGGGTGTTGGGCTGCAACTCAAAAGAGGCCTTTGAGAGTGCGGTTAACCGTTGGAGTACCAAGCGAGCTCCAAATGACCGAAACTTGACCGGTGGTCTCGGGTGGTATACCAAGGCCACTAGACAAACCTCGGTCCATTCGAGAAGGTTTAGTACCCTTTACGGAAAAAGCGTAAAAGGGGCCGCCGGGGAGATAGGAGTGCGGATTGCAAAAGCGGACAGCGGGAAAAATGCTCGAATCATGAGTCGAACACGTATGCAAATCGATGCACATGATGACATGATATAAAAAATGCATGACATGGACAGAATGCAAAAAGGTGAAAAACCCAACCACGGAGGGAATATCATATCACAATGCCGAAAATGGCAAGAGTTGGAGTTACAAATATGGAAAGTTACTTCCGGGGTGTTACAGTTGGCGCTGCCCCAAGCGCCAGCGAGGCCTCGTGAGGCGCCGAACTAGTTCGGGCCTGCTGCTTGAAGAGGAGCGAAGACTGAAGCCAACCAGCCCCCGTCCATGACCAGAGGTGGGGTCTTGGGCACGCCCGCCAAGCTCCAAGCAAGGCCACAAGGGAGGGACGACAATGCCGCGGGCTCAAGGCGCCATGGAGGCGAGCGTGCCTCTCCAACTGACCCTGCACCAGGAGCGGCGTGCGGGCTCGGGGCGCTCAAGGCCAGCGTGGGTGTCAAAGAGAGAGGAGGCTGCTTCTCGGAAGACTCAGCGGCTGTGGCAGAAGGGACCCTGAAGAACCAACGTCAGGAAGGAAGGCAGCACTTAAGAAGCCATAGAGATACAACACTTACTCGTCAATGGAAATGTACTTCCTCCGCTTCAATGGCCCGAAGATGCGACCGCTTCCGCTCGGGGACCTCTTCCTCTTCCGGAGCTCCTCGTAGTCCATGCAGAGCCGACCAAAGCGTTGGACATGGCGGCCAGCACGAGGTGTAGTACGAGAAGCGCTTAAGGGGACAGCCTCAGGGGTGCCGAGCTGAGGAGGGTTGCCGGGCGCCACCTCGCGGCGACCTGCCGAGGTCTTAGGAGCCGCGCTTTGCGTCGCTCCTGCAACTGCCACCCCAGGGCAAGGATCACGGACTCCTGAGGACGACGCCTCGGGAGCCCCAGGCGGCATCAGCACCTCAGTGCTGGGGGCACTGGCCCCGGATGGTGCTCGCCCCCTGCTTCCACACTCGGGGTGAGCTCGGCACCCACAACGTTGACGGGGTTCTCATGGGGCCCCACCAGGCCGTCTGGGCACAGCCCCCACTCGTCACAGGAAGGCATGTGCTCCGTGAACTCCTTGTTCGAGCAACGGTACAACAAGTAACTCTTCCGAGGCATGCCGTCTGGCAAATGAATGCCCGCCAAGACCTCAAGCACCGTCTGCCGCGTTTCAGGAGGGAGCCCGGACTCCTGAAGCCTCATACGCTCCTTGCCGTTGAGCAAGGCCCACATCGGTCGAGAATGGCGTTGGAGTGGAGCGACTCAGCGCCTGACGAACTCCTTCACCACCATAGGCTCAGTAACACCAAGGTCTTTCAGCTTATTCAGCCTAAGCCAGACGGGGACAAGGCAAGGGCTCGCGAGCTTCTCATGGCCCCAGCCGGAGTTGGGGACGGCAAGCGACGATGGATGCGAACGCAGGGGGCTGAGTAGCCCTACGTCCACATACACCCAGCGCGTCAGAAATCTGCCCGCGGACGATGGGAGGTCAAAATCGATCCCCGAGCCGGCTGTCTTGGCCACGGCATGGAAGCTCACACATCTCGAGCTCTGCCGGGGATCCACCAGATGCAACGAGAAGAAGTGGCAGAGGAGGGCCATGGAAGGGGCAATGCCCACCATGGCCTCGCAAACGAAGGCGAAGACGATGAGAAGAGTCACGGATTGGGGATCAAGATGCATCATGTGGATGTGGTAATGTTCAAGTACTGCGTTGAAGAACGCGGAAAAAGGGGGGACTAGGCCAGCCTAGAGATCGTCAATGAAGAGCGGAACCTCGGTGACTGTCCTATCAATATGAGCTCGAGACGCAGGCCACGCGACCGTGTTTCCCCACTCATTGAAGCAAGAGGCGAGCATGGGGCGCACCTTGCCCATGGCCTCATCATTGAGCACCATCGATCGACCAACTTCGGGCTCGACGGTCAGAGGCGCACTAGTCAAAGATAGAGGCTTCTTCCCCTTATCCATCTGTTTCAGCGCCATGGCGATGGAGTTAGCGGAGCTCAGGTCGGATTGGAAAGAGGAGCGGAGTCCCGGGGAAGCAGAGGAATTGGAGGAGTATGGCGCAGGCGGTGGAAGAATAACTGTGTAGGTTGCGGTGGCCGCCTAGCCAGGCGGGTATCAAGGCAGCATGGGGAAGCGGAGATGCCCATGCCCTATCAACCGCCATGCGTCGACCAAGGCCGCAGGCTATTGGGGCCCGTGGCGCTCCACACTTGACCTTTGGCTTCGCCTCGAAGCCAAGCCCGAGCGCGCCTTGGGCCCGAGGGCTACTGTCGGCATTCTAGGAATGGGGATCCCTGGACTTGCCTGCCTGTGGCCCACGGCGTGGCTCTGCAAGTGGGCCCGTACGGCCCATCTTCACCAACAAGCATTCAAGACCCTCGCGAGGGGCCAAGCCTTGTGAGGCGGATGACACAAGACCTCCTCAGGAGCGGCCACACCAGGTTGGCTCGCGAGGGGCAGAGAGATCAAGGCAAGGAAAACCTCGCGAGGTTCTCGTGACGTGAGCCATGACGATCAAGACCAGGCGGGCGCCAGCGTGCAGTGTCCTTGTTCCCTCTTTGGTGCTAAGGGGGCAAGCGCAGGCACGTAGTACTGAGGGCTCAAGCAAAGGTTTCCATATCAGTGAAACGAGACCAAGACCAGCAGGATGGCAAGACGGAGGTCGCCATGGAGTCCAAGGCGGCATCACCACCAGAGCCTTTGGCAGGCCAAGACTACTTTTGTCAGGATAAGCTATACTAGCTGTCCCCTTTCAAATTGGCCGTTGTTGACTCCCTTCCCGCTCAATATTTGGGAAGAGGACCAGGGCCCCTATAAATAGGACTAGCCACCACCATAGACGGGGACGGAGATCATCCTCACCCACACACAGAGCACAAGAACACCTCAACCTCAGGAGGCTGTTCTTCCCCTTGTAACTGTTCATCCTTAGCCCTAGAGGCAATCCACCACCACCACACTGGAGTAGGGTCTTACACGACACCAGTGGCCCGAACCAGTATAAATCTTGTGTTCTTTGTGTTGCGAGTTCGTCAAGTTGGCCCTTGAGGTTTTAGCAAAGCTAGGACGTGGATCGGTAGGGGGATAACTTCACGCGCACCCCAGAGTTCGAACCTTAAGTGTTTTGCCGGAACCCGAGATCCGACAGACTACGACATCCACCTCCGCATCTTCACCGAGATCATGACCCGCCTAGAAGATCAAGCTGTGAGGGCTCGCAAGCTCATTGAAGAGAGAAGTCGTGGCCTTCTCGGGCGCGCGTTCTCGTGGGTCTTCTGTCACCTCCTCAACCTCGACCCCCATTTTGACTTCGACGCTGCCATAGCCCCCGTGCCCAGGGTTATCCAGGACAACCTGGCGAACTGGGTGGACGACCACATGGATGCCCTGGTCGCAATGTTCGCTCATGAGGACGACGCGGCCGTGGTCACAGCCGGAGAAGACGATGCGGATGACGCCAATGAAGACAATGCCAGCGATAGCTCGGGTGGCGTGGATGAAGAGGGCGAGGACGATGCCGAAGGTAACGCCTCCGGCTAGACCTACATTTCCCTTTGCCTTGACCTGCACTTAAAAACTTTCAGGCATAGCCCGACGGGGCGTGAAAGCATTTTTGAAGGGGGGCCTTATAATGTACGAAATCATAAAATGCCTTTTAAGAGACAGGGTTCGGGACGTGCTGTCGCGGGCCCGCGGGCTCTCGAGCGGGGTAGTTGTTACAACTTATCTTGGTTCCGTAGGTCTTGAGCGAGTCCTGGCGTGTTGATCCCATTGCCTTCCGAGGTGAGCCCTCCGGGGCTTGTGAGGTTTTAAGTCCCCTGAGAAGCCTGTTGGCCCTCCCCAGAGGGCCTCGCGTGGAGCCGATTGCTGGATCACGGCAAAGTATGCGCATGGTGATCCTGTGGCGGTTGCATCCTTGACCCCAGGGGGGCCTTGTCGTCGCCCGGGCTTGCCCGAGCGTGCTTGGCGCGCGGATACCATGCCCAGCCCCCACTCGCGGGGTGCTCGCAGGAGGGTAGCAGGCATGAGCCCCACGGTAAAATGCGTAGAGAGAAAGCACGAAACCGACACAAATCAAGAGAAAAATCCCCCCATTTTTGATAAACACAAGGAAATTACCAAAAAAGGGGCGAAAGCAAACAGCCGCGTCTGGCACCTAGCTAGTCTTCTTGTCTTCTCACCAGCGCGGAGCTAAGTGCTTTCACTGGGCCTGAGCATAGTCATTGGGGAACAGTGTCGACGGCCAGCGCAGAGCATGGTGCTTCCATGTGGACGTGGTAGGGAGCCCCCGTGAAGCCCGGGGGCGGCACTCGGGAGACTCCGGGGCGTGTACAGCCCCACTCATTATTACGTAAGAGTGTCACGAGCGGAGACCTTCACAGACATGGGCCTTGCTTCATGTCGCCTGACGAGGGCCGCGCCCTGCGCCTCCCCGACCACCGTTGGGGCGTTCGGAAACCAGGACAAGACCAAGGGGCAAGGGAGACGCTAGCGGCGCCCTCTACGCCCGTAGGCCCTCCGCCGGGGGAAGGGGTCACCGGTGCCTTCCTTGGCAGAGGGTCTACCTCCGTGCAGCGCCTTGTTCCAAGCAGCGCGGGGGAGGCCCTAGCTCCGGGCTCCACCCGCGCAGCCCCCAATGCGCTTCTCCCGCATGGAGCGGGGCCATCGCCCTGGGGTCTCTGGTCGTTGTTGTGGCTTGGTTCACCTACGGTCCATGGTTAGCATAATCATGCTCCTGAGATATCGCTTGTACCCAATGGCTGTTTTCGTTGAAGGGGCCGGTGAAGCTTCCTGGCGGCTCGTGGAATGCCTCAGTCTCTTGCGTCTCCACTACCCAGCCTGGCTCGGGGAACGAGCGGGGGCATTCCCTTGGCGCGTACATAGGTCCATCATGGGGGGAACGTAGGCGTCAGAAATTGCCGCGCCAGGGCCATCGCCTGGGTGCCCTACTTCGTGCGCCACCAGTCCTGGCGCCAGGCTCTTATGACCACGGGGCGGCGTCTCGGCACGGTCCCAGGAGGGACCTCCCAAGCTTGCCTCGCCTGGGGGCGGCACAGTCGAGGTAGGACGAGCAGCGCTGCGGGTCGTGTTGACATCGTTGAGTCCCCCAGACGCTCCGGGGGGGGGGGGGCGGAAACAGCATGGTCCGGCACGCACCCCCGCCATGAACTGCGACATGGGCAGGGTGCAGAAAGGTGTTGTCCTCCTGCAGGCGGCATCAAGCAGCTCGGCGACCCGCTCCAGCAGGGCGCCGCGGCCACCCTCTGCCAACCTGCAACGCAACAGCTCTCGCGCCACGGTGAGCGCAGCTCGCATGTTTGCCTGCTCTCGTCTTGTGTGTGGAGCCGTTGTCGCGGCGTAGCCCGAAGATCGTGTGGTGGTGCGCGCACGTCGCGGCGCGAGGGCGGACAGCGCCGGCTCGCACCGCCCGCATAAGACGGAGTTGAGCGGCGCGCGAGCCGCGTGTAACGCGGAGTGGAGATCCTCTTGGGCGGACGTGTGACGACCCGAGACTGACGCTCCAGAAGCCTTGCAGTTATTTCGCTGTTCTGTGTGTTTTATTTATTTGTTGCATTCATCATGTCATCATTTGCATTGCATCAGCACTCCGTTGCTGTCATGTTTTCAAAATTTGCATCCGTTCGTGGTTGCCGCTTCTTGTCTTTGCCAGACCATTCTCTTCTCTCTTGTCTTCTCCGTGGCAATGTTGTCAGACCATTTGTTTTCCTTGACCATTCCCAGTGCAACCACACTCTTGACCTCGTCTGCCTAACCCTCTTTGCACAGTGCATCGACCCCTCGCCCGTGTCTGAAATTTCCCCGAACCCGAACCGGGCTGTCGTTACCGATGGGTCCGGATCATCTCCAAACATTTCTAAAAGATCTTCGGTTCTTTGTTGGTGTCGGTGTACTAGAGTAGGGGTACCCTAGTATCCCGAACTTGTGCACGGGCAGTTGCAGCACCCCGCGGCAAGGCTTGCCTAGTGACCGCCAAGATCCTCAGCGGCTCCTTTGGAGCCATTCAAGAACAAAGTATTCTAGGCCCCGGCAAGAGGAGCTTGCCGGGAAGGCCACTCAAGGCAGGAAGGAAACAAGACCCCGACAAGAGGAGCTTGTCGGGAAGGCTCGGTGAGCGACAAGCTTCCGAGTGCTACAAGGGTTCAGCCGCGGCAAGGCGCTTGCCGCGGCAGGCAACCTCTCTTCATCTCCGCTCCAGCTCATCCGCCAGCGTGTCGCCGTGGGGCTACTCCAGGCACGCGTGTCAAAGTGTTGTGCAGCCAGCGGAGAGCAGCGATAAGCGGCGCTGACAAGCTTACCATCGTGGCAAGCGGTGGTGCACTTGACGGTCCTGTTGCCTTTGTTTAGGCGACGAGGGGCGGGCATTATTGATCTTGTCCCTTGCCGTCGAGTTAGGTATAATGCACTTGTACCTTTGTACAAGTCGATTGTACCAACTACAGTTTTTCCATTTGTACCCTCATCTACATTGCCACCTGTGGTGACCCCTTGAGCCTATAAAAGGAGGCCCATGTGCAACGTAGAAAAGGGTTCGGTTCGTTCGACTAATTCGAGACCACACTTACTCAGGCTAGGCTTTGTAGCTCTCATTGCTCCCTAGTAAGAACACAATACAATCAACCAAGCAGCAGTAGGAGTATTATCTCTCCGGAGAGCTCCGAAGCTGGGTAAACTGCTCGTGTGCATCGCCTCGATCTGCTCTTTGCGCAATCTCCGCCCCCCATCGAACCACAAGGGACTCGGTCCTCCAGGTCCCGTAGGTGTTCGTTGGTCATGATCAGCTTCCCCGACATCTTTGGCGCGCCAGGTAGGGGGCGTCGAGGCTGTGTGAACCTGATCCGACGTTCACACAAGCAACAATCTTCATCATCTTCATCAACATGCCACCGAAGAAGAAGGCTTGGAGGCAGCGAAACCGTCGCGTCAAACCCACCACGGAGCTGGCGAGTGGTGGGGAAGGCAATGGCGAAAACGGCGTCGTCGAGGGAGCCCACGCGCTGCCAAGTCCATGGACAAAGCGGCGCGAGGCCGGCGTCGAATCGTGCAGCGTCCATCTCAACGGCGCGAGACCAACAGCGTCATGGTGCTCGCAGGCGCCATCGCTCGTTGGATCAAGGCCAAGCTGGAGGATCCCGAGGCCCTCGAGACCAGCATGCGCCCGACATGCTGAATGCAAGCGGAGTCTCGATCGCTGGGCGCGATACTGCTCCTTCTAACTTGTTAGAAGTCCGAGCACATCCGTTCCTCGCACCGTGCGCCATTGCCACCCACCACTCCAGCGAAGCTTTGGCGAGAGCTCAACGCTTCTAGACTACCCTCAACGGTTGACAAGGTCGACGAATGGAGGCCACCATCCGAGTCTCATCCGGATTTGCCAGCGGCGTACCCCGGCAACCAACTGCGTCCTTGCAGCGGCGGGGCGACAAAACGCGTGCGGTGGCAGCGAGACATGCGAGGTGCAACCACCATGCACTCTCCATCCCGAAGGCCAAGATCACCAGCTCCTCGGATCCACCTCGGCAGCGACTCCACCGCGTCATTGGATCCTGAGCTTCGCCATGATCAGCGCCAAGTTCTTCAAACGGCAACAAGAAGACGCTTCGAACTTCGCATCAAGCGCGAGAAGAAGCGGCGTCGATCCCTGGCGCTGGGCCGCTGTTGACATGCAAGCGCCGAGAGAACGGTGACTTGTCGTACGCGGTAGGTTGCCCTGCGTTCACTCATGAGCTGCGGCAAGTCCAGTGGCCCAACAAGAAAAACTTCAAGCCAGACGTGCCAGAGAAGTATGATGGCAGGACGCATCCGTCGGAGTTCCTCAGCATCTACACCATCGCGGTGCAGGCTGCGGGGTGACGAGAGGACAAGATCCTCGCCAACTACTTCCCGCTGGTACTCAAGCCAAATGTCAGATCTTGGCTCATGCACTTGCCGGGCAGTTCTATATCCTCTTGGGCAGACCTATGCCATCAGTTTGTCGGCGCCTTCACAGGCGGCCACAAGCCTCATGGCCAAGAGAGTGACCTTCACCTGCTCGCCCAGAAGGATGGAGAGTCCCTGCGCAAGTTCATCCAGAGATTCAGCCGTGTGCACTACAACATCCCAGATGTCCACCTGCCGCTTGATGATCAGCCGTTTCATCGAGCGTGCGAGAACCGCGAGATGAGGAGGAGATGGCGATGTGCAAAGTCAGGGCGTCGGTGAGCTGTATGCCTTGGCGACAAGTGTGCCGTCTGAAGAAGAAGACTCCCAGGAGAGAATGTTGGAGCAGGATCTGACAGTGAGGAGACCGCCCCGGCAAAGAAGAGCCGGCGGCGGAACAACAGAAAGAAGAAAAGCAAAGAGGTACTAGTTGTTGAGCAGTCCGGCAACGGAGGTGGCGCCAAGAAGGCCAAGGTTGGTGGCTCCGGCAAGGAGGTTGCCGCTGACACCGACCGCCAAGCTATGGCGGCCGCCGACAAGCAGGACAGCTCCAACAAGCAGTACTGCAAGATTCAGCGCACCAAGGGCCACGACCTCCAGAGCTGCAAGAAGGTCGAGCAGCTTGTAGAAACGATAGAAGGCTGAGTCTGAGCCGAGACAAGGAGAAGGCCAGGGAAGGTGCTGGGGTAGCTAGCAAGCGACCGGCGGGGGAGGGCCTTGCCAGCAAGGCCAAGCAGCGGCAAGGAGACAGACCTCCCGCGGCGCGACAAGGATGAAAACGACGATGGCGATGAAGACATGGAAGGCGATGAAGCTGATGAGCAGGAGTTTGAGAAAGCCACGGAGGTTCTCTGCGTTGGCGGTGGTGCTTCTCGCATACCTCACACCGCCAGCTCAAGCGATGGATGCGGGAGGTTAATGCAGCGAGAACCATCCGTGAGTCGCGCGAGCCCTCGAAGTGGTCCACCGCCTATCATTTTCGATATTGAGGACCACCACGATCGCATAACTGCGGTCGGTGCTTGCCGATGTTGGTCTCACCAACTATCCGCAACCTCAAGGTCACCAAGATGCTAGTTGGCGGCGGGGCGGCTTAAACCTGATCTCATCTGCGGTGCTCCGAAGCTTGGATCCCCGACAATGAGCTCGAAGAGGCGGCACTTTCAAGGAATCAACCCGGAAGGAGCAAGCGAAGGGAAGATCACGTTGCCGGTAACATTTGGCAGCGAGCTAAACTTCAGGACTGAGAGGGTCACGTTCGACGTTGCTGATTTCCCATTGCCTTATAATGGGATACTTGGCCGTCCAGCACTTGCCAAGTTCATGGCGGCCTCTCATTATGCATACAACATACTCAAGATGCCAGGCCCGATAAGCGTCATATCTGTCCCCGGTGACAGGAAGGATGCTCTTATCTGCGCCGACAAGATATACCGGGAAGCAGCAGCTGCGACAGATAGCAAGCCATTTGCCGCTGAAGCTCCCGGGGGGAAGAAGAAGACCACTTTGTCCGGCAAGAGCTCTGATGCCCACTCCGGCAAGCGCACCTCTTGGTGCTGCGCTACCGTCGAGGGCCTTTCATCGAGCTCCACCGGCAAGTGCAAGAAGAAGATGGCAGCTCCGCCGAAGACCAAGAAGGTGCCCGCCAAGGAGGACGGCACTGGTGGTACCTTCATCGTCAGTCCCACTCTAGACCCCAAATAGGAAGGCGCGCTCGTTGCTTTCCTGCGGGCGAATGTCGATGTGTTCGCATGGCAACCGTCTGACATCCCCGGTGTTCCCAGGAAAGTAATTGAGCACCACCTAGCTATCTGTCCTCATCGCAGCCCGTCAAGCGAAAGTCGAGAAGCAAGCGGTGGGCGCCAAGAATTCATAGCGAAGAGATCAAGAAACCTGGAAGCAGCAGGCCTTGTCGGAGAGTGCTCCATCCCACGTGGTTGGCCAATCCGGTAGTTATGCATAAGGCAAATAGGAAATGGAGACTTTGTATTGACTTCACAGATGTTAATAAAGCTTGTCCCAAAGACCCATTTCCCTTGCCGCGTATCGACCAGATTGTTGACTCCACGGCTGGATGTGATCTGCTTTCATTTCTTGATGCATATTCAGATATCATCGAGATCTTCATGGCGAGAAGAGGATGGGAGAAAACCACATTCATCACCCCATGTGGCACATCTTGCTTTATCTGGGATGCCTTTTGGGCTAAAGAATGCTGGTTCAACGTTTGCAAGAGTAGTCCATGACGCTGTTGAGCCGCAAATGCATAGAAATGTAGAAGCTTACATGGATGACATAGTGGTCAAGAGCAAGAACAAAGCAACTCTGGTTCAAGATTTAGATGAGACCTTTGCAAATCTGCGCAAGATCAACCTCAAGCTCAACCCCGAGAAGTGCGTGTTCGGAGTCCCTTCCGGCAAGCTTCTCGGGTTCTTCGTGTCTCAGAGGGGAATTGAATCCAATCCCGACAAGATCAAGGCCATTGAGCAGATTGAAGCACCAAAGCGCGTCAAGGATGTAAGAAGACATGCCGGTTACGTGGCTGCTCTCAGCAGGTTTATCTCTAGGTCTGGCGCCTACCGCCATTTTCAAGATTTTGAAAAGGCAGGTCAATGAGATGGACTCGAGCGGAGGCTGCGCTGCAGACTTAAAGAGGTACCTGTCCTCCACTCCAATACTTATCGCACCTAAGCCACAAGAGAAGTTGCTCTGTACATAGCAGCAACCAATCAAGTGGTTAGTGCTGCATTAGTAGCGGAAAGGGAGGCGAGATGATGAGCCGCAACCGAGGCAGATGCATCCAGCGACAAGCGGGGGCTTCGCACGACAAGCTCTGGTCCCGACAAGGACGGATCTGCGCAGGATTGCGAAGATGCGAAAAAGGATGGTGCAGCGCCCGTCTACTTTGTCGGTTCCCTTCTGCGGGGCTAGGTCAAGGTATTCGGTGTGCAGAAATTGCTTTTGGCCTCCTCATGGCCTCGAGAAAGCTGCGCCATTACTTCCAAGCACATGAGATAACAGTTGTCACTCGCTTTTAGCTGAAAAGAATCTTGCAAAATCCAGAAGCAACAGGCGGGATAGTCGAGTGGGCCTTTGGGCTATCAAGCTTTGGCCATAAGTTTGAAAGCACTTCAACTATCGAGCAGAGCATTGGCAGAGTTTATAGCAGAGTGGGCCTTGACGCAAGATGAAGAAATTCGAGACGAGCATCCCGTCAAGGAAGCAAGTAAAGAGTGGCTGATGTATTTTGATGGTGCCTTCTCGCTGCAAAGGCGCCCGGTGCGGCGTCTTGCTTATCGCACCCACCGGAGAGCACCTCAAATACATAGTCCAAATGCACTTTCCCAAGGAGAAAGCAACAAATAATACTGCAGAGTATGAAGGTTTGCTTGCGGTCTCAGAATGCAGTAGACCTTGGGATCAAGAAGCTCATTGTCGGGGGTGACTCATGACTTGTCGTCCGCCAAGTAAACAAAGATTATCAGAGCCCATTGATGGAAGCCTACGTTGATGAAGTGAGAAAGCTAGAAGAACACTTTGACGGCCTACAAATGGAACATGTTCCGAGAGCTCAGAATGATATTGCTGATGGCTCATCAAAGTCGCCGCACTCAAGTTACTGTGGAACCAGGAATTTTGTGCTCAAGCTGACTCAACCAACTATAACGCCATCAACGGACAGAGCAAGAAGAGGAAGTTGGTTTACGGTGACTACTTTCCGGCAGAGCTCCACTGAAGCCGCGCCAAGAAGGTCCCCAAAATCAACGCAGATATCGCTGAGGAGAAGTCTGCTCCGACAAGCCTAAGGGTTTGTTTCGTTGAAGCAGATGCTCGCGACAAGTTTTGCTCCGCAAGCTTGCCGGGGATCATCAAGCTCCGGCTGAACCGCAGGTTCTTGCCGTGGAAGCTGATGTTCCCGTAGCGGCAGATGTGCCTTTAGTCCTTGTTGTCGAGCCGCAAGCTCCAACATGGGCGCAGCAGATCGTTCATTTCCTTCAAACAGGAGAACTTCTCGAAGAGCAAGAAGAAGCGGAAAGAGTAGCCCGGCAGTCAAGTATGTACCAGTTTGTTGACAACATCCTGTACAGAAGAAGACTCAACGGAGTGAAATTGAAGTGTATTCATCGAGAAGATGGGCCGAAGCTGTTGGCGAGAGATACGGAGGCATATGTGGTCACCACATTGGCGCAAGAACACTACTGCCGCAAAGGTTTCCGGCAAGGTTTCTTCTGTCGACAGCCCTCCGAGGATGCAACTGCACAAGTAACCAAGTGTGAAGCGTGCGGTTCCATTCAAAGCGAGATACACCAGCCAGCTCAAGCTCTCGGGCGATCCCTTTATCCTGGCCATTTTCATGCAGGGGCTCGACATCCTCGGCCCCTTCCCCGAGCTGTCGGGGCTTTGAGTACTTATGCGTTGCAATCGACAAGTTCACAAAGTGGCGGAAGTGGAAGCGATGAGGAAGGTGACAGCACGGTCGGCGATCAAGTTCTTGAGCCAATTGTTTGCCGTTTTGGGATTCCTAACAGAATCATCACCGACAACGGCACCCAATTCACGAGTCGCACCTTCATGCGGTACATCCAAGATCTTGGCGCCAAGGTCTGCTTTGCTTCATTGCTCATCCTAGAAGCAGCGGTCAGCAGAGAGGGCAAATGCTGAAGTGCTGCGAGGACTCAAGACCAGAACTTTCGACGGGCTGCAGTGCGGAAGAAAGCTGGATTGAGGAGTTGCGGTGGTTCTTTGGTCGTCAGGGCGACGCCAAATCGAGCCAGCGGCGAGACACCTTCGCTCTAGTCTACGGAGCAGAGGCAGTTCTCCCCACGGAACTTCGTTATCTGGGTCACCTCGAGTGCTCGCTTATGATGAGCTTGAGCAAGAGCAGCTGCGACAAGATGACGCTGCTCCTTGAGGAAGACCGTCTTCAGGCATTGTCACGAGCTGCTCGTTACCAGCAAGCTTTTGCGCCGCTACCATAACCACAAAGTTAATGCGAGAAGCTTCAAGGAAGGCGACCTTGTTCTTGGTAGCGTTCAGTCCGCCAAGAATTCCAACAAGTTGGCCTTGAAGTGGGAAGGCCCTTATCGGGTGAAAGCGAGTCACTAGGCTGGCGCTGTCATGCTGAGACCCAAGATGGCGTTCGGTGAGCAACTCACTGTAATATAGAGCATCTTAAGTAAGTTTTACCCATAGGGCGAGGTTGCGGGAACCTGTTCCGGCAACCACCCTTTTGTACAAGTCTTGCCGATGTTGCATGTAATCCTTTGTACAAAGTCGGGCGCAGACTCCGTGCATCAGTAAAGCTCATGTGTTGCGCACAAGTTCTCAATTTCATGCTTTCATAATCGATTTGCATGTGTTATCTGACATCTTGTGCAGCATCACGCCCGATGGCGATGTGAGCCACTAGGCTCCATAACCTTATTTTTCTTCTTTCTCCTCAAAAGAAAGGATGGTACCTTCGCCCACAAGTTGGCAGGGGGGGAAGGAGAGGATAATGGTGTGGACCGCCAAGCGTCGCTCGAGGAAGTTTCGCCTTACCGGGAAGTAAACGATAGAAAAGCTAAGTTATCAAAATTTGAGCAAACCAGCTTTAAAATTTTAAGTTATCTTCCTCGAGCGATAGTACTTTGTATGGAAAACCTGTGCTTGAAGGAACCAACTTCGAACTAGTTTAAGCCCTTACTTTGTTTCGAGTCCGCTCAACAACTTAAGTGAGCTGCAACTAGTTGCGACAAGGTTACTTGTCGGAGGCGGCACCGCCGATGAAGCTGCGATGTTCCGCTCTTCGGCGCTTCGCGGCAAGGTGCCAGCGCCGACAAGTTCCCTAAAAGCGTGAGGCACAAACATACAAAGGAAGGAATCAAGTAAAGGAAATAACATTGCAATCGTTGCCTAAGATAGAGTATATTACAAAAATAACTTGTCGCAGAATCTAATTGATCGTTTTCCTAAACATGATCAACAGCGACAAGGGAAAGATAAACTTAGCGGCCTAGTCCCGCGGGTCGCCATCAACCCTCTTGACTCTGCTCACCACATCCCACGATGGGTGCGACAATGGCCTTGGCGCTTCAACGTCGGCGATCGGCGGCGGGGACTTGAGGGCGTTGGCGAAGATTGGCGCTGGATTGCGGAAGGCCACCTTCATCAACACCTTACGGAGGCTCCTGCGCAGATTTGGCGCGACTTCGTGGCCAGCTGCTTTGGGATCTCCTCCGGAGCGGCTGGAAGCCGTCACCACGCCTTTAAGCGAACAGGCTGAGCTTGGCGCTGGGTTGAAGCGCTTCGTCGGTGGAGTACCCAAGATCCACCATCCCCAGCTCCATCAGTTCCTTGTCGATGGCGGCGGCAGTATCTACAAGACTCTCCGTCCAGTGCATCACGTTCTCTCTGAAGGTTTCCTGGGCGGTCGCGGCGTTCGCCAGCAGCTCCTCGTTGGCCTTGATCTTCTCCAACAAACCCACTTCCCGCTCCTTGGCGCCGTCCAGTGTCTCCGTCAGGTTGGACAGCTTTAGCTCAAGATCTGCCTTGGAGTCTTTGGCGGCGTCAAGCTCTTTGATCCTCTCAGCGAGACGGCCCTGCAGCTCGCCAAGAGTGTAGGCGTCCTTCTCGCGCTCATGCTTCAACGCGGTGACCTCCTCGCCGCTCTTCTGGAGGGTGGCCTCTAGCTGTGCCACCCTCGTCTCTAACTCCTTCTTGGCGGCCTCGGCGGCTGCGGCGGCGTCTTTCGCTTCCTTGAGAGCTCCGCCAATGGATTGCTCGCGCGCGGCAAGATCTTCCTCATAGCTGTCGAGGTTGATCTTCCGCTGCGCCAGCCTCCTTCTTCTTGAGACAGCTTCTCGGCTGGCAAGCCTTTGCTGCTCCTCAACCTCGGCCTTCTCCAGGATGAAGGCCGTGCGCTCGTCAGCGAGTTGCTCCCGCGCTTCTGCTACGTCCCGGAGAGTTTCTTTGTTGGCGGCGCGGAGCTCTTCTGCGCTTCTCCATGTCAGCTCCGCCCTCGCGACAAGCGCTTCCCGTGACTCCAGCTTAGCTTGCCGGGCGCGGTAAGCGGCGATAGCTTCTTCAGCAGCTGCTCCTCCTCAGACTCGCCACCGCTGCTGCTTGGCGCGTCAACCAGCGACAGCCCAGCGGAGGCGAGCAGCTCCTCGTCGAAGGTCTCTCCCTCGACCGGCGCCCTGGAGCTCGACGCCCATGGAAGCTTGATGAAGCGCCTTGCGCCGGCCTTGAGATAGGCGCCAGGCTGGGGCTCTTGAACTGGTGCTGCATCGGTGGCGGAGGGATCGGTGGTCGGCGTGGCGCTGGCGCTCCTGCGGCCTCGGGTCGTCGATCGATCACGGACCCCTCCCCAGCCTTTGCGCCAACAGCCTTGGCGGCCCCTGGCGGCGGACCCATCGGCGCGGCCTCCTCCTCCATGTTGGCGGCGTCGTCATTGTTGCCTGGCGTCCTCCTTGCCGGCAACCTCGGTCTCCATCGGCTCTCCGGCGAGATGGATCGGCGATCAAAAAGAAAGAACAATCAGCGGATGTTCAAAAGAAGAATAGAAGAAAAAGAACCCAAGGAAATTTTCAAGTAAGAAGATTACCTGCAATGGGATCTGTGGCGCGGTCTCCACCACCGGAGGGTCGTCGGCGCTGCCCCTTGTCAGACTCCCCTTGTCGAGAGGCCTCCCTTGCGGAGGCGCTCCCTTGCGGAGATTTCTCCCTTGGCGGCGTGTTTAAGCAGCAGGATCTCGGGAGGCGACTTCGGGCCTTCTGATGAGGCTGCTCTGCTCCTACACAAATCAACAAGTCAGATATCAGTGAAGAAGGAGCACCCATGCACACTAACGTGAGAAATAAACCAAGTACTTACGGCTGGGGGCTGTCTTTGGGGCTGATCTGAAGAAGGTTGCAGGTCCGCGGGGAGTCTCGGACAGCGCCTCCACAGCCGCCACGGGGATCGTCTTCGATGACAACCACGGAGTCTTGGCTCTCTTGACGCCCTCGAGCCAGCGTCTGAAAAAGGAAAGGGTTGAGAATGAAGCAAGTCAGATGCAAGACAAAGCAGCGAATTGAAGAATTACAAGTACAGCGACAAGATCTTACTCTTCTTCTTCTTCCTCGGGCTGAGGCGGAGAGTCAGTCCGCTCCGCCTCCGGTGCGACGAGCTGGAAAAGTAGGCTCCCTCGGGCGCTTGGCGGGTGCGGGAGCCGTGGTCCCGAGGCCCGCTCCGATTCTTTGTGGCGGCGCGAGGCGCTCCAGCAACAGAGCTTGTCGCGATGGGCGCGCGTCGCGCTGCGAGACGGCTGTTGGCCCGTCTGCCGCCCCGCCACTTCCCCGGTCTTGCGGAGGCGCCTTCTTGGCTGGGCCGCGGGCTCCTCTCGCGGCAAGCTACCTGAAGGCGGAGGGGAGGCACCCCCGGCAGGCTCGTTCGGCTCGGCATCAGGCTCGGCCTGCTCCTCCGCGCCGGCAAGCTCCTCTCGGTCGGCAAGGCTTGCCACCTCGGCTGCCTCCGCCTCCTCCACGGTGAACCCGAACTCACCGGCAGCAGCAGCTTCCGCCGCCTCCTCCAGCCTGGTGGCGATGCGCTGCAGCTCGGCGTCGGTGGTGTCGCGGGTGAGCCACTTCTGCTCATCGGCGCGGATCGGCACTTCTTCCAAGCTGTCGAAGAATTGCTGCACGACGTCGTCGGCGGGCTCTTGCCAAGTTGGAACGATTCCATGGGAATCGCTGGCAACATCATCAGCGGATCGGTCAGCGAAGAGTTGTTGCACAAAGGCGACCCCCTCGGCAACATGAACCACTCGGGGTGATCTGCGTCGTGCTTGAACAGCTCCAGCAACATCGCATCCAGCTCCAAGACGGTGAAGTTCCAGTTGAGGCCTGGGCGCAGCCTCATGATGTCCGCCGCATTTTGGAACTCCCAAGTAGGCCTCCTCCTCTCCTGCAAGGGCGCAATGCGGCGGCGAAGGAAGTCCGCGCCAACAGCGCCTACGGTGAGCCCGACATGCCTGAGGCGCAAGATCCGGGTCACGGCAATCTTCAACTTGGCATCCTCCGGCGCCAAGTTGCTCCAATCGTTGCCGCGCACTATGGGAGTTTGGCGCAGGGCAGTGAAAGGCTGCGGGTTCTCCTCTATGATCCAACACCAATCGGCTCTCCACTCCTCCCACTTGCTACGAAGCTCTCCTTCCAGATATGCTTCTTTCTTGCCGATCCTGGAGATCCATGCAATCCCTCCGGCAAGTGGCTCTCCTCTCTCAACGCGGGGCATGAAGTAGTGGCGGAAAAGGGCTACATTTGGGTGGACTCCGACAAAGTTCTCGCAGGGGTGTGCGAAAACCGCCATGGTCAGGACAGCGTTGGGGGTGAAATCAAGGAGGCGAAGGTCGTAGGTGTTCATGATGTCGCAAAAGAATTCAGAAAAGGGGGGCAGAGCCCGCAGTAGAAGAAAAGCGCGAAGAAGGGATACCCGACAGAGACCTTCTCAGACGCGGCGGCGGAGATCACCCTCGTGTGCGGATGCGCCCGCGTCTCCGTCGACCAGAAGAGAGTACAGCTCCGCAGCTCCTTTACATCGGCGGGGTCGAAGGTGGCCCGCTCCTTCCGCGATGCCGCGAGCCGCTGCGCCTCGGCCGACTTCCGCCTTTCCTTTGTCGGCTTTGGAGCCATGGCGGAGGTGGTGGAGGAGTCCGGCGGCGTTGATGGCGCCCGGTGGCAATGGGGGCGGTGCGTCGCTCTCTTGGACTTGACAAGAAGGGGCGGCGGTGGTTTTGAGATGTGACAGCAATGGCAAGGTGGGCGTCTTGCCCTGTTTCCCCTGCTTATAAGGAGGGAGAGGCGGACGTTCCGCTTTCAATTAAAAGCCCCGATCTCTCCCACGGCGCCACGTCCGGGCGTGCCGTTCGTGGGGGCGTGGTGGGTCGAGGCGAATAACTGCGCGATCTAGGCCTCCCATGCCCGTGCACTGTTTTGGGCCTGGCCCATCAGAGCTTATTGCCGTGTGTGGCCCGGCCCGGGGCTCTGTCGGTGTACTAGAGTAGGGGTACCCTAGTATCCGAACTTCGTGCACGGCAGTTACAACACCAGCGGCAAGGCTGGCCTAGTGACCGCCAAGATGCTCAGCGGCTCCTTTGGAGCCATTCAAGAACAAAGTATTCTAGGCCCCGGCAAGAGGAGCTTGCCGGGAAGGCCACTCAAGGCAGGAAGGAAACAAGACCCCGGCAAGAGGAGCTTGCGGGAAGGCTCGATGAGCGACAAGCTTCCGAGTGCTACAAAAAGTTCAGCAGCGGCAAAGGCGCTTGCATGCGCGAGCAACCTCTCTTCATCTCCGCTCCAGCTCATCCGTAGCGATATCGCCATGGGGCTACTCCGAACGCAGCGTGTCAAAGGCTGTGCAGCCAGCGGAGAGCAGCGATAAGCGGCGCGACAAGCTTACCATCGTGGCAAGCGGTGGTGCACTTGCGTACCCTGTTGCCTTGTTTGGCGACAGGGCGGGCATTTATTGATCTTGTCCCTTGCCGTCGAGTTAGGTATAATGCACTTTACACTTGTACAAGTCGATTGTACCAACTACTGTTTTTCCATTTGTACCCTCATCTACGTTGCCACCTGTGGTGACCCCTTGAGCCTATAAAAGGAGGCCCATGTGCAACGTAGAAAAGGGTTCGGTTCGTTCGACTCATTCGAGACCACACTCACTCTTGCTAGGTTTTGTAGCTCTCATTGCTCCCTAGCAAGAACACAATACAATCAACCAAGCAGCAGTAGGAGTATTATCTCTCCGGAGAGCTCCGAAGCTGGGTAAACTGCTCGTGTGCATCGCCTCGATCTGCTCTTTGCGCAATCTCCGCCCCCCATCGAACCACAAGGGACTCTGTCCGCCAGGTGCCATAGGTGTTCGTGGGTCACGATCAGCTTCCCCGACAGTTGGACTCTCCAAACCTATTTTTCTCGGACCGTCTAATTTCGATCCGAGGGACTAGATTGCATCCAATCTAACCCACAACTATAAATATGAGTCTAACCCTAATATTTAGGAGAGTTGTCCCATCCTCCGAATCCCTCCGCGGCCACCAGTCCACTGCATCTTCCTCCGGATCCCTCCCGATCCACTCACCTGCCCATCTCCTTCCGCGCCCAGCCACTGCACTCCGTCGATCCATCCATCCAACCAGCAGCCACCCACTTCCTCCATCGATCCACCAAAAGAGAGCGAGTGTTCCCTTGCCTCCCTCGATCCTGCTCGCGCCCGAGCCCTCTGCCTTAATCCACCGGAGGCCGACCGCATCGCCGCCAAGAGGTTCCTGAGGAGAGGAGCTCCTCCAACGGAGCCGAACTCCCCTACCTGAGCCGCCGCCGCCTCGCGCCCAAGGGCGCGTCGTCTCCGACCTCCCTCCTCCTAATTGGATCGAGAGGAGCCCCTGCCTACCTGCCGCCTCCCACCTTGTGTCGTCCCCGCCGTCTAACACCACCACCGGCAGATGAGCACCGTTCCCTTCTCCCTTTCCTTCACTGGCTCTCTTTCTTCCTCGTTTTCTCTCTCACATCTCTCTTTCTCCCTGAATAGGACCGCGTCGTCGCCATGGCCTGCAGATCCTCGACGCCCACCTCGCATCCGACCTGTTCCCGGATGTACTGTTGAAATATATTCCCCACCTCCCTCCATCAGTTCGGACTTTTGGATGAGTTGGTCGGTGCATGAATTCAATATGGTATCCGAGCCAAGAGGTCTTGAGTTCAAGACCCTGCCAACGCAGTATTAAATAAAACGATTTTGCGGCCTACATCGATCCCACGTCTAAGGACTAAAATAACATAGACGTGAGGGGGAGTGTTGAAATATATTGCGCACCTCCCTCCATCAGTTCGGACTTTTGGATGAGTTGGTCGGTGCATGAATTCAATACGTACCCGTCCGTTCTGCACCCCTCCAGCCTCGCCTTCTGCCACTGGAGACCCGTGTCGGGCTCTGCTTCGCCGCGCCTCCCTGTGCCCCGCAGGCCCGCTGCGCCGTGCCTCTGCTTCGTTGACCACTCCGACGACCAGCGCCAACTCCCGCTCGAACCCCTGCTTCGTTGACCACACTCCTCCCCTGCTCAGGCCCAGCGCGCCCCTGCCAGTCGCGCCTCCATCGACCTGAGCTTGGCCCATGGTGAGCAGCTGCCCAAAAACCCCTCTTGTGCACTGTTGGCCTAGCCAGTTTCGGCCCGTGTATGTTTTTTCTCAGCGTCTGTGAATTTGTTCATTTATCCAACGACTGCCAGTTTTACAGAAAAACCCTTCATGTTCATGCATTTAATATGTCACAAACCGTGCATCGGATTAAAACGAATTATATATATGTAAAATGCTTAGTTTTTCATGTACTTTCATAATATCCAATTTTCATCCGTGTTTAAAATGATTAAATTGCTGATTGCATTTGTTTTGCATAAATAACATGCTAAAAATGCTTTATTTCATAATTAATTAAACGTAGCTCTGAATTAAATAAACTTCATTTGTAAATGGGGTAGAAAAATGCATAAGTTAACATAGTGCACTTTATTTCCCTGTTTAACAACATTAAAATGATGTTTTAAGCAGAACAGTACAAAATTCGAATTATGCACATAGGGATTTTCCGGAATTGTTGTTTGTTGTTTCTGGCATCATTTAAACTTTCCTAAATAGTTAGTTTACATATGTTTCACCCCTTGCCATGCTTAATTACATTTAATATTATTAGGTACATAAACGAGAGCGAACTAAATAATTTGAATGTGGTGTTTCTTCAATATGCAACTCGTTGCATATTGAGCCCCACTTAACTTGTAGTATTGTTTGTGCATTTTGCCATGCCATGGCTCATTAAATGGACATGCATCATACTTGGTTGCGCATCATGTCATGTTTATGTGATGGTTGTTTACCATGTTGTTTGCTTTTTTCCGGTTGCGTTTCTTCTTGATAGTTCCGGTAATGTTGCGATTGTGAGGATCCGTTCGACTATGTTGGTTCGTCTACTTCATGGATTTTGTCTTTTTCCTAGAGGGATTTTAGGCAAGATGACCGTCACCTTGGATCTCACTACTATCTTTGTTATGCTAGTTGTCTCAATGCTATCGCGATGTCGCGCTACCTACCACTTGTTTCTCAAGCCTCCCAATATGCCATGATAAGCCTTTAACATTTTCCACCTTCCTAGCAAACCGTTGTTTGGCTATGTTACCGCTTTGCTCAGTCCCTCTTACAGCGTTGCAGTTGCAGGTGCAACTGCAGGTAGTTCCATGTTGGGACATGGATATCATGGGATATCACAATATCTCTTATTTAATTAATGCATCTATATACTTGGTAAAGGGTGGAAGGCTCGGCCTTTTGCCTGGTGTTTTGTTCCACTCTTGCCACCTTAGTTTCCATCATACCGGTGTTATGTTCCCGTATTTTGCGTCCCTAACACGATGAGGGTTTATGGGCCCCTCTTGACAGTTCACTTTGAATAAAACTCTTCCAGCAAGGCCCAACATTGGTTTTACCATTTGCCTAATAACAACTAAAACTTGCATAGGGAACCGTCGGCACGTGAGGTCTCTTAATCAACCCCCCGGGCCAATGCTCCTCATGAGTGTTGGTCCAAACCGGGCAATGTCCGGCGCCCCCTGGGCAACCAGGGTCTCAGCCAACCCGACGTCTAGCCCATCCGGTGTACCCTGAGAACAAGATACGTGCGACTCCTATCAGGCTAGGTCAATGCATCAGGAGGTCTTGCTGGTTTTGTTTTACCATTGTTGAAATGTCCCGGGATCCCGATTTTGATCGGATGTCCCGTGATAGAGGATTGTCTCCGCGGATCATGAGCTTGTCATGGGCTAAGTTGGGACACCCCTACAGGTTTTGATCTTTCGAAAGTCGTGCCCGCGGTTATGTGGCAGAAGGGAGTTTTTTATATCCAGTTGTAGAGAACTTGACACCAGATCCGAGTTAAAATACACCAACCGCGTGTGTAACCGTGATCGTCTCTTTTCAACGAAGTTCGGGAAGAGAACATGGTTGGGTTATGTTTGAACGTAAGTAGTTCAGGATCACTTCTTGATCATTACTAGTTTGCGACCGTTGCGTCATTTCTCATCTTATTCTTGTACTCGTAAGTTAGCCACCACTTATCCATTCCATACCCATTAAGCTTTGCTAGTCTTGATACCGATGGTAATGGGATTGCTTAGTCCTCGTGGCTCACAGACTACTACAACACCAGTTGCAGGTACAGTTAATGCGATGCTATGACGTGAGAGTGGTGCTTGCTTGTTTGGAGTTCTTCCACTTCTTCTTCGATTAAGGGATAGGTTCTGGGTCGGGGAGTCCTAGGATTAGCAGGGTGGATGTCGTTCTTCTTTTTCATTTGATATCATCCGTAGTCGGATCCTGCTCTTCTGTACGTTGATTGCTATGTATTGATGAACTATTGTATTCATGTTGTAGCTTGTGGCGAGTGTAAGCCTTTACCTTGTATTCTCATCTATTCAGTACATGGTATGTTGTAATGATATCCACCTTGATATGCACTCAAAATGCGATTGTGCGCCGATCATGAATTCATCACATGATTGGGACAGAATCGCATCTTCGGCGCTACAGGACGGCTTTGCCCGAGCGGGCCAAGTAGCCCAGTGCTTGATATGAGCCCTCGGATCATCAGCCATCAAAACTGCAGGGCGGTGGCGGACTGACTGGAAGAAGAGAGGCTCCGATGCCCCCCTACCTGGCGCACCAAATGTCAGATTATGGGTTCCGCAGACCCTTGAGATGTTCGAACTCTGGGGTGCGTGGAAAGAACTCGTCCTCCCTAGTCTGACTACTCACCAATCTCACGGCCTAGCTCAACGAACTGAATTGAAAAGAGACACATCAGTTTACCCAGGTTCGGGCTACCTTATGGTCTAATACCCTAATCCTATTTTGTGGTGGATTAGCCGCGAGGGGTGATGTCTACTACGCAACCTTCTCCTTGTAGACGTTGTTGGGCCTCCAAGTGCAGAGGTTTGTAGGACAGTAGCAAATTCCCCTCAAGTGGATGACCTAAGGTTTATCAATCTGTGAGAGGCGTAGGATGAAGATGGTCTCTCTCAAGCAACCCTACAACCAAATAACAAAGAGTCTCTTGTGTCCTCAACACACCCAATACAATGGTAAATTGTATAGGTGCACTCGTTCGGTGAAGAGATGGTGATACAAGTGCAATATGGATGGTAGATATATGTTTTTGTAATCTGAAAATATAAAAACAGCAAGGTAACTAATGATAAAAGCGAGTGTAAACGGTATTGCAATGCTAGGAAACAAGGCCTAGGGTTCATACTTTCACTAGTGCAAGTTCTCTCAACAATAATAACATAATTGGATCATATAACAATCCCTCAACATGCAACAAAGAGTCACACCAAAGTCACTAATAGTGGAGAACAAACAAAGAGATTATGGTAGGGTACGAAACCACCTCAAAGTTATTCTTTCCAATCAATCCATTGGGCTAATCCTATAAGTGTCACAAACAACCCTAGAGTTCTTACTAGAATAACACCTTAAGACACAAATCAACCAAAACCCTAATGTCACCTAGATACTCCAATGTCACCTCAAGTATCCGTGGGTATGATTATACGATATGCATCACACAATCTTAGATTCATCTATTCAACCAACACATAGAACCTCAAAGAGTGCCCCAAAGTTTCTACCGAGAATCACGGCAAACGTGTGCCAACCCTATGCATAGGTTCATAGGCGGAACCATAAGTTGATCACCAAAACATACATCAAGTGAATCACGTGATATCCCATTGCACCACAGATACGCACGGCAAGACATAGATCAAGTGTTCTCAAATCTTTAAAGACTCAATCCGATAAGATTACTTCAAAGGGAGAACTTAATCCATTACAAGAGAGTAGAGGGGCAGAAGAAACATAAGGTCCAACTATAATAGCAAAGCTTGTGATACATCAAGATCATGCCAAATCAAGAACACGAGAGAGAAAGATCAAACACATAGCTACTGGTACATACCCTCAGCCTCGAGGGTGATTTACTCCCTCCTCGTCATGGAGAGCGCCGAGATGATGAAGATGGCCACCGGTGAGGGTTACCCCCCTCACCGGAACAGGGTCCCGATTGGTTTTTGGTGGATCTAGAGGTTTTGCAGCGGCGGAACTCCCGATATATTCTCTGTTCTGGAAGTTTTAGGGTACGTGGAGTTATATAGGCGGAAGAAGCACGTCAGGGGAGCCACGAGGGCCCCACGAGGCGGGGCGCCCTAGGGGTGGCGCGCCCCCACCCTCGTGGCTTCCTTGTTCCTTCCTTGACGTGGGGTCCAAGTCCATCGGGTAGCTTCGTTCCAAAATAACTTCTCTAGTTGATTTCGTTCCGTTTCGACTCCGTCTGATATTCCTTTTCTTCAAAACACTGAAATAGGCAAAAAAACAGCAAATCTGGGTTGGGCCTCCGGTTAATAGGTTAGTCCCAAAAATAATATAAAAGTGGAAAATAAAGCCCAATATCGTCCAAAACAGTAGATAATATAACATGGAGCAATCAAAAATTATAGATACGTTGGAGACGTATCAGGCATCCCCAAGCTTAATTCTTGCTCGTCCTCGAGTAGGTAAATGATAAAAAAAGATAATTTTTGATGTGGAATGCTACTAGGCATAATTTCAATGTAATTCTTCTTAATTGTGATATGAATATTCAGATCCGAAAGATTCAAGGCAAAAGTTCATATTGACATAAAAATAATAATACCTCAAGCATACTAACTAAGCAATTATGTCTTCTCAAAATAACATGGCCAAAGAAGGTTATCCCTACAAAATCATATAGTCTGGCTATGCTCTATCTTCACCACACAAAGTATTTAAATCATGCACAACCCCGATGACAAGCCAAGCAATTGTTTCATACTTTTGACATTTTCAAAACTTTTTCAATCTTCACGCAACACATGAGCGTGAGCCATGGATATAGCACTATATGTGGAATAGAATGGTGGTTGTGGAGAAGACAAAAAGGGAGAAGATAGTCTCACATCAACTAGGCATATCAACGGGCTATGGAGATGCCTATCAATAGATATCAATGTGAGTGAGTAGGGATTGCCATGCAACGGATGCACTAGAGCTATAAGTATATGAAAGCACAACAAAAGAAACTAAGTGGGTGTGCATCCAACTCGCTTGCTCACGAAGACCTAGGGCAATTTGAGGAAGCCCATCATTGGAATATACAAGCCAAGTTCTAAAATGAAAAATTCCCACTAGTATATGAAGGTGACAAAATGAGAGACTCTCTATCATGAAGATCATGGTGCTACTTTGAAGCACAAGTGTGGTAAAAGGATAGTAACATTGTCCCTTCTCTCTTTTTCTCTCATTTTTTGTTTTTTTATTTGGGCCTTTTCTCTTTTTTTATGGCCTCTTTTTTTTCGTCCGGAGTCTCATTCCGACTTGTGGGGGAATCATAGTCTCCATCATCCTTTCCTCACTTGGGACAATGCTCTAAAAATGATGATCATCACACCTTTATTTTCTTACAACTCAACAATTACAACTCGATACTTAGAACAAAATATGACTCTATGTGTATGCCTCCGACGGTGTACCGGGATATGCAATGATTCATGAGTGACATGTATGAAGGAATTATGAACGGTGGCTTTGCCGCAAATACGATGTCAACTACATGATCATGCTAAGCAATATGACAATGATGGAGCGTGTCATAATAAACGGAACGGTTGAAAGTTGCATGACAATATATGTCGGAATCGCTATGGAAATGCCATGATAGGTAGGTATGGTGGCTGTTTTGAGGAAGGTATATGGTGGGTGTATGATACCGGCGAGAGGTGTGTGTTATTAGAGAGGCTAGCAATGGTGGAAGGAAGAAAAGTGCGTATAATCCATGGACTCAACATTAGTCCTAAAGAACTCATATACGTATTGCAAAAATCTACAAGTTATCAAAGCAAAGTATTACGCGCATGCTCCTAGGGGGATAGATTGGTAGGAAAAGACCATCGCTCGTCCCCGACCGCCACTCATAAGGAAGACAATCAATAAATAAATCATGCTTCGACTTCATCACATAACGGTTCACCATACGTGCGTGCTACGGGAATCACAAACTTTAACTCAAGTATTTCTCAAATTCACAACTACTCAACTAGCATGACTCTAATATCACCATCTTCATATCTCAAAACAATTATCAAGTATCAAACTTTTCTTAGTATTCAACGCACTCAAAAGAAAGTTTTACAAATCTTGAATACCAAACATATTAAGGTTTTTAAGAAAATCACCATGTTATTTTAGACTCTCAAAATAATTTAAGTGAAGCATGAGAGTGCATCTATTTCTTCAAAATAAAACCACCATTGTGCTATAAAAGATATAAGTTAACCACTAAAGCAAAAACTGACTACTCCGAAAGATATAAGTGAAGATCAATGAGTAGTTGTATAATTATGTAACTATGTGAAGAATCTCCCATTTAATAATTCTAGATCTTGGTATTTTATTCAAACAGCAAGAAAAGCTAAAGGAACTAAAAATAAAATGACGCTCCAAGCAAAACACATATCATGTGGTGAATAAAAATATAGCTCCAAGTAAAGTTACCGATGAGCGAAGGCGAAGAGGGATGCCACCGGGGCATCCCCAAGCTTAAGCTCTTGATTATCCTTGAATATTACCTTGGGGTGCCTTGGGCATCCCCAAGCTTAGGCTCTTGCCATTCCTTATTCCATAGTCCATCGAATCTTTACCCAAAACTTGAAAACTTCACAACACAAAACTTAACAGAAAACTCGTGAGCTCCGTTAGCGAAAGAAAAAAGAACACCACTTCAAGGTACTGTAATGAACTCATTATTTATTTATATTGGTGTCAAACCTACTGTATTCCAACTTCTCTATGGTTTATAAACTATTTTACTAGCCATAGAGTCATCAAAATAAGCAAACAACACAGGAAAAAACAGAATCTGTCAAAAACAGAACAGTCTATAGTAATCTGTAACTAACACAAACTTCTGGAACTCAAGAAATTCTAAAATAAATTGGTGGACCTGAAGAATTTGTCTAGTAATCATCTGCAAAAATAATAAACTAAATAGCATTCTCCAGTAAAAAGTTGAAGCTAATCTCGTGAGCGCTAAAGTTTCTGTTTTTTACAGCATGATCATAAAGACTTCACCCAAGTCCTCCCAAAGGTTCCGCTTGGCACAAACACTAACTAAAACATAAAACCACATCTAAGAAGAAGCAAGATGGATCATTTAACGCCCCTAGCTAAAATCAAGAAACTAAACAGAACCAAAAATCAAGAAACTAAAATAAAATTGGGTTGCCTCCCAACAAGCGCTATCGTTTAACGCCCCTAGCTAGGCATGATGATTTCAATGATGCTCACACTACTAGGAAAAGGCCTACTAATGGCGCACTGGTTTTGCCTACTAATGGCGCATTACCAGTGCGCCATTAGTAGCACGCCACTAGTATTTCTTACTAATGGCGCACCACCAGTGCGCCATTAGTATCTGATATACTAATGGCGCACACCAAGCGATCGCCATTAGTATGTAACACCATCTTGCCATTAGTGTGCCTCTCGGGGGGCCATACGTAAGCATGTGCTTTGTCATACTAATGGCGCATTCTTTGTTGATGCTCCATTAGTATCCTTTGGCATACTAATGGTGCACCAATATTTGTTTTTTTTTCTTTTCTGATTTTTGCACAGGTTACAAAATATATTATTGCACAGAATATAGACAGCAGCACACAGCAACATCAGATTCATCGAATACAATAGAAGATTAGTCTCCGAATACACTTCATCATATTAGTCTCCGAATTCAAAAGACCGAACAAAGATAAAACATTACAAGTCTCAAGACCGCGAGTATCGAGTTTGTCTTCACATTACAAGTCGATATCGATCATCTAAACTACCATCACATAGAAGAGAGCTGTGGTCATCACGATGAGCATCATCACGATCAAACTGGTCTTCATCCGGTTCCTCCAACGCTCCCTCCTCTCTCCCGCTAGATAGCGGGCGTATCTAGATTCAGCCTCCGCCCTAGTGGTGTACCCTTTGTAACTGTTACCACTGAAACGGTGAACCTGTCTCCGACACTCCTCCCAGTCATCATAGACTCCGGGAACCTTACCCTTGTACACGGCATACGACGGCATCTCTATGCACAAGCCAAACAACAGACAATACATAAGCAATATGTAAGTATGCAACAAAAGGATCGGAAGAGAAAAGCAAGACATTCATAGCACGATTCATGGTCCTACTAATAAATAGCATCGATTACATCTAAGTTGAACGACTGTCCAAACCAAAGAGATATATGAATTCATTAAAGTATAATTACAACATGAGCCAATCAATGTTTGAACTACACATCACTACTTTCGACTCGACTCATCGGACGGAGGCGTGGATGAAGCCGCCGTCTGTCGTGATGGTCATGAAATCGCGGTTGTTGTCACCTGCATTTGTAGCATTTCATCTATCTCACATTTGGACGGTTGATATCGAGGAAGAACTGCCTCGGTATGAAGGACATCTTGATGGATGATGTCCGCAAACTCCGGCGGATCGCGAAAGAATTCTTATGCGAGGTCCGCGTCTGGACTGCCGACAAGCTCGCGCCCAATCTTTGAGATTATCTGGTAGCGAAGTTGATGATGGTCCCTTACGATCGCCGCATGTGATGGAGGGCGTAATCGCATCCTTCGACCGCCCGGTGACTGCTTGACGCAGCAGAACTTTGTATTGTGTGAGAACATGTGCTTGCGTGCTTACGAACTGCCTGGAGAAGGTGCCTCCAGATTTGGCGTGGCAGGGAGAACATCATCAAGAACTTTCTTGACATCTGTAGTCTATCTTGGAGTTACGGTTGAATTGAAATCGTGGCCATGGAATATTTCGGGCTTAAGAGGATAAGTGTGCAATGTGTGTCCTTTGCACGAACATGGAATGTTAGAAGAAAAAAAGAACGATCGAAATCTAAGAAATCATATGTTACGGGGCGGTTAAGGGATGACTTACTCGGGAAAGTAAGCCACAAGGAAGTTATCCTTATCTGGGTTTGCCAGAATGACGCCTTCAAGGTGTGAACTCGCAACTTGGCGGTCCCCAGCGCTGCTCAAGTGCTTGGCACGCATGTAGAAGGGGTCGACTATCACGATGTCCGGGGTCTTGTCTCTAATGATCCGCATCTCCATACTCAGCGAAAACAGCCGAATGAAGGTGTAGTGCAGCGGATGAAGGTTAAACATAGCAAAGATGTCATCAAACCGCAGGACGATCGTACCCCCGATGTCGCCATCCACAAAGCCCTTGCCCTTGGCCATGAAACCGGGTATGCCACATCCTTCTCTCTGAGACGCCGCTTCTCCAAAGAAAGAACACTGTCGTGCAGACTCCGCATAGCACCGGTTGCAGCATTCAGCATATTTGGCGTTAGCATCGCCCTACCCGCCAAATGCACCCTCCTCGAGATATCCTTAGGTGAAGGTGGCCCGTCCTGAGCATGGATCGTACTCGGTGCCGGCTGGCTCGCACCGGCGCCCTTTTTAGTCTTTCGTTTCCGTCCCTTCTTCTTGATGTCCTGTAATGGGACCGAGTTCTGCTCACAGACTGCCTTCTTGAGCGTGTTGGGGCTGATAATATTTTGCACCTCAGCTATCTGAGCCTCGGTGAAGGCGGGAGCTGGAGGTGTGTCCTGAGAACTGAACGCCAGATGACACCTGTTGCAATTGGATTTCTCCGCCGTACCAGCTAGATCGCGGTCGTCTTGGTTGGGTTCTTGAGAAAGAGGCCCGCAGAACTCGTCAGCATACCCATGTTCGGCAAAGTACTTATCAACTTTGGTAAATGTACCGTCGTCGTTGTCGTCGCCGTCCGGATCCTGTGCCATAGGGCTGTCCGGATCCTGTGCCATATGGCTGTCCGGATCCTGTGCCATAGGGATGTCCGGCAGGTCCGGTAGCGTTGCGGCGTTCTTGCCATGGCTTGGCGCCGGCACGACTAGCGGTCTTGTCTGTGGGGTGGTGTCCCCGCCCCAAATGAATCTGGCTCTTGACCTAGCGAGGGCCAGCTGTATCGCGGCGAGGGTCATCTCATCTTCTTCGTCGGCCCCGGTGATCGAATCGGAGGTAACAGCTCGTCGCCTTTGGCAGCACCGAACCACTTCAACCCTATATACTGTGGGTGGCATCGGATTACTGTGTAACATGGGGTTGCCCGGTTGAACGATTCTGCCCTTGGCGACATCGACCAACTCGGCGCCCACGAAGTGCAGAAGAGTGCAAGGAACGTTGGCGGTGCCCTCACGAAAACATGTCACAGCGTCGAGGATGCCCAGTCAAAACAAGAGATGAAGTCATCGGCGAGAGGCTTAGTTACCGTGATGCCGTCGAGCTCGGCTAATGTCGGCACCGCCAGCGGCGGGCGTGCAACGACGGAGGCGCTTTGGCGAGTGCCGGCGGCATACACCCGGGTGCATTAAGCTCCAATGCCCGTGCCGGCGCCGGAGACACGAATACCGCCTCCACCAGAGACACCAATGGTGCCGCCGCCGGAGACACCAATGGCGCCGCCTGCGCGCTGTGCGAGTTGCTGGCCGTGAAGCTGGGAACCGGGGGAGGCCCCTGTTGGCCGCCCGCAATCCACGTCATCAGCCCATGAATCAACGTAGGCACCATGGCGTTGAGCTTCGTTCCCAGTTGTTGTTCCACTTGCTCTTGGACAAGCTCCGGAATCCGCGCCACTTGTGCCTTGAGTTCTTCAAACCTTGCGCGTCTGGCTTTCCGAGCTGGCCTTTTTCTCCTTCCGCACACCAGCGGTATAGTATGACCCCATTTTGTGGACAAGCCTTTGCGGCCACCACGACCAGTGACGTCGACTTCTGAGCTTATCCTTGTTTTTCATTACGTTCAACGCCCTATTTAAAGGGGTGTCGAAGGGGAGCTCGAGAGGCGACCCAGCTCTTGCTTTCGGTGTCTGCGAAAGGAACATGAACCATTTAGAAATATTGGGGATTAATTAGAGTGCAATCATATGGAGCTAATTACGCGGGGGTGCATTCCTTACCAGAACAAGCTCAAGCGCCCTGGTCTTGGGATCCGTGGTAAGCTCCTTTGTTATCGGGTCCTCCTTGTACCGGGCCCTGACAAAGTTCCTGGTCTGCTTGTCACCGTTGTATTTCTTGAAGCGGGGCGGTAGGCCTTGCTCGGCACGCTCCGCGTCCTCCTTGTCCCATATAGGCTCCGCCACTCTGTAACCGCCGGGACCGAGTTTGTGTTCCCCTAAGTTCAACTCCTGCATTTCTTTCCCCCACTGACTTGATTCGGAGGTTGCGCTACTCTCGCACTTGATCTTGAACTCCTTGTACTCATCTTCGCTCATCAAAGGATATTTCGCCTTGATCTTCTCATAACTATCACCTTTATCAATCATTCTCTTCACCGCGCTTCTCCAAGTAGACAGGTCGTGCTCATCCTCGTGAGGCGGCACTGTTCACTTTATTCCACGAGGCGTGTGTTTTCAAATCGGCGGGAACTTGTATCGTTCGTGCAGCTTCGTGAAGAGGAGGTTGCGCAAATTCCCGTGGTCCTTATGCCTAAGGTTATCGATGTTGATCGAGACGGTGCTCCGGAGAATGCACCCGAGCTGAAGCGAGTACCCCTTGACTATATGTTTGGGATCCGTTGCATGCCCGTCGGAGTCCACTTGAGTGAATTCCTCCTTGAGGGTGTGGAGCACATTGGCGCCGGTCCTTCCTTTGCTTCTTGGTTGGCTGCCATCGTGTGTGCGCCGCCATCATCGATGGTGGCATCCTCGGCGGCACCATCGGTGGTGTCATCCCAGCGCCACTAGGGGTCGTGTAGTCGAGATCGGTGTCTTCAGCGGTGTCCTCATAGCGGTGAGGTTGTTCCTCCATCTCACAGGACAGCTCCAGAATTGCTTGCCTCCCGAACCACCGGCCTCATCGTTGTGGGCCATGTTTACGCTCTAAATAGGAAAAAGTTTGGTCAAAAGTTGGTTATTGTCAAGGAACAAGATCATGGTCTCATCATTTAGGGTTTGTCAATCTTGAGGCACCCTAAAAGCCTAAGCTTTCATCATTTAGGGTTTGTCGACGCCGAGGCACCCTAAAAGCCTAAGCGTACATCATTTAGGTTCTCATCGACACCGAGGCATCCGGTGCAGCCAAGTTAAGTTTTCATCATTTAGGGTTTATCGATGCCGAGGCACCCTAGGTTGGGCCTAATCACTTGACACTAATCACTTGGCTCTATTGCCACCTATGTTGGGTTTATCATCTAGGGTTTATCGATGCTAAGGAGAATTCTAAGTTGGGCCTAATCACTTGGCTCTATTGCCACCTATGGTTTAATGCAGCAAGAATAAAGGGTAGTTGATCCTACTTAATTAAGTACTAAGATACCCGGCCCATGCATTAATCATAAGTACCCCATATGTCCTATTTTAGCAAAGTCATGCTCAAATTCACGGAAAATTTCAGCATGACCTTTGCTAAAAATAGGACATATAAATACCAATTGCCAAACGGAAGTTAATCAACATTCCGGCAAACTCAAGGGCCTCTCGGGTACTGCAAATTCATCACGACACGATGGTGGGAGACAAAACCCAACAAACTAGCACCACAATGTGCCTCTACTTTCATATGGATGAAAAGGCCACAGACCATATGGTCCTCTACTTTCATATGGACAAAAATCAGCTCAACTTATGTGAGCTTCCATTCCAGATCTAATATCAGCAAGTTGTTCACTTGTAGCTCAACTTATGTGAGCTGCCTTCAAGAAAAGAAATCTGAAGTGGCACATCTGCTCTCTGAATACATTGGCAAGAAACAAAACAAACACCTAGTACCATCCATCTGCTATGGCCGTATCATGTAGTTTAACTAAGCACTAACAGGTAATTATATAACAGAAAACTTGGCGCGTACGTGTCACTTAGCTTGGGCAAGCAACATACCTCGTCCTCTTGGTTAGTCCAAACAAGCTGTATGCTGAGCCTCAACTCACCACCTGCACATTTTACAGCACCCATGAAATGACAAACTAAACATAATTGTCAACCAACAAAACCAAAACACAAACAGGACTTCAAGTTTTCACGATCAGGAAGAAAAACAGGGTTTTCAACTACTATATTCAGTTTCACGGCATCAGTTGAACAGTTGAAAAAGAACAAGCTTCATTTAAATATCTTGCTGCTAACAAACATAAGTAATGTCAGTACTCAAAAAATAGAGTGACCACACAAGGAATAAACAAACTATTCACTTTTTATTTCTTCAGAATTGGACCAGACAGAGAACAACTCCTTGGAAGCAAACTGAAACCATGCTGAAACTATACTGAAACCATGCTGAAACTTTACTGAAACTACTCCTTGCAATCAAACTGAAACTACTCCTTGGAAGCAAATTGTCTTGGAAGGAGTATTGTGTGCACAAATCTACTCCAACTAGTTGCTTTCATTTAGAGATTTTTTAGCACAAACAGCATGAGTCATTCTTCAGACCGTTACAAATAGAAACATTGGCAACCAAGGTTAAAAACCAACAATCCTATATATTATTCTGAAACTTGATATATTGAAATCACTTAGCACTCTCTTTATGTGTTCATTCAACACTTCAAATTGAGGAAAATAATACCAACTAGGATCGGTATGACCTTCGTTTTTCATTTTCTGTATGATCAATTAAATCTTCTGCAAGCTTATATGAAAAGGTTCAGCAACTTGAAACGTAACTCTTGCTTGGCGTTCCAAATCATTTCATTTATATTTTAAATAATAGTAGAATTATTTCATAATAGAATTTACCCGATGGGGGCGACGGGTGCATGTGACAGAGGGGAGAATGGGTGGGGGTGGAGGAGGCTCACCACTATTGCAAACCAAACAAGTAAGCAGAGCACATGTATATACCTGTATCACTGTCTTGGAGCCAACAAACGCCTCAATTTTTCTCCAACCGTGATCGAACCTGTTACGCAGAAACACAAATAGAGAGATACATGTAACTAACGAGGACACACAGACAAGGTAACAAGAACTCCACAACTCAAATAAGCCTATGCTTCTTCTTTCACTCTCCTGCATAAAGTTATTGTTACTACCTGGGAGGGATTATATGCTTGTTTACCACTACTAATACCATTTTTTAATATAATCTTCATTCTCCTGCTTTTTCTTTTCTTACAAGTGTTGATGCCAAAACGTTGCAACCACAGAGTTCAAGATCGAGTCAAAATTGACCTACACAATTGTTTACCACTACTAAGACATGGATCTAATAGCTACCTCCCCTTGTTCCTCATGCCTTAGTTGAATTCAGAGAAGAGAGCTCAGATCCTAGAACAGGGATCTCTCGGAAGATATGTGTTAACCAATTTCGGCCAGTATAACCAACACAAAGCTCCTGCTCTCTCAAATTGCAGATAAAACAACTTAATCTACAATTTCCTAACATGTTTAAACCAAAACATTTGCTCATGAAAAATATTTAACCTACAATTTGTAAACATTTGCCCTTAGAGGCATTATCACAAACACCTATCAAGCACAATCCTTTCACATGTAAACTTGAGCATGCTCTGGAAAAATCACGCAGCAAGCAAGAAATAACTATTATTATATTCCCACAGTATCGAATCTACATCAAGTACTAATCCACTAAAAAAATCAGGAAAAAAAATTGAACTGAGGATGCAAGAGGAAGGAGGGAGGGGGGATGAGGGAAGAGGGAGGAAGGACGAAGGAGTGGTGGCTACCTGCCTACGGACTGGTCATGGCGTAGCTCAGGCGTCGGCATTCTTGGCAGGGCGCTTTGCTCCACGGAGGCGCAGCTGGTGGGAGAGGCTGCTTGATGGGGGGCGCTCTGGGGTCTGTCTGGGGCCGGGGCAGCGGAGGGTTCGGCCGGCTGGGCGCGCCATGGCGGGCGGGCAGCAGTGGCGGCGGCTAGGAACCCTAGCTGTCGCTTCGGGAGGAGGTTGATCAAAGGAGCCCTGGGGAGGGGGAGCAGGAGGCGGCGCCAGGCGGAGGGGGGACGGTGAGGAGGTGGTGGGGTGCGGCGGGGAAGCGAGCACGGCCGGGGCCAGCAGCACGGCGGAAGTGGTTGGCGGTGGTGGTCGGCGGGGTGAGGCGAGGCAGGGAGGATTAGAGAGAAATGTGAGAGATTGGGGATTTTAGTGTGGGGAGGCTTAGCAATGGCGCACCACCAGTGCGCCATAAGTACATCCATAGCAATGGCGCACCACCGAGGTGCGCCATAAGTAATTTAATCTATCCCGACTTGTCGGGTTATATACCACATAACCCTATCTACAATGAAACCCGCCCACTAGCCCGATTGGTCAAGATCTGCAGCACCACACCGGAGGTCTGGGTTCGATTCCTGAGCTCCCAATATTTTTTATGCATTTTAAATCCTGTTTGATATTTATTTGTGTTTAAATATGTTCAAACTTGTTTAAATCATAACAGTAATATTTTTATAAAAATAGTAATAATTTTTGAAAAATATGTTCAAATTTGTTACTTGAAAATATAATCGGCAGGCGGTGGAGCGGGGGAGGGTGCGGGTGGTGCCCATTGGCGGCGGTGGAGCGGGTAAGGGTGCGGGAGGTGCTCGTCGGCGGCGGTGGAGCGGGAGGTTGCGGTGGGTCGTCGGCGGTGGAGCTAGCGAGGAGGTCTTGGGTGGGATCGAGATCGAGATGGAGGGGCAATCGAGATCGAGATGTAGGGGGATCGAGATCAAGTGTCCTCATGAATTCAAAAAGTGCCCATGAAATTTAGAAATATTCATGATATCAAAAAGTGCCCATGAAATACAATCGAGAAATGAAGACTACGATTTAAATACAATCGATCTTAGCTAGCTATCTGTTCATAATCTTCTTGCCCTTCTTTTTAAAATGGAGTTCTTACGTGGAGCAGACGTCCTTTAGGTAGGGTGGTCCTGCTTCTTCTTGTGGTGTGTCTGCTACTTCATCGTCGTCGTCATGTTCGATCTTCGGGTCGCCGTACTTGTCGAAGTCTTGCTCATTGGCTACTCCATCCATTCCGATGATCTTTCTTTTGCCTCTCCTCACGACAACACGACTGGGCTTTGGCGGGTCGGTGTACAATGTGTAGCCGTTTATATCATACGCCTCATAGGTCATCAGGTTGTGCTCGGCGCCCTGTGACAAGGCGAATATGAGTTGTTCTTCCGCGGAAGAATCCTCATGTAAAGGGTACGACAGAAGCTTCTTCTTGAACCAACGCGTGAAACATGAGTTGTGCTCTTTGATTATATCTCCGTCCGTCCTCTGTTGGCCTCGGTCATTGTACGTCTTCTCAATAAAGGTTTTGTGCTCTACCACCCAAGGATCGACCACGTCTATGTGTTGTAGCACGACTAGGTTTGCTCTTTCAAAGTCGGCGAGTCGACCCTCAAAGTCGACATGCATTTCGCGGTGACCCTCACGGTGACCCCATCTAGCGAGCCTGCCGAGGTGCCTGTTGACGGGCAGACCAACGGGGTTCTCGATGCCTAGAGAATTGTGCGATGGGAGATGCACTCTTGATCGAAAGCCCACAGCTATACTTCCCTCGGGCGTGACATGTTGCGAATGTATCCTTTGATGACACCATTCATCCTTTCGAACGACATCATGCTGTGCAGGAACGTTGGCCCGAGTTGGATGATATCCTCCACGATATGGACCAGCAGATGCACCATAACGTCGAAGAATGCGGGCAGGAAGTACATCTCAAGCTCGCATAGTATCACCACGATCTCTTCCTGTAGCCTTCTGAGTTGCCTCACGCCAATCGACTTCCAAGAGATGACGTCGAAAAAGTTGCATAGGCCAAATAGCGTTTGACGGACGTGCGCGTCCATGATCCCACAGATTGCAACTTGAAGTATCTTCGTCATCAGCACGTGACAGTCGTGAGACTTCATCCCGCCGAACTTCTGCTTCGCGGGGTCTAGGTATCTGCTTATCTTCCCCGCGTAACCGTAAGGAAGTTATACTCCTAGGAGGCAGGTGAAAAACTGCTCGATCTCCTCCTGACTTTGAGTGAAGCACGCGGCAGGGTAGTCATTTCCGGTCTTCTTGGCCTTTTTGCCTTTGCGACGACTTTCTGTGTCCTGCTTCGCCCCATCATCATCATCATCATCATCATCATCATCATCATTAGCGTGAAGCTCCTGCCTGATGCCCATTGATTTCAGGTCCGCCCTTGCTTTCGGCCCATCTTTGGTCCTCTCTGGCATGTTGAGCAGGGTTCCAAGCAGACTCTCGCACACGTTCTTCGTGATATGCATGACATCAAGGCTGTGAGGCACACGGTGGATCTTCCAGTATGGCAAGTCCCAGAAAAACAGACCTCGTTTTCCATACCTTCAGCAGTGGCTCTGGCGCCTTTCGCTTCTTTCTCGGCTCTGGCGCCTTTTGCTTCTTTCCCGGCAGTGTGCAGTCTTTCCAATTTTTCAACAGCTCGTCTATTTCCTCGCCGCTCCTCGTACACGGGCGTTTTCGGGGTTCGGTTTCACCATCGAACAGATCCTTGCGTTTCCTCCACGGGTCATCGTCGCGAAGCCACCTTCGATGTCCCATGAACACGGTTTTCGAAGACCCGGGATCTCTATCTAGCTAGCGATACGTTGTGTCATCCATGCACCTTACGCATCCAGATAATCCGTGGACTACCTACCCCGTGAGATATCCGTAACCGAGATAGTCGTGCACCGTCGGGATCAGTGCGGCTCTCATAGGGAAATATTCTTTCTCTGCGGCGTCCCATGTATTGGCTGGCATTTTCCACAGCGTGTCTAGCTCCTCCTTCAGCAGCCCCAAATACAGATTGATGTCGTTCCCTGATTGTTTCGGCCCTTCAATTAGCATACTAATGTGAATGTAATTCCTCTTCATGCACAACCAGGGGGGAAGGTTGTACATCCACACAAACACAGGCCAGGTGCTATGTGTGCTTCTCTGGCTGCCAAACGGATTGACTCCATCGGTGCTCGCGCCCAACACGATGTTCCTTGCATCCTTCCCAAATTCTGGGTATTCGAAGTTCAACGCTTGCCACTGGCTCACATCCTTAGGGTGACTCAGCATCTTGTCTTTTTTATTTAACTCCGGATCATTTCCGTCATCTTCCCGCTTCTTCTCCTCCCTATCCGCGTGCCAACACAGGAGCTTTGCTACATTAGGGTCCGCAAAATACCGCTGCGACGAGGAGTGATCGGAAAGTACCACACCGATTTTCGAGGAGATTTCTTCCTCTTCTTGTATCGAGTGGCGCGCACACGGACATATGGTAGACTCCGCGTGCTCGTCCCGATAAATGATGCAATTGTTCATGCACACATGGTATTTCACGTGCGGTAAATCCAGAGGACACACGATTTTCTTCGCCTCCTCGAAACTGGTCGGGCACTTGTTCCCCTTGGGAAGGCGTTAGTGCGAATGACATGTTCTCGTCGAAGCATCGTCGGTCATTTTGTGTTTTACCTTCATCTCGAGCCATGGCGTTACTTTCAGTGGGTATCCTCGGGCCTGCATCCTTCATACAATGGAGTAACGCGTCTATCTCCAGTTGATCCAGCTTGGCTTTCTCTCGGGCGGTAGCTCTTGCGTTATCCGTCTGCTTGAGAAGCAGCTCTTGAATATGAGGGTCCTGCACCCAGCCTCCATCGTCGTCTGCTCCGGCATCTTCATCTTCATGATCATGCCCTTCGTCTTGATCTTCCTCATCATCATGTCGACATCTTCTACATGATGACTGTATGCAACATCACCGTCGTGATCATGTCTTGGCGATTCTTCGTCTTCTCGCCCGCCCTCGCCCGGCGGTGGTACTTGTCTTGTTGCCCTTCCTCATTTCTTGCCCGCCCCCATGGGCGACTTCATAGTCATCTTCATCACCTTGCCACCGATAGCCATCCATGAAACCACGCAAGAGCAGGTGGTCCCGCACCTGCCGGAATCGCGTCCGCAATAAGGCTCTTCACTTGCATCTTCGACACGGACATCTTATCTCCGTCTCGTTCTTTTGAAGCATCTCGGCCTTCATGGATCTCAAAAACATATTCACGATGCCTTCGGTCATCGTGCGGACCATGGTCGCTGCGGGTAGAGCAAAAGCGATATTTTAGAACCAAGAAAAATTTGGCATGACCTTCCCTAAAATAGGACCAAAAAGAATGCATAGTGCCAAAATTCTCGCCGAAACGGAAATGAATTGAAATTCCGGCAAAATATTGGCAACTATCGCATTTCAAATACCGGTACCTGCAAACAAAAACATATATGCAAGACCACAAACACATGCAACACCACAAACATACATAGATCTAGCTAGGCCACAAAAAGTGCATGTGCACGTTGTTGGAGCGAGCTAGGGAGAAAAAAAGTAGATCTACATCATGAAGATAGCTTTCCCCTTACTTACCTATCAAAAAAAGGTAATTTCACCACTTAATTTTGATGAATCTATGGTGGAAATGAGGTGAGGAGGAGGAGGCAGCCGAAAGCTTGGAGAAGGAGGTGGAGGGAATGAAGTGGGGAAAGTGAGTGGGTAGGTGTGGGGCTGTCCAAAATATCTTGTTGGGGTCCCAGGTTACTAATGGCGCACCACATGCAAATCGCCATTAGTAACCCTGATTACTAATAAGCGCACTGCATGTAGTGCGCCATTAGAATTTTGAAAAGTAAAAATATAATATATATATATATATATATATATATATATATATATATATATATATATATATATATATATATATATACTAATGCGCATGTGACACGTGCGCCATTAGTAGTTTAAACTAGTAATGGCGCCTTGTGACACGATGCGCCATTAGTATAATTTTGCAAAAAATAAAATAAACATACGATAATGGCGCACTCCTAGACTGGTGCGCCATTACTAGAATAGAAACTAGTAATGGCGCACTACGGTCGGATCGCCATTAGTATGTATGTAAAAATGAAAAAAAAATTATCACTAGTGGCGCACCTTTTGTATGGTGCGCCATTAGTGTCATTCACACTAATGGCGCATCACAAACCGGTGCGCCATTAGTATATAGTAGTGGCGCACTGCTTCCCTGGTGCGCCATTAGTGTCAATCCTATCTATAGCCCTTTTCCTAGTAGTGTCACATAAAAGATAAGAATTGAAACATAAAGAGAGCATCATGAAGAATATGACTAGCACATTTAAGTATAACCCACTTCCTATGCATAGGGATTTTGTGAGCAAACAACTTATGGGAACAATAATCAACTTGCATAGGAAGGTAAAACAAGCATAATTTCAAGATTTTAAACACATAGAGAGGAAACTTGATATTATTGCAATTCCTACAAGCATATGTTCCTCCATCATAATAATTTTCAGTAGCATCATGAATGAATTCAACAATATAACCAGCACCTAAATCATTCTTTTCATGATCTACTTGCATATAAATTTTACTTCTCTCCACAACAGCAAAATTCTTCTTATTCGGAATAGTGGGAGTATCATAAGAGACTTGAATACTATAAATTGTTTCCACATTAAAAAAGTAATGTTCAGAGGAAGGGTACTCATAATCATGACAAGTTTTATAAATATAATCATCACTGCTCTTTATAGCATAAGTTTTATCACAATAATCATCATAAGTTGCAATTTTGTTCTCATCATAATCGATTGAAACCTCTTCCGAAATAGTTGATACATCACTAAATAAAGTCATGACCTCTCCAAATCCACTTTCATAAATATTATAAGATTCAACATCCTCCAAAATAGTGGGATCATTACTTCCTAATGTTGACACTCTTCCAAACCCACTTTCATAAATATAATCATCATAAGTAGGAGGCATGCTATCATCATAACAAATTTGCATAACAAAACTTGGGAGGCTAAAAAATATCATTATTAGTAAACATAGCATCTCCAAGCTTGGGGCAAACATTAATTTCAGCAAATATATTCTCAAATATGTTATCCTCATCAAACATAGCTTCCCCAAGCTTGGGCCTTTTCATATCATAAGCATAATCACTCTCATCATTAATAGTATGGATAGCACCAATAGTATAGTAATTATCATATTCTTCCAAGCAAGTGCCAAAAAGATTTTCAAGATCATAAGAAGTATCATTATCTTCCCAATCATAATCATCACAACAAGCAATAGGCATAACGAGATCATCATCAAGTGTATCATCTTCATTTTCATGAGGCACAGCAATAATAGGAGCAACTTTATTTGGGAGAGATACCTTTTTACCTCTCTCCCTTTTTCTTTTCTTCTTCTTCACCACATCATGTGTGGGTTCAATCTTATTTTTGGAGCTCCTTATTAATGAGATTGGTTGAATAGAAGGCTCCTCCTCGTTACCTGATTCGTCATAAGAAAAATAGGAGGATATTGGGAAGTATCTTCCCTTTCATTAGCATTACCTTCGTCTTCTATTTTTTTTCTTTTTCTTATGTAATTGGCATTATAGGGATTTTCAATACAATTCACCGCACAATACATATAAATTTTCTCTAGATCAAAATGACGAACTTTATCAAGGGAAAATTTTGGAATATCCTTAGTTATACGTTTAATTTCTTCATAACACAAGAGCAAACTAAGTTCATTATGATGTGCAAGGGAAATCAAGTCATCACAATTTTTGGACACGATACAATCATGAAACAATTTACATTGGGTACTAAAATAATCACATTCATTGCAAAGTTCACAAGTATGGCTAAGAAAAATTAAATTTTCAGCACATTCATCTAGCTCTTCTTGCAACAATTTGGTTTCTAAGTACTTATGCATCTTGCAATATCTATCTTCCCTATTTGGTGTGTACTTGCAAACCCAATACTCTTCACAAAAATTGACATGTTTATAGGAGATATTTTCATCATAACTTGTGCAATCATCATTAGTACCGTGTATATTCCAGGAGTTCATACTAATAACATTGCAATCATGCTCATCATTCAAATATTTAGTGCCAAACATTCTAATGCATTGTCCTTCTAACACTTCGGCACAATTTTCCTTTCCATCATACTCACGAAAGATATTAAAAAGATGAAGCGTATGAGACAAACTCAATTCCATTTTTTGTGTAGTTTCTTTTATAAACTAAACTAGTGATAAAACAAGAAACAAAAAAGATTCGATTGCAAGATCTAAAGATATACCTTCAAGCACTAACCTCCCCGGCAACGGCGCCAGAAACTGCTTGATGTCTACTACGCAACCTTCTCCTTGTAGACGTTTGTTGGGCCTCCAAGCGCAGAGGTTTGTAGGACAGTAGCAAATTTCCCTCAAGTGGATAACCTGAGGCTTATCAATCCGTGGGAGGCGTAGGATGAAGATGGTCTCTCTCAAGCAACCCTGCAACCAAATAACAAAGAGTCTCTTGTGTCCCCAACACACCCAATACAATGGTAAATTGTATAGGTGCACTAGTTCGGCGAAGAGATGGTGATAGAAGTGCAATATGGATGGTAGATATAGGTTTTTGTAATATGAAAATATAAAAACAGCAAGGTAACTCATGATAAAAGCGAGCGTAAACGGTATTGCAATGCTAGGAAATAAGGCCTAGGGTTCATACTTTCACTAGTGCAAGTTCTCTCAACAATAATAACATAATTGGATCATATAACAATCCCTCAACATGCGACAAAGAGTCACTCCAAAGTCACTAATAGTGGAGAACAAACAAAGAGATTATGGTAGGGTACGAAACCACCTCAAAGTTATTCTTTCCAATCAATCCATTGGGCTAATCCTATAAGTGTCACAAACAGCCCTAGAGTTCTTACTAGAATAACACCTTAAGACACAAATCAACCAAAACCCTAATGTCACCTAGATACTCCAATGTCACCTCAAGTATCTGTGGGTATGATTATACGATATGCATCACACAATCTCAGATTCATCTATTCAACCAACACATAGAACCTCAAAGAGTGCCCCAAAGTTTCTACTGGAGAATCACGACGAAAACGTGTGCCAACCCCTATGCATAGGTTCATGGGCGGAACCCGCAAGTTGATCACCAATACATACATCAAGTGAATCACGTGATATCCCATTGTCACCACAGATACGCACGACAAGACATACATCAAGTGTTCTCAAATCTTTGAAGACTCAATCCGATAAGATTACTTCGAAGGGAAAACTCAATCCATTACAAGAGAGTAGAGGGGGAGAAGAAACATAAGATCCAACTATAATAGCAAAGCTCGCGATACATTAAGATTGTGACAAATCAAGAACACGAGAGAGAGAGAGATCAAACACATAGCTACTGGTACACACCCTCAGCCCCGAGGGTCAACTACTCCCTCCTCGTCATGGAGAGCGTCGGGATGATGAAGATGGCCACCGGTGAGGGTTCCCCCTCCGGCAGGGTGCCGAAACAGGGTCCCGATTGGTTTTTGGTGGCTCTGGAGGTTTTGCGGCAACGGAACTCCCGATCTCTTCTCTATTCTGGAAGTCTTAGGGTACGTGGAGTTATATAAATGGAAGAAGCACGTCAGGGGAGCCACGAGGGCTCCACGAGGCTGGGGGGGCGCGCCCTAGGGGGGTGGGCGCGCCCCCCACCCTCGAGGCTTCCCCGTTCCTTCCTTGACGTGGGGTCCAAGTCCATCGGGTAGCTTTCGTTCCTAAAATAACTTCTCTAGTTGATTTCGTTCCGTTTCGACTCTGTCTGATATTCCTTTTCTTCAAAACATTGAAATAGGGAAAAAACAACAAATCTGGGCTGGGCCTCCAGTTAATAGGTTAGTCCCAAAAATAATATAAAAGTGGAAAATAAAGCCCAATATGGTCCAAAATAGTAGATAATATAGCATGGAGCAATAAAAAATTATAGATACGTTGGAGACGTATCAGGGGGCTGAAGATGAACTAGTACAGTGGCAAACAACCTCCGCAGGAGAGGTGTTCTTGGGCTCGAGTGAGCTGGTGGGGTGAGAGGATGATTTAAATGATCCCCCATTTCTATGGTGGTGGCTAAGTCCTATTTATAGTGGCCTTGGTCCTCTTCCCAAATGAAGGCGGGAAGGGATCCCATAACGGCCAAATTCGAAGGGGGGCAACTAGTACAAGCTATCCTGACGAATGTAGTCTTCGCCTGCAAAAGGCCTCTGGTCGTGACGTCGTGGTGGGCTCGGAGATGTCCTCCGTCCTGCCGTCCTAGTGGTCTTTTGTCGGGGAAGCAGATCTGACCCATGAACACCTATGGGACCGGCGGACCGAGCCCCTTTCGGTTCAGTGGGGGGCGGAGGTCGCACGAAGAGCAGATCGAGGCGAAGCACGAGCAGTTACCCACCCGGAGCTCTCCGGAGATAATACTCCTACTGCTGCTTGTCTGATTGTATTGTGTTCTTGCTAGGGGCGCCGAGAGCTACAAGACCTAAGCGTGAGTGTTCTCTGGTTTGAATGAACGAACCCCCTCTCGTTGCATGGGCCTCCTTTTATATGCTCAAGGGGTCTCCGAGCGGTGGCAGCGTAGACAAGGGCAAAAAGCGTAAAAGGAGTCGTGGTTGGTACAGCTACTTGTACGATGTATCATACCTAACCACGGCGGCTGGGGACAAAGGCATTAAATGCCCGTCTAAGTCGACTAAACAGTGCAGAAAGGGACCGTCAGGGACGCCACCGCTTTCCACGATGGCAATCTTGTCAGCACCGCTTGCCACCGTGCTCCGCTGGCCGCACAGCCTCTTGCCACGCGCGCCTGGAAAGGTCCCACGGCGACACGTTGGTGGATGTCTTTGGAAGCGCAGGAATGGAGTGGTAGTCTGCGCTGACAGCGCCTTGCATGTTGTTGTTGCTGTCGCGTCCGGAAGCTTGTCGCTCACCGGGCCTTCCCGGCAAGCTCCTCTTGCCGGGGCCTTGTCTTCTAGGTGCCTTGAGTGGCCTTCCCGGCAAGCTCCTCTTGCCGGGGCCTTGTCTCCTTGGCTTAAATACTTTGTTCTTGAATGGCTCCAAAGGAACCACGGAGGACCTTGGTGGTCACCTGGCAAGCCTTGCCGCGGGGTGCTGCGACTGCCCGTGCACGAGTTCGGGATACTAGGGTACCCCTACTCTAGTACACCGACAGGAGCCCCGGGCTGGGCCACCTGCAGTGCGGCGCTGTTGGGCCAGGCCCAAAATAGGCACGCAGGCACAGCAGTGCAGGGTGCGCCGTAACTCCTCCGGACCCACCACGCCCTCCACAGGCAGCCACGCGTCGAATGCGGCATCGTGGGAGAGATCGTGGGGGGTTTCTTTATTCGGAAAGGCGGAACGTCCGCCCCTCCCTCTTTATAAGCAGGGGAAACAGGGGCAGTTCGCCCACCTCGCCATTTGCTGTCCAATCTCGAAAAAACCTCCGCTGCTCCCCCCTTCTTCCCAAGTCTGAAGAGAGCAGCGCTCCGCCCCCCATCGCCACCAGTACCACCAACGCCGTCGGTCTCCCCCACCGCCTCCGCCATGGCTCCGAAAGCCGACAAGGGGAAGGGCGTGAAGTCGGCCGAGTGTAGCAGCTCATGGCCTGCTGCGAAAGGCGGGCTATCTTCCCCCAGCTCGCCGCAAGGGAGCTGAGGGAGAACTACTACCTCTTACGTCGACGGAGGCGCTGCGCATCCGTGCGAAGGTAATCCCAGCCGCTGCTTGAACTAGCCCCAACTGGGTACCCTTTCTTCGCCTTTGTTCTTCTATTGCGGGCTCTGCCCGCCTTCTCTAATTTTTATGCGATATCATGATCACCTCGGGTTCCGCCTCCTTGACTTCACCCCAATGCTGTCCTGACCATGGCAGTTTTCGCACATCTTTGCGAAAATTTTGTCGAGTCCACCCAAGCGTAGCCCTCTTCCGCCACTTCTTCATGCCCAGTCGAGAGAGAGAGCCACTTGCGGAGGAATCGCTTGGATCTCAAGGATCGGCAAGAAGGAAGCCTATCTGGAGGAGAGCTCCGCAGCAAGTGGGAGGAATGGAGGGCAGATTGGTGTTGGATTGTTGAGGAGAACCGCAGCCCTTCACCGCCCAGCGCCAAACCCCAATAGTCTTGGCAGCGGTTGGAATAACGTGGTCCCGGAAGATGCTAGGCTGAAGATTGCAGTCACCGAATCGCCGCCTCGGACTTGCCGGGCTCACCGTAAACCTTTGTTGGCGCAGATTTCCTTCGCCGCCGCCGCCCCCTTGCGGAGAGGAGGAGGCCTGCTTGGGAGTTTGAGAGCGGCAGATATCATGCGGCTGCGGCCCGGCCTTAATTTCAATTTTACAGTCTTGGAACTTGTGCGATGCTCTTGGAGCTGTTCAAGCCCGACCAGACCATCCCGAAATGTTCAGGTTGCGAGGCGTAGTTCCGTTGTGCAACAATTCTTCACTCGATCGCATCCGTGCAATGATGCCATTGTGCGACTTCGCATGGAATCGTCCCCACTTGGCAAAGCCTGCAGATGGCGTCGTCGCGGGAATTCTTTGACAGCTGGTAGAAGTGCGGTCCGCCCGGACGAGCGGAGAGGGGCCTCACCATGACACCAGCGACGGCGAGATGCAGCGCGCCGCCACCAGCTAGAAGAGGCGGCAGCAACTGCTGCCGCTGGCGAATTCGGGTTCACCGTGGAGGAGGCAGAGGCAGCAAAGGCGGCAAGCCTTGTCGAGCGAAGGGAGTTTGCCGTCGAGGAGGAGCTTGCTGAACCTGAAGCCGAGTCAAGAGAACCCGCCGAGGGCGCCTCCTCCCCACCATCTAGCAGCTTGCCGCGAGCGGAGCCCCCAGCTCCACCAAGAAGGCGTCTCCGCAAGGCTGGAGACGAAACGGGGCGGCAGACGGGCCAACAGCCGCCGCACCGCGCGACCCGCTCCACCGCGGCAAGCACTATTGCCGCGGGAGCACCTCACGCCGCTGTAGCAACTGGAGCGGGGCCCTCCCAGGCCACCGCTGCTACTCCCGCCAAGCGGTGAAGGAACCCACTCCTCCGCCTCGTTGCACCGGAGGCGAGCCAGAATTTGATCTCTCCGCGCTCAGCTCCGACGAGGAAGAAGAAGAGTAAGACTCCGTGTTGTACTTGTAGTTCTTCAATTTTGTTGCTTTGTCTTGTATCTGATTTGCTTCACTCTGAACTCTTTCCTTTTCAGGATGCTGGCCCGAGGCGTCGAAGAGCCAAGGTCGGTGGTTGTCATCGAGGGCGATCCCACCGCGACAGGAGGAGGCGCGTCAAGACCACCTTGCGGACGCGGCAACTCTTCCACAAAGCAGCCCAGCGCAGCCCCAGCGTAAGTATATGGTTTACTTTTTGCTGTTGGCGTACATGGGTGCTCTTTCTTGACTGATATCATTGTTGGTTTGTGTAGGAAGCGAGCAGCCTCACCAAGAGTGCGGAAGCCTCTCCCGGCGTGCCATCTGTGCCGACTACACCGCCAAGGGAGGATCCCCCGGCAATAGAGCGTTCTCCGGCAAGGGAGGCTTCTCCGGCAAGGGATAGCGCCAGCGATCCTCCGGTGGTTGAGACCACGGCTACAGATCCTGGCACAGGTAACCCCCTTGCTTAAAAACTTCCCTTGTGTTCTTCTTCTTCTGATTTTCTTTTTGAACATTTTCTTGACTGTTCTTTCTTTTTTCTGGTCGTCGAGATCCATCCGCCCTTGAGCCGATGGAGCCGAGGTCGCCGGCCGAGGAGGACGTCTTGGCGGCAATCTTGGCAACGCCGCCGCCATTGAGGAAGAGGCTGGCGCCCGATGAGTCCGCCCGGCGAAGAGGTCGCCAAAGCTGCTGCCGCAGAGGCTGGCGAGGTCCGCAATCGCACCGCGGCCTGAGGCCGCAGGAGCGCCAGGCGCTCGCCGACCGCCGATCCCTCCACCATGCTGCAGCGTCGAGCTCGAAGAGCCCCAGCCAGCGCCTATCGAAGGCGGCGATGGCGTCTTCATCAAGCTCCCACAGGCGTCGAGCTCGAGGCGCCCGGTCGAAGGAGACCTTTGACGAAGAGCTGCTCGCCTCCGCTGGGCTGAGCTGGTCGGCGCGCCAAGCAGCAGCAGCGGTGAGTCACGAGGAGGAGCTGCTTGAGGAAGCTCTTGTCGCTCTACGCGCCCGACAAGCCAAGCTGGAATCCGGGAAGCGCTTATCGCGGCGGGGCGGACATCGAGAAGCGGGAGGAGCTCCGGGGCATCAATCGAGAAGCTCTCCGGTCCTTGGCGGAGGAGGCGGAGGCGACTTCGTCGAGGCGTAAAGCCTTCCTCCTCGAGAAGGCTGAAGTGAAAAGCAACAAAGGCTTGCTACTGAGAAGCTGTCTGCGCAGGAAGGCGAGTTGGCGCAGAGGAAGGTCAATCTTGATAGCCATGAAGAAGATCTTGCCACGCGTGAGCAGACATTTGGCGGGGCTATCAAGGAAGCAAAGGATGCCGCCGCAGCTGCCAAGGCCGCCAAGAAGGAGCTGGAGACGAAGGTGACGCAGCTAGAGGCCAGTCTGAAGAAGAGCGGCGAGGAGCTTGCTGCACTCAAGCATGAGCGCGAGAAGGACGCCTACACTCTTGGCGAGCTGCAGGGCCGTCTCGCCGATAGGAGCAAGTTGCTCAGCGCCGTCAAGGACTCAAAGGCAGATCTTGAGTTGAAGCTGACTACTTTGACTCGAGCACTGGAGGTGCCGGGGGGCGGGAGGTGGCCTTGTTGGAGAAGATCAAGGTCGGCGAGGCGCTGCTGGCGAGTCTCTGCCGCCAGAACACCTTGAGGAGAATGTGGAGCACTGGACCGAGGTCTCGTGAATGTTACCGCCGCCATCGACGAGGGGCTGCCGGGAGCTGGGGATGGTGGATCTCGGGTACTCCTCCGATGAGCATCTCAACCCAGCGCCAAGCTCAGCTTGTTCTTCAAAGGCGTGGCGGCGGCCCTCCAACGACTCGGGAAGAGATCCCAAAGCAGCTGGCCGGCGAGTCGCGCCCGGATCTGTCGGGAGCTCTTCAAAAGGTCTTGATGAAGGTGGCCTTCGCAATCCAGGTCTCAACCTCACCGCGTCCTCAAGTCCCTGCCGCGGATGCGGTGTGGAGGCGCTCAAGACCCTTATCGCACCCATTGTGGACAAGGTGAGCAAGATCAAGAGGGTTGATGGCGACCCGCGTAGATTAGGCCGCCCGTTTTATCTTTTCCTTGTCGCTGCTAGTCATGTTAGGAGAACAATCTATTAGAGATCGACAAGCTATTTTGTAATATAACTCTATTTGGGCAGTGATTGCAATGTTATTTCCTTTACTTGATTCCTTCCTTTGTATGTTTTTCCCTCGCTTTTAGGGAACTTGTCGGTATGAGCACCTTTGCATGGCGCTGAGTCTTGAGACGTCGGCAGCCTCTTTGGCGGTGCCGCTCCGACAAGCAACCTTATCGCAACTAGTCGCAGCTCACTTAAGTTGTTGAGCGGACTCGAAACAAAGTAAGGGCGCAACTAGCTACGAGTTGGTTCCTCCGCGCACAGGTTTTCCATGCAAAGCACGGTCGTTCGAGGAAGATAACTTAAAAATTTAAAAACTGATTGCTCAAACTTTGGCAACTTAGCTTTTCTATCGTTTGCTTCTTGGTAAGGCGAAATTTCCTCGAGCGACGCTTGGTCCAGACCATTATCTTCTCCTTCCCCCCTGGCTAACTTGTGTGCGAGGGAACCTTCCTTTCTTTGAGAAAGAGAAAGAAGAGAAAATAAAGTTATGGAGCTTTGCGGCTCGTTATTGCTTACCGGGTGTAGGTGCTGCACAAAGTGTCAGATAACGCATGCAATAAAATGATGAAAGCATGAAATTGACAAGTTGTGCGGAGCACATGAGCTTTACTTATGCACGAGATCTGCGCCCGGCTTTGTACAAAGGATTACATGCAACGTCGGCAAGACTTGTACAAAAGGTGGTTGCCGGAACAGGTTCGACAACGCGCCCTCTGAGTAAAACTTACGAAGATGCTCAATATTCCAGGAGTTGCTCACCGGAATGCCATCTTCGGTCTCGAGGCGGACAGCGCTAGGCCTAGTGACTCGTCTCACCCGGTAAGGGCCTTCCCACTTCGGCGTCAACTTGTTGGAATTCTTGGCGGACTGAGCGCGCGAAGAACAAAGTCGCCTTCCTCGAGACTTCGGCACTAACTGCGGCTATGGTAGCGGCGCAAAGCTTGCTGAAATCGAGTAGCTCGTCTGGCGACTGAAGAGCGGTCCTCCTCAAGGAGCAGCCGTCATCTTGTCGCAGCTGCTCTTGCTCAAGCTCATCATAGCGAGCACTCGAGGTGACCCGTATCTGAGTTCCGTGGGGAGAAGTGCCTCTGCTCCATAGACTAGGCGAAAGGTGTCGGCTGGTGGCTCGATTTGGCGTCGTTCGATCGACCAAAGAACCACCGGCAGCTCCTCAATCCAGTTTCTTCCGCACTTGTGCAGCCTGTCGAAAGTTCGGTCTTGAGCCCACGCAGCACTTCAGCATTGCCCTCTCCGCTTGACCGTTACTTCTTGGATGAGCAACGAAGCAAAGCAGACCTTGGCGCCAAGATCTTGGGCGTCTTGCATGAAGGTGCGACTCGTGGTGTGTGCCGTTGTCGGTGATGATCCTGTTAGGAAACCCGAAACGGCAAACAATCGACCTGAAGAACTTGACTGCTGACTGTGTTGTCACCTTCCTCACTGCTTCCACATCCGGCCACTTTGTGAACTTGTCGATTGCCATGTACAAGTACTCAAAGCTCCCGACAGCTCGGGGAAAGGGGCCAAGGATGTCGAGCCCCCAGACCGAAAATGGCCAGGATAAAGGGATCGTGCGGAGAGCTTGAGCTGGCTGGTGTATCTGCTTGGAGTGGGCCGACACGCTTCACACTTGGTTACTTGTGCGATTGCATCACGGAGGCTGTCGGCCAAAAGAAACCTTGCGGAAAGCTTTGCGGCAAGTGCTCTTCTTGCCAATGTGGTGACCACATATGCCTCCGTATATCTCTGCCAACAGCTTCATCCATCTTCCCGTGGATACACTTCAATTTCACACCGTTGAGTCTTCTTACATGCATGTGTGTTGTCAACAAACTGGTACATACTTGACTGCCGGGCTACTCTTTCAGCTTCTTCTTGCTCTTGGGATGTTCTCACATCTGAAGAAGCAGACGATCCATTGTGCCCATCTTTGGAGCTTGTGGCTCGACAACAAGGACTAAAGGCATATCTGCTCTGCTGGGAACATCCCTTCTCGGCAAGAACCTGCGGCTCAGCCGGAGCTTGACCTTCCCCGGCAAGCTTGCCTGAGCAAAACTTGTCGGGAGCTTCTGCTTCAATGAAACAAACCCTAGGGCTTGTCGGAGCAGACTTCTCCTCAACACTCTTGGTGTTGATCTTGGGGACCTTCTTGGCGGCGGCTTCGGGAAGCTCTGCCGAAAAATAGTCACCAGAAATCAATTTCCTCTTCTTGTTCTGTCCAGTTGATTGCGTTATAGTCGGTTGAGTCAGCTTGAGCACATAAATCCCTGGTTCCACAGGTAACTTGAGTGCGGTGCACTTTGACAGGCCATGAGCAATATCGTTCTGAGCTCTTGGAACATGTTAATCCTTGTTCACTTGGCGGACGACAGGCTGTGAGTCACCCCTGACAATGAGCTTCTTGATCCCAAGGTCTACCGCGATCCTGAGACCGGCAAGCAAACCTTCATACTCTGCAGTATTGTTTGTTGCTTGCTCCTTGGGAAAGTGCATCTGGACTATGTACTTGAGGTGCTCTCCGGTGGGTGCGACAAGCAGCACGCCAGCACCGGCGCCTTGTAGCGAGAAGGCACCATCAAAGTACATCAGCCACTCTTTGCTCGCTTCCTTGACGGGGATGCTCGTTTCTGGAATTTCTTCATCCTGTGTTGGCGTCCATTCTGCTATGAACTCCGCCAACGCTCTGCTTTGGATAATTGACGTGCTCTCAAACTTGAGACCAAAGCTTGACAGTTCCAGTGCCCACTCGACAATCCTGCCTGTTGCCTCTGGATTTTGCAGTATCCTCTTCAGCGGAAAGCGAGTGACGACTGTGATCTCATGTGCTTGAAAGTAATGGCGTAGCTTTCTCGAGGCCATGAGAAGGCCGAAAAGCAATTTCTGCACACCAGAGTACCTTGACCTAGCCCCCTGCAGAAGGGAACTGACAAAGTAAACTGGGCGCTGCACCATCCTTTTCTGCATCCTCTCATACGCCTGCGCAGACCCATCTTTGTCGGGACCAGACCTTGCTGGTGAAGTTCCTTGCTTGTCGCTGGATTCCTCTGCCGTGGTTGCTAGCTCATCATCCGCCTCCCTCTCCGCTACTAACGCAGCACTAACCACTTGATTGGTTGCCGCTATATGTAGCAGCAACTTCTCTTGTGGCTTAGGTGCGACAAGTATTGGAGTGGAGGACAGGTATCTCTTTAAGTCCTGCAGTGCAGCCTCCGCTTCCGGAGTCCATTTCATTGGACCTGCCTTTTTCAATATTTTGAAAAATGGTAGGGCGCTCTCAGCAGACCTAGAGATAAACCTGCTGAGAGCAGCTATGCAACCTGCAAGTCTTCGTACATCCTTGACGCGCTTTGGTGCTTCAATCTGCTCAATGGCCTTGATCTTGTCGGGATTGGCTTCAATTCCCGCTGAGACGAAGAACCGAGAAGCTTGCGGAGGGACTCCAAACACACACTTCTCGGGGTTGAGCTTGAGGTTGATCTTGCGTAGATTTGCAAAGGTTTCTTCTAAATCTTGAATCAGAGTTGCCTTGTCCTTGCTCTTGACCACTATGTCATCCATGTAGGCTTCTACATTTCTGTGTATTTGCGGCTCAAAAGCGTCATGGACTACTCTTGCAAATGTTGAACCAGCATTCTTTAAACCGAAAGGCATCCGTACGAAATAATATGTGCCACATGGGGTGATGAATGTGGTTTTCTCCTCATCCTCTTCTGCCATGAAGATCTGATGGTACCCTGAGTATGCATCAAGAAATGAAAGCAAATCACATCCGGCCGTGGAGTCAACAATCTGATCGATGCGCGGCAAGGGAAATGGGTCTTTGGGACAAGCTTTATTAACATCGGTAAAGTCGATACAAAGCCTCCATTTTCCGTTTGTCTTACGCACGACTACAGGATTGGCCAACCACGTAGGATGGAGCACTCCTCTGACAAGGCCTGCTGCTTCCAATTTCTTGATCTCTTTTGCGATGAACTCTTGGCGCTCCACTGCCTGCTTTCTGACTTTCTGCTTGACGGGCCGCGTGTGAGGACAGAGGGCAAGATGGTGCTCAATTACTTTCACAGGAACACGGGGATGTCGGGGCGGTTGCCACGCAAACATGTCGGCGTTAAGCCATGCAGAAAAGCAACGGCGCCTTCCTATTTAGGGTCGAGAGTGGCGATGGTGAAGGTACCACCAGTGCCGTCCTCCTTGGCGGACACCTTCTTGGTCTTTGGTGGAGCTGCCATCGTCTTCTTACACTTGCCGGTGGAGCTCGATGGTGCGTCCTCGACGGTAGCGCAGCACTCCGAAGAGGTGCGCTTGCCGGAGTGGGCATCAGAGCTCTTGCCGGACTTGGTCTTCTTCTTCCCCCCGGGAGCTTCAGCGGCAAGTGACTTGCTATCTGTTGCAGCTGCTGCTTCCCGGTAGATCTTGTCGGCGCAGATAAGAGCATCCTTCTTGTCGCCAGGGACAAAGATGACACTTATCGGGCTGGCATCTTGAGCATGTTGTATGCATAGTGAGAGGCCGCCATGAACTTGGCAAGTCTTTGGGCGGCCAAGTATCCCATTGTAAGGCAATGGAAAATCAGCAACGTCAAAAGTGACCCTCTCGATCCTGAAGTTCAACTCGCTGCCAAATGTCACCGACAGCGTGATCTTTCCCTTGACTTGCTCCTTCCCGGTTTATTCCTTGGAATGTGCGGTCTCTTGAGCTTCGCCGTCGAGGATCTGAAGTTTCTGGAGTACCGCTGAGGAGATTAGGTTCAAGCCGGCCCCGCCGTCAACTAGCATCTTAGTGACTTTGAGGTTGCGGATTGTTGGGGAAACCAACATTGGCAAGCACCGGACCGCAGTTATGCGATCGGGGTGGTCCTCAATATCAAAGATGATAGGCGTGCTAGACCATTTCAGAGGCTTGCGTGACTCGATGGATGGTTACGCCGCATTGACTTCCGCATCCTTTGCTTGAGTTGGCGGTGTGAAGTATCGCGAAGAAGCACCGCCGTCAACGCATAAGACCTCTGTGGCTTTCTGGAACTCCTGCTCGTCAGCTTCGTCATCATCCATGTCCTCGTCATCGTCGTCATCTTCATCCTTGTCGCGGCCGCGGGGAGGTCTGTCTCCTTGCCGCTGCTTGGCCTTGCCGCGGCGTCCTCCTTGGCCTGGACGTTTCTTGCTAGCTCCTCCAGCACCTTCCTGAGCCTTCTCCTTGTCGCGTCGTTCGTACTCAGCCTTTTGCTGCTCGACAAGCTGCTCGACTTTCTTGCAGCTCTGGAGATCATGGCCCTTGGTCCGGTGGATCTTGCAGTACTGCTTGTTGGAGCCATCCTGCTAGCGACCGCCACAGCCTGGCAGTTGGTGCCCGCGGCAACCTCCTTGCCGGAGCTACCAACTTTGGCTTTCTTGGCGTCACCTCCGTTGCCGGACTGCTCGACAACTAGCACGTCCTTGCCCTTCTTCTTCCTGTTACTCCGCCGCCGGCTTTTCTTTGCCGGGGCGGACCCCTCACTATCAGATCCTGCCGCTTCTGTATTCTCTCCGGGGAGTCTCCTCCCTTCCTCAGCACGCGCACACTTGTCGGCCAGGGCATACAGCTCACTGACGTCTCTGATCTTGCACATCGCCATCTCCTCCCGCATCCTGCGGTTTCGCACGTTCTGATGGAACGCGCTGATCACCGCGGCAGGGTGGACATCTGGGATGTTGTGCTGCACACGGCTGAATCTCTGAATGTACTTGCGCAGGGGCTCTCCTTCCTTCTGGGCTAGCAGATGAAGGTCGCTCTCTTGGCCATGGGGCTTGTGGCCGCCTGTGAAGGAGCCGACAAACTGATGGCACAGATCTGCCCAAGAGGATATGGAGTTGTCCGGCAAGTGCATGAGCCAAGATCTAACATTGGGCTTGAGTACCAGTAGGAAGTAGTTGGCCAGGATCTTGTCGTCTCGCCCCGCAGCTGCACGCAATGGTGTAGATCTTTGAGGAACTCCGACGGATCGTCTTGCCGTCGTACTTCTCTAGTACATCGGCGAAATTCTTCTTGCTGGGCCATTGGACTTGCCGCAGCTCACGAGTGAGCAGGGGGCAACCTACCGTGTCTGGCAAATCGCTGGTTCCCCGGGCGCATGCATGTCGACAGAGGGCCCAGCGGCGCTGGTCGGATTGACGCGCGCTTCTCTTGGCGCTGATGCGAGTTCGGCGTCTTCTTGTTGTCGTTTGTGAAGAACTTGGCGCTGATCGCGACGAGCTCGCGGATCTGATGACGCGGTGGAGTCGCTGTCGAGGTGGATCCGGCGAGTCAGCGATCTTGGTCTTCAGGGTGGAGAGTGCATGGTGGTTGCACCCCACAGGTTTAAATCGCCACCGGCTCGTGCCTTGTCGTCTGCGCGGCAGCGATGTAGTCGGTTGCCGCGGAGTGTCGCCGTTGGCAAAGCCGATGAGACTCTGGATGGTGGCCCTCCATTCATCGACCTTGTCGGCTGTTGGATTGTAATCTAGGAGCAGTTGAGCTCTCACCAAAGCTTCTGCTGGAGTGGTGGGCGGCAGTGGCGAACGGTGCGAGGCGGGATATGCTCGGACTCTAACTATGTTAGAAGGAGCGAGTATCCGTCCAGCGACCGATGCCTCGCTTCGTGCCAGCGTGTTGGCGAACACGCTGGTCTTGAGGCCCCGGATCCACCAGCTCGATCTTGATCCAACGGCGTATGGTACTGTGAATACCATGGCGTTGTCGGTCCGCACCTCTGAGATGGGCGCGATGCGTGTATGGGCGCCGAGGTCTGCGCAGCCTTGTCCTTGGACTTGGCAGCATCATGAGCTCCCTCACGGCGCCCGTTCTTCGCGCGGTGTCTACCCAACCACCCATTTGCTCCGGTGGTGGTGGGATCGGCGTGGGCGGCTCGCTGCCGCGAAGCCTTCTTCTTCGGTGGCATGTCGATGAAGATGATGAAGATGTTGCTCGTGTGAGCGCCGGATCAGGTTCACACAGCCTCGACGCCCTACAGGCGCGCCAAAGATGTCGGGAAGCTGATCGACCCACGAACACCGATGGGACGGCGGACCGAGCCCCTTCCGGTTACTGTGGGGCGGAGGTCGCCTACGAAGAGGAGATCGGGCGAAGCACGAGCAGTTTACCCAACCGGAGCTCTCCGGAGATAATACTCCTCTGCTGCTTGTTTGATTGTATTGTGTTCTTGCTAGGGAGTGCGAGAGCTACAAGACCTAGCGTGAGTGTTCTCTGGTTTGAATGAACGAACCCCCTCTCGTTGCGCATGGGACTCCTTTTATATGCTCAAGGGGTCTCCGACAGGTGGCAACGTAGACAAGAACAAAACGTAAAAGGAGTCGTGGTTGGTACAGCTACTTGTGCGATGTATCATACCTAACCACGGCGGCTGGGGACAAAGGCATTAAATGCCCGTCTAAGTCGACTAAGCAGTGCAGAAAGGGACCGTTAGGGACGCCACCGCTTGCCACGATGGCAATCTTGTCAGCACCGCTTGCCACCGTGCTCCGCTGGCCTGACCTCTTGCCACAGCGCTGGAAAGGTCCCATGGCGACACGTTGGTGGATGTCTTTGGGCGCAGAAACAGTGGTAGTCTGCGCGACAAGCGCCTTGCCATGATTGTTTCTTTGTCGCGTCCGGGCTTTGTCGCTCACGGGCCTTCCGGCAAGCTCCTCTTGTCGGGGCCTTGTCTTCTAGGTGCCTTGAGTGGCCTTCCCGGCAAGCTCCTCTTGTCGGGGCCTTGTCTCCTTGGCTTAAATACTTTGTTCTTGAATGGCTCCAAAGGAACCACGGAGGACCTTGGCGGTCACTGGCAAGCCTTGCCGCGAGTCTTCTGACTGCCCGTCTGCGAGTTCGGGATACTAGGGTACCCCTACTCTAGTACACCGACATCTTTGTCTTGTTGCACGGGAATGGAAACCTTTGGTTGATTCCTCCGGACTCCGCGCCTACTCTTGCCTCCCTAGAACCAAAGAGGAAACTGGTACACTGCGCCCTCTGGTGCCCGCCTGGCCTTGGTCGTCATGGCTCATGTCATTTGGATCTCACGAGGTGAGCCTTGCATAGAGATCTCCGCTCCTCGTGATCCAGCCTGAGGAGGCCGTCCTTCGTGGAGGTCTTGGTGCCGTCCGCCTCACGAGGCTTGGCCCCTCGTGAGGGTCTTGAGTTCTTGATCTTTGGTGGGCGTACCGGGCCGTCGATGGAACCACGCATGGGCATGAGCGAGCAAGTCTGGTACCCCGTTCCCAAAACGTCGACAGTGGCCGAATCTCTGTCTTGCTTGGGATATACATTGCTGGATTGTAGAGCCATGGCTCCAATCAATTTGTAATTAGTTCCAAACCCTGCAGATGAAATTACATTGGAAGTAGAGGTGGGCTCTATCTTCATAAACATAAGCATTGCATATGTCACATAGATTATCATCCAAGGGGGACCTCCAATGCCGTCTGACGAACATGTCCTTCGTGTTAAGCCTGTCAAAGAAAAGAAGCTAGCCAAATACTTTGATTTTCATAGTGCATGTGCTCTGCCATAGCCACTTACAAGGTTGGACAATTGGAAGGTGTGTATGCATGATGTCATAAAAACTCTTTGTTGAGTATTATCTAGACTTTCCAGGACATATCCAAACATCAGGCAAGGAAGGATCTGTTTATAGATGAAGCAGCCATCCTACCAAGATTTCCAATTAAGATGCTGCCTCCTGTTATATTGGCAAATGGAACATGGAGAACAGATCTTGTTTTTGTATGAAGTCCCTGACAGAAACCTTGCCATGCAAAACAAAAGAGAAGAGCCATGGTAATCCGAGATTCAAAGGCCGAGAAGAGCCACCCACATGCCAAGCATCAAGCCAGAAAAGAGCAGAATCCCCCATATTGATGTGCACTGAGGCAATTGACTGGTAATGGTCAGCAAGCTTGAGGATATCCTTCCACCAAAAGGAGCCCGTGAGCACTTTGGCACGAGGGACAACTCCATCATAATAACTATCCTAGATCAACTGAACCCATGGGACATTCATTTTATTATAAAATTTGTGCATATGCTTGAGAAGAAGCCCTTGGCTCTGAATATTCAAATTAAGAATACCTAAAACTCCTTTATCCTTAGGTCTACAAACTAGATCCCAGGCAACTAAGGACTGCTTTGGTACATCAGAATTTCCCCTCCAGAGGCATTGCCTGAAAATCCTATCCAGCTGCTTGATAATACCACGAGGAATATGCAAACTAAAGAGGAAAAATATGGGCATTGAAGTGAGCACTGGTGTGAGCAATTGCAATCTGGAACCTTGATTAAGCATGGCAGAACTGACAGATAACCTTCTTTCAATGTTGTCCACCAAAGGCATTGAATCAATTATTCTAGGTCTTGTAGTTCCAAGAGGCAAACCCAGATAACTGAAAGGCAACTGCTCCAACTTACAACCCAAAATGTTTGATAGCCTATATGCTTTAGATGGCTCAATATTTAGGGGCACCATTGATGACTTGGCAAAATTCACCTTCAGACCAGTTGACTGCTGAAAAATAAGAAGCATGTTCTTGAGAGCAACTAACTGATCCTCCACTGCAGAGAGGATTATTATTGTATAATCCGCATATTGAATAATAGGAAAATCAGTGTTATGGGATGGGATTGGAAGAGTTAGAACTCCCCTAGCCAGCATATCATTAACTACTATTTGAAGAAGATCAGCAGCTATAACAAATAAGAGTGGGGACTCACCCTGTCTGACCCCACATTTGCATTTGAACTGCTTACCAGGCACACCATTGAGAAGCACAGAAGATGATCCAGAGGAGAGGATCTCTTTGATCCAAGCAATCCACTTTGCATCAAAACCTTTGTGCTGGAGGATTTACAAAATAAGTTCATGCTCCACAGTGTCAAAAGCTTTTGCAAAATATAGCTTCAAAATGATGATAGTCCTCTTTCACTATTTGCATTGATGTATATACTCAAAATCCCAAGCCACGCAGTCTTGTATGGATATACTCTTCAAAAACCCATTCTGGTTCTTGTGGATGCACTGAAGGATAACCTTTTTTGCAGCCTGTTTGCCAAGAGCTTTGTAAGGAACTTTAAGCATGTGTTTGTGAGAGAAATGGGCCTAAAATCTTCATGTCCTTCAGGAGACAGCATTTTGGAATCAGGGTGATCAGAGAACCATTGATATTATCCAGATATAATCTTCCATCATAGAAGTCCTGGATTAGCTTCAAAAAATCCTTCTCAATGATAGGCCAACACTTCTTGACAAAGAGGCCATTAAAACCATCACGCCCAGGAGCTCTATCAATCGGCAGTTCCTTTAGAACAGTGTTTATTTCCTCAGCAGAGAAAGGTTCACACAAACACTACAAGCCATATATTGGGTGTATGAGGTTCTGCAGATCAAAGCCCAAGTTTACCCCTTGGGCCTGGCCCATTCTATTTTTGAAGGATGACCAAAGGATTCCCGCCATTTGAGAGTGGTCAGAAACTGGATCACTGCCTGCAATTGAGAGGCTGGCAATAGTATTCCTGTGCAAACGTTCAAAGGCCATTGCATGAAAAAACTTGGAATTCTCCTCACCCACTTCCAATAAATATAATGAATAGTACACCTCTACTTCCAATAAATATAATATATCCTTTGCAGATCCTCATTGTGTAACTTAACAATTTTCCTAAAGTCAAATTCTTGTGTGGTGAGTGGTCACAGCTCTTCCAAGTTATCATAGTGTAGAATTACCTTGCTAAAGTCCATTGTGAGCCGTTTAATATGAGACAAGTTTTTGCTCCAGGCCTTTAAGGCATAACACAAGCGCTTGAATTAACTGATAAAACTGCAGAAGTAGACATATCAGCAAACATAGGATGGTCCCAAGAACATCTGAAACAGTCCATAAACCCTGGAATGTCCACCCAATAATTTTCAAACCGAAAAACCCTACCCTTGGATATATTTGTATCAATGGAAACCACGCAAAGCACATGATCTGAAGACGTTTTTGCCAGGGGCAGAACAACTATATTAGGATAGAAAGAAACCAGTCTTATGTTGTTAAAAACTAGTCCAACTGCTCTAATAAAGGTTGCTCTTGCATATTGGACCAAGTAAAACTCCTACCCTTCAGAGGTAATTCAAGCAGACCTAAGTGTCCAATGATCTCATTAAAGAGGAAGATGCCATTAACATCACCTCCCGGCCTGTTTCTGTTATCCAAAGAACGAATGAAGTTGAAATGTCCTAAGAATAACCAGTTTTCATCTGTGGGGATATTTAGATGATAGAGCCAGTTAACAAAGTTATCTTGAGGAGGACCATCACGGGGTCCATAAAATGACACCAGGGTCCACTTCTTAGCGTTATGAACATATTGGAAAGAAATAACAATTCCAAAACTCTGTATCTGAACCAGAGTCCCTTTAAAGATTGAGGAATTCCAAACTACCAGAATGCCACCTGAGGCAGCTACTAACAGAGCAATCACAAAAGTGTCAAAATGCCTAGGGAAGAAGGCTCGAATTTTGCGAATATCAAAATCATCACACTTTGTCTCCTGTAAGAAAACAATAGAGCACTGACTTTCCTCGATCTTTTCTCTCACATCTCTCTGACGAGCTTCAGAATTCAAACCAGGAACATTCCAGCATAGCACATGCCAATTAAGATAAGTTGTATTGTCCATAAGAAACTCGTATAATTAAGTCGAGGACTGCTAAGCATAACAGAGCAGCAAAATAAACCACAACCACAAGTATTAAAAGGGCATAGAGGTCAACAAGTTCAGATAATAAGTAGCCACCAACAAAAGAAAAGCTCTGCCAGGCACAACCCCTCCGGCTTACATCATAAAACCTAGGTTCACTCATAATCCGACACTTGATCAGAAGAAGATTTCTTTGGAGGAGCCGTAAGCTTCTCCAGTGTAAGTTGGTCTTCAGAGATACCAAGATGAGCACCTATTGCCTGCATCTTTGAAATTGGTGTCGGTGGAGGTATCGCCTGCGCTGCTTCCTCAGGTTCATCAACTATCACTTGGGCCTTCTTAGCACTCGGACGCCTCAATGCTGATGCCTTGATGGGAATTGCAGAAGTAGGTTTATAACCCGAGACCTTGGTAGAACTGCATGTCATGCGCCTGGTGGAGAAATATGGAGTTTGAGCTATTGCAATAGTTGTTCTTCTACCACGCCTTATCTCACGTCCATGTTTGCCAAGCACAGCAGGTAAAACAGACGAGAACTAAAAATCTTCCTCGGGGTCCTCTAACTGAATATCCTCTGCAGAATGCTGGGTTGAGCTTTCAACTTGTGGTATGTTTAGCTCCACATTCTCAGACAAAATTTCCTCAATGACAACAGAAGATTTGGGCGTGGCCCGGTCAATGTACTGCATCAGATAACCAGAATTTTCCCCATAGTTCTTGGGTCAGACACAAGTTGTGAGAAAAGATGACCACTGCTTACTGGCTGGCAGTGGAGCTGGCACTTTCTTGATGAAAAATTCGGGCATGAGTGACCAAAAATACCTCTCCCAGATATGATGAGCAGGCAGAACAGGGCCATATACCACTCGGACAATTCCAAGTTTGATCGGGTCCAATGGTGCCACCGGATGTTGTGCAACAAGGTTATTGAGTGGCTACTGTACTTCCTCCATGTCCATCTCATTATTAGAGTCCAATGAGGATTTTAAGACCATGGAGTTCTACTCTTTAACTTGTTCATGCTGCTGCTCTGGTGCATCAACCTGTTACTATGGTGGCTGCTGAATTTGCTCATCCCATGGGCCCCATTCAACATCATGGTTCATGTTCTCTCCCCAACCACCAGCATTATGGCCATTGTTAGCTGGGTTATGATGTGGTGGCACCACATTCCACCTGAGTGTTGGATATGGTGGCATAGCCCAAAAGGGTTGCGGAGGGTTCACTTCCGGCAAAGGGTGTGGGTTACCATCCAATGGCATCAGATCTTCATCCGCAGGTATCATAGCATCAACAAATTCTCGAGTAATAATAAAGCAACTAGCAGTCCACGATACAATAGCTCCTCCCAGTTTGCAAAGTCTCAGAAAATAACAGAGCGTGGAACCATAACATTATCCGGGAAAGAGACTCTAACAAGAGATTGAACAAGACGGCGATCTGTATGATTCCAATAGTGAAACTGACCAAATGTTCCAACCACATCTGCCAAGCACTGAGTACTACGGTAATCTAGTGGCACTCCAATGAACATAAGCCAACTAGTCTGATGACCATGTATGGCCCTGAAACCCTCTCCCTGGTTTGTGGAATAAATCTGATGAAAAACTCCTCTCCATCTTGATCCACTCCCAGAGGAAAAGGTGGGTGCTGAGTAACCGAGCCACGCACTACTAGATCTTCCATCTCAATGAGCCCCACCCATTGAAACCAAGTCTAAGCAGAGAGCACAAGGATATGCAGAGTCTGGGTAAGGAAATCAAGAACCTAATGTCTGCGAATCGCAACCAGATGAGCTGGTGGTAGCGGCTCGACAATGGCCACTATATACTGCTCATGGCAGCGAGGAGGTGGAATTGCCGGCGTGTAGTAGGTCTGAGGAAGCTAATCCTCGCCATCATCAATGATGTCATATCCAGCAGAGACGAACCAATGCGGATCAATCGCGTAGAACGCCATTGGGGACGGAGGCGATGGTTCTGCTGGTGTAGAGGAAGCAGGAGCCGCAGGTGTTGATCGTTGGCTTGGCGGCGATGGGTAGGAGGTCGACGATAGGGGTTTTTGGGAGGCGGAGGCGTCTTGCTTGGAGAAACCGAAGAGACCAGGGAGCTGTCTTTCTTGGCGCGGGCTCCAAAGCCTTTGGATGGGACTTTTGACACCCAAAAGGAGGAATCGGGTGGTTGGCCGGTGCAATCCCGTTTAATGTGACTAGACTGGAAACAATTCCTACACCGAATCTGGTTTGTGTATGTCTCTGTCTGGTGGCCCATACCCAAACCATTTTGGCAGTCCCAAAACCTGGCAGCCAAATTCTCAATCATCTTGTCAAAGCTCTGCAAATTCCTGACAATATCATGTGGCGATGGAAAAACCTGCTGGAAAACTTTGGAGTCTCTATGGGTTGGGCTATCCTCCTCATCATATGATATCACAATGGGCTGGGGAGTGGAGGTACTAGGCTCAAAGCAAGGCCCATGGCCAACAACCGATGGAGAATCTGGTATGACCATGAAATCCGGTCCAGCAAATTTCAAACCAGCGGGGGATCCAGACTTGCCGCCAACAGACACCGGAGATTCCAGGGGTGATCGAAACGAACCAAAAAGGATCTCCGAAGTCCGCGAGGCTACCATCTCCGTCCCCGGTGAGATAGACGAAGCACCCAAAGCTTCTTGAGATGACACATGATAACCAGCCTCTCTAACAGTTAAAACCTCCGTTGAGGTGGGGTGGTAGCTATACCCCTTACGAGCAGGATAGTTGATGAATGTAGCACAACATAGGTTTTTGTTAGGATGACCAGAAGTAGAATTAGAACGCACTGATGATCTTCTAGCACCATGTTGCATGGCTTGCATCCCAAGATGAACTCTATGTTTGGATGGACTAACTAAGGTCCATTCTTGCTGACTTTTAACTTGCCAGAGGTGAAACTCTTTTTCCCAATCGGGGCCTCCATGCCCCCAAAGATGAAAATAACATTTGAATTGGTTGCAAACAAAGCTACATTGATGTAGAATAAAAAAACCACTTGTTTGCAAGAAACTGTGAATGAAAAGACACGATCATTGAGGTGTGATACCTTAAGGTGAGAGCAATAACCACCAATTGCATATTCAAGAGCGAGGCCGACATTGTCTTCATCCAAATGGAAGGAATGCCGCGCGAAAGAGACCACCATTGTGAAGTGGCCTAAGTCCGAGGTCGGGTGCATAGATCTGTTGAACGTGCGCCTGATTCATCTGCCATGTCCATCCCCAGGCCAAAGTCCAAGACCAATTAGATGGATGCGTGTACCGCCATGAAGAAGATCACCAACAGAGAGAGCAGCGAGCACCGAAGAGAATGGTGCGATCAGATGAGAAAACCCATGGTCAGGTGGGCTGATCGCCGGAGTGGTGGGTGGCTAGGGTTAAGGGGCAGCGGGGTGGAGGTGGGGGCCTTCATTGGGGCCTTCGAACCTCTCTTGGGTCTGTGGAGCCCTGAATCCGACAATGTCCCATGGCGGCGAGGAAAGACTTCGGTAACCACTTTCTGGCAGTGAAGCGGCGAAGAGGTCATCGGTGTCGAGCTCAAGGTGGAGCACTGCAGGAGGGTTTTGGAGGAGATGGAGGCGACGAGAAAGAGAAGTGAACTGGAAGAAGGGGCGATGCTGTCAGGACCCCGATCCTAAGCCACATCGATCTAGCATGTAACACATCATATCACTTTGCGGCCTCATGCACGGTATTCCCACGGGTGCCACCTTACCTGGCCCGGGACCGTTTGCGCCTTTTGGCTCACGTATATGATAGTGTCGCCAGCATCCATATGACAAAGAACTCGGCCCGACATGACTAGTCGTGAACCCAAAGTGGCACTAATTTACGGGGACCGGCATACATGAAACAACATCGAGCATGTCGGTCGGCAGTGTGTGAATCCGGGCTGTAGAAACCGGGCTAACAGGACTGCGGGAACCCGGGCTGTAGCAGGCTAGTAGGACTCCGGATGTCACCGCGTGACATTTCCCCGAAGGGACAGACACAGGAACGAAGTGTATCACATGTTGGCCAGTCTAGGTGTTCCAGAGCAGTAGTACTGGGCTAGCAGGACTCCAGTAAACCGGGCTGTAGCGGACTACCATGGCTCAGTGGAAGCACCAGACTACATTTCCCCATAAGAGAGGCTACCAAGGATAGACAACTAGGTTGTCGGATCCCACACATACACAACATTTCAAAATCATACACACAATATGCTCGATATGTGCAAGTACAACATAGCATCACAAAAAGACTCTACAACTCAGAGTATTTATTCATTAGGCTCCGAGGAGCCAAGTATTACAAACATGGGTCCCATGACCCAACATACAGAGCATACAAGCATCAAGCGGAAGCGCGAACATGTCTGAGTACAGACAACTACAAAGGAAAATGGCTGAGAAGCCTGACTATCCATAAGACCCTCCAAAGTGTACAAGATCGTAGCAGAGGTAACAAGCTAAACGTCGAAGTCCACGCGGAACTACTAGCGAGACTGAAGTCTCTCTGCAAAAACATAAAGTGAGTACAAATGTACCCAACAAGACTTACATCAGAACTAGCTACATATGCATCGGTATCAACAAAGAGGTGGTAGAGTATGACTGCAGTAAGCCAGCTTTGACTCGGTGGCTATCCTGTACTACGACTGCAAGTAACTCTTTTGAGGTGGCGCACACGAGTACACATATTCACCATATCAATACACCACTATGGATCTGCTCTCGTCTCCCTACAAGAACACCATCCATAGCACTCACACTTATCTTGCGCATTTTAGAGTATCCACTTTCACTTGTCTATGAATTGTACAGGCAATCCTTTACCGCGGACACGGCTATTCGAATAGATGATGTTAACCCTGCAGGGGTGTACTTCTTCACACACGCTCTCGCCACTTACCACCATGTACATGTCGTGTATCTCGGCAACCTTCAAGTGGAAGCCTGGCGAGGGAGTCAGCCAAGACCTGACTAACCACGCAAGTCTCTAGTCCAGGTTTATCGCCTATTCGGGTTCCATCAGCAAGGAGATCCGGCCTGGGTGTCGCTCATGGCCCCAAACGATGTGAGCAGGGTTCCCAAGCCCACCATCCGGGTGCCACTTGGTACACCGTGCCACTGTGCCTAGTCTGTCCCAAGCCCACCTGTATCGGGTGCCAATTGGTAGACTACTAACACTACCAACAAACACCGGAAACTAGTTGCAACTCCTGGACAGTGATTGAGTTGATTAGTAAGCCGAGAGGGGTCGAGTTACCGGAACCCAATCCGTGGTTCATGGATCACAAACACAGAACTCAGTTCATGAGGACGGTTTCAATGAGACAACCCACCATGTACTCATACATGGCCTCTCACCGCTACCTTTACCAAATTGTGTTCACACACTTAGCTCTCAACAGTAGGACATGTTCACAACTTTCCAATTCATCCCCTATGAATCAGACCTGACTCAACCCTAAGCAGTAGAAGGCATGACAAACAAGCATGAATGAGTAGGCACATCAGGGCTCAAACAACTCCTACTCACGCTAGTGGGTTTCATCTATTTACTGTGGCAATGACAGGTCATGCAGAGGAAAGGGTTTCAATTACCGCAGCATGTAATAGTTGAATCGTTGTTGTCCTAATACAGTAAAAGAGATCAGGAGCGAGAGAGTGGGATTGTGTCGGAATGAACAAGGGGGTTTTGGTTGCCTGGCACTTCCTGGCGCCCAAATGAGCAGCGAAAGCACCCACGGGAAGCCGGAGCTCGCCCGCATCCAGTGCAGCAAGCAGCAGCGGCTAGGGAGGCCGGAGCTCGTCGGAAATGTGCTCGGGGAGGCGGCCGGCGTTCGGGCGCAAGTGGCATGGCGGCTACGGCATGCGAGAGGAAAAACAGAGGGAGGGAGAAGAGTCAGTGGCTCACGGCGGTTGCGACGGCCGTCGAAGTGGGCTCGGGGGAGGTCGGAGCTGAGCGAGGTGGTGAGGGGGATCTCCGGCGACGGCAGTCGGGGACGGGCTCGGTGAGGCCAGAGGAGCGTGCCCGGCGTCGAGTGGCAGAGCGAGGAGGTCGAGGACGTTGAGGCGGAGCTCATGGACATGTCAGAGGGGCGAGGGAATGGCTCAGGGCGCGGCAGCGGCGGGCAGCGGCGACGGTGGCGCTCGGGTGTGACGCAGGGGGGGGGGAGCAGAGGATGGGGAGGAGCACGGGGGAGAGGTCGAGGCGGTCGTGGAGGTTGCGCGGCATCCTCTGGGCGCTTCGAGGCGGTGAGGAGACAGGCAGGCAAGGTGGAGGTGGCCGGCGCGTGCTGGCGTGCGTCGGGCACACGCCCTCCTGTCCATTGGCAGGAGGTGGAAGACGACAGGGGGAGCCCCTGTTGGGCTGGGCCGGTGCGGCTGCAGGTAGGTGGCCCAGGTAGTTTCCTCTCTCTCGCTCTCCTTTTTATCTCTTTTTAGTTTTCTATTTTTCTGTAGTTGTTTGGGCTTTATTAAAAATACCAGAGCACTTCTAAAAATCCTGAAAATAATTGTGGGGACCTTCTGAAATACTTACAATACCCCTCAACTGCTTCCAGAATTATTTGAGCATTTAAGATAATTATAGAATTTAAATGCCCAATGTCAAATACCTTATGATCTAATTCAAAAATCCAGAATGTCCTAGAAATATGTGCATCATTTTGGCAGAGGTTTTCACCTTTAACAAAAATCGTGAACTTTTCTAATGGGCATTTGGGTTCGTTCAAAATATTTTTATTGAACCTAGTTGAATTCATTTGGTTCTAGGGTTTCAACAATCCCCATTTCAACTTTCAAAGAAATTTAGACATGATGCATGGATGCTTGTGCAACTATTTGCAATCAAATTCTAGGGCTGTGACATGTGCGGTTTTTAAATGCGAATGGAAATAACCACACACAGTGAATCTGATCGAACGACCTCTATACAGAGACTATTGAGATTCAACGGACACGGTGGAATTGCAGTTGATGGATTGCACTTGGTAAACGTCATAAAAATCATGGTCCTGACTTGGGCGGGAAACCCCAAAATTTGCACAGCTTTCGCCAAAATAGATTAATGTTCAGACCGAATCTTAATCGTGGTCAAGGACACCAGATAAAGTTTCATTCTAGAGGAAATTGAGCATTTGTAACGGAACAACATAGATTGGAAGAGATAGAACAGAGAGAAAACAGTGTCCTAGGCATTTCACTCAGACAGATAAACACAAACACCCAAAAGAGTAGCTATGAGAGAAATGCATTTGGACAAACACAAAATCTTTCGACCGAAAACAAATTCAACGAAAGAAAAGCGTGGTGGTGTGACCCACCATATAAGAACTGTATGACCCCGAGCGTTGCACAATTATCGTTTCACCTGGTTAATCTAGTTCTTCGTTAATGTATTCACTCTCAAAATGAATATTTCACTTTGTCGAACGATAAGTCTTCTGATCGTAATCCTTACCATACACATCTGCATCCAGCTTACCATTCGTGGGCATAGGAGTTTTATAGCCCTTCATTCTGGAATCTTGCATTTTGAACTTCTTCGGGCATTCTTTCAGATATTTCTCCTGAGAAATGAAAATTCCATTTGACTATTTTCGAATTTGCACTCCGAGAAAGAACTTGAGTTCACCCATCATAGACAATTGATATTTATCGGACATCATTTCCCCGAACTCTAAGCTACAAGCATTGTTAGTACAGCCGAAGATAATATCATCCACATAGATTTTACATACGAATAGATCATCATCAACAACACGAGTGAAAAGTGTGGGATTAGTGGATCCTGACTTGAACCCTTTGTCGAGCAAAAACTTCTTCAGGGTGTCATACCATGCTTGAGGGGCTTGCTTCCGCACATAGAAATCTTTCTTCAACCTGAAAACTTTGTTAGGAAACTCAGGGTGTTCAAAGCCAGGTGGATGTCTAACATAAACTTCCTCATCAGCTTCACCATTGAGGAACACACCTTTCACATCCATTTGATAAAGCAAGATATCATTGTAATTTGCATAAGCGAGAAGAATGTGAATTGTCTCAAGGAGTGCAACAGGAGCATATGTTTCACTGAAATCAATACCTTCTACCTATGTGTACCTTTGAGCAACATGACGAGCTTTGTTTCTCACCACAATCCCATTTTCATCTAGCTTATTGCGGAAGATCCATTTTGTGCCGATGATATTGTGCTTCTTAGGATTTGGTTTGTCAACAAATTCCCACACATCATTTAGTTTGAATTGCGCCAACTCCTCTTGCATTGCATTCATCCAATCTGGATCATTCATGGCTTATTCATACTTGCTAGGTTCTTGCAATGAAACAAAGGCGAAACTGCCACACAAGTTAGCCAAACGAGTGCGTGAATGAGTTGTGGGCCGATAACCTATATTCTCAAGTTCATCGAGAATTAATGAAGTATCAACTCGATTAGCCAATCGTGGATGAGCATTTTCTTCGTGATGATCATTATCATTTTGATCAGCATCAGCATTTGTATCATCATTCCCTTAGGGATTGCCATTTTGATCGGCATTTGGAATTTCATTGCCATTTGCATTCGGGGTGGCATTTGCTTCGGTTGTGGCTTCACGAGTTCTGCTTCGAGTCATGGGGGCATCATCATCTGAGGATTCAGGTGCATTTCCTTCAATAGGCTTGATGCTCCCAATAGCCATTTGCCGAATAGCATAAAAATTCAGTGGTTCATCTATCACATTTGGTAGCTGCTCCTTTTGGGAGCTGTTAGATTCATCAAACCGCACATTTACCGTTTCCATAACTTTCCTGTTGTGAGAGTTATAGACACAATAGGTATGCGAGTTTGAGCCATAACCAAGAAGAAAACCTTCATGTGCCTTAGCTGCAAACTTGGAAGAATGGTTCATATCAAGGATGTAGCAAGGTGCACCAAAACACGTAAATAAGAAACATTCGTTTCTTGGAAGTGATAAGCTCATATGAAGTTTTCATAAGGAACTTGTTAAGATAAACCCGATTGATAACTGCTTTGCAATGTCACTGAGGCGTTCAAAGGTTTGCCGACAGATTTCATTTCCGATGCAGTTGAAACGATTGAATTTCGCTTGAAGAGTATCAATTCAAGCTTCTTCCTGAGTTGAAACTCCTCCATTGATCTTCTCGAGGACATCCCACAAATCCTTCGCAGTTTCACGCTGGCGATACCAAAGAAATTGCGCTCGAGAGAGATGGCCACCAATTTCATCTTTGGCTTGAGCATCCATCTGAATGAGTTTATTCTCTTCGTCAGTGGGGGCTTGAGGTATTGCAACATGAACCCCAACTGCACCACATTCCACATGTCATCATCTATTACTCGGAGACGGATCTTCATCTTCTCCTTCCAGAAGGGATAGTCCGTCCCATCGAATATTGGAATCTTGAGATGTGACTTGTAGCTCACTAAAGACATACTTAAACTCCTAGGTTGTTAGACCAAAATGAGCAGAGTTAAGGAATACCTTGCTCTCATACAAATTGTAGGAACGAAGTATGTCTACTAGAGGGTGAGCAAATGGGATTTTTAAAATTTCTTTGGAAATCTCAAAACTCTTGGTAACCAGAAGTGGAACGGAAGAAAAACAAACTACATCAAGGTAAAACTAAGTACCAAATGGAAACTAAACATGCATCAAGACAAAACACATGAAGAAAAACATGTCAAATATAAACATAGGTAGAAGATATAACCAGTGCAGATTGAAGGCGACATGATATTTGTTCGACCAATTCGTCCTTCTGCACAAGGACTACGTCTGGTTAGAGGGGTTATGACTTAACACGGAAGATAAACTCTCTTCACCCTATTCTTCTCAACAATTGGTTCATCAACCAATGCCGATTACTCATGGTAGATACTTGAGACGATCTCCAAACCTTCATAGACTTCTTCTTCGAGAACCCCAATCAATCTTGGTCTCTAAATAAATTGACACCTAACCGTCTAGAGAGTTTGCAGCTCTCACGAGTAATAGGCGGAGCATACTGGACTTACATTCAAGTGATGCTGAACCACTATCTAATTCTTCGGCTCTAGGGGTTTTCTCATGGTGGATTTTAAACTCAAATCTCTCAGAGACGGGGTTGCTCAACAATCTTCTCAGAATCAAACAAAGCAGCCACCGGACAAAGCCGGCGCGGGGTGGCTATTTATAGCTGCAGCCTTCCTGGATGGGAAATGACCATTTTGGACACGCGGTCCAGCCAATGGCCAACTGACACGTTTCACAATGGTTGGATATGGGAGCAACGGTAACATTACTTGAGGAACAAGTAATGCTACCTCCTTGGTCTGAGACAACTCTCTCGCAGCGAAGAAGATCATAGTCTCTTGCTGGCAAGTATTTGCTCAGAACATAAAGAGATTTATCTCACAACTTCCATAGGATTTGGGTTTAGCATCAGAGAATCAAAGTTTCGAATGCTACACCCCTCTTAATAGTACGGTGGTCATATAAATCAATAAAGAGAAGAAGAGGAACGAAATAAATGCTACGTCTTCACTTCGTCTTCAATCTCCTCAGACACAGTCCTTTCCTTCAGACAAACACCAAACCAATTGCTTGAACTTCATCAATTTTTAGGGATCACTCTTGTTCATATCATCATTGGTGATAACTGAGGGAGTCTTGGATTAAGGGGTCCTTCGACGTCCGACCTGTGTGACATGGGCCGGACTGATGGACCATGAAGATACAAGATAGAAGACTTCCTCCCGTGTCCGGCTGGGACTCTCCTTTGCGTGGATGGCAAGCTTGGCGTTCAGACATGAAGATTGCTTCCTCTGTAAACTGACTCTATATAACCCTAGGCCCCTCCGGTGTCTATATAAACCAGAGGGTTTAGTCCATAGAGGCAATCACAATCATACATGCTAGACATCTAGGGTTTAGCCATTACGATCTCGTGGTAGATCAACTCTTGTAATCCTCATATTCATCAAGATCAATCAAGCAGGAAGTAGGGTATTGCCTCCATCAACAAGGCCCGAACCTGGGTAAACATCGTGTCCCCTGTCTGTTGTTACCATCGACCTTAGACGCACAGTTTGGGACCCCCTACCCGAGATCCGCCGGTTTTGACACCGACATTGGTGCTTTCATTGAGAGTTCTGTTGTGTCATCATCAGAAGGCTCGATGGCTCCATCAGTCATTTACGACAATGCCGCCCTGGGGGAGGTTTTCCTCCCAGGCCAAATCTTCTTATTCGGCGGCTTCGCTCCGCGGGCCAACTCGCTTGGCCATCTAGAGCAGATCGACAGCTACGCCCCAGGTCACCAGATTAGTTTTGGAAATCTGGACTATGTCGCTAATATCCGAGGAGTCTTGATCTTCCAAGGGTTCACGAATCCAACCTCCGCTCTGTCCTTAGATCCGGAGAGCGGCGCCAGGTCCGAAGACGGGATTCCTGAGCCCACCGGACTATTTGTGGCCACTAAGCCCAGTACGGGAGAGCCCGAGGAAGTTGTGTCGCTGGCAACCATCATGAAGCTAGACTCTTCTCCGGACACTGGCTCCGAACCCTCGGGGTCAACATCGTGTAAGCTCGGCCAAGGAGTTTCCTTCCCGCCGTACTCCACGGATTCTCTTCTCCCTTGCCAAACCTCGCCTTTAAGCGAGGCTCTCGACTTGATGCGATCCCTCGTCATTACGGAGGAGCAACGTCCGAACTACGCCCATCCCAGACTAGGGGCTGAGAGCGGGGAATTTTACGTCCCAACCACCACCCACTTCATAGCCACTGTCGTGGACCTAACTGACATGCTCGATTACGGCTCAGAAGGCATCGACGGTATGGACGACGAAGTCGGAGAAGAGCAGGCCCAAAACCCACCGTTTACCGGACGCTGGATGGCCATCTCTTCGTATGACGTGTACATGGTGGATACACCCAAAGAGGGTAATGGCGATAACGAGAAATATTCAGGTGAGGATAAACCTCCTGAGATACAGCCAATGCACCGACGATAGCGGCACCGCTCTAAATCACGTCGTGGAAAAGATAGCAATACCAGCACGAGAGATAGCAATACTCCGGATGATGCCGAAGACCAAGAAGACCCCGTCGAGCCAGCTTCCGAATAGGACGATCGGGAAGATGGGCAAGTTAGCCCTAATGAACATGCCGTAAACGAAGACTCGGAGGACAGTAATTATCTTCCACTCTCCGAGGATGAGGTGAGCCCCGGCGACGAAGACTTTATCGTGCCTGAGGAACCCTTCGAGCAGGAGCGCTTTAAGCGCCGGCTAATAGCCACTGCAAGGAGCCTGAAAAAGAAGCAGCAGTAGCTCCAAGCTGATCAAGATCTACTCAATGACAGGTGAACTAATGTCCTGGCAGCCGAGGAGTATGGCCTCAAGCACCCAACCAAAAGTTACCCGAAGCGTAAACTGCTATCTCAATTCGACGACGAGGCACTTGGGTGTGACGCCCCAAGACCGGAGCTTCAGTTGCCTTCCAGGGTTTCCGAGTTTTGCCATGTGATTTGTTTTGTTTGTGCATTCATTATGTCATCTCTTGCATTGCATCATCTCATCATGCCATCATATCATTAATTTTTATAACTCTTCTAAATAAATTGTATGGATCTTCGATCCATTTAAATCGAGGGGATTCACAAGGTTGACTTCTCTTTATAACATATTGTCCCAATATTAGGGAGCTATATATAAATATTCCATTAATTTGGAATTCACCATAACACACTTGCAAATTCCCATGCCCTTTCTACTTCAAGTTTGGTCCCCAAACTTTGCCAACATTTCTTTTCCCTTTTATTGTGGCTCCTCTAAAATTCTCAACATTTTTGGGCCTTCCAAACTTCCACTTCCTATTCACCCATTTGAATTAAATTCAAATGTTTTTGAATCTAAAACTTGCACCCATGCCCACTCCTATTTTCTTGGATTAAACTCATTTTTCTGAGTCTGAGAAAATTATCTCCATTCCCAAACACTTCCTTTCCTCTTCTTTTCCTCTTTGGTATTTTCTATTTTGGAAAATAAAAGAGTAGAAAGGAGAGAGAGAAGAGATCCCAGCCAGGCCTCTGGCCATTTTCTTCCCTACCCGGGCCGGCCTCTAAGGCACCAGCCCACCTAACCAACTCTAACCCTAGCCCGAGCGCTCTCTCCTCCTCCTCGTTCCCCTCGCTTGCGCCGCCAGGAAGCACTTCGGCTCGATCTCCCGATCCCATCTCTCCCTCTCGATCTCTCCCTCTGGCCGCCGCCACCTTCTCTCGATCCCATCTCCCTCCTCTGCGCCCCATCTCTCCTCTCTCGATCCCATCTCTCCCTCGGCCTCCTACACCCCGTCGTCGTTCGGCCCCGCGCCTCCCCGTAGGCCTTGCCGCCTTCGCACCACCAGCCGGCCACCAGAGCCCGCCGCCGCCGCCGGATCAGGCTGCGCTGCTGGGGCCCTCCCCTGCCGCCGCCTCGGCCCTGCTGGAGCTCCTCTGCCGCCGGGAACCAGGAGCTCCCTCGTCCTCGCCGTCCTTCAGCTCTTCGTCACCCTTGCCATCTCCGGCGCCGTGCGGGCGAGTGCCACCGTCGGAGCTCCAACCCGCCGGCCGACGAGGCCACGCCAAGCTGGAGCCTCCTCTCCGCCTTCGCGCCAGCGGGAGCCACCGCCCGTCCTCCTCCAACGCCAGGTTCTATCCTGCTGCACCTCTCCATGGGCCACCTGCACCACCTCGGGAAGCCCTGCCCGACGCCATGGCCGCCGCCCCATGGAGTCCCACCGGCCTGGACCCGGCCAGGAACCAGATGAGCCCCTGCCCCGCCTCTGCCTCGTTCGAGCGGGGTGAAGGACGCGTCTCTGTTCGCCCGCTCTCTTGCCCGTCTTGCGAAGTGCTCGCGTGGGTCACTTCGACCATTGACCTCCTCAAGTTCAGGACCAAGACTCGAGACCCATGTGCGATTACACAACGAGCGGTGGAGTTACACGAGTTACAAGTACCGCGACGACCCGGAGACTGGATTCTGTCAAGTTCCTCTCGATATGTGTACCACTACTTCCACTACTGTCGACCAACATCTGAACCGGGTACAACTACCGTCGCCGTGTCGACTACTTCCACTACATCGCGAGAACGACTACTTCCTCTACTTCCCTCGACGACCCGTGAACGTGTACTTCCCTCTACGAAACTCGACCCGTCCTGATTGCTCGCTTCGAAGGTATAACCCCGAGACGTTACCCGTGAACGAATGCATGTTGTATGAGTTGCACCCTACGTTTGCACCGTGCCCGAGAGGTCTTTGCACGTTCCTCGTTTGCCATGCCGTCGACCCGTGGGAACCCGGAATCCGGGATCACCCCACCATCCGTGCACGCATCCGCACGCTTTCTTTTGCACCGACATCTCGATGAGCTGTCGGAACCGATATGTTGCCGTGGCACCATTTTCGGATTCGTTGCCGTGGCACCCCTTTCTTCCACCACGGTGACACAATGCTTCATAATGCTCTTGTCAACATTTTCATAAAATTGCATAAAACTTGCACATGTCATCCGCATCATGATAACAACAATTAAAATGTTTAAAATTGTTGTTTGTAATATTTTGCAAAAATGCCATGCTAAAATGATTTATTTCATAACTAAATAACCGTAGCTCGGTTTTAAATAAATTATATATGTAAATGGGGTAGAAAAATGCATAGATTAACTCGGTGCACTTTATTTTGCTGCTTAATAACATTAAAATTGTGTTAGGGCAGAACAGTAGCAAATTCGAAATATGCATATGGGGATTTCGGAATTGTTGTTTGTTATTTCGGCCTCATTTAAATTTGCCTAAATAGTTTGTTTTATTATGCTTCACCTCTTGCCATGTTTAATAACATTTAATATTGTTGAGTACCTAATCGGGAGAGAACTAAATAAGTGTTGTGGTGTTTTGTCAATATGCAACCCGTTGCATATTGAGCTCCACTTAACTTGTAGTTTTGTTTGTGCATATTGCCATGCCATGCCTCATTAAACCGGACATGCATCATACTTGTTTGCGCATCATGCCATGTTTATGTGATGGTTTCTTACTATGTTGTTTGTTTCTTTCCGGGTTGCTTCCCTCGTTAGCTTCGGTTTCGTTCCGGAGTGGTGAGGATTCATTCGACTTCGTCCGTTTGTCTTCTTCATGGACTCGTTCTTCTTCCTTGCGGGATTTCAGGCAAGATGACCATACCCTCGAAATCACTTCTATCTTTGCTCGCTAGATGCTCGCTCTTTTGCTATGCCTATGCTGCGATGCCTACCACTTGCTATATCATGCCTCCCACATTGCCATGTCAAACCTCTAACCATCCTCTCCTAGCAAACCGTTGATTGGCTATGTTACCGCTTTGCTCAGCCCTCTTATAGCGTTGTTAGTTGCAGGCGAAGATGAAGTTTGTTCCTTGTTGGAACATGGAGATGTTGTTCCTTGTTGGAACATGCTTATTTGTTGGGATATCACAATATATCTTATTTAATTAATGCATCTATATACTTGGTAAAGGGTGGAAGGCTCGGCCTTATGCCTGGTGTTTTGTTCCACTCTTGCCGCCCTAGTTTTCCGTCATATCGGTATTATGTTCCCGGATTTTGCGTTCCTTACACGGTTGGGTGATTTATGGGACCCCCTTGACAGTTCGCTTTGAATAAGACTCCTCCAAAGAAGGCCCGACATTGGTTTTACCATTTGCCACCTAAGCCTTTTTCCCTTGGGTTCTGCAGACTCAAGGGTCATCTTTATTTTAAACCCGGGCGGTGCTCCTCGAGTGTTGGTCCAAAATAGAGCACCGTCTGGGACCATTCCTTGGCAACTTGGATTACGTCGGTACAGACGCTTAGCTTATCCGGTGTGCCCGAGAACGAGATATGTGCAGCTCCTATCGGGATTTGTCGGCACAGTGGTGGTCTTGCTGGTCTTGTTTTATTGCTGTCGAAATGTCTTGTAGTCCGGGATTCCGAGACTGATCGGGTCTTCGGTAGAAGGAATATCCTTCGTTGACCGTGAGAGCTTATCATGGGCTAAGTTGGGACACCCTGCGGGTATTATCTTTCAAAGCCGTGCCATGCGTTATGTGGCAGATGGGAATTTGTTAATGTCGGTTGTAGTAAACCCGAAGTTGATCTTAATTAAAATACACCAACCGCGTGTGTAACCGTGATGGTCTCTTCTCGGCGGAGTCCGGGAAGTGAACACGGTGTTGGAGTTATGTTTGACGTAAGTAGTTTCAGGATCACTTCTTGATCATAGTTGTTCGACCGTGCTTGCTTCTCTTCTCGCTCTCTTTTGCGTATGTTAGCCACCATATATGCTAGTCGCTTGCTGCAGCTCCACCTCACTACCCTGTCCTACCTTTAAGCTTAAATAGTCTTGATCTCGGGTGTGAGATTGCTGAGTCCCCGTGACTCACAGATACTTCAAAACCAGTTTGCGGTGCCGATGAAACCGTGCAGGTGGCCTTTTGAGCTCAAGGAGGATCTTGATGAAGATCTTGTTCATTGTGTTGTTTCGTTTGAGTTGATCGAGAGTGGAGCCAGTTGGGACGATCGGGGATCTGTGTAGCATTTGGGGTAGTCTTCTTTTATTTTGGTTCCGTAGTCGGACCTTGAGTGTACTCTGAATGATGGATGCTTTACTCATGTACTGTGTGAAGTGGCGACTGTAAGCCAACTATGTATCCCTTTCCCTTATTTATTACATGGGTTGTGTGAAGATTACCTCACTTGCGACATTGCTTTCAATGCGGTTATGCCTCTAAGTCGTGCCTCGACACGTGGGAGATATAGCCGCATCGAGGCGTTCAAGTTGGTAATCGAGCCTTCCCGACTTAGGAGCCCCTGCTTGATTGTTTGTTTGGCGTTGTTGAGTCTAGAACGGAAAATGTTTTGAGTCTTAGGATTATATATATCGGAGAGGATTCTTTTTACTCCTCGGTCCTTAAATCGCTCTGGTGAGGTCTCCCGACGTAGAGTTTTGACTCTTCTCTCCTCAAATTTCACTAAAAAATTTTTAGGATCACGCTGGTATCTTGGAATCGTTCGATGGTTTTGTGACGAGAACATTGTTCTTGGTGCCTCGACATTTAGGGGTTGTGGCGGTGTCCCGGGAGTTGAGCTCCGAGGTGTTGTCGTCACAATTTTATCGTTGCGTTCGGAATACCTGAGTTTTACCGACATCGAAATCTCTTTTGTGCATTTGTTGGTGAGATAACCACGATAGCCCAAGATCTTGAGGCGAGTCGGGAGTATTGCCATGACTTGTATAACGGATGTTTTTCAAGGTCGAGGTACACGATTTCGAGGATTTCTTGGTTATGTGTTGACGGATGGATACAAATGGATCTAGGTATTGTTAGTTTGGGTGATATATTTTGTGTCCCTGTATCCCCAACACCAGATTGCATAACCAGAAAGTTTCGGGAGTTTATGGGTGGGAATTCTAGTAGCTTACGGGATATTCTTTCCGATGGATGTATGATTTGAGATTGGGGTTCAACGTCTAGTGGTCCGCCCATTCACGGTCGATTCACGATGGTCGCGAGGCGTCTTAAAGAATCCTTGGCTATGCTGATTCGGGGCGTCTTGTTTGTCATTCGTGACGTCCGCTATACGTCGTGTCCGTGTGGGCCCCACCACGAACACTTTGGGCGTAAATCTCTATCATGTGTTTGTTCCGCTCATTCTTGAAGCCAATCCTTTGTTTTTGTTTTGTTTTGTGGTATTCGAGTTGCTTCGAAGTCAAGTGTTGATTCCATACCTTATTCTAAATGGTGTTCTCATATTTCTATGTGAATACTAATCCTTCTTGATCATCGAGGTCGTCATGTTAATTCTTTTCCCAACCGGTGTGCTTCTCTTCAAGTGGATCCGATCATTCCAACATTCGCAAGATCAATTCTAAGCTTTTTCTCAACGGTGTTTGTTTCATCCGTCCCAAGTTGTTTTTGTTTTCCCGCCCTCCCACCCCTTTTTCTTCAAGGACTCAGATTTCTTAATCAAGTATCAATTTTATTGAGTGAAGTTTCTTCATTCTTTTCCTTTAAATGTTTTATCCGGTGATTTCTCATGAAGACGCTAAGGAAGCTTTAACTTTATCATTGTTCCATTCTAATTTTCTTCTCCGGTGGATTTAAGTCAAGTTTTCGGTGTTGATCATATTCCCTTCCTCGTTTCAAATATTTTCCCATTCCGGTGCACCAATTAATCATTCACCTCTCGCTATTCATTTGTTCCGGAGTGTTGAAGATATCTCTGAAGATTCAAGTTTCCATTCTCAATTCACTCAAGTTCTTTTGAGGATGCTATCTCATTCAAGCCATTTAATTCAACCGGCGCAATCTATCTTTTAAATCGTTCAACGGTGGTTCTTTTGAGTGGGCCCTAACCCATAGGTCTTTTCCCAGGATCTTACCTGACTCTTTTAATTTCCCCGGAGTTATTCTCAATTCTTTTCAAGTGTGACGTAAGAATGGATGCCATCAGTCACATGCCTTTTTCCAAGATAAATTTCAAACCATTTCATCGTTGTATCAACCTCTTTGCTTTTCATTCTACCGGAGTATCTTAACAATTCTGGTGAAGTTTCTCGTCGTCATTCTCGAATTTTGAAGACTGAAGAAGAGTTTCTCTTTAATCTTGCTCCATTCTCTTCAAGATTCATGGTTCTAGCTTCGTGCCATTCTCATAATTGTTTTGATTGTGAGAATTCTTTTCACCCATCTGGAGCAATTCAGGAGTCTTTTTAGTTTGATTCTTCGGAGCCCATCATCTCAGATTTATTCATTCCAGCTTTCAGCTCTCGTTCTCCAAATCTTACCGGTGCATCATTCAAGTTTTATCTAATCAGCTCGGGATCTCGGCGTTCATTTGTATCTAAATCCTCTCAAGTATCTTCGTTCATTTTCCAATTCTTCCCGGTGTTTCTTTATCTTTTCTTCGTTCATTTTCAATTCTTACGGTGGTTCGTTCAAGAGTGCTCTTCCTCCGTTATCATACAGATTCATTCGTTGGTCCCAAATCCCACCGGTGGTTCCATCAATACCTTCCCAAGGTTGCGCTATATCTCTTTTCAATCCTTTCTACGAGTATAAGTAGTATGCCAAATCCATTGCTTGTCATCAATTTAATTGGTGAAGGATGAGCATAATGTAATTCTTATTCTTGTTTCATCGAGTAAGTTCAATTCCTTATTCCGGAGGTTCATCAAAATTCGTGATTTCAATTGTTCATCTATATTTCCGGAGTTCAAAGTTTTTCTCGGCTATATCATTTCAAAGCTTCATCTTATCACTGCAAGGCTTCACCTTGTATTTGCAACTTCTCTTTCTTTTATCATCCTTTTCTTACCGGAGTTCATCATGGAGGCTCTACACGGTGCTTCCTCAAGGATTCTTTTCATTCTTCAATTGTTCTTCAAGATTTTTCTCTCGGAGTTAAGATCCGCCAAACTATACTCTAAAATAAGCATGGTGTTCAACACATGTTTTGTTTTGAGGAGTTCAAGTATTCTTCTTCTTGCATTTCGAAGTGCAATTCGTTCTACCTTATCATTTGAGGTGGTGTTATGTCATTCTCGACAATTTGAGTTCGTGTTTCATGATTCACATGTTGTCAAGAATGAGGTATTTTAAATCCATCAATCTCTTCATTGGAGTTATCTTGGGCTATATTTCACCTAAAGCCTTCCCTAAGGATTGTTGCTATTTATGGTGCTTATAAATGACCCAAGTTCTTCATTTGTCCTCCCGGTGAAATAAGTTTCTCGTCTCCTTGTTGATAAATCCAATCATGTGTTTCCGTTGGTGGCAGAAACTCACCTCATAATTTTGAGATGTTTACCATAAGCCCACAACAAGCTTGTGCTTTTCGTTGTTGGTTTTCCAACAACTCCGTTATAACCTTCTTGGAAGGGTGCTTTCCAAGCTCATTTGTGGAAGAAGTTAGCCTTTTGTTCTCCATTCTTTTATTCCAATGATCTATCTTCTATTCTTTCTTCCGGAGGCATGGTGATGTTGTTCTCTTCACTCATCATTTCGGATTGTGAGGATCGTGTTCTTTTCATGCTTATCCATTTGACCGGAGTGTTGTGTCTATCGTTCCTCTTTTAACCGGAGTCTCATCCAGGTGCTTTCATTTTGACCAGTTCATGATTCTAATTCCTTCCATTTTCAGCCGGAGTGCTGCCCAAATTATATCAATCTTATTCCTTCTCGATATAGTTTTAACCAGAGTGGTTTCAATATCTATTTTATCACTTAACCTCTTGGTTCGCGTCGTATCCCATGTTCATCTTTTCTAACAGAGTGTTTTCAACTTTGTTCATCTTCGTTGTTTTCTTTCTTTCAAGTTTTCAACCTCTTGAGGTTCATTGGTTTCATTCGTTTGTCAAAGAAGCAACTTAGTTTTACCTCTTTCTTCTTTCGTTTTTCTATCCGGTGCCATCCTAGATCTCGGGACGAGATCCTCTCATAGTGGTGGAGTGTTGTGACGCCCCAAGACCGGAGCTTCAGTTGCCTTCCAGGGTTTCCGAGTTTTGCCATGTGATTTGTTTTGTTTGTGCATTCATTATGTCATCTCTTGCATTGCATCATCTCATCATGCCATCATATCATTAATTTTTATAACTCTTCTAAATAAATTGTATGGATCTTCGATCCATTTAAATCGAGGGGATTCACAAGGTTGACTTCTCTTTATAACATATTGTCCCAATATTAGGGAGCTATATATAAATATTCCATTAATTTGGAATTCACCATAACACACTTGCAAATTCCCATGCCCTTTCTACTTCAAGTTTGGTCCCCAAACTTTGCCAACATTTCTTTTCCCTTTTATTGTGGCTCCTCTAAAATTCTCAACATTTTGGGCCTTCCAAACTTCCACTTCCTATTCACCCATTTGAATTAAATTCAAATGTTTTTGAATCTAAAACTTGCATCCATGCCCACTCCTATTTTCTTGGATTAAACTCATTTTTCTGAGTCTGAGAAAATTAACTCCATTCCCAAACACTTCCTTTCCTCTTCTTTTCCTCTTTGGTATTTTCTATTTTGGAAAATAAAAGAGTAGAAAGGAGAGAGAGAAGAGATCCCAGCCAGGCCTCCGCCATTTTCTTCCCTACCCGGGCCGGCCTCTAAGGCACCAGCCCACCTAACCAACTCTAACCCTAGCCCGAGCGCTCTCTCCTCCTCCTCGTTCCCCTCGCTTGCGCCGCCAGGAAGCACTTCGGCTCGATCTCCCGATCCCATCTCTCCTCTCGATCTCTCCCTCGCCCGCCACCTTCTCTCGATCCCATCTCCTCCTCTGCGCCCCATCTCTCCTCTCTCGATCCCATCTCTCCTCGGCCTCCTACACCCGTCGTCGTTCGCCCCGCGCCTCCCGTGAGCCTTGCCGCCAGACCACCAGCCGGCCACCAGAGCCCCCGCCGCCCGGATCAGGCTGCGCTTGGGCCCTCCCACCCGCCGCCTCGGCCTGCTGGAGCTCCTCTGCCGCATGGAACCAGGAGCTCCCTCGTCCTCGCCGTCCTTCAGCTCTTCGTCGCCCTTGCCATCTCTGGCGCCGTGCGGGCGAGTGCCACCGTCGGAGCTCCAACCCGCCGGCCGACGAGGCCACGCCAAGCTGGAGCCTCCTCTCCGCCTTCGCGCCAGCGGGAGCCACCGCCCGTCCTCCTCCAACGCCAGGTTCTATCCTGCTGCACCTCTCCATGGGCCACCTGCACCACCTCGGGAAGCCCTGCCCGACGCCAGGGCCGCCGCCCCATGGAGTCCCACCGGCCTGGACCCGGCCAGGAACCAGATGAGCCCCTGCCCCGCCTCTGCCTCGTTCGAGCGGGGTGGAGGACGCGTCTCTGTTCGCCCGCTCTCTTGCCCGTGCGCGAGTGCTCGCGTGGGTCACTTCGACCATTGACCTCCTCAAGTTCAGGACCAAGACTCGAGACCCATGTACGATTACACAACGAACGGTGGAGTTACACGAGTTACAAGTACCGCGACGACCCCGGAGACTGGATTCTGTCAAGTTCCTCTACGATATGTGTACCACTACTTCCACTACTGTCGACCCGAACATCTACGAACCGGGTACAACTACCGTCGCCGTGTACGACTACTTCCACTACATCGCGAGAACGACTACTTCCTCTACTTCCCTCGACGACCCGTGAACGTGTACTTCCCTCTACGAAACTCGACCCATCCCGATTGCTCGCTTCGAAGGTATAACCCCGAGACGTTACCCGTGAACGAATGCATGTTGTATGAGTTGCACCCTACGTTTGCACCGTGCCCGAGAGGTCTTTGCACGTTCCTCGTTTGCCATGCCGTCGACCCGTGGGAACCCGGAATCCGGGATCACCCCACCATCCGTGCACGCATCCGCACGCTTTCTTTTGCACCGACATCTCGATGAGCTGTCGGAACCGATATGTTGCCGTGGCACCATTTTCGGATTCGTTGCCGTGGCACCCCTTTCTTCCACCACGGTGACACAATGCTTCATAATGCTCTTGTCAACATTTTCATAAAATTGCATAAAACTTGCACATGTCATCCAGATCATGATAACAACAATTAAAATGTTTAAAATTGTTGTTTGTAATATTTTGCATAAATGCCATGCTAAAATGATTTATTTCATAACTAAATAACCGTAGCTCGGTTTTAAATAAATTATATATGTAAATGGGGTAGAAAAATGCATAGATTAACTCGGTGCACTTTATTTTGCTGCTTAATAACATTAAAATTGTGTTAGGGCAGAACAGTAGCAAATTCGAAATATGCATATGGGGATTTCCGGAATTGTTGTTTGTTATTTCCGGCCTCATTTAAATTTGCCTAAATAGTTTGTTTTATTATGCTTCACCTCTTGCCATGTTTAATAACATTTAATATTGTTGAGTACCTAATCGGGAGAGAACTAAATAAGTGTTGTGGTGTTTTGTCAATATGCAACCCGTTGCATATTGAGCTCCACTTAACTTGTAGTTTTGTTTGTGCATATTGTCATGCCATGCCTCATTAAACCGGACATGCATCATACTTGTTTGCGCATCATGCCATGTTTATGTGATGGTTTCTTACTATGTTGTTTGTTTCTTTCCGGGTTGCTTCCCTCGTTAGCTTCGGTTTCGTTCCGGAGTGGTGAGGATTCATTCGACTTCGTCCGTTTGTCTTCTTCATGGACTCGTTCTTCTTCCTTCCGGGATTTCAGGCAAGATGACCATACCCTCGAAATCACTTCTATCTTTGCTCGCTAGATGCTCGCTCTTTTGCTATGCCTATGCTGCGATGCCTACCACTTGCTATATCATGCCTCCCACATTGCCATGTCAAACCTCTAACCATCCTCTCCTAGCAAACCGTTGATTGGCTATGTTACCGCTTTGCTCAGCCCCTCTTATAGCGTTGTTAGTTGCAGGCGAAGATGAAGTTTGTTCCTTGTTGGAACATGGAGATGTTGTTCCTTGTTGGAACATGCTTATTTGTTGGGATATCACAATATATCTTATTTAATTAATGCATCTATATACTTGGTAAAGGGTGGAAGGCTCGGCCTTATGCCTGGTGTTTTGTTCCACTCTTGCCGCCCTAGTTTTCCGTCATATCGGTATTATGTTCCCGGATTTTGCGTTCCTTACACGGTTGGGTGATTTATGGGACCCCCTTGACAGTTCTCTTTGAATAAGACTCCTCCAGCAAGGCCCAACATTGGTTTTACCATTTGCCACCTAAGCCTTTTTCCCTTGGGTTCTGCAGACTCAAGGGTCCTCTTTATTTTAAACCCCCGGGCCAGTGCTCCTCTGAGTGTTGGTCCAAACTAGAGCACCGTGCGGGACCATTCCTTGGCAACTTGGATTACGTCGGTACCTGTACGCTTAGCTTATCCGGTGTGCCCTGAGAACGAGATATGTGCAGCTCCTATCGGGATTTGTCGGCACAGCGGGTGGTCTTGCTGGTCTTGTTTTATTGCTGTCGAAATGTCTTGTAGTCCGGGATTCCGAGACTGATCGGGTCTTCCCGGTAGAAGGAATATCCTTCGTTGACCGTGAGAGCTTATCATGGGCTAAGTTGGGACACCCCTGCAGGGTATTATCTTTCGAAAGCCGTGCCCGCGGTTATGTGGCAGATGGGAATTTGTTAATGTCCGGTTGTAGTAAACCCGAAGTTGATCTTAATTAAAATACACCAACCGCGTGTGTAACCGTGATGGTCTCTTCTCGGCGGAGTCCGGGAAGTGAACACGGTGTTGGAGTTATGTTTGACGTAAGTAGTTTCAGGATCACTTCTTGATCATAGTTGTTCGACCGTGCTTGCTTCTCTTCTCGCTCTCTTTTGCGTATGTTAGCCACCATATATGCTAGTCGCTTGTTGCAGCTCCACCTCACTACCCTGTCCTACCTTTAAGCTTAAATAGTCTTGATCTCATGGTGTGAGATTGCTGAGTCCCTGTGACTCACGTGATACTTCAAACCAGTTTGCAGGTGCCGATGAAACCGTGCGGTGGCGCACCCGAGCTCAAGGAGGAGCTTGATGAAGATCTTGTTCATTGTGTTGTTTCGTTTCAGTTGATCAAGAGTGGAGCCAGTTGGGACGATCGGGATCTGTGTAGCATTTGGGGTAGTCTTCTTTTATTTTGGTTCCGTAGTCGGACCTTGAGTGTACTCTGAATGATGGATGCTTTACTCATGTACTGTGTGAAGTGGCGACTGTAAGCCAACTATGTATCCCTTTCCCTTATTTATTACATGGGTTGTGTGAAGATTACCTCACTTGCGACATTGCTTTCAATGCGGTTATGCCTCTAAGTCGTGCCTCGACACGTGGGAGATATAGCCGCATCGGGGGCGTTTCATTGGGCCCATACCATCGATGCGTAACGTGGCTGACCGACCACCACGTGGCCAAGACAAAATGGCAACTCAAGCCGAACACCAGCCCACACTACCTCGCCGTAAATATAGAGACACAATAGCTCATGGATACACATATAACCTACGGCAGGACCTGGAGAATAGAACAGGTCAGACCAGATCAATTTACAGATCACGGGGGCGTGCCCCAGCGCGCTATGACGGCTATCTAGCCGGACGTGAAAAACATAATCTCATCCGGGCCGAAAACCGCAGACGGACTCCATCCGAGCTACGTCGCAACTTGGCCCGATATAGAGGCGCCGCACACACCCTCTGCTTCACTAATGAAGTAATGGAGCAAGAATTCCCAGAAGGGTTTAAACCCATGAATATTGAATCATATGATGGAACAACTGACCCCGCAGTATCGATCGATGATTTTCTTCTCCATATCCACATGGCTCGCGGTGATGATCTCCACGCCATTAAATATCTCCCACTAAAATTAAAGGGACCAGCTAGGCACTGGCTAAATAGCCTCCCAGAGAACTCCATTGGCAGCTGGGAAGACTTGGAAGACGCCTTTCGCGACAATTTCCAAGGTACATATGTCCGGCCTCCAGACGCCGATGACCTCAGTCAAATCATCCAGCAGCCCAGAGAATCAGCCAGGAAACTCTGGACTAGGTTCCTAATTAAAAAGAACCAAATTGTCGACTGTCCGGATGCCGAAGCACTTGCAGCCTTTAAACATAGTGTCCGCGACGGGTGGCTCGCCCGCCACCTCAGCCAAGAAAAGCCAAAGTCCATGGCGGCTCTCACCGCGCTAATGACCCTCTTCTGCACGGGAGAAGATAGCTGACTCGCTCGTAGAAGCAATAGCGTGAGCGATCCTGGCACCTCCGAAGTCAGGGACGGCAATGGCAAGCCAGGACGCAATAAAGACAAGCGTTGCAACAATAATGTAGGAACCCAAGACACAATGGTCAACGCCGGATTTAGTGGCTCCAAAATGGTCAACGGAAGCAGCCATTTAAGGCAAACAGAGATGGTCCATCCAGTCTAGACAAGATATTGGACCGGCCCTGTCAGATCCATGTCAGCCCCGACAAATCCGCCAACCATACCAACAAAAAATGTTGGGTTTTTAAACAAGCCGGCAAACTCAATGCCGAACACAAAGGGAAGGGGGCACCCATTGACAGTGAAGCAATTCCCCCCCCCCCCCCGAAGTAAAAACAGTAAACATGATATACGTGACGCATACCTCTGAAAGGGAGCACACAAACGAACTATGAGACGACGCCATGAAGCCGGATGCCCCAAAACTCAACCCATGGGTGGCCGGCCCGATCACTTTTGATCACGAGGACCACCCAACTAGTATCCGTCATGGAGGTTCGGCAGCTATAGTCCTCGATCCAATTATCGGTGGATTCCATCTCAAGCGAGTCCTCATGGACGGCGGTTGTTGCCTCAATCTACTCTACCAAGGCACTGTCCGCAAAATGGGCATTGACCCTTCAAGGATCAAGCCCACCACAACTACCTTCAAGGGAATAATACCCAGCATAGAAGCTCATGGCACAGGCTCAATTTCACTGGAAGTCGTCTTTGGTTCACCGAAAAATTCCGACGTGAAGACTTGATCTTCGATATTGTCCCATTCCCCATTCACTACCACGCACTGCTCGGACCCTTGATGACCGAAGTACCACCCTTGGGTGTTGTCTTTGTCCCCCACGCCGCTTGATGGTCAGGGGAGATTCTCCAAGATGACACCTTGAAGTCGTCCGCCCTAAGAGGCGAGGAAGCATGAGAAGGTGTCTCGCTTTCCATCATCCCCGAAGATAAGTCCCCTGATGAGGTGGACTGTCGGGGTGGAATGTGGGCCGAAATGCAAGTGTATAGTTTAAATGTTACCCCTGCAACCCGAAAAGAACGGGATATGTCTAGAGAATCCTTATTCACTTATGATTCAGCAAGGGGCTTGTCCCTAGAGAGGTGCTTTGCGACAACATCGGCTTCGGAACCCGAACCATATGGTGGGGATACCTTCCCTATTTTCGGTGCTTCCACCTCCAAGTCTTTTGACGCGGTCCTTTTCTTCCCATGAGGGGAATGGATATCACCTTCTCCTTCCCCTTTGTCTCTCGAAGAGGGAGCTTCAGTCTCCCCGGACGTAGTGTCCGGCATACCTGTAGAGGGGAGGTCGCTTTCGGCCTCTTCGCTCTTCTTCTTGTCCTCTTGCATTGGCACTTGATACGGCGCCGGGACCAGCATCCTCGTCAGCACAGGATCGGCCGAGTCTTCGGGAAGCAGAGCTGAACACCTAATTCGTTCTGCCTTCTTTATCTAGCCCTGGTCAAAGATGGAGCTCTCATCACATCGCTATGGGATAATCAACCGAATTGTGGTCAAAAATTGGGTGCTTACCGGGGTATCCGGATGGTTGCAGTCGAGTCCGATGTCCTCTGATGTGTCCGACCACTGCTTTCGAGTCTTGAAGAATAGTTTCCACATCCCATCATGCGTTGTGCCGAAGAATTGCTGAAGTGTCCGCTGTCCTTCCGGATTAAACTCCCACATACGGAGAGGCCGTCGCTGGAACGGGAGTATCTGACGGACTAGCATCACTTGGATCACGTTTATAAGGCCAACGTCCCTTTCAAGGATACTCCGGATACGACTTTGCAGCATCTGTACTTCATCAGCTGATCCCCAATCTAGCCCCTTATTTATCCAGGATGTGAGCCACAACGGAGGGCCGGATCGGAACACAGGTGCGGCTGCCCATTTGGTGCCGCGGGGTTCGATGATGAACCACTCATGTTGCCATGAGTTGGAGGTTTCCGCGAAGGTGCCTTTTGGCCAGCTAGTATTGGCGAGCATGCTCACTATAGCACCGCCGCACTCCGCTTGCTCCCTATTAATTAACTTCGGCTTCACATTGAAAGTCTTGAGCCATAGGACGAAGTGTGGGGAGATGCGGAGAAAGGATTCGCACACAACGACGAATGTCGAGGTGTGGAGAAAAGAGTCCGGAGCTAGATCATGAAAATCTAGCCCATAATAGAACATGAGTCCAGGAATGAAGGGGTGAAGAGCAAACCCTATCCCGCAGAGGAAGTGGGAGATAAATACAACCCTCTCTCTGAATTTTGGTGCGGGGATGACCTGCCATTTAGTAGGGAGCCTGTGGGGGATTTCCACAGTCAGTTACCTCGCCTTTCGAAGCTTCGCGATATCCTCGTCGGTGACCGAGGAGGCTGCCCACCTACCTTGGGAGGTGGATCCGGACATAACTAGAGGGCCTGCTAACAACGGAAGAAACCTAATCCTGGGCGCTGGAGCCTGTGGTTGGGAAGGTTGAGGAGAGGTAGGCGTGGAGGGAGAAAGACGGGTCTGTATCTCTTTATAAAGGTGAAGAATATCGAATGCCTTCTCACTGGCCTTAAAGCTCGCCTATTCTCAAGGAATCGCCAACAACATGATTGGATTACCCGCTCCCATATTGATGAGGATACCATGATAAGGGGACACGATCTCTGCTTCGACAAGACATGCCAATGGAAACCGCTTCTTGAAACACGGAGCGGGAGGCTAAAAACAGTTCGAAATAATGACCGGGCGGAGACGTGGCGTCTCACTACAGAAGATGTCAGTAGATGGGACTTGTTAAAAATTATACTATTTGCGGAGCTTGTTTTGCAGAGCGGACACGTTCTCTGCGTTCGAAGACTACTTTGAAATATTTGGAGGAACCCGCCTTGCAATGCCGAAGACAGTCTGCGCGCCGGACACATCGTCATTGAAGCCTGGTTCAGGGGCTACTGAGGGAGTCCTGGATTAAGGGGTCCTCGGATGCCTGGCCTGTGTGACATGAGCCAGACTGATGGGACATGAAGATACAATATAGAAGACTTCCTCCCGTGTCTGGCTGGGACTCTCCTTTGCGTGGATGCCAAGCTTGGCGTTCGGATATGAAGATTCCTTCCTCTGTAAACCGACTTTGTATAACCCTAGGCCCCTCTGGTGTCTATATAAACCGGAGGGTTTAGTCCATAGAGGCAATCACAAACATACAGGCTAGACATCTAGGGTTTAGCCATTATGATCTCATGGTACATCAACTCTTGAAATCCTCATATTCATCAAGATCAATCAAGCAGGAAGTAGGGTATTACCTCCATTAAGAGGGCCCGAACCTGGGTAAACATCGTGTCTCCTGTCTCCTGTTACCATCGACCTTAGACGCATAGTTCGGGACCCCCTACCCAAGATCCGCTGGTTTTGACACCGACAATAACCTTTGCTGCATTGCAGGGAGATTATCTTCGTCGTTTGCATCAAACTCCTTGTGATCTCAGGGACTTGTTACTCTATGTGCACTAGCAAACACATAAGTCCCATACTATTTATGTCAACAAACTCCAAAACATAAGGGGCCTATTGTTGCACCAACAATTACTCTTCCACATTGTGCCCTTCCATAGAGGATACCATGCCCTATTGGGGCGTGAGGCATTCTCAAGGTTTTAGGCCTGACCACATTGCATGTATTTGAAACTCAAAATGGCAGGACCCAATGGCGTGATCACACTCGTAAGCAATCCGAATAGAGCCCTTCGAGCCGAAAACGAAACAACATCGCTTGCCCTCGAAGCATTATTCGAGGCTCTCGTAGCCGATGAATTAACTACACTCCACGCAATAGTGGATAGGGACGACGTGGTCCTTAATAAAAGGTGTAAATCCACATCGTTTAAACTAGCTGACAAAATAGCCAAATTCCAAGTGCATCCAATGGATCCCAACAAAACAGCGTCCATTGGAGCCCAGTTGTACCCCGCAGTCGCTGAAGCACTGTGGACATTCCTGCGCGAGAACTGGGACATGTTCGCCTGGCACCCTTCGGATATGCTAGTAATCCCACAAAGATTAGCGCAACATACATAATCAAGGGATTCAAGCCAGTCAAATAAGCGCTGCACTGATTTTCCGAACCTAAGTGTCTAGCCATAGGGGAAGAATTAGAAAAAATACTTGAAGTCGGATTCATCCGAGAAATAAAACACCTCGAGTGGTCGGCAAATCTGGTCATGGTACCTACGAAGGATAAATCCTGGCGTCTATGCATCGACTTTAAAGACCTAAATAAAGCAAGCCCTGAGGATCCCTTCCCCTTACCTCAGATAGACCAGATCAGCGATGCCACCGCCAGACACCACTCACTATGCTTCCTCGACACCTACTCCGGATACAATCAAATTAAGATGAAGGAGTCCGACCAAGCGGCAACCGCATTCATCACCCCCAACTGGCCATTCTTCTTCAACACAATGCCCTTCAGGTTAAAGAACACAGGCGCCACATGCCAGCGCATGAGTCAAACATGCCTGGAAAACCAAATCGGCAAAACAGTCGAAGCATATGTAGACGACGTGGTCATTAAAACCAAACATGCCAGCTAGTTGGTGGACGACCTCCGCCAGACCTTCGCTAATGTGTGGGCTTACAATATACGACTCAACCTGCAAAAATGCGTCTTCGGGGTTCCCGCCGGAAAATTGCTCGGATTTATTGTTCCCACAAGGGGATAGAGGCCAATCCGGCTAAAATCCAAGCTTTATCCGAGTTAGCAATACCCATGGAGCGTAAACACGTCAAGAAGTTGGCAGGCTGAGTGGCAGCCCTAAGCCGCTTCATCTTCCGCCTTGGCGAAAATCCACTGTCGCTCTACAGACTGCTCAAGAAGACCAAAAGCTTCGAGTGGACCAATGAAGCAACCACGACACTGGAAGAAATAAAAACAATACTAGCAGGAAAACCCATCCTAGCAGTACCCGGCATTGTCGAACCCATGCTATTATACATCTCGGACATGAATCAAGTGGTGAGTGCGGTACTCGTGGTAGAACAAGAGGTGGAGGGCCACAATTCTAGGTGTAGAAGCCAGTCTACTATGTATCAGAAGTGCTTACCTAGTGCAAATCTCGGTACCCACATTATCAGAAGATAGCCTATATAATTTTTATGGCATCCCGAAAGCTCCGACACTACTCTCAAGAGTGTTCGGTAACAGTGGCATCCGAGCTGAATGACATCATTAACAACAGGGACGCCATAGGCCGCATTGCCAAATGGGCCATAGACCTCCTCCCTTTGAAATTGTGTACAACCCGCACCGAGCTATTAAATCTCCGGTGTTGGCCAATTTTCTAGCCGAAAGGATAGAAGTCAAGCTCCCCCGAGAATATAGTACATATTCACATTGGACAATGTACATCGATGGCTCCAAGATGTTAGTCTGACTGGAGGCTGGGGTCATCCTTACATCTCCCAAAGGCAACAATATCCGGTATGTGCTGCAAATTATGTACACGGATTCTAACAATGCAGCAGAATACGAGGCCCTGTTGCACTATCTTCGGACGACAACGTCAATGGGCGTACAACGGCTCGAGGCGCGGGGAGACTCTAACCTCGCCATCTCCCAAGTCATAGTGAATTTGATTCCAAAGACCCAAAAATGGCGGCATGTAGGAATGTCATCCTTAAGATATGAGCCCAGTTTGAAGGGTTAGAATTTCATCATGTCTCCAGCGACATCAACCAACTGCGGACTTGATTTCTCACATAGGTACTAAACATGACCTAGTCCCCAAGAACACCTTCTTGGAACGGCTCTTCAAGCCATCCGTGGTGTGGCAAGATGGGGACAATTAGCCAATGGGCCCGAATAGATCCTCCCTCTGGAAATTAAGCCAGACGACGACATCATCGGTGACTCAACGCTCAAAGAAACACCTTCGGATCTTGAAGTCATGGACGTAATTGCACCATGTACCGAGCCCTTCCTTGCCTATCTTCTATGGAAAGAGCTCCTCGATGATCAGACTGAGGCACGGTGCATAGTCTGGCGTTCTAAAGCCTACAAGGTCCACGAGAGTGAGCTGTATAAGAAAAGCACTACTGGATTCCTCCAAAGATGCATATCCGAAGAGCAGGGGCAGCAACTTTTGGCTGAGATACATGCCGGCATGGGCGGTCATCATGCGGCAGCTTGGGCTTTGGTAAGCAAGGCCTTCCGAGCACGGTTTTTCTGGCCCACCGCTTTTGCGGACGCACATACTTTAGTCCAACAGTGCGTTGGATGCCAGCTTTTTGCAAATCAAAGCCATATGCCCCCATGGCTCTCCGGACAATACCGATCACCTAGCCCTTTGCGGTCTGGGGGCTCGACATAGTCGGTCCACTTAAAGGGGGAACCAACAAAAAGAGATACGTACAGGTCATGGTCGACAAATTCACTAAATGGATCGAGGCAAAACTAGTGACTTCAGCAGAATTCAGACGAGTTGTCGACTTTATATCCGGTGTGGTGCGCCATTATGGTGTTCCCCATAGAATAATAACGGACAATGGATCCAATTTTACAGCACTAGAGGTCAAAGATTGGTGCGCTAACATGGGCATCAAGCTCGACTATGCTTCGGTGTATCATCCACAAACCGATGGACGGGTACAACGGGCCAATAGACTAATCATGAGTGGCATCAAACCTCGTCTAGTTCCCTGAAAGAGTCTTATTGCCACTGGGTAGAGGAGCTCGACTCTGTATTATGGCAACTGCGCACCACCCCCAACCGGTCAACGAGATACACACTTTTTTATGGTGTACGGCGTAGAAGTAGTCCTCCCATGTGATCTCATCCATGATGCACCTAAAGTGCGCATGTACGAAGAATAGGAAGCCAAGCTGGATTAGCAGGATGACTTGGACACCCTGGGAGGAGAGCACAACATAGCTCGAGCTCACTCTACATTCTATCAAATGCAAGCTCAGTGCTATCAGAGCAGGGAAGTTCAGGCGAAGGCATACAACATAGGCGAACTTGTCCTCCGTCTCACTGAGAACTAGAAGAACAAGCTCTCGCCCAAATGGGAGGGCCCTTTCATAAAAGATGATGTACTAGCAGGAGGAGCGTATCGTCATTGCAATCTAGCGGACAATCACCTTGAACCAAACACATGGAATGCAGCTTGGCTTCCGCGCTTCAACAGCTAGTTCAATGTCGTCAATTTAACTCCCCTTTTCTTTGTTATAGTTTTTTCTTTTTACCTTTTGGGAGTTGCCACCTCCCAGGCTATGTTCGGATAAACTAAACTACGTTAGGCTCTTTAAGTACACATCTTCAAATGTACTACCCGGATTAGCCTGGGGGCTCCTTTCAAGAAGCCAATCAATATACTTTTCATGCACATATTCATCTTTGTCGTGTTTCCACCCTTCCCGTGTCATTTCGAGCAATTATATGCACCGATTTGACTTAAATTTTTTGCCAATCTGGGTTGCCTGGCTCCTGTGCTTAGCCCCTATGTTCCCGTTTTTTCGACGACGGGGTAAAGGGAGCACCTCGGCGATTGCTACGACCGGGTCAGCCATTTACGTACCTCAAAAAGGTGAATCCGAAAGCTAGCATGCTTAAGAAACTAATGGGTCGGCCACGAGGGAAGTGAAAATAATTAGGTGTTCACCACAAAAATCCTAGGGTTCGGTTCCCAAAATGAATACCACCCGCATACTATCGGTATATGTGTACAACATCTATGGTCAACATGACAAGCCCGAAGAAAGGAACCCATGGAGGAACTATTTTCTCCGAAAGATATTTCTAACATTAAAAAGTAATGTAACATAACTCTCTGCACACGCTTTTGTCTGTTTACACCAAATGGCCAGATTGCCTGGTTACCCGGAATGATTTCCTGTTTCTCAGGTCACATAGTACAGGACACTCCCTGACCACTGGCTAGAGAGGCGGAAGCCGATGGCCGGTTAAGACAGCATTTACAATGCGGATCGAGAAAGCTTGATGTATAGTACATAAATACATAGAATCAAGCACCCTAGTCCTTGTCAATATTGTCTATCAAGCTGTCCAGTGCACAGTCCTCTTGAGAGTACGGAGCAGCATGCATAATTTGGTCATACACCAGGCGAAGCCGTATTTCTTGGCCATCCGGCCCCGCTGGTCCAACAAGAGCCATATGCTCTGGCTCGAGTTTGGTAAACTGGGTCTTCACCATCGCCGAGGCCTCGCGCGCTCCTTCTCGACAAGCCGTTATCTTCCATATTTAAGTGACGCCGAGCTCTTTTGAAATGATTGGCCAATTCGACCATCCCTTCTGGAGGTGTCTCGGTCGGCCATAACGCCCTGACCATGCTCTTCATGGCTTTCCAAGCTCTGTCGTGCATAGTGGCTAGCTCCTTTAAAAGGTTTCCTCCAAATGAGTTGACCTCTTCTTCGGGCCGCCCGGTCAGGAGACATGTCATAAGGCATTGCATGTCCTTTACGTTAAGAACACTAAGAATATATATGTGTGCATAGATTGAAATATCACTTACCGAACATGCCGCCTTTCAATCTCTGGTTCTCCTCCAGGGCTTGCGCCAATTGAGTTTTCAAACTCTTGATTTCTTTGGCCTATTGTTGCTTTTCCACCTTCAATTTGTTCTTTTCCTCATGGCTTCGCGTCAGTACTCGGCAACCGGCTTCTTGATGTGACTCGGTGTACCTTCGAGCTTCTCTGGTCGTGTCCAGATCCTTTTGTAGTTGAGCTATGGAGTCAGATGTTATAAGTGAAGCCTGTGTTAAACAAGGTACCCTAAATAATTCATGCATTCTAAAACTTTTCCTCACCATGGGCTTCGCTAGTGAACTTCTTGACCGCCTCCAGTTCGGCTTTTGCATCAACTAACTGTGTTCAGTTTAGCTCGAGGTCCTCGGACAGTTTCTTATTCTGTTCCCTCAAAGCCTACAACATATCAAAATACATATACATAGATCCTTAACTCGGTTGTCCCACCTGAATCAAGGCTCGGGGGCTACTGGGTTAGGATTTATGTTCGGTTTTAAAACCAATCTCGTACCTGCATGTTGGCGGACAGGAGGTTGGCAATCCCCTCAAGCCATGTTTGGGCTGCTCCAAAGTATGCGTCCACGGAATTAAACGCATTGAACTCCTGATTGGAAAAAGCAATGTGGCGCAAGGATTCCCTCCGCCGTTGGTGATTCATCACACTTTATACTTCGGAATTAGTAACAGAGACATCCTTTGGATCCTCCAGAGGTGGGTCTACAACAGCATCTTCCGCATTGACCACGGCCCGCGCCAAGGACCCAGGACCAGGATTAGGCCCTGACACCTCCGGGATGCCTTCGGATGGCGGTGGTGGTGCTCTTCTTTTGCAGGACTCGCTAATGTTAAAATGGACCTATGGTGGCAACATTATCAATGGCTTCGGATATACTACCTTTGGGCCGAGGGTGTAGCCGATGTAGCTCCCGCGATTGCCTTACGCTTGGAAGCTCAGTTGTTGGCGGACGCTGACGCATTCGCCGCCGCTCCTGTTAGTGTTCGGCATGTGGTTCATCGACCCTTGGGTTTAGAAGTCAGCACACTCGAAGTAGCGTGAGGAAAATGCCCTGTTCGGGAAGAGGCCTTCTTGCTACTTACAGCTAAAGAGGAGAGGGCCCCAGGGTGATCGGCTATGAGGGCCACCTTGGTACCGTCATGGCTTTCCTGGAAAAAAGACCCCATCCTCGAAATCAATGGACATCTCTGGATCATCATGAAATCTAGGGTCATCATCACGGGAATGGCTCTCTGGTTGAGGAGAAGGACAGCTAATGGACTCAACCTAGCGCCTCCAATTATGTTTGAAAAAATTGTAGATCCGGTATGTATACGGATGAAACATCCGAACTGTGAAATAAGAAGTTGAACTTACCAACTCTATGGGGTTATAGATCGCGTAGCCGTCCCTGTTCCTCAAACGAGAAAACTCTTCTTCTTCTCCTTTGAAGAGATCGGATAGTATTGCGGCCATGGCCGCCTGGTTATCCGGCCCCTGTCTCTTGTAGCGGGTTGTGTCGTCTGCCCCATTATAACACCACAGAGGGTGCATCCTTTGTTGAAGAGGTTGTACGCACCGAGCTATGGCGGCGGCCATCACGTCAATCATGGCCAACTTGCTGTGGGTCAGCAGCCGAACCTTGGCTGCCAGGTGTAGCACCTCGGCACTTTCTTCTTGGGAAGGGCTTTTTGGCCGCCAGTTGAACCGCTTTTTTGGAGGAGCGTCCGAATATTCGGATAGACCCCTCCGAACTGGATCAGAAAGGGGAATGTCTTTGATATAAAACCATTCTAAGGTCCACTCTTCAGAATGCTTCTTCAAGGTCCCAATGGAATACCCCATCCCGGCAGTACTCCATACATCGGCTCTGCCTACTTCAAAAAGTGACCCCACCCCCCCCCCCCCCCACGGGTACGAGGGGCGAGGCAAAAATATTTCCTCCATAAATTGAAATGAGCTTGACAGCCCAAGAACATCCCGCAAAGGGCGACGAAGCCAAAGATGTGCAATATGGATCCGGGGGGGGGGGTGGTGAAGCTGGATCTCGTAAAATTCTAGCAAGCCCTGCAGGAAGTGATGAATGGGGGAGCCTAGACCTCGTAGAAGGAAAGGCATGAAACATACCCTCTCTTCCTTGATCAGGGTAGGGAAGTTCTCCGTGAAGGCCTCGCCATTCACGGAAGTTAATCTGGCACAGACAGATACGAGATCTGCAGCGGGAAGATATCCCTGCGTTTGGAGATTGCTTAACTGGAGGCATGAAACCGAGCAACTGGCCCAGTCGCCTGGGAGGGGGCCATGAGGGCGTGAGGATGAACCTGGGGCGTTGGCCATTTGTCCCAAGATTTGTTTGTTTTTGTCTTGGCTTCTTGCTTTGGGATGGATTAACCACCCGTCGCGCTCCTGACATATTAAATAGGTACGCTTTCTGGTCCCAGAGGGGCATTTCCATAAAAGAGCGTTGGACTGTTCGCCTCCCAACGGGCATGCGTAAGTCGAGGGTTGTCTTTATCCCTTGATGAAAAATAATGATGAGGGTCCCACAATGATCTGACGGGTTAAGAGGTCATCGGCGGCCAAACTGTTAAAACAGCTGAACATGCAAGGGGTGAAGAACTCGCCTTGCAAGCCGAAGACTTTGGGGCGCACAGGATTATCGGCAATCACGAACCCCGGTGTTGGAGACTAGTTCGGGGGCTACTGAGGGAGACCTAGACTAGGGGGTCATCGGGCCCCACCTCATCTTTCATGGGCGTGCAGGTGGGCCGCACTATGACTCTTGGAAGGCCGGACTACGAGGTAGCTTCGTATCCGGGCAAGAGATCCTTGAAGTCTTGGTGTGTTCTCCAAGTGAAGATAGAAGATTCAACATGTTCATTCCCTTGTTGTAACAGGCCTTGTGTAACCCTAGTACTGCTGGTGTCTATATAAACCATAGGGTTTAGTACATAGAGGCTAGAACAACAACCATCATCCTACTAGCCTAGGGTTTAGTTCATCTGATCTCGTGGTAGATCCACTTAACCATCCTATACACTTCAATATAATCAAGACGAACGTAGGGTTTTACCTCTTAGAGAGGGCTCGAACCTGGGTAAACATTGCATCCTTCGTCCCATGTTCCCCATTGATCAAATATCCACAGCTCGTGACCCCCAACTCGAGTTCTGCCGGTTTTGACACCGACAACCACCTCTTCCCCAACCAAGGTGTCACTCTTCGACGCACCCAACGAGTGCCTCATGGCTAAAGGCATCAAAAGGTAACCTCCAACATGAAAACTACCATCACGATTAGTCCTTCTTTGTTGGATTATGTGGATGAACATGAGGAGGTAAAGGTGGATGGGAATGAGTTCGACAAGTTCTCGGGTAAGCTCAAAGGTGAGACCAAGAAGCACTTTGTTGCTATCTTGGAACAATTAGGTGAGCGAATGATATCATTGAGTCTCATGAGTAAACCATCACTAAGATGGAGGGGCATAGCGAGGGAAGAGGATCTTTACATTTCTCCTGGGGAAGAGCAAGGTCTTCGTTTTGCTCTTGGGGAGTCACACAAAGAAGAAGAAGAAGAAGAAGGACAAGGTGATAGGTGGTAATGCCAAAAAGGGCAAGACACCCCTCCCAACAAAGTCAGCACCCTTCATATGTTTTGTGTCATGCTAGTGATGGGCATGTTTATGCCAAATTTGTTGGTTCTTCTTATGAGTACATTAAATGGTCTATTTGGGTTCCTAAGACCCTTGTTGCTAACATCAAAGGACCCATTCAAAAATGGGTACCTAAATCCAAGCGTTAATCTCTTGTAGGAGTTTGCTTATGGTGGGGTGTCATTGTTGCTCCATAGTGCAGCAACAAATCATATGACCGGGGTCAAGGACTTGGTAGTGGACGTCCAACCAAACCCATCTATGCCCACCCATGTCCAATTCAGTGATGCTTCAACATCTAAGGCATTGGGTCTTGGAAAGGTGTTCATCTCTCAAGATTTATCTATTGAGAAGGTCATGCTTGTTGAGACCCTTATATACAATTTACTGTCCATTCGCCAACTTGCACTAATGGTCTTTGCAACATTATCTGATCTTGATACCGTGACCCTTTATGGAGCAATACTCTTAAAGTAGCTTTTGTTGGGCATGCCGAGAACGGTTCTTATGTGGTCAACTTTTTGAAGCGACCCACTAAGACCACGACTTGCCTAATGGCTAAAGTTGACGTGGGGTGGCTTTGGCATCGCTGTTTAGCCAACGTCAATGTGAGATCTTTGCAAAGTCTCCTCAAAGGTGATCACATTCGTGGACTAAAAAATGTGAGTTTTGCCAAAGATCATGCTTGCAGTGCTTGTTTTGAAGGAAAGCTACATGAAATGGCTAACCAACCCACGACTATCATCTACTCGAAGAGGCCCTTGGAGCTCCTTCACATGGATCTCTTTGGTCCTCCATCCTTGATGATTGTGGATGATTACTCAAGATACACATGGGTATAATTCTGTAACGCCCCCGATGCGGCTATAACTCCCACGTGTCGAGGCACGACTTAGAGGCATAACCGCATTGAAAGCAATGTCGCAAGTGAGGTAATCTTCACACAACCCATGTAATAAATAAGGAAAGAGATACATAGTTGGCTTACAATCGCCACTTCACACAGACATAAATAAACATCCATCATTGAGTACACTCAAGGTCCGACTACGGAACCAAAATAAAAGAAGATACCCCACATGCTACACAGATCCCCGAATCGTCCCAACTGGGCACCACTACTGATCATCTGGAAAAGACACATAGTAACGACCACGTTCCTCGTCGAACTCCCACTTGAGCTCGGTTGAATCACCTACACTGGCCTCATCGGAACCTGCAACTGTTTTGGAAGTATCTGTGAGTCACGGGGACTCAGCAATCTCACACCCGAGATCAAGACTATTTAAGCTAATAGGAAGGACAGAGTAGTAAAGTGGAGCTGCAGCAAGCGACTAGCATATATGGTGGCTACTTACAAAAGAGAGCGAGAAGAGGGCAAAGCACGGTCGTGAAGCTAGTAGCGATCAAGAAGTGATCCTGAACTACTTACGTCGACATAACTCCAACACCGTGTTCACTTCCGGACTCCGCCGAGAAGAGACCATCACGGTTACACACGTGGTTGATGTGTATTTTATTTGAGGTCAACTTTGGGTTTTCTACAACCGACATTAACAAATTCCCATCTGCCTCATAACCGCGGGCACGGCTTTGAAAGATATTACCTGCAGGGTGTCCCAACAAGCCCATTATAAGCTCTCACGGTCAACGAAGGATATTCCTTCTCTGGAAGACCGATCAATCTCGGAATCCGGACTACAAGACATTTCGACAAAGAATAAAACAAGACCAGCAAAGCCGCCCGATTGTGCCGACAAATCCCGATAGGAGCTGCACATATCTCGTTCTCGGGCACATCCGGATGAGACATCCTACGAGTAAAACCAAGCCTCGAGTTTCCCGTGGTGGCCCCGATCTACTCGTTTGGGCAGCACTCGAAGGAGCACCGTCCGGGGGTTAAAATAAAGATGACCCTCGGGCTCGCGAAAACCGGGGAAAAGGCTTAGGTGGCAAATGGTAAAACCAATGTTGGGCCTTGCTGGACGAGTCTTATTCAAAGCGAACTGTCAAGGGGTCCCATAAATCACCCAACCGTAAGGAACATAAAATCAAGGAACATAACACGGTATGACGGAAACTAGGGTGGCAAGAGTGGAACAAAACACCAGGCATAAGGCCGAGCCTTCCACCCTTTACCAAGTATATAGATGCATTAATTATAGCAGATATATATTGTGATATCCCCAACAAGTAAACATGTTCCAATAAGGAACAACATCTCCATGTTCAACAAGGAACAAACTTCACTTCACCGCAACTAGCAACGCTATAAGAGGGCTGAGCAAAGCGGTAACATAGCCAATCAACGGTTTGCTAGGAAAAGGATGGTTAGGGGCTGACATGGCAATATGGGTGGCATGATATAGCAAGTGGTAGGCATCGCAGCATAGGCATAGCAAAAGAGCGAGCAACTAGCATAGCAAAGATAGAAGTGATTTCGAGGGTATGGTCATCTTGCCTGCAATGTTCTCAGAGTTGTCGAAAGCTTGATCCTCGCAAACGTTCTCAACAGGCTCCTCGTTCACGTACTCGTCTCCCGACTCTACCCAAAGCAACAACACAAACAAAGGAACCACAATAAATCACGGTGCAATGCACAATCAACATGATGCAAAACATGGCATGATATGCATGATGAGATATGCAATGCTTATGTGCGCTCCGGAAGGTAAATGATGAACCAGGCATCAACTTGGCAAACCAAGCATGCCATTGGAAATATGAGATGATTTCGGTTGAAATCGATATAAAGATCACCGGAAACGGATGCACGGTTTGCAAATGGCAAGCAAAACAAGAATGGCGCAGATCTGCCATTAACAGCATGATGCCACTTAGCAAGCAACAAATAATTAAGCCACTGCACCCAAACGTATCAACAAAGCACATGGAAGTGATCTACACATGATGCTCGACAAAAGATGAGCACTGAGCTACGGCTAGTTCACATCATAACAGGTTCAAACAAGCATGGCAAAAGTGCAATAATAATCAGGCTGGACATGGCAAAAACAGCATCAGGTTGCAATGTTCAGAGCAGCAAAACTACATGCTACAGGACCTTAAAATAGCAAAACATGGCATGGCATGAATCTACTCAAAGCCTAGAACAAAAGTCCCTTACTGACCATAAGCCAAAAAGGACTAGAAAATATAGTAACACCCATGTCAATATTGAAAGTCTCGTTAACAGATTCAGCAACATGACATGTCAAAAACTGATAACGAGATGGCATGTTTACAAGCTCAATGCACTCACTACAGAGCCTCAAATGATAAACTAAGCATACATACATCAAGAAGACATGACATAGAAGACATACATGGCAAGAACAATAACATAGAATAAATGGATCAACCACAACAAGCTTGGCAAAATTGAATAACACGTATACAATCTGCCAGGAAACATTTGGTAGCAAAAGTAGAGCTCGACTGACTCAAGCTATGGCATCCCATAATTGCAAACAAAGGCATGGATGGATAGACCAAGTCATGCTTTACAAAACACCCTTACTGAAGTATCTCAAAATATGCATAGATCTCTCGGTATCATCAAGTAAACATGGCATCAAAATCAGTTAAAACAGGGCTGAAATCAGCAACATCAGGACACCTACTTTGCATGCTTGTGCTAGTCACCACATAGATCACAAAAATACATGGCATATACCCCTGGAAAGATGGCATGGCCTATTTCAAAACACATGTAGGACTCAAATTCATAGGATGCACGCAATAATCATGGCAAAAATAACAAAAGTGCAACTTCTGATAAAAATCAGAAACTAACATCACATAGCACTCTTCCAACAGCATTTCGGGCATCAAGATGAGCTCAAATGAAAATTATGCAATGGAATGAAATGATCTACTCTTCGAGGCGAACATTTTGACATATTATACGCGAAACATGGATCTACGGATGCGAAGATATAGCATGTTGAAAATTGCACAAAATTACAATAGATGCAAAAGACTTAGGAAAAAGGAGGGGGAGAAGAGAGTCAACGGCCGCGGAATTCGAGGCCGGATCCGATCGAGCGGATCGGGGCGCCGGCGCGGGCTGCCCGCGAGCTCGCCGGGAAGGCGGCCGGCGAGGGGGCCGAGGCGGGCAGAGGCGGAGGGCGCCGGAGGGCGGCGGGCCCGCCGAGGGCGCGGCTGAGTCCGGCGGGCGGCGGCCGACCGGGAAGGCCGGAGGCGGCGGCGCGGCGCGCCGGGCGACGGGAGGCGGCGGCGGCGGGAGGCGGCGGGGGCGCGGCGGCAGGGGCGGTGCTGGCGGCGCGGGCCAGCCCTAGCGGGCAGGCCCGGGCGGGCCGGATCCGGCCCAGGCGGCGGGGGGTGGGGGCGGCGGCGCCACGTGGCAGCTCGCCACTGGCTGCGGGCGGCGGGCGATTGTCCGGCGCCGGGCGGACACGTCCGGCGCGTCGCGGAGGGAAATTAGGGTTTCGGGGAGGAAGATGATCCGGATTTGGGAGGTGTTTAAATAGGCATAGAGGAGCTAGGAGAGTCCAAATGAGGTGTAGTTTTCGCCCACGATCGTGATCGAGCAGACGGAGAGCATGGAAGTGACTTAGATGGGTTATTGGGCTGTTTTGAAGGGGTGTTGGGCTGCAACTTAAAAGAGGCCTTTGCGAGAGTGCGGTTAACCGTTGGAGTACCAAACGAGCTCCAAATGACCAAACTTGACCGGTGGTCTCCGGTGTTATACCAAGGCCACTAGACAAACCTCGGTCCATTTCGAGAAGGTTTAATACCCGCACACGGAAAAAGCGTAAAAGGACCGCCGGGGAGATAGGAGTGCGGATTGCAAAACGGACAACGGGAAAAATGCTCGGAATCATGAGGCGAACACGTATGCAAATCGATGCACATGATGACATAATATAAAATGCATGACACGGACAAAAAGCAAACTGAAGAAACCCAACCACGGAGGAATATCATATCACAATGCGAAAATGGCAAGAGTTGGAGTTACAAATATGGAAAGTTACTTCGGGTGTTACAACACTCCACCACTACAAGAGGATCTCGTCCGAGATCTAGGACTGAAAGAACTCGGATACTCGAGCGGAGGTGATCCTCGCGCTCCCGTGTAGCTTCTCGGTCGGAATGGTGTGACCATTTCACTTTGAGGAATTTGATTGACTTGTTGCGAGTCTTGCGCTCGGTTTCTTCAAGAATAGCAGCGGGTGCTCATGATAAGAGATCTTCTTGAAGGTCAATCTCTTGAAGTTGATAGTGCGTTCAGAGTCTTGAAGCACTTGCGAAGCTGTGACACGTGAAACACATCGTGCACATTTGCAAAGTTGGATGGGAGCTCAAGTTGATAGGCGAGATCGCCTCTTTTGCCAATGATCTTGAAAGGACCCACGATCGAGGGGCAAGCTTCCTTTGATATCGAGCGGCGAGTGCCTTTCATTGGAGAGGCGGAGGTAGACATGGTCTCCGATTTCAAAAGCCACATCACGGTGCTTATCATCATAATAGCTCTTCCGGCGCGATTATGCGGCTTTGAGATTCTCACGAATGACTTGGCACATTTCTTACATACGTGATCAAGTCATTGCCAAGAAGTTGGCGTTCACTGTCTCGCACCAATTGAGAGGAGTACGGCACTTTCGCCATAGAGAATTTCGAATGGGGCCTTGCCGAACTTCGCTTGGAAGCTATTGTTGTAAGAGAACTTCGGCATAAGGAAGACAATCTTCCCACTTCATACCGAAAGAAATGACACAAGCCCCGAGCATATCTTCAAGGATTTGATTAACTCGCTCAACTTGGCCACTTGTTTGAGGATGGAAAGCTGTCTTTGAAGCGAATGTTGGTGCCCATGGCCTTCAAAAGAATCCCAAAACTTGGAGGTAAAGATGCTGCCACGGTCTCAAGAGATCACTTGTGGAATGCCGTGCAAGAGACAATCTCGAGGTGTATAGCTCTGCAACCGAGCTGCTGTGATGGATTCTTTGATAGGAAGAAAATGAGCCACTTTAGTAAGCTTGTCAATGACAACGAAGATAGCATCATTTCCACGCTTGGACTTTGGAAAGCCAGTCACAAAGTCCATTTCAATGTGATCAAACTTCCATTCAGGAATAGCAAGAGGTTGAAGGAGACCAGCTGGTCTTTGGTGTTCTGCTTTCACTCTTCTGCAGACATCACACTCATTCACGAATTGAGCAATTTCTCGTTTCATTCGAGTCCACCAATATGACTGCTTGAGGTCATGGTACAACTTCGTACTTCCAGGATGAATGGATAGAAGCGAATTGTGAGCCTCGTTCATAATGACTTTTCGCAGATCACCCTTAGGAACCACAATCCGGTCCTCAAAGAACAGAGTGTCTTTGTCATCAACGCGGAAGCACTTGTACTTGGAAATGCCCTTGTCGATACCACGTTTCACCTTCTTCACCATGGTATCCAGAAGTTGAGCCTCACGAATCTGATCTTCCAAAGTAGGAGAGACTATGAGGTTGGCAAGAAAGCCTTGAGGAACAACTTGAAGATTCAGCTTGCGGAAAGATTCACAGAGATCCGGCTGAAAGGGCTTGAGGATTAGACTGTTGCAGTAAGCTTTCCTGCTCAAAGCATCTGCAATGACATTGGCCTTGCCCGGAGTATATTCAATACTTGGGTTGTACTCTTGAATCATTTCGACCCATCGAGTCTGCCTGAGGTTGAGGTTGGGCTGAGTGAAGATGTACTTGAGACTCTTGTGATCGGTGAAAATGTCCACTTTCCTTCCCAACAAGAGATGTCTCCACGTTATTAATGCATGGACAACTGCCGCCAACTCAAGATCGTGAGTGGGGTAGTTCTTCTCGTTGGGCTTCAACTGGCGAGAGGTATAAGCCACAACTCTCTTCTCTTGCATTAACACAGCACCGAGACCTTGAAGAGAAGCATCACGAAAACTTCAAATGGCTTGGATTCATCGGAGGAGTCGAGCAGAGCTGTGACGAGTTTCTCTTTGAGGGTATTGAAAGCAACGTCACACTCGGGAGACCGACATACTTCACATGCTTCGGAGAAGGTTGGAAAGAGGCTTTGCAATCTTGGAGAAGTTCTCAACGAATCTTGACAATAGCTTGCAAGACCAAGAAAACTGGAGCTGCTTGACATTCTGAGGAGGTTCCCAATTCACAATTGCGGACACCTTCTCGGGATTAACAGCGATGCCCTTGGCAGAGATGATATGACCAAGATAAAGCACTTCATCAAGCCAAAATTCACATTTGGAGAACTTAGCATAGAATTGGTACTATCTGAGCTTGTCTAGCACCAATAGCAAATGTTTGGCATGATCCTTCTTATTCTTGGAGAAGACCAAAATATCATCAAGATAGACCAAGACAATTCATTGGTGTAGGGGTTGAATATGAAGTTCATCATCCGAGAGAATGTTGGAGGAGCATTGACGAGGCGAAAGACATGACAGTATATTCATAAGAACCAAAGCTTGTTCGAATGCTGTCTTGGGAATATCTTGTTCACGAATGCGAATCGATGATACCCCATCGAAGGTCAAGCTTAGAGAACACTGTAGCACCTTTGAGTTGCTCGAAAAGCTCATTGATGTTGGGAAGTGGATACTTGTTCTTGATTGTCTTCTTATTCAATGGATGGTAATCGGCGCAAAGTCGGTCCGTGCCATCCTTCTTACGGACAAAAGAACACCACAACCCCAAGGAGATGAACTCGGTCGATCAAACCCAGACGCTCTTGTTCATCGAGCTGCTTCTTCAATTCCTTCAGCTCATCAGGTCCAAGCTTGTATGGACGCTTGCAACGGGTTCGATGCGGGCTCAAGATCGATAACGAACTCAAGCGGCGATGAGGAGGCATACCGGAAGCTCTTACGGAAAGACATCTTGGTACTCTACAAACGATCGAATCGAGAGATGGCATTCAATTCGCCCTTCTCATTGAGAGAAAACAACCGAATGGTTTCATCACGAGCGGCATAGATGATCACATCATTAGAAGAGTGAGTCAATTGAATTTCCCTGGCAGCACAATCAAGCTGAGCTTTGTGCTGAGAAAGCCAGTCCATTCCGAGAATAAGATCAATATCCGAGTCACCAAGAACAATTGGTTTAGAAAGAAATCTGTAATCGCCCATCTTCATAGAAACATTAGGAGCAACCAAACTAGAATTCATAAGTCTTCCGGGGGAAACAACTTGCATAACTTTGGAGAGAATCTCTGTGTCAACATTGTGCTTCGATGCAAAAGGATATGACATGAAAGAATGCGATGCACCAGTATCAAATAAGACTTTTGCAGGAATATCATTAACTGAGAGATTACCCATTATCACATCAGAAGAATCCTCTGCTTGAGCTGCATTCATCATATTGACCTTGGCATGCTTTGGATTATGCTTGACCACTGCATTGCTGGAAGATTTCACAGGAGGAGGAGGCGGAAGGCGCCTCTGGTTGAAGCACTTGTTCGCATAGTGACCCTTCTGCTGACACTTGTTGCAAGTGACCTCAGAGAGCGGACGGTGGTAAGGAGCACTTGACCTTGGAGCTTGAGAAATAGACTTGTTCTGATAGCTTGGGTTGGGTGGGTGGGAAGATCCACGGCCACCTGAGTTCTTCTCACTGGTAAGGCCGGCGGAACGGAGGAGGGGCAGGTAAAACTTCTGCTGCTTGGCTGCCACTTGAGAGGACGAAGAGGACTGAACTGCATCCCTGATTCTCTTCTTAGAAGCCTCACATTTGAGTTGGGCCGCTTCTTGCTTGAGTGCCATGTTGTAGAAATCATCATACTTATCTGGCTCAAACAGCACAAGAGGTAATTGCAGATCTTCTCTCAGACCACCTTTGAATTGATAGATCATACTCTTTTCATCAGGTACGTCTTGCTTAGCAAAACGAGCAAGCTTCTGGAACTGGATATTGTATTGATAGACAGACATGTTGCTCTGCTTGAGATTGCGGAACTCCTCACGCTTGCTCTCAACAACACTTTTGAATGTGATGAGCTCTGAAATCACGGCGGAACTCATCCTGTAATGACACGACCTCCTCTGGAATCTTTGTATTCTGGTACCACTCAGCAGCTTGATCCTTGAGTTGAAGCGATGCAAACTTGACAAAGTCCTCGGTCCGACATTGCTACAGTCAAAGTGCTTGCAGATGTCCACTAACCAATCGTCGTCGTGGCCTCAACACGAAACTGAAATACTTGACTGATTAGCGAGGAACCGGTCGAGAGTAGCAAAGTGTGGCTGATTGTTGCCTTGACCTTGATTTCCTTGATTGCCTTGCCCTGAGTACGTTCTTGCAAGAGCTGCAAAATCATCGAGCATTGGCATTGGTGGCTGCCATGATAGCTTGCCAGGGCCTCGGAGGCGGAGGTGGAGGTGGAGGTTCGATGATCCCCATCATTGCGATCCGGATTCGACGCTAGCGTTGGCGGAGCCATCTGAAGAGGGTGACATCCGTTAGTCCTTTGATAGACAAAAGATAAGTAGAATCAGCGGATAGAAATTGCAACATATAGTCTTCACAATAAACATTGAACAAGAATGAGCGAATGAATTCAAAGTTAATCATCACACGTCCAATAAGGTGAGAAGCCACTTAGATAAAGATATGGAAACAACATCATCTTAGAAACAAATCGAATATCACAACTGAAAACAAAAGATTGGCTTCTAGAATGAGCGGAACAAACACATGATAGAGATTTACGCCCAAAGTGTTTCGTGGTGGGGCCCACACGGACACGACGATAGCGGACGTCACGAATGACTAACAAGGCGTCCCGAATCAGCATAGCCAAGGATTCTTTAAGGCGTCTCGCGACCACTGTAATCGACCGTGAATGGGCGGACCACTAGACGTTGAACCCCAATCTCAAATCATACATCATCGGAAAGAATATCCCGTAAGCTACTAGAATTCCCACCTATAAACTCCCGAAACTTTCGGTTATGCAATCTGGTGTTGGGGATACAGGGGACACAAAATATATCACCCAAACTAACAATACCTAGATCCAATTGTATCCATCCGTCAACACATAACCAAGAAATCCTCGAAATCGTGTACCTCGACCTTGAAAAACATCCGTTATGCAAGTCATGGCAATACTCCCTTTTCGCCACAAGATCTTTGGGCTATCGGGGTTATCTCACCAACAACTGCACAAAAGAGATTTCGATGTCGGCAAAACTCGGTATTCGAGAATCTGCAGCGATAAAATTGTGACGACAACACCTCGGAGCTCAACTCCCGGGACACCGCCACAACCCCTAAATGTCGAGGCACCAAGAACAATGTTCTCGTCACAAAACCATCGAACGATTCCAAGATACCCACGTGATCCTAAAAAAAAAATTTAGTGAAATTGAGGAGAGAAGAGTCAAAACTCTACGTCAGGATACCTCACCAGAGCGACGAAGGGACTGGGGAGTAAAAAGAATCCTACTCTCCGATATATATAATCCTAAGACTCAAAACATTTTCCATTCTAGACTCAACCACGTCAGCAAACAATCAAGTAGGGGGGCTCCTAAGTCGGGGAAGGCTCTGATTACCAACTTGTAACGCCCCCGATGCGGCTATAACTCCCACGTGTCGAGGCACGACTTAGAGGCATAACCGCATTGAAAGCAATGTCGCAAGTGAGGTAATCTTCACACAACCCATGTAATAAATAAGGGAAAGAGATACATAGTTGGCTTACAGTCGCCACTTCACACAACATAAATAAACATCCATCATTGAGTACACTCAAGGTCCGACTACGGAACCAAAATAAAAGAAGATACCCCAAATGCTACACAGATCCCCGAATCGTCCCAACTGGGCACCACTACTGATCATCTGGAAAAGACACATAGTAACGACCACGTTCCTCGTCGAACTCCCACTTGAGCTCGGTTGAATCACCTGCACTGGCCTCATCGGAACCTGCAACTGTTTTGGAAGTATCTGTGAGTCACGGGGACTCAGCAATCTCACACCATGAGATCAAGACTATTTAAGCTAATAGGAAGGACAGAGTAGTAAAGTGGAGCTGCAGCAAGCGACTAGCATATATGGTGGCTACTTCGCAAAAGAGAGCGAGAAGAGGGCAAAGCACGGTCGTGAAGCTAGTAGCGATCAAGAAGTGATCTGAACTATTTACGTCGACATAACTCCAACACCGTGTTCACTTCCGGACTCCGCGAGAAGAGACCATCACAGTTACACACGCGATTGATGTGTATTTTATTTGAGGTCAACTTTGGGTTTTCTACAACCGGACATTAACAAATTCCCATCTGCCTCATAACCATGGGCACGGCTTTGAAAGATATTACCTGCAGGGTGTCCCAACAGCCCATTATAAGCTCTCACGGTCAACGAAGGATATTCCTTCTCTGGGAAGACCCGATCAATCTCGGAATCCCGGACTACAAGACATTTCGACAGCAATAAAACAAGACCAGCAAAGCCGCCCGATTGTGCCGACAAATCCCGATAGGAGCTGCACATATCTCGTTCTCGAGGCACATCCGGATGAGACATCCTCGAGTAAAACCAAGCCTCGAGTTTCCCGTGGTGGCCCCGCAGATCTACTCGTTTGAGACCAGCACTCGAAGGAGCACTTTGTCCGGGGTTAAAATAAAGATGACCCTCGGGCTCGCGAAAACCGGGGAAAAGGCTTAGGTGGCAAATGGTAAAACCAATGTTGGGCCTTCTGGGCGAGTCTTATTCAAAGCGAACTGTCAAGGGGTCCCATAAATCACCCAACCGTGTAAGGAACATAAAATCAAGGAACATAACACGGTATGGCGGAAACTAGGGTGGCAAGAGTGGAACAAAACACCAGGGCATAAGGCCGAGCCTTCCACCCTTTACCAAGTATATAGATGTATTAATTATAGCAGATATATATTGTGATATCCCCAACAAGTAAACATGTTCCAATAAGGAACAACATCTCCATGTTCAACAAGGAACAAACTTCAGCTTCACTGCAACTAGCAACGCTATAAGAGGGCTGAGCAAAGCGGTAACATAGCCAATCAGCGGTTTGCTAGGAAAAGGATGGTTAGGGGCTGACATGGCAATATGGGTGGCATGATATAGCAAGTGGTAGGCATCGCAGCATAGGCATAGCAAAAGAGCGAGCAACTAGCATAGCAAAGATAGAAGTGATTTCGAGGGTATGGTCATCTTGCTCGCAATGTTCTCGAGTTGTCGAAAGCTTGATCCTCGCAAACGTTCTCAACAGGCTCCTCGTTCACGTACTCATCTCCCGACTCTACCCAAAGCAACAACACAAACAAAGGAACCATAATAAATCACGGTGCAATGCACAATCAACATGATGCAAAACATGGCATGATATGCATGATGAGATATGCAATGCTTATGTGCGCTCCGGAAGGTAAATGATGAACCAGGCATCAACTTGGCAAACCAAGCATGCCATTGGAAAGATGAGATGATTTCGGTTGAAATCGATATAAAGATCACCGGAAACGGATGCACGGTTTGCAAATGGCAAGCAAAACAAGAATGGCGCAAATCTGCCATTAACAGCATGATGCCACTTAGCAAGCAACAAATAATTAAGCCACTGCACCCAAACGTATCAACAAAGCACATGGAAGTGATCTACACATGATGCTCGACAAAAGATGAGCACTGAGCTACGGCTAGTTCACATCATAACAGGTTCAAACAAGCATGGCAAAAGTGCAATAATAATCAGGCTGGACATGGCAAAAACAGCATCAAGTTGCAATGTTCAGAGCAGCAAAACTACATGCTACAGGACCTTAAAATAGCAAAACATGACATGGCATGAATCTACTCAAAGCCTAGAACAAAAGTACCTTACTGACCATAAGCCAAAAAGGACTATAAAATATAGTAACACCCATGTCAATATTGAAAGTCTCGTTAACAGATTCAGCAACATGACATGTCAAAAACTGATAACGAGATGGCATGTTTACAAGCTCAATGCACTCACTACAGAGCCTCAAATGATAAACTAAGCATACATACATCAAGAAGACATGACATAGAAGACATACATGGCAAGAACAATAACATAGCATAAATGGATCAACCACAACAAGCTTGGCAAAATTGAATAACACGTATACAATCTGCCAGGAAACATTTGGTAGCAAAAGTAGAGCTCGATTGACTCAAGCTATGGCATCCCATAATTTCAAACAAAGGCAAGGATGGATAAAGCAAGTCATGCTTTACAAAACACCCTTACTGAAGTATCTCAAAATATGCATAGATCTCTCGGTATCATCAAGTAAACATGGCATCAAAATCAGTTAAAACATGGCTGAAATCAGCAACATCAGGACACCTACTTTGCATGCTTGTGCTAGTCACCACATAGATCACAAAAATACATGGCATATACCCCCGGAAAGATGGCATGGCCTATTTCAAAACACATGTAGGACTCAAATTCATAGGATGCACACAATAATCATGGCAAAAATAACAAAAGTGCAACTTCTGATAAAAATCAGAAACTAACATCACATAGCACACTTCCAACAGCATTTCGGGCATAAAGATGAGCTCAAATGAAAATGATGCACTGGAACTAAATGATCTACTCTTCGAGACGAACATTTTGACATATTATACGCGAAACATGGATCTACGGATGCGAAGATATAGCATGTTGAAAATTGCACAAAATTACAATAGATGCAAAAGACTTAGGAAAAGGAGGGGAGAAGAGAGTCAACGGCCGCGAATTGAGGCGGATCGATCAGCGGATCGGGCGCCGGCGCTGGCTGCCCGCGAGCTCGCCAGGAAGGCGGCCGGCGAGGGGCCGAGGCGGGCAGAGGCCGGAGGGCGCCGGAGGCGGCGGGGCCCAGCGAGGGGCGCCGAGGGCGCGTCGGAGTCCGGCGGGCGGCGGCCGACCGGGAAGGCCGGAGGCGGCGGCGCGCGCTCTCAGCGAGGCGGCGGCAGCCGGAGGCGGCGGCGGGGCGGCGGGTGTGCTGGCGGCGCGAGCCAGTTCGGCAGCCCGGATCGGCCCGGGGCGGGCGGATCTGGGCCCCGGGCGGGCGGCGGGCGGGCGGCAGCGCCCACGTGGCAGCCTGCCACACTGCGGGCGGCGGGCGATTGTCCGGCGCCAGGCGGACACGTCCGCGCGCGCGAGGGAAATTAGGGTTTCGGGAGGAAGATGATCCGGATTTGGGGAGGTGTTTAAATAGGCATAGAGGAGCTAGGAGAGTCCAAATGAGGTGTAGTTTTCGCCACACGATCGTGATCGAACGACGGAGAGCATGGAAGTGACTTAGATGGGTTATTGGGCTGTTTTGAAGGGGTGTTGGGCTGCAACTTAAAAGAGGCCTTTGCGAGAGTCACGGTTAACCGTTGGAGTACCAAACGAGCTCCAAATGACCGAAACTTGACCGGTGGTCTCCGGTGTTATACCAAGGCCACTAGACAAACCTCGGTCCATTTCGAGAAGGTTTAATACCCGCACACGGAAAAACGTAAAAGGACGCCGGGAGATAGGAGTGCGGGATTGCAAAACGGACAACGGGAAAAATGCTCGGAATCATGAGACGAACACGTATGCAAATGCGATGCACATGATGACATAATATAAAATGCATGACACGGACAAAAAGCAAACTGAAGAAACCCAACCACGGAGGGAATATCATATCACAATGCCGAAAATGGCAAGAGTTGGAGTTACAAATATGGAAAGTTACTTCCGGGGTGTTACAAATTCTTCAAGAGGATGAGTGAGACCCAACAAACCGTCATCGACTTTGCAAATGAAGCTCAACGTTAACATGATGCAAAGATATTGATGATTAGAAGTGACAACAGCACCGAGTTCAAGAACTACACCTTGGATGAGTTCCTTAGTGATGAGGGGATCAAGCACCAATACTCCGCACCATATACCCCTCAACAAAATGGTGTTGCAGAGAGGAAGAACCGATTGTTGATGGATGCGGCATGGACCATGATGACATAATTCAAATTCCATATAACTTTTGGGCCGAAACCTTTAACATCGCATGTCATGCATCTAATCGGCTCTGTCTCTGCAAAGGCTTGAACAAGACTCCTTATGAGATACTTACTCGTAACAAGCCCAACCTCAAGTACTTCCGGGTATTCGGGCGTAAGTGTTTCATTCTCGAGAAAGGTGTTCGTTTGTCTAAATTTGAACCTAGAGCTCGAGACGGCATATTTGTTGGTTATGCTACAAACTGTCATGCTTACCGTGTCCTCAACAAGTCCAATGGACTCATTGAGGAGACGTGTAACATGGGTTTTGATGAAAATAATGGATCCCATGTGGAGCAAAGTGGTCTTTGTGGTGTAGGTGATGAAATTCCTCCTCAAGCCATAAGAAGAATGGGGATTGCTCAAATACTCCCCATTAAGGAACCTCTTGTGGCCGAAGAAGAAGGACAATGTTCCAAGCAAGTGGGACCATCACCGACGCTAGACCCACACGCTTCCGAAGAGCAAAGTGTGAAGGCGCTCAACCAAATGAACATGATCAAGGGCAAGATCAACCTCATGATGATGGTGGTGCACCAAATGATGCCCAAGATCAAGTTCAAGACTCCTAGCAAGCACAAGACGGTGCTCAAGATGATCAATATGATGCTCCTCAAATTCCTATTGAGGAGCTATTGGAGCACCGTGCCGCCAAGATTTCCTCCACACTCAAACATCAAGATCATGTTATGGAGAATGTGCTTGGTATCCTAATAAAAAGGGCAACTACTCGTAAACAATTAACAAAGTTTTGTGAGCATGATGCGTTTATTTCTTGTATTGAACCCCAAAAGGTACATGAGGCGCTCAGTGACCTGGACTGGCTTGAAGCCATGCATGATGAACTCAACAACTTCGAGCACAATAATGTATGGGAGTTAGTGCCAAAGGCCGAAGGAGAACCACAATGTCAATGCAACCCAATTGATCTTCAAGAACAAGCAAGATGTGAATGGTGTGGTGGTTCAAAACAAGGCAAGATTGGTGAGGGTTGATACATATCCAACGTATCTATAATTTATGAAGTATTCATGTCATGTTTACAACAATTTTATATGGTTTTGGTGCAATTTTATATGATTTAAATGGAATTAACCTAGACTAATGTTGTTTTCAGCAGAACTACCATGGTGTTGTTTTTTGTGCAGAAATCAAAGTTCTCCAAATGCAGCCAAACTTTTTGACGATTTTTTAGAAGAAAAGAGGCACTAGAAACCTCGTGGGGGGGGAGAAGAGCCATGAGGGCCCCACAAGGCACTAGGACATGCCAGGTGGGGCTGGCTCGCCCTAGTACCTTGTGGGCTCCTCGTGGCCCATCTTCAGCGTGATTCCAACAAAGAAAAAATCACACACACACACACACACACACACACACACAGATATATATATATATATATATATATATATATATATATATATATATATATATATATATATATATATATATATATATAGAAGAAACCCCAGAAATAACCTAGATCGGAAGTTTAAATGCATGCAAGCTTACAGAGCCATGAAAAACCAATCTAGACCTGTTCCAAGCACTCGCCGGGGAAATCATCACGGGTGGTCATCTTCATCATCCCGGCGGGCACCATGATGAGGAGGGAGTAGGCCACCGTTGTGGCTAAGGGTTTGTACTAGTAGCTATGTGTTTAATCTCTCTCTTGTGCTCTTGATATGTCACGATATTGATGTATCACAAGCTTTGTTAATATAGTTGGATCATATGGTGTTTTTCCCTCTCTATCTTCTTGTGATGAATTGAGTTTTCCCATTGGGATTTCGTTATTATGGGATTGAATACTTTTATGGATTCGAGAACACTTGTTGTATGTCTTGCCATGAATACCCGTGGTAACAATGGGGTATCTTATTGATTCACTTGATGTGTGTTTTGGCACTTAACTCGCGGATTCCCGAGGTGACATTGGGGTAATCTATGCATAGGGGTTGATGCACATTCTCGTCTTTGTTTCATCGGTAGAAATCTTGGGGCACACTTTGAGGTTCTTTGTGTTGGATTGAGTATTATGAATCTGAAATTGTTTGATGCATATCGTATAATCAACTCACGGATACTCGTGGTAACAATGTATCTAGGTGACTTTAGAGTTGGTCGATGTGTATCATATGGTGTTATTTTTGTATGATCTCTTGGATAAATCGATCCGAAAGGATAACTTGGTGTTATTTTAGTACGAACTCTTGGATAGATCGATCGAAAAGGATAACATTGAGGTGGTTTCGTACCCTACAAACAGTTTATTCTTATGTTCTCTGCTAGATAGGAACTTTGGACCGATTCTTCATCACACGTTGAGAGATTGTTATATGATCCAATTTTATTAGCACTATTGAGAGATTGCACTAGCGTAAGTACGGACCTTATGCCTTGTTGTCAAGCATTGCAATACCATTTGTGCTCACTTTTGTTACTTGCTAGCTTGCTATTTTTTGTTGTTCCTATTACAAAAATCAATATCTACTATCATTACTACACTTGTATGACCATCTCTTCGCTGAACTAGTGCAACTATACAATTTACCATTGTATTTGGTGTGTTGGGGACACAAGAGACTCTTTGTTATTTGGTTGCAAGGTTGTTTGAGAGAGACCATCTTCATCCTACGCCTCCCACGGATTGATAAACCTTAGGTCATCCACTTGAAGGAAAATTTCTACTGTCCGACAAAACTCTGTGCTTGGAGGCCCAACACGAGTCTACAAGAATAAAGTTGCATAGTAGACATCAAGGGTGTCTGGGATTAAGAGGTCCTCGGGCTGTCGGCCTATCTCTCATGGGCCAGACTGATGGGCTACCTTTGGTTCATTGAAGGAAGACCAGACAACAGACGATCACATGCTCTAGAATGAATCCTTTGAAGGCTTGGTATGTCCTCCAAGTCTCGCTTGGTATGATTGGCATATGTAACCCTAGGTACCCCTAATGTCTATATAAACCGGAAGGTTTAGTCCGAAGAGGGGGGAGAATCACAATACCCACCTAGGGTTTAGTTCATCTGATCTCGTGGTAGATCAACTCTGTATTTTTCATACGAACACATCAGTATAATCAAGCAGGATGTAGGGTTTTACCTCTTCGGGAGGGCGCGAACCTAGGTAAACACTGTCTCTACACCCTTGTCACCCATCGATCCCAGATCCACAGCTCGGGACCCTCTACCCGAAATCTGCCGGTTTTGACACTAACAGTGGTGCTTTCATTAAGAGTTTTGCTTTGGAATCGCCGAAGGATCAATGGCTCGCTTACTCATCAGCAATGGCATCTACAAAGGGGATGTTTTTGTTCTGGAACAAATTTTTGTGTTCGGCAGCATCGTGCTGCACACTGGTCCGATCGGGCGCCTTGGTCGGATCGGTAGCTTCATCCCCTGTCAGGAGATTAGGTTTGGAAACCTAGAGTTTGTCGCCGACATCTTATTCTGACAAGGTTCTCAACCTCGCTTGAAGATCCTGCAAACCCCGAGGCTTTAACTTTGGGCGCAATGTACCCCGCCACTAGGATGGCCACCACCTCAGGTCTGGCCTTAAATGCGGATCCAGTCAATACCCCTGACGGCCCAGAGGCAACTTTGGCTGGACACTGCCCTGGCGCAATCTCGAATGCTCCCGGAGCGGCAGTACTGCGAATCGACCCCGAGCACTCCCGGAACATGGACCCAATAGATCTCTCGCTATTAACCTAGTTGCTAGACCGGACCCAAGCCATGGAGATTATCAACGACCAATCCTCTTTTTACGATCCGATCGAGCTTAAACCCGATGAAAGGGAAATATACATCCCACCTATCACACACTTGGTCGCCACCATCGAAGACATGGCTGAAGACTCGCCCCTGCGACCTTTGGAGCTAAGAATGGATTGTGTCCAAGTCTCCGATCATCAAGTTTTGTCATCAAGTTCAGAATCTGACCTCCGTCCCGGAAAGAGTCCCAAGTCAAGCTCCTATTCAGCACACAACATTGAGCGTACAAAACTTTTTCTGGTTGATAATCCAGGTCCCGAGCCCGGTGCGTCGAATTCCATGATGACACGGGACACCGCCACAAAAACGTCGGACTTGCACATGATACAAAGTTTTTTCCCACCCACCCCCACGTCGAGTGCTCTCCAAGAAACTCAAGGCGGACCGACATATGGGATCCAATGTACGTAAAACAACATCCCAAAGAGACGGTCTGACAATTCTAGACTAGATTCCTCCTCGTTAAAAACAAGATAGTGGATTGCGGCAGCAAGGAAATTCTAGGGACCTTCCCCATAACTACCAAGATGAAGGAATCTTAAACGCCCTTTCCTGCCGTCATGTTCAAAACTTCGCCGAGCTATCAGATCTGGTACAAAAGTACCGTGCCATGGAAAGCACCTGGCAGGCTCGGCAAGTGGAAATAGAGTCAATCCATGCCGGGAACCCAGAAGAGCTCGGGCGAAGCGTGTGCCCCCACGCTGGTCAGCCAAATATGAGACGATTGAGAAAAAGCAGAAACCCCTTGCAGGATCCAGATCATCCTTGATGAACTACTGGACAAATCGTGCCCCATACACTTTGTCCTGCTGAATACAAACCCAACTCATAGCCTTCGAGCTTGTTGGGTGGTTAGGCAAGTTGCAAAGAATGGAGAGACTATCCTCAAAGGCTCACCCTCAAGCAGACGTTCAACAACACCCCTGGATTACAATGTTGAGATCTTAACAATCTATGAGACGTTTTCCTGAAAAAATCAGAGGAAGAGAGCCCTACGAGAGCTCGATCAAATCCACCAGGTGGCAGTGACGAATTCATGGACAGACACACCCATCACCTTCGGCGAGGAAGATAAGACAAAGCCCGTCCCACCCGAGCACCTGCCGCCCTAGTCCTCAATCCCATAGTGGATGGATTCAAACTCCAGAAGGTGCTAATGGACTATGGCAGCAGCTTAAACCTCATTTACGAGGACACTCTGGACAAAATGCAATTTGATAGATCTCCTGTCAAACAAAGCCACACCACCTTTCGAGGGATCATCCACGAAAAATAGGCACGTTGCACCAGATGAGTTACTCTCGATGTAGTATTCGGCACTCCCGAGAACTACCGGTCCAAAAAATTACTCTTCCACATTGTGCCCTTCCATAGCGGTTGTGACGCCCTATTGGGGCGTGATGCATTCACAAGATTCCACACTATACCACATTACAGGTATATGAAACTCATGATTGTCGGATTTAGGGCTCCGCAGACCCAAGAAGAGGTTCGAACTCTGCGGCGTGTGCGAAGAACTCAACCTCCCCAGCCAACTGATTCGTTGCCCCCATTGCTTAGCTCGATGGACAAGAAAGAAGATGGACACAACAGTTTACCCAGGTTCAGACAACCTTGCGGTGCAAAACCCTACTCCTGCTTTGTGGTGGATTAGCCTCGCGGGGGGCTGAGGATGAACTAGTACAAGGGAAGAACAACATCAGGGGGCTTGCTCATAGTGTGGATGCGAGCTGAGGGGATTTGATCGTCCCGTCCCTTGCTAAGGTGGTGGCTAGCCTATATTTATAGTGGCCTTGTTCCTCTTCCCCCAAAATGTAGGCGGGAAGGGATCCCACATTGACCAATTCGAACGGGGACACGTAGTACATCTTATCCTGACAAAAGGTGATCTTCTCCTACAAAGCTCCTGGTCGTGACGCAGCGGTGGGATCGACAATGACATTCATCCTGCTGCCCTGGCGGTCTTGGTCTTGTTGCACGGGAATGGAAACCTTTGGGCGATTCCTTGGGACCCCGCATCTGTGCTTGCCTCCTTAGCACCAAAGAGGAAACTTGCTGCTCTGCGCCCGCTAGCGCCCTCCTGGCCTTGGTCGTCGTCGCTTGTGTTACCACAATCTCATGAGGTTGAGCACCCGCATAGAAATCTCCGCTCCTCAGGAGGCAGCCTAGGAGGGCGCTCCATCCGGAGGTCGTGATGTCGCCTGCCTTGCGATGGTCTTGACTTACTGGTGCTATAGATGGGCCGTACCAGGCCATTGACGGAGCCACGCCATGGGCCGCAGGCAGGCAAGTCTGGGTACCCTGGTTCCCAGAACGCCGATAGTAGCCCCGGGGCCCAAGGCGCGCTCGGACTTGGCTCCGAGGCGAAGCCAAAGGGCAAGAGCGAAGCGCCGCGGGCCCCAATCGCCTGTGGACCGGGTCGACGCGTGGCGCTTGATGGGATGTGGGCGTCTCCACTTCCCCACGCTACCTCGGCAACTGCCCGACTTCACAACTGCATGTTGCATGCAGAAAAACCATCATTACCTGGAATCGTGAGAAGACGGCGGTTGGCCTTCTTCCGGCTATAAATTGGGGAGGGGACGAAGCCCCTAGTTCCATCTGCATCTTCTCGCCCCCGCTTCTCCTTCTTCTTCGCCTTGCCATCTCTCCAGAGCGTCCATGGTGCACTGAGGAGGTTCTCCGCCGTGGAGAAGGGAAAGTCCCCCAAGGAAGGTCCAAACTCCCTGCCCCCCAAGAGGGGACGCGACCGGCCCTGCAGGTACACCGCGACACCGATGGTGGCTTCGCAAGGGCGCGGGCACACCCCCTCAAAGGCCGGTGCCACCTCCGGCGGCAGCGGGGGTGCACCTTCCTGCGGTGGGAGTTTCCGCGGCCGGGGCAGCCGCAGCGAAGAGAGGATGCGCGCAGTGGCCGTCTGGCCACTGCACCCATGGTCCCACTCGGCCGACGCATCCCTGGAGTTCATGGTGTGGGTGGAGAGGCCTGTAGGTGTCTCGTTCTAGCTTCCGTGCTTCTTTCCGGGTGCGCTACCGGCCGAGGGTCCATGGCCTTTGGCTGCAGGCCGACCGCTGCTGCAGCAAGTCCTCCTGGGTGGAGGTCGAGGTCACCGCCGCCGGCAACGTGTTCCTGAACAGTGGGTGGCATCGGTTTGCCCGCGCACGCGACCTCCAGGGGAGGCGCAACCTACACTTCGGGTACAACGGCGCCGCGACCCTCTATGTCAGGGTCTTTGGGGAAGACGGCCAGCGCCTGGGGTGCTACCCGGAGAGCGATAGCAACGACGGCGACGAAGGCTGGAGGGGCGGCACTGTTGCTGGTCATGAACTTTCCCTTGACGACGGTCGCGCCGCCTCCAGCAGCATTGGCTCTTCTTCTGGGGAGAGTGCGAGCGATGGCGACTACGACGAGCGCCACGCCGTCAGGCTCAGACCAGAGAAGGTGACGAGCTGCCCCACCGTCGTACTCTGGTGAAGCAGGAGGAAGACTCCGACTAAGCGCAGTCACTGCTGGATCCGGGTCTCAGGAGCCATCATAGTCGTGCGGCTGCTTTTGTTTCTTTCTTTCTCCTGCAAAAAACTAGAAGGCCCCGTCCGGGCATGTAATGAACCATGGCGCTTGCGCCATTATGCTATGCTTATCATTTTTGTATTGTGTCGTGATACCCGTGCTGCTACTGGTTGTGATTAGGATGACTTAGCTTAACGTGCTTGTAGTAGACTCCTATGCTACGAGGGCGTGCCTTGTTCCAGGGGCGTTCTTCAAGGCTTCCTTCTTGAAAACTTGAAAGTGGTCAAGCCTCAGGAGGTGTCATGCGGCTGCAGAGTTAGGAGATCTCATGAGGCAACATACCTCGCGTGAGGCCCCGAGCGTGAGCCGGTCGCCGCTAGTATGTCACGTCGCAATGCCTGGAGATACGGACTCAATAGTATGTGCATGCCCATGAGCTCGTTCGAGACCGTCGCGCGAGGATTAAGACGCCAAAGGTTGGGGTGGCAAGGCTTTGGCGAGGTGTGTTCGCCGGCAAGCCCAAGTGCACACACCGTGCCTAACCCCCACGCACGGGACGCGCGAGTTAGATTGAAGGGAAACTGTCACTCTCCCTAAGACAAGATTGAAAGAGCGAACGCCACGAGGAGAAAAAATTTCCCAACCCCTGCAAATGGAAGATGCGAAAGCACTGAATTTCATTTCAAGAAGTAGCAAACCAGCTATAGAAAGAAAGCAAAAGAACAATCGCGGCTGGCACCTGCACTACTCTTCTTATCTTCCCACCAGCGCGGAGCATGGGGCCTCCACTAGGACGTGGGTGGGAGCCCTTGTGAGGCCTAGGGGCGTCACTCAGGAGACTTCGGGGCGTGTATAGCCCCAACTCAATATTACGCGAGAGTGTCACAAGCGGAGATCGTCACGGGCGCATGGCCTTGGTCATGGGTAGAATTTTCGGAGGTGCTGGATGTTCTAGGCATTCTGAATGGGGACCCCGTCCTATGTCTCCAGGTGCACAACACCAGGCCTGGAGACGCGGGCGATCCTAAACGGACCCTCCCACATAGGAGAGAGCTTGTGAAGCCCCTCCCAGGAGAGTACTGATACGTCTCCTATGTATCTATAATTTTTGATTGCTCCATGCTACTTTATCTATTGTTTTGTACTATAATGGGATTTATTTTCCACTTTTATATTATTTTTGGGACTAACCTATTAACCGGAGGCCCAACCCAGAATTGCTGTTTTTTGCCTTTTTCAGTGTTTCGAAGAAACGGAATATCAGACCGAGTCCAAACGGAATGAAACCTTCGGAAACGTGATTTTCTCACCGAATGTGATCCAGGAGACTTGGACCCTACGCCTAGGAACCAGAGAGGCGGTCACGAGGGTGGGGGGTGCCCCCCCTAGGGCGCTCCCCCAACCTCATGGGCCCCCTGTTGCTCCACCGACATACTCCTTCCTCCTATATATACCTACGTACCCCCAAACGATCAGAACAGGAGCCAAAAACCTAATTCCACCTCCGCAACTTCCTGTATCCACGAGATCCCATCTTGGGGCCTGTTCCGGAGCTCCGCCGGAGGGGGGCATCCACCACGGAGGGCTTCTACATCAACACCATAGCCTCTCCGATGAAGTGTGAGTAGTTTACTTCAGACCTTCGGGTCCATAGCTAGTAGCTAGATGTCTTCTTCTCTCTTTTTGGATCTCAATACAATGTTCTCCCCCTCTCTCGTGGAGATGTATTTGATGTAATCTTCTTTTGCGGTGTGTTTGTTGAGACCGATGAAATGTGGGTTTATGATCCAACTTATCTATGAATAATATTTGAATCTTCTCTGAATTCTTTTATGTATGATTGAGTTATCTTTGCAAGTCTCTTCTAATTATCCGTTTGGTTTGGCCAACTAGATTGGTAGTTCTTGCAATGGGAGAAGTGAATGGCTTTGGGTTCAATCTTGCGGTGTCCTTACCCAGTGACAGAAAGGGTTGCAAGGCACGTATTGTATTGTTGCCATCGAGGATAACAAGATGGGGTATTTATCATATTGCATGAATTTATTCCTCTACATCATGTCATCTTTATTAAGGCATTACTCTGTTTTTAACTTAATACTCTAGATGCATGCTAGATAGCGGTCGATGAGTGGAGTAGTAGTAGTAGATGCAGAATCGTTTCGGTCTACTTGTTTCGTACGTGATGCCTATATACATGATCATACCTAGATATACTCAGAACTATGCTCAATTCTGTCAATTGCTCAACAGTAATTTGTTCACCCACTGTAGAATACTTATGCTCTTGAGAGAAGCCACTAGTGAAACCTATGGCCCCCGGGTCTATTCTCATCATATCAATCTCCATCACTTTTATACTTGCTTTGTTTTACTTTGCCTTTTACTTTTCACTTTGCATCTTTATACAAAAAATACCAAAAATATTATCTCTATCAGATCTCACTCTCGTAAGTGATCGTGAAGGGATTGAAAACCCCTAATCGCGTTGGTTGCGAGTAGCTATCGTTTTGTGCAGGTACAAGGGACTTGTGTGTGGCCTCCTACTAGATTGATACCTTGGTTCTCAAAAACTGAGGGAAATACTTATGCTACTGTGTTGCATCATCCTCTCCTCTTCGGGGAAAACCAACGCAAGCTCAAGACATAGCAAGAAGGATTTCTGGCGCCGTTGCCGGGGAGTCTACGCAAAAGTCAACATACCAAGTACCCATCACAATCTCTATTTCTCGCATTACATTATTTGCCATTTGCCTCTCGTTTTCCTCTCCCCCACTTCACCCTTGCCGTTTTATTCGCCCTCTCTTTTCCGTTCGCCTTTATGTCTTACTTGGCTCGTTTGCTTGTTTGGTTGAAATAGTTGGGTATTTATTCCTAAACAGAGTAGCTAATATCTATGGGTCCTCATCCGCTTGCCAATCTTTTTAAGAGATCCAATTATGATGAACCAATTCCTAGTGATTTGGATGCACTAGATTATCTTTATAAGATTTTGCCTGAAATTCGTGAAGTGACTCACGATAGATCTTTGAATAAAAAGCATGATTGCAATGATTTTATTATAAATTCTTTTGATGTCAATTGTGCTAATAATATGCAAAACCCTAAGCTTGGGGATGCTAGTTTTGATATGTCTACTACTTGTTACAATGATCATTATTGGGGTGATTCTTCTTATGATCTTGAAAATTTATTTAAGCCCCATGATGAATATGAGATTGATAATATTGTTTGCAATAATATTGAAAGTGGGTTCGGAAGAGTGTCAATTTTAGATCCCACATATTTGGAGAATGTTCAATCTTATGAAGTTTTTGTTAAAAGTGGGTTTGGAAAGGTCATGACCTTAGTTAATGATAATCCCACTATTTTGGAAGAGTATCAACTTTGCATGCATGTGGATCGTTTTGAGAATATACTTTGTGATAGCTATTTTGTTGAATTTGCCTATGATCCTACATGTAATTATTATGAGAGAGGAAAATATGGTTATAGAAATTTTCATGTTACTAAATTACCTCTCGTTATGTTGAGATTGTTATTGTTCCTTTCCGCTTCCTTGCATATGCTAGTTTTTGCTTGCTACGATAATTTGTTTGCCTATAATATGCCTATGCATAGGAAGTATGTTAGACTTAGATGTGTCTGTAACGTGTTTTATGATGCTCTCTTTGTGCTTCAATTCTTGTCTTTCATGTGAGCATCATTAAAATTATCAATGCCTAGCTAAAAGGCTTTAAAGAAAAGAGCTTGTTGGGAGACAACCCAATATTTTTCCTTGCTGCTTAGTAATAAATAATCCATCTAGCCTCTGTTTAGATGTGGTTTTATCTTTTAGTTAGTGTTTGTGCCAAGTTAAACCTATTGGATCTTCTTGGATGATAGTTATTTGATGTTGCTGTAATTTCCAGAAACTTTACGCTCAGTGCCCGAATTGTTAAAAATCACCAGAACGTGATAAAATATTGATTCCAATTGCTGCTGATCAATAAAGAAATTTTCCAGGTCGTCTAATTTTCGTAGAATTTTTTGAGTTCCATAAGTTTGCGTTAGTTACATATTACTACACACTGTTCTGTTTTTGACAGATTCTGTTTTGCGTGTGTTGTTTGCTTATTTTGATGAATCTATGGCTAGTAAAATAGTTTATGATCCATAGATAAGTTGGAATACAGTAGGTTTAACACCAATATAAAAAAAGAATTAGTTCATTACAGTATCTTAAAGTAGTCTTTTGTTTTCTTTCTCTAACGGAGCTCACGAGATTTCTATTGAGTTTTGTGTTGTGAAGTTTTCAAGTTTTGGGTGAATTCTTTTGATGGATTATGGAACAAGGAGTGGAAAGAGCCTAAGCTTGGGGATGCCCATGGAACCCCCAAGATAATCCAAGGACACCAAAAAGTCAAATCTTGGGGATGCCCCGGAAGGCATCCCCTCTTTCGTCCACTTCCATAGGTAATTTACTTGGAGCTATATTTTTATTCGCCACATGATAAGTGTTTTGCTTGGAGCGTCTTGTATTATTTGTGTCTTTTCTTGTTAGTTTACCACAATCATCCTTTCTGTACACACCTTTTGAGAGAGCCATACATGAATTGGAATTTGATAGAATACTCTATGTGCTTCACTTATATCTTTTGAGCTTGATAGTTTTGCTCATAGTGCTTCACTTATATCTTTTGAGCGTGATAATTTTTGCTCTAGTACTTCACTTAGATCTTTGAGAGCACGGTGGTGGATTTGTTTTAAAGAAACTATTGATCTCTCATGCTTCACTTAGATTTGTTTTGGGAGTCGTTAATAGCATGGTAATTTGCTTAATATTAATATACTTGCTATTCAAGATATGTGAAACTTTCTTTTGTGTGCGTTGAATACTAAGATAAGTTTGATGTTTGATAATTGTTTTGAGATATGGAGGTGATAATATTAAAGTCATGCTAGTTGAGTAGTTGTGAATTTGAGAAATTCTTGTGTTGAAGTTTGCAAATCCCGTAGCATACACGTATGGTTAAAGTTGTGTAACAAATTTGAAACATGAAGTGTACCTGGCTTGTGCATCCTTATGAGTGGCGGTCGGGGACGAGCGATGGTCTTTTCCTACCAATCTATCCCCCTAGGAGCATGCACGTAGTACTTGATTTTTGATGACTTCTAAATTTTTGCAATAAGTATATGAGTTCTTTTGACTAATGTTGAGTCCATGGATTATACACACTTTTAATTTTCCGCCTTTGCTAGCCTCTTCGGTACTGTGCATTGCCCTTTCTCACCTTGAGAGTTGGTGCAAACTTCGCCGGTGCATCCAAACCCCGTGATATGATCGCTCTATCACACATAAACCTCCTTATATCTTCCTCTAAACAGCCACCATACCTACCTATTATGGCATTTCCATAGCCATTCCGAGATATATTGCCATGCAACTTTCCACCGTTCCGTTCATCATCATCATGACATACTTTACTTTTGTCATATTGCCATTGCATGATCATGTAGTTGACATCGAATTTGTGGCAAAGCAACCATGCATTATTTTTCATACATGTCACTCTTGATTCATTGCACCATCCCGGTACACCGCCGGAGGCATTCATATAGAGTCATACCTTGTTCTAGTTTCGAGTTGTAATCCTTATGTTGTAATCAATAGAAGTGTGATGATCATCATTATTAGAGCATTGCCCAAAAAAAGAGAAAGGCCAAAAAGAAAAAAAATAAAGGCCCCAAAAAGAAGAAAATAAATAAAAAGGGCAATGCTACTATCTCTTTTTCCACACTTGTGCTTCAAAGTAGCACCTGGTTCTTCATGTAGTGAGTCTCATATATTGTGCTTCAAAGTAGCACCTTGTTCTTCATGTAGTGAGTCTCATATATTGTGCTTCAAAGTAGCACCTTGTTTTTCATATAGTGAGTCTCATAAGTTGTTTTTATACTAGTGGGAATTTTTCATTATAGAACTTGGCTTGTATATTCCTACGATGGGCTTCCTCAAAATGCCCTAGGTCTTCATGAGCAAGCAAGTTGGATGCACACCCACTAGTTTTCTTTTGTTGAGCATTCATAGCTCTAGTGCATCTGTTGCATGGCAATCCCTACTCCTCATGTTGACATCAATTGATAGGCATCTCCATAGCCCGTTGATTATCCTCGTCAATGTGAGACTTTCTCCTTTTTTGTCTTCTCCACACAATCCCCATCATCATATTCTATTCCACCCATAGTGCTATATCCATGGCTCACGCTCATGTATTGTGTGAAGGTTGAAAAAGTTTGAGATTATTTAAGTATGAAACAATTGCTTGGCTTGTCATCGGGGGTATAGAAGTTGGGAACATCTTTGTGTGACGAAAATGAAACATAGCCTAAATATATGATTTTGTAGGGATGAACTTTCTTTGGCCATGTTATTTTGAGAAGACATGGTTACTTTGATTAGTATGCTTGAAGTATTATTATTTTTTATGTCAATATGAACTTTTGTCTTGAATCTTTCAGATCTGAATATTCATACCACAATTAAGAAGATTTACATTGAAATTATGCCAAAGTATCACTCCGCATCAAAAATTCTCTTTTTATCATTTACCTACTCGAGGACGAGCAGAAATTAAGCTTGGGGATGCCTGATATGTCTCCAACGTATCTATAATTTTTGATTGCTCCATGCTACTTTATCTATTGTTTTGGACTATAATGGGCTTTATTTTCCACTTTTATATTATTTTTGGGACTAACCTATTAACCGGAGGCCCAGCCCAGAATTGCTATTTTTTTTTGCCTTTTTTAGTGTTTCGAAGAAACAGAATATCAAACGGAGTCCAAACAGAATGAAACTTTCGGAAACGTGATTTTCTCACCGAACGTGATCCAGGAGACTTGGACCCTACGCCAAGGAACCAGAGAGGTGATCACGAGGGTGGGGGGCGCGCCCCCTGCCTCGTGGGCCCCCTGTTGCTCCACCGACGTACTCCTTCCTCCTATATATACCTACGTACCCTCAAACGATCAGAACAGGAGCGAAAAACCTAATTCCACCGCCGCAACTTCCTGTATCCACAAGATCCCATCTTGGGGCCTGTTCCGAAGCTCCACCGGAGGGGGCATCCACCACGGAGGGCTACTACATCAACACCATAGCCTCTCCGATGAAGTGTGAGTAGTTTACTTCAGACCTTCGGGTCCATAGCTAGTAGCTAGATGGCTTCTTATCTCTTTTTGGATCTCAATACAATGTTCTCCCCCCCCCCTCTCATGGAGATCTATTCGATGTAATCTTCTTTTTGCGGTGTGTTTGTTGAAACTGATGAATTGTGGGTTTATGATCCAGCTTATCTATGAATAATATTTGAATCTTCTTTGAATTCTTTTATGTATGATTGAGTTATCTTTGCAAGTCTCTTCGAATTATCCGTTTGGTTTGGCCAACTAGATTGGTAGTTCTTGCAATGAGAGAAGTGCATGGCTTTGGGTTCAATCTTGCGGTGTCCTTACCCAGTGACAGAAAGGGTTGCAAGGCACGTATTTTATTGTTTCCATCGAGGATAACAAGATGGGGTATTTATCATATTGCATGAATTTATTCCTCTACATCATGTCATCTTGCTTAAGGCGTTACTCTGTTTTTAACTTAATACTCTAGATGCATGCTAGATAGCGGTCGATGAGTGGAGTAATAGTAGTAGATGCAGAATCGTCTCGGTCTACTTGTCTCGGACGTGATGCCTATATACATGATCATACCTAGAATACTTATGCTCTTGAGAGAAGCCACTAGTGAAACCTATGGCCCCCGGGTCTATTCTCATCATATCAATCTCCATCACTTTTATACTTGCTTTGTTTTACTTTGCCTTTTACTTTTCACTTTGCATCTTTATACCAAAAATACCAAAAATATTATCTCTATCAGATCTCACTCTCGTAAGTGACCGTGATGGGATTGACAACCCCTAATCGCGTTGGTTGCGAGTAGCTATCGTTTTGTCCAGGTACGAGGGACTTGTGTGTGTCCTCCTACTTGATTGATACCTTGGTTCTCAAAAACTGAGGGAAATGCTTACGCTACTGTGCTGCATCATCCGCTCCTCTTCGGGGAAAACCAACGCAAGCTCAAGACGTAGCAAGTACCCGCCTCAGGATGAGGTAACCCACCTCGAGTGTCCTGGAACGGATGCTACGGCAGTGATACCACTGCAGCGACTGCTGGTACCTCGCTGCACGGAGCGAGGCTTGTCGGCGGTGCTCCTCCCCCAGCACGAGGTCCATCCCCCATGAGGTGTCCTCGCATGCCTCGTCAAACGCCAAGACCCACGAGGAGCGATGTTTGACCTCATGAGGGAGGACCGCTTCAGCCCCGTAGACGAGGAAGGAAGGGATCTCGCCTGTAGGCTTGGTCGTGATGGTGCAGATGGACCACAACACAGACAGGAGCTCATCGAGCCAGCCCCTGCCATAGGCCTCGAGTTTCTTCTTGAAGCTCCTCATCTTGAGGCCCCTCAGGACCTCCGCATTGGCGCGTTCGGCTCGGCTATTGCTCCACGGGGGCGCCACCGAAGCGTAGCATATCTGCGTTCCAAGGTTAGCATAGTATGTTTTGAAAAGGTTTCTCGTGAATTGTGAGCCATTGTCGGTGATGATACGCTTGGAGACCACAAAGCGGCTCATGAGGCCCTTGATGAACTTGACGGCCGAGCCTGCCAGGATGGTGCGCACGGGCTCTACCTCCATCCACTTGGTGTACTTGTCGATGGCGACGTAGAGTTAGCGGTAGCCCCTGACCGCTCGAGGGAATGGGCCCAGGATATCTAGGCCCTAGACCGTGAACGTCCATGAGAGCGGGATGGTCTGGAGGCCCTTAGCGGGCTGGTGGATCTGCTTGGCATGGAACTGGTATGCCTCGCAGGATCTCACCAGCGCAGTGGCATTGTTGAGCGCCGTGGGCCAGTAGAAACTGCTGCAGAACGCCTTGCCCACAAGGGTGCACGACGAAGAGTGATGCCTGCAATCCCCGCTGTGGATGTCAGCTAGCAGCTCGCACCCCTGCTCCTTGGAGATGCACCATAGAGAGACGTTGTTTGGGCGCCTTCGGTAGAGCTCGACGTCCTGGATGCAATACGTGGTGGCCTGGCGGGCCACGCGTTCCACATATTCCTCCTTCTCTAGGAAGGTACCTGTGAGAAGGTACGCCTTGAACTCCTTGGTCCAGCACCTCTCCTGAGTTTCGAGAGTGAGAAGCAGGCGGGCTCCCAAGGTCGGGCCGCATGCTGGTGCGCCCTAGGAGGGTGCCATGGGTGGCTCCTCCCGAGGCAGCACTGGTCCTGTAATGGGGGGGATCGCCGATGGCTTGAAGAGCAGCTCCTCGAAGACGCCAGGCTTCTAGGGGTGGCGCCGGGACGCCCTCTTGGAGATGTAGTCCGCCTCCTGGTTCATGCCACGCGGTACATGCTGCAATTCCAAGCACAAGAATCATTTCTCAATTTTGCGTACCTCTTCAAAATATGCCTCCATGTGCTCGCATTTTGGCTTGTACGCCTTGTTGGAGAAGTTGACGAGGAGCTGGGAGTCACCCTTGATGGTGAGGCGCCTGACCCCCAGAGCCGCCGCAGGCTTGAGGCCACCGATCAAGCCCTCTTACTTAGCGATGTTGTTAGAGACCTTCTCGCCATGCTGGAAGTAGAGCTGCATGGCGTAGTAGAGCTTGTCCTGGGTGGGCAAGATAAGCACAGCTCCAGCCCCCGCACACTGGCGTGCGAATGCGCCGTCGAAGAGCATGACCCACCCATCTGGTGCTTCGTCTCCGAGCGTGAGGGAACGGTCCTCGCCCACCCCTCGGTCAGGGACATCAGTCCACTCTGCCACAAAGTCAGTGAGGGTTCGCGCCCATGATGACTCTGCTGGTGCTAAACTCCAGATGGAACGCATGCAGCTCGATGTTCCACTCAGCAAACCTTCCCGCAGCGTTGGGGCTCCGAAGCACCTTCTCCAGGGGGTATGTGGAGACGATCTTGATGGGGGTATGTGGAAGTAGTGGCGCCGCTTTCTGGAGGCGACGAAGAGCGCAAGCAGGAGAATCTGTGGCATGGGATAGTGTGAACGTGCGTCGCGCAACACCGTGCTGACAAAGTACTCGGTATGCTCGATGAGGGAGGGGGCATCGATGGCGTCCTGCCCCTCTTGAGGCGAGGGATCCTCCGGAGCATTTCCCTCCGGCAGGGCACCCGGGGCTTCTGGGACATCGTCCCGAGGCTGCGGTGTCGCGGCCGGGCGCGGGGCGCTATGCCGCACACCCGCATCCACGCGTTCTTCTCGGACCGCCACAAGCGCCGATGTCGGATTGCGGGTTCCGGCAAAACCCTTAAGGTTCGAACTCTGGGATGCGCACGAAGATCTCTCCCTCCCCCTAGCTCACCCACTCACCACGATCTCAAAGCTCGGCTCGTCGAAATCGAAGAACAAGGGACACAAGAGTTTATACTGGTTCGGGCCATCGATGTGGTGTAATACCCTACTCCATTGTGGTGTGGTGGATTGCCTTGTAGGCTGAGGATGAACAAGTACAAGGGAAGAACAGCCTCCTGAGGAGAGGCGTTCTTGAGCTCGGAGAGCTTGTGTGTGTGAGGGTGGAATGGATCTCATCCAAAGTCTCTCCCCTCCTATGGTGGTGGCTAGTCCTATTAATAGAGGCCCAGTCCTCTACACAAATGTTAGGCGGGAAGGGATCCCACAACGGCCAATTTGAAGGGGGACAGCTAGTACAAGCTATCTTGAAAAACGGTGGTCTTCGCCTGCTAAAGGCTCTGGCGGTGACGCCGACATGGGCTCCGCGATGACCTCCTTGTTGCTGTCCTACTGGTCTTGGTCTCGTTGCACCGATATGGAAATCTTTGCCTGACGCCTCGGGACTCTTCGCCTGTGCCTGCTCCTTTAGCACCAAAGAGGAAACGAGTACTCTGCGCCCGCTAGCGCCCGCCTGGCCTTGGTCGTCATGGCTCACATCACGGGAACCTCATGAGGTGCCCCTTGCCTTGATCTCTCCGCTCCTTGCGAGCCAGCCTAGTGAGGCTGCCCCTGAGGAGGTCTTGTGTCGTCTGCCTCGCGAGGCTTGGCCCCTCGCGAGGGTCTTGAGTGTTTGCTGGTGAAGATGTTGTTGGGGAACGTAGTAATTTCAAAAAAATTCCTACGGACACGCAAGATCCACCTAGGTGATGCATAGCAACGAGAGGGGAGAGTGTGTCCACGTACCGTTGTAGACCGAAAGCAGAAGCATTATGACAATGCGGTTGATGTAGTCGTACGTCTTCATGATCCGACTGATCCTAGCACCGAAGGTACGACACCTCCGCGATATGCACATGTTCAGCTCGGTGACGTCCCGCGAACTCTAGATCCAGCTGAGTGTCGAGGGAGAGCTTCGTCAGCACGTCGGCGTGTTGACGGTGATGATGAAGTTACCGATGCAAGGCTTCGCCTAAGCACTACGATGATATGACCAAGGTGGATTATGGTGGAGGGGGGCACCGCACACAGCTAAGACAATAGTGTACTTGTGTGTCTTTGGGGTGCCCCCTGGCCACATATATAAAGGAGCAAGGGGAGGGGCCGACGGCCTCATAGGGTGCTCCCCAAGGGGGGGGAATCCTACTCCTACTAGGAGTAGGTTCCCCCTTTCCTAGCCCAACTAGGAGGGGAAGGAAAGAGGAGGAGGGGAGAAGGAAAGAGGGGGCCGGCCCCCAAAGCCCTAAACCAATTCGGTTTGGGCCTAGGGGGGCGCACCCCACACTTCCTTGCTGCCCTCTATTTCCACTAAGGCCCAGGAAGGCCCATTGACCCCCCCCCCCTCCCCTGAAGAATTCCCGTAACTCTCCGGTACTCCGAAAAATACCCGAATCACTCGGAACCTTTCCGATGTCCGAATATAGCCTTCCAATATATCGATCTTTACGTCTCGACCATTTCGAGACTCCTCATCATATCCGTGATCTCATCCAGGACTCCGAACAACCTTCAGTACATCAAATCACATAACTCAAAATACAAATCGTCAACGAACGTTAAGCGTGCGGACCCTACGGGTTCGAGAACTATGTAGACATGACCGAGACACATCTCCGGTCAATAACCAATAGCATAACCTAGATGCTCATATTGGCTCCTGCATATTGTACGAAGATCTTTATCGGTCAAACCACATAACAACATACGTTGTTCCCTTTGTCATCGGTATGTTACTTGCCCGAGATTCGATCGTCGGTATCACCATACCTAGTTCAATCTCGTTACCAGCAAGTCTCTTTACTCGTTCCATAATGCATCATCCCGCAACTAACTCATTAGTCACATTGCTTGCAAGGCTTATACTGATGTGCATTACCGAGAGGGCCCAGAGATACCTCTCCGACAATCAGAGTGACAAATCCTAATCTTGATCTATGCCAACTCAACAAACACCATCGGAGACACTTGTACAGCATCGTTATAATCACCCAGTTACGTTGTGATGTTTGATAGCACACTAAGTGTTCCTCCGGTATTCGGGAGTTGCATAATCTCATAGTCATAGGAACATGTATAAGTCATGAAGAAAGCAATAGCAATAAACTAAACGATCATAGTGCTAAGTAACGGATGGGTCTTGTCCATCACATGTCTACAGTTAGGAAACTTAACCATCTTTGATTAACGAGCTAGTCAAGTAGAGGCATACTAGGGACACTTTGTTTTGTCTATGTATTCACACATGTACCAAGTTTCCGGTTAATACAATTCTAGCATGAATAATAAACATTTATCATGATATAAGTAAATATAAAATAACAACTTTATTATTGCCTCTAGGGCATATTTCCTTCAGATGGGACGTACCAGGCCACTACAGGAGCCACGCCGTGGGTCGCAGGTAGGCTGGGGACCCCCGTTCCCAGAACACCAACAGTAGCCCACGAGCCCAAGGCGCGCTCGAACTTGGCTTCGAGGCGAAGCCAAGGGGAAAGTGAGGAGTGCCGCGGGCCCCAACCGCCTGCGGCCTTGATTGACGCGTGGCGACTGACGGGACGTGGGCGCCCCCGCATCCCCACGCAGCCTTGATATTCGCCTGGCTAGGCAGCCCCCGCGACCAACACAGTTACCCCTTCGTCACTGGCGATGCGCTCCCCCAACTCTTCCGCCTCCTCGAAACAACAGCTCCTTCTTCCAATCTGACCCGCGCTCTATCCTCTCCATCCCCATGGCACCGAGCCGAACGAAGAAGGGGAAGAAGAAGCCCCAGTCCTCAGCCGAACCACCTCCGGCCTTCGAGCCAGCCATCGAGAGGTTGGTGGTGCTCAACCAGGAAGCCATGGGCAAGGTCCGCCCAACGCTCGCCGCCGACTTCAACGAATGGGGGAAGACGGTGGCCTGGCCCGCATCCCGTGCCTCCATTGACAAGACAGTGACTGAGGTCCACATTCTCCTTGACGCCCTATGGGGCGGCTTGATTCCCCCTTTCTCCTCCTTCTTCAAAGCCGTGCTATCTCATTACCAGATCCATATGCTGCACTTTGATGCCCAATCCATCGTCCTCCTTGTTGTCTTTGCCTTCGTCAGTGAGGCCATGGTGGGTATTGCTCCTTCCGTGACCCTACCTGGTGCGCCAAATGTTAGATGTGGGGTTCCGGCAAACCCTTAAGGTTCGGACACTGGGGTGCGTGCGAAGTCTTTCCCTCCTACCGATATACGCCCTAGCTCGCTAAGATCTCGTGGACGAACTCGACGGACTCGCAACATAGAGAGACACGAGGTTTATACTGGTTCGGGTCACCGTTGTGGTGTAATACCCTACTCCAGTGTGGTGGTAGTGGATTGCCTCTTGGGCTGATGATGAATAGTACAAGGGAAGAACAACCTCCTGAGGTTGAGGTGTTCTTGTGCGTGGCTAACTTGTGTGGGTGAGAGCTGGGTGAATTGCTCGATGCTCTACTGTGATGGCTAGCTCTACTTATATAGGTCCTGGTCCTCTTCAAAAATATCGAGCGAGAAGGGAGCCAACAACGGCGGGCAAATTTGAAGGGGGACAACTAGTACAAGCTATCCTGACAAAAGTGGTCTTCGCCTGCGGAAAGCTCTAGTGGTGACACCGTCTTGGGCTCCACGATGACCTCCGTCTTGCCATCCTCCTGGTCTTGGTCTTGTTGCACCAATATAGCAACCTTTGCCTGATGCCTCGGTACTCTTCGCCTGCGATGGCCTCCTTAGCACAAAAGAGGTAACAAGGACGCTGCGCGTGCTGGCGCCCGCCTGGCGCTGTTCGTCATGGCTCATGTCGCGAGAGCCTCGTCAGGTTTGCCCCGCCTTGATATCTCCGCTCCTCTTGAGCCTGCTTGGCTGGGCCACTCCAGAGGAGGTCTTGCATCATCCGCCTCACGAGGCTTGGACCCTTGCGAGGGTCTTGGATGCCTTGTTGATGAAGATGGGTCGTACGGCCTGCTGGCTTAGCCACACCGTGGGGTGCAGACAGGCAAGTCTGGGGACCCCCGTTCCCAGAACGCTGACAATAGTATGCGGCAATTGCTCACATAATTTTAACAGAATTAAGCATCGCTACGGGTGAGAAAGTCTCATCGTAGTCAACTCCTTGAATTTTCGAAAGCCTTTTGCGACAAGTCGAGCTTTATAAGTGGTTACATTACCATCAGCGTCTGTCTTCTTCTTGAAGATCAATTTATTTTAAATGGCTTGCCGATCATCGGGCAAGTCCACCAAAGTTCATACTTTGTTCTCATACGTGGATCCCATCTCGGATTTCATGGTCTGGAGCCATTTGTCGGAATCTGGGCTCATCCTTGCTTCTTCATAGTGTCAGATTGCGGGTTCCGGTAAACCCTTGAGGTTCAAACACAGGGGTGCGCACGAATATCACACTCTCCCTAGCTCACTCGCACAATGATCTCTAGGCCTAGCTCAGCGAACCCAAAGAACAAGAGACACAAGAGTTTATACTGGTTCGGGGCACCGTTGCGGTGTAATACCCTACCCCGGTGTGGTGTGGGGGATTGCCTCGTAGGCCGAGGATGAAAAGTACAAGGTAAGAACAACCTCCTAAGGACAGGTTTTCTAGAGCTTGGTTAGCTGGTGGGATGACCTTGGTGGAAGGGATCCAATCCAGGATGAGTTGACTCCTATGGTGGTGGCCAGTCCTATTTATAGAGGCCTTGGTCCTCTTCCCAAATATTAGGCGGGAAGGGATTGCACAACGGCCAAGTTTGAAGGGAGACAACTAGTACAAGCTATCTTGAGAAAAGGTGGTACTCTGCGCACGCTGGCGCCCTCCTGGCCTTGGTCGTCATGGCTCATGTCACGTGAACCTCGCGAGGTGCCCCTTGCTTAGATATCTCCGCTCCTCAGGAGCCAGCCTAGCGAAGCTGCCCCCCAGGAGGTCTTGGTGTCGTCCGCATCGTCAGGCTTGGCCCCTCGCGAGGGTCTTGAGTGGTTGTTGCTGAATATGGGCCGTACCAGGCCACTGGTGGAGCCACGCCATGGGCCGCAAGCAGGAAAGTATGGGTACCCCCATTCCTAGGATGCCAAAAATAGCCCCCGGGCCCAAGGCGCGCTCGGACTTGACTTCGAGGCGAAGCCAAAGGGAAAGTGCAGAGCGCCGTGGGCCCCAACAGCCTGCGGCGCTGATCGACGCCTGGTGATAGATGGTACATGGGCGCCTCCACTTCCCCACGTAGCCTCGATTTCCGCCTAGCTAGGTGGCCACCATTGTCTACACTGCTCCGCCTCCATTACAGGTGGCGCGCTCCTTAGCTCCCTCGTCTTCTAGAAAACAGCATATTCCTTCCGCCAGTCCAACCTGACACCAACTCTCCCTGCCGCCATGGCGCCAAGCCGGAAGAAGAGGGGGAAGAAGGAGTCCCGTACCTCGGCCCCCATGCTGCCAGTCTTCGAGCCCGCCATCGAGCGGCCAGTGGTGCTCAACCAGGAAGCGATGGACAAGGTACGCCCAGTGCTCGCTACTGATTCTAATGAGTGGGGGGTGACAGTGGCTTGGCCTGCTTCCCGCGCCACAATTGACAGGACGGCCACCGAGGTCCCCATCCATCTTCACGCCCTCTGGGCTGGCCTGATTCCTCCCTTCTCTGATATCTTCAACGCGGTGCTCTCGCATTAACAGATCAATGTGCTGCACCTCGATCCCCAATCCATCATTCTCCTTGCCGTCTTCGCCTTCGTCTGCGAAGCCATGGTGGGCATTGACCCTTTCGTGGCCTTGCTTCGCCACTTCTTCTCGCTGCATCTGACGGACGCTCTCCAGTGATTGGGGTGTGTATCCCTTGAGGCTGTTGCGGTGACTTCTGGCTCGGGGATCGATTTCGAGCTCTCGTCGATCGTTGGAGGTTTTCGGAAGCGGTGGGAGTTTGTGGATGTTGGCGTGCATAGCCCGCTGCTGCTTCCATGGAGTCTGGCTGCTCCAAGCTCCAGCTGGGGTCACACGAAGCTTGCCGACCAGTAGCTCGCCCATGTCTGGCGCCGGCTGGCCAAGCTGAACGATCTTGGGGTGACGGCACCTTTGGTGGTGAAGGGGTTCATCCGGTGTCGCAATGCTCCGCTTCAGCGCCACTCCCGGACGATGTGGGCCTTCTTCGGCTACGGGGCTTCTTGCGCCTGCTCTTCCCCCTGAGGCATGACGCATGGTGCTCGAGCTCCTGACGGGCGACCCAACGCCAGCCAACCTGTCGAAGGAGGGCTGCCTTCTGTACTGCTGCTCAAACAAGGTGGACTTTGTGAAGCAGATGCCCCCCTTTGACGAATGGGGGCTGCGCCCAGTCAGTCTTGAAAGGCCGCACGGAAGCCCCGTCTTCGTGCCCCCTGCCTGCCGCCACCTCAAAGCTCGCCCCAGAAGCTAGTGCAGGGGGGTGAGCACCGTCGAGTTCCAGTGAAGAAGCCACTAAGGAAGCAACGCTAGTTTACGTCCCTGAGGCTACGACTCCTGAGGCTGGAGCGAGCTTTCCCGAAGCGGCAACAGGAGGATCGACATGGTCGGAGGCCCCTGGGGTGAAGGCTCCCGAGGTTCAGGTTGGTCCTCTTGAGGTGGCGGTCGTGGGGCCGATGCAGGTAGGCGCTACCGAGGCCGCCCCCTCAGGAACCCCGCCAACTTCCCAAGGCGGCGGTGGCTGCTCCCTGGGCTTTGGGCAACTCCGCCTGAAGTTTGGGGCACTCTGCAAGAGGAAGATGTCTCCAAGTTGCAATGGAAGCGCGCACCGGCCACTGAAGCAGAGGACATACATTGCCAAAGACGAGTAAGTACCTCATACATGCGATTTCCTGAGTGTTGCATCCTTTTCTGAACAACGATCTTCAGGTTTCCCTTGGCTGGAACGGCGAGATCTCTTGAGGTGCGGCCTTCGCCGGCCTTCGGCTCATCATTGGCCTTGAGCTCTACTTGCCGGACTACCGCGCGGGGCCCGGTACCTGCTTCGGAGGTGGACGCATCAACCTGGGGCCTTGACCTGTCCTTCTGGGCGTCGCTCCGGCCTGGGGCACAACCAGCGTGCCAAGGACTCCTCCGTTGGTCATCGCCGGCAGCTGGGTGTCCCCAGCATCGACTTCGTCTTCAGGTGGTGAGCCCGTGTCATCTAGCACCTTTGCCGGGGCCAGCGAGGTGGCAGAGAAGGCACCAGCCTCGAGCTCCTCGCCGGGGTCAAGCAAGCCAGCTCAAACTTTCTCAGCAACCCTTGACGCGAAGGACGGACTCGGCCGTGCCCTGGAGCTTGCGCGCGGACGCGGTGTCGCACGCCACGAGCTCTTGCAGGAGATGATAGTTGCGTTGAGCAGCCTTGGAGGAGAGCTCGCGGCGGTTGACGCTTGCCTCGAGACAGATAACCTTCGCTTGGCTCGCGAATGGCACCAGTTGAAGGTCGCCATCAACCTTGGGCAGCTTCATCATGAGCGTGACAAGGCAAAGACCGCGATGGAACTCGCGTCCTCCCGCTAAGCCAATGCTCGGGCCCTGGAGGAGGCAAAGGAGGCCGACCTCCATTGTGAGGGCGCTGAGAAGCAGGAGCGTGAGCTCGTGGCCTCGAACGCTGCCCTAGAGCAGCAGATCGAGGCATGCTGAACCGTTTTGGCATCGATGAGGGGAGTACCCTCCGAAGAGGAGGAGATCCTGAAGCGTGAGGAGGTGCTTGCGCTGGAAGCCTTGGAGCAAGGCCTGGAGAAAGACTGGCTGGAGACGAGGGAGCTCCATGTGGCCATGGCTGAAGATGTCATCTCCACCCGCGAAGCCAGAATCCAGGAGGAGGTCGATCGTAGGGTGGCGAAGGCTCGCGCAGATCTTTCCAACGAGCGCAACCTGAAGCAGAAGCTCTTGGAGGCCAAAGCTGAGGGCAGAATTTCCGCCCTCATGTCCGGGCTAGACAAGGTAGAGTAGCGCGAGAGGATCGCTGTGGCGGCCCAGACTTCTGCCCAGGCCGACCTGGCCAAGGCTCACGCTGATCTGTCTGCACTCCAGGAGCAGATTGGATGTCGCGTCCCTCACGCGGCAGAATAGGGAGGAGGCGTGCCGTCGGCAGACATTGCAGCGCGAGCACGCCCCCATGCTCCAGTCCCTCAGGCTGAGGGCCAATCGGGCGCTAGGCTCCATCTGTGAAGAGCACGCCCCCACCCCCACATAGAAGACAATGCCAGCCATCTCCGCTTCTTCACCGACGTCATGACGCGCCTGGAGGACCAGGCCGCGAGGGCTCGTGAGCTTGTTGAAGAAAAGAGCCGAGGCCTCATCGGCCGCGCGTTCTCCCACGTCTTCAGCCATCTCCAGAACATCGATCCTTACTTCGACTTCAATGCCGCCATCACCTCCATGCCCGGGGCCATCCGAGACAACCTAGCATGCTCGGTGGACGATAACATGGATGCTCTGGTCAGGGCCTTTGCCACCGAGGACGACGTGATGGTGGTCGTGGAGGACGAAGGTGGCGCGGTTGATGATGGTGAAGACGACACCAGCGACAATGCCAGCAGCGTGCACGAGAGCGACCAATACAACGTCGCGACCGAGATGTCCGACTGAGCCCGCGTTCCTTTGCTTGAACCTGCACGCAGAGACTTGGACCCGACCCTGCAGGGCGTGAGAGCATTTTGGAGGGGGATCTTGTGCATGTAAATTGATACTTTTCATTTTCCTTTAGGCCGGGCTTGGAACATGTTTTTGTGAACTTGCGAACCCCTCAACCTGGTTGTTGTTGTGATTTACCTTGGTCCTGGTAGGCCCTTTGTGGTCCTCAAGGTTGCTGATGGGCCCTTCTCCCGAGAGGAGCTCCTTCTGGGCTCGCAAGGTCTTGATCTCTCGAGGGGTCTACTGTCTCGCCCGTGAGAGCCTTGCGAGGAGCGGATGCCAGACTATGGCAGGATGTGCGCGCGGCGGCGGCTTGCGACCACCCTGGTTTGCTCGAGTGCGGCTGTTGTGCGCACACCACGCCCAGCCCCCGATCACGAGGCGCTCACAAGGGGGAGGACTGGCAAGCGTGAGCCTCGGAACAAAGCATGCAATCAAAACGCAAGAAATCAACACAATAAGAGAAGAACCCCCACGCTTGATGGCAGAAAAAAAACTCTTAGTTCAATCTAAAAAGGGAAGCGGCGAATCGAGCTATAGAAAATAGGAGGAATAAAAGCAAATGGCTGCGTCCGGCTCCTAGCTAGTCTTCTTGTCTTCTCACCACCGTGGAGCTAAGTGCTTTCACTGGCTGTGAGCATAGTCATTGGGGGACAGTGTCGACGGCCAGTGCGGTGCATGGTGCTTCCACTAGGACATGGGCAAGAGCCCCCGAGGCCCGAAGGTGGCTCTCCGGAGACTCCGGGGCGTGTACAGCCCCACTCATTATTATGTGAGAGTGTCACGGGCGAAGACCTCCACAGGCGTGAGCCTTGCTTCATATCGCCAATCGAGGGCCCCGCCCTGTGCCACCCCCGACCATCGTTGGGGCGTCTGGAAACCAGGATGGTGCCAAGGAGAAAGGGGGACGCTAGCCGCGCCCTCGGTGACCATGGGCCCTCTGTCGGGGGAAGGGCTCGCCGGCGCCTCCCTAGCAGAGGACCTACCTCCAGGTAGTGCATTGCTCCGTGCGGAGCGGGGGAGGGCCTAGCTCCAGATCCCTCTCGCGCAGCCCCCAGTGCGCTACCCCCGGTTGGAGCGGGGTTGCCGCCCTGGGGCCGCAGTCTGCCGCTGTGGCCTGGTCCTCCTGCGACCGATGGTTAGCATAAGCCTACTCCTGAGATATCAGTGGAACCCTGCGATTATTGTCCTTGGCAGGCTTGGCGAGGCTCCCGGGTGGCTCGTGGAAGGCCTCAACTTCCAGCATCTCTTCTTCCTAGCCCGCCTCGAGAAACGAGCAGGGGCCATCCTCCGGAGTGTACTCCTGGTCCACCATACGGGGAACATAGGCTTCCGAAGTCGTTTCTCCAGAACCCTCGCCTAGGTGCCCTGCGCCTTGCACCGCTGGGCCCTGCGCGTCTCCTTGGTGGTTGTAGGGCGGCGCCCCACTGTGGACACACGGGGCAACGCCCGCACCCGCGCCACTTGGGGGAAGTGCAGGCGCGGCCGGATGTATGGCACCGTCGGCCGTGCTGACGCGGTTGAACCCTCCTGGTGCGCCCGGGAGCACGCGGGCGCGATGAGGCCCGCGGTGCGATCTCGCCACAACTTGAGATGTAGGTAAGGAGAAAAAAGGCGGCGTACCCTTGGATGCAGCATCCAAGAGCCCTGCGACATGCTCCAGCAGCGTGTCGCGACCGCTCTCCGCCAGCCGGCACCGCAGCAGCTCCCATGCAATGATGTGTTTTTGGCCCTTCTCTTTTTCTTTTGATTTATTTGGTTTTTCCTCTGTTTTTCTTTTTAGAGTGGTTCTTTGGCATTTCCACCTAGGAAATCATCCTCATTCCCCCTCTCAAGTGGCTCATCATTCTCAAAACCTTTCCAAGATCACGTCACTTCGCTCCTTGACTGTCGGATGTGGGGTTCCGGCAAACCCTTAAGGTTCGAACACTGGGGTGCGCGCGAAGTCTTCCCTCCTACCGATCTGCACCCTAGCTCGCTAAGATCTCGCGGACGAACTCGACGAACTCGCAACACAGAAAGACACGAGATTCATACTGGTTCGGGCCACCGTTGTGGTGTAATACCCTACTCCAGTGTGGTTTGGTGGATTGCCTCTTGGGCTGATGATGAACAGTACAGAGGGAAGGACAGCCTCCTGAGGTTGAGGTGTTCTCGTGGCTAGGGTAGGCTCTCGATCAGATTGGATCAAGTTAAGATCCGATGCCTCTACTGTGGTGGCTAGCTCTACTTATATAGGCTCGGGTCCTCTTCCCAAATGTTGAGCAGGAAGGGAGCCAAAAACGGCAGGCAAATTTGAAGGGGGACAGCCAGTACAAGCTATCCTGGCAAAAGTGGTATTCGCCTGCGAAAAGCTCTGGTGGTGACGCTGTCTTTGGCTCCACGATGACCTCCGTCTTGCCGTACTTCTGGTCTTGGTCTCATTGCACTGATATGACAACCTTTGCCTGATGCCTCGGTACTCTTCGCCTGCGCTGGCCTCCTTGGCACCAAAGAGGAAACAAGGACGCTGCACGCGCTGGCGCCCGCCTGGCGCCCACCTGATGCCGATCGTCATGGCTCACATCACGAGAGCCTCGTGAGGTTTGCCCCGACTTGATATCTCCGCTCCTCGTGGGCCTGCCTGACTAGGTCACTCCTGAGGAGGTGTTGCGTCATCCACCTCGCGAGGCTTGGCCCCTCACGAGAGTCTTGGATGGCTTGTTGATGAAGATGGGTTGTACGGCCTGCTGGTTTAGCCTCGCCGTGGGCCGCAGGCAGGCAAGTCTGGGGACCCTTGTTCCCCGAACACCGACAGTAGCCCCCGGGCCCAAGGCGCGCTCGGGCTTGGCATCGCGGCGAAGCCAAAAGGGTCAGGTACGGAGCACCACGGGCCCCAAAAGCATGCGGCCTCGGTTGACGTGTGGCGGTTGATTGGACATGGGCGTCTCCGCTTCCCCACGCTGCCCTTGGATCCGCCTGGCTATGCGGCCCCCGCCTCTCACACAGTTATTCTTCCTTCGCCCACGCATGGCTCTTCCAATCTCCCTGTTCCTTCGAAGCCCTGCTCTGCCCTTCCAATCCAACTTGCATTCCGCCCGCTTCATCGCCATGGCACCGAAACAAGCCGAAAAGGGGAAGAAACCTCTGTCTCCGCCACCTGTGCCTCCGCCCTTTGAGCTAGCGCTCGGCCGGCCTCGAGTGCTCAACGACGAGGCCATGGACAAGGTGCGCCCCATGCTTGCCTCCAGTTTCAACGAGTGGGGAGAGACGGTGGCTTGGCCCGCGTCTCACACTCGCATGGCTCGGGATGCCACTGAGGTTCCGATCTTCATAGAGGCCCTCTGGGCTGGCCTGATTCCTCCCTTCTCCGCCTTCTTCAACGCGGTGCTCGAGCATTATCAGATCCACATGCTCCACTTCAACCCTCAATCTGTGACCCTTCTTGCCGTCTTCGCCTTCCTGTGCGAGGCCATGGTGGGCATCGCTCCTTCCGTGGCCCTCCTCCGCCACTTCTTCTCGTTGCATCTGACCGGTCCCCAGCAGAGCTCGGGGTGCGTGAGCTTCCAAGCCATAGCCGCGACAGCGGGAGCGGGGATTGACTTTGAGCTTCCTTCATCCACAAGCGAGTTCTGTATACGCTGGGTGTTTGTTGACGCCGGCGTGCTCAACCCTCTACTCCAAGTTCCGGTGGGGCCCGCTGTTCCAAACTCCGGCTGGGGCCATCAGAAGCTCACAAGCCCCCGCCTTGCCCCCGTCTGGGCCAGGCTAAGGTGGTTGAAGGACCTAGGCGTGACTACGCCCATGGTGGTGAAGGATTTCATCAAGCGTCGAGTCGCTCCACTTCAGCGCCACTCCCGCCCGATGCGGGACTTGCTCCGTAGCCAGGACCGCATGAGGTTTCAGGAGAAGGGGCTTCCTCTTGTGGCACGACAAACGGTGCTCATGGTCCTGTCAGGTGTCCTTCTGCCGGATGAGATGCCCAGGAATAGCTGCCTGTTGTTCTGCTGCAAGAACAAAGCCGCATTTGCCGCGAGCATGCCTTCCTTTGATGAGTGGGAGCTACGCCGAGTTGTCCTGGTGGGATCCCGCGAGAACCATGTCATCGTGGTTCCCTTCTTCGCCGCCGGTGCCGAGCTCGCCTAGGTGATGGTGCGGGAGAGCGAGCTCTGACGGGGGCCGGTGACTCGAGTGTTGAGGAGCACATGCCGAGTGGTGATCCTGGGGCGTCTTCATCGGGGGCCTGCGACCCCCCTCCTAAGGCGTCGATCACTGAGGAGACGCGGCATGCGGCTCCCGAGGCCAAGGCTCCAAGGGCCTCGAGAGGTCATGGTGAGACGGTGCACGGCTGTTCGCCGCAACCGGGCGCCCCTGAAAGGCATCCTTCCAAGCTCTTCTTCGTCCCCGCCACGCACCGGCCATCACGTCCAGCGCTTCGGTCGGCTTTGTGTGGACTTCGAGGAGCTCCACAAGAGTAAGGGATCCCCCAGTGGTAGCAATACCTTCGGACCGTTGAAGCGACGAAAGTACATCACCGTTGACGCGTAAGTATCTTATTATCATGGCTTCTTGTACGTGCCTTATTATCATGACATCAGTCCTTCAGGCCTCCCTCCGCTGAAGCTGTTGCGTCTTCTGAGAAGCGGCCTCTTCCTTCACCAGCTCCCCCATCGGCCTTGACCGTTCCTGGTCTGCATGCCGCCACTCGAGCAGGGTCGGTTGGGGGAGCGTCTCTGCCTTCGTGGCGCGCCGAGCCCGCGGCTTGGCCACTCCTCCCCCACGGTCCGGCGTGGAGCTTGACGGACGTGCCCAAGACTCCTCCTTTACTCATGGACAACAACTAGTTGGCCTCGATCTTCGGCTCCTTTCCAAGCAGCGAGCCCCGATCGGCTCGGGCTTCTCGCGAGGACTGGCCGACATCAGGTGTGGCGTCAGCCCCCAGCCCCCTGCCAGGTGGTGGCGTGCCACTTGGAGCCCCGCCCGCTGCCCCGAAGGTGGAGGACGAGGTGGGCCGAGCGTTCGAGCTCGGCGCTTGGCGGGCGTGGTTAAATCACGAGCTCTTCCAGGAGGCGATGGGCGCGATGAGTCGACTTGGTGAAGAGCTCGCTGGTGTCGACTGGCGCCTTCAGGCTGAAGGTCTCCGGCTGGTGGAGGAGCGGCGCAAGCTGAAGGTGGACATCAACCTCGCGCTCTATCAGCGCAACCTTGAGAATGCAAAGGCCAAGGCATCCCTCAAGATCGCCCTTGAAGCCCGCTCGCGAGCCTTGCAAGAGGCTCGCGAGGCTGACCGCCGTCGCGAGGCTGTGGAGGAGCGCGCGTGGGGGCTCCAAGCCTGGAGCGTGTCCCTTGAGCAGCAGGTGGAGGCACGCAGGGCCGCTCTTGCATCGCTGAGGGGGACACCTGTGGAGGAAGAGGAGGTCCGGAAGCGCGAGGAGGCGCTAGCCCTGGAAGCCGTGGAGCGTAGCCTCGACCTCGAGCAACTGGAGACGAGGGAGCGTCAAGTCGCTCAAGCAGAAGATGCCGTCGGGGCTCGCGAGGCCAGAGTCGAGGAGGAGGTCAATCGCCGGGTGGCCGAGGTTCGCGCAGACCTGGAGGGTAGGTACGACATGAAGCTGAAGCTCGCGGTTGCGGAGGATGCGGGCAGGGCCGCTGCCCTCAGGCCCAGGTTGGATGAGGCTACGCGCGGAAGCCACGGTAGCCGCCCTGGTTACGGCGCAGGCGGACCTGGCCTCCGCCCGCGCCGAGCTGCTTTCCCTTCGGAGGCGGGTCGATGACGCTGAGGCCGTCGCACGGCAAAACATGGAGGAAGTGCCCCAACAACGAATGCTGGAGCGCGAGCATGCCCCTATGCTTCAGGATCTCCGAAACAGGGCCAATACCGCCCTGGGCCATATTTGCGACGCGGATGCACCGGCCCCTCACTAGAATGACTATGCCAACCACGTGACCTTCTTCACCGAGGTGGTGACGCACCTGGAGGCTCGATCCGCCAGAGCTCGCCAGCTTGTGGAGGAAAGGGGTCGTGGCCATTCCACCAGAATACCTGACGAAGGTCTTCGTACATTTTAGTGCCACCAGGGTGGATTGAGTACGACGATTCATGGGCTTCTGTCAGTATTTTCTTACTCAGGCCTTCTTGGCTGGGTACGCAAATCCTTCCTCAGAATCTTAGCGTACCATGCTGATCTCTAGAGAAATCCGGTGTCTGCCCTTCTTGCATACGCTTGGTATATAATTGCAATGATTTTTCATTGGCTTGAGCGCTGCCAATTTCTTCTTTGAGGGTAGGAGCAACTTCCAATATACTGGCAAAACTGGCATCCACGATTACCAAATTAAGCCGGGCAATTTCCTCATAAAGCTCCGGAGGCAAAGATTCCATTAGAGCATTCAGGTTGGCTGGTTTGCGGCTGAGAGCGTTAGCAACCACATTAGCTTTGCCCGGGTGATAATTTATACCGAGGTCGTAATCCTTAACTAACTCGAGCCATCTTCGCTGACGAAGGTTCAAATCGGGCTGAGTGAAGATATACTTGAGACTCTTATGGTCGGTAAATATCTGGCACCTCTTTCCAATAAGATAGTGTCGCCAAATCTTCAAAGCGTGCACCACCGCAGCCAATTCCAAATCATGAGTGGGATAATTTCCCTCGTGTGCCCGTAGTTGTCGGGATGCATAATCCACAACCTTGCCATCTTGCATAAGTACGCATCCAAGGCCTTTTTTGGAGGCGTCACAGTGGACATCAAAACTGCGGTAGATGTCGGGAAGGGTCAATACTGGTGCTGATGTCAGTCTAGTTTTTAGCTCCTTGAAACTCCATTCGCAGGCCTCAGTCCATTCAAACTTCTTATCCTTCTTTAGGAGCTCTGTCATGGACATGGCAATCTTGGAGAATCCTTCAATAAAACAGTGATAATATCTGGCTAGTCCAAGGAAACTTCGGATTTCTGAGACTGTCGTGGGTGCGGCCCAATCAAGCACATCTTTTACTTTGCTTGGATCCACAGCTATTCCTTCTGCCAAAATAACATGCCCTAAAAATCCAACTTGCTTGAGCCAAAACTCACATTTGCTGAACTTGGCGTAAAGCTGATGATCGCGGAGTCTCTGCAAAACTGCTCAGAGGTGTTCCTTGTGGTCATCTTTGCTTTTTGAGTAAATGAGGATGTCATCGATGAACACCACCACCACAAATTTTTCTAAGGAGTCCATAAACACCTTATTCATCATATGCATGAAGAAGGCTGGGCGTTGGTGAGACCGAATGACATAACGGTATACTCATGGAGACCATACCGAGTGGTGAACGCGGTCTTGGGAATATCTTCCTTCTTTAGTTTGAGTTTATGATATCCGGTCCTCAAATCAATTTTGAGAATACTTTGGCCCCACTGAGTTCATCAATCCTTGGTAGCGGATACTTATTTTTGATGGTGACGTCATTCAACTGTCGGTAGTCTACGCACAGTCGAAGACTGCCATCCTTTTTATTCACGAATATCGCGAGTGATCCCCACGGTGAAGAGCTTGGGAGGATGTATCCCTTCTGCAGCATTTCTTCCAGTTGTTTCTTTAATTCCACCAATTCTGATGAAGTCATCCGATAATAGTTCTTGTGTATCGGTGTGGTTCCAGGCACCAAGTCAATTGCAAACTCCAGTTCTCTGTCTGGCGGCATTCCTGGTAATTCCTCAAGAAATACATCGGGATACTCACTGACCACCGGAATCAATTCCACCTCTTCAGCCACGGCAGTGAAAACCATATCCTTCTTGGGTATGCTTTTGTGACAGCCTGGTTTTTTCCGTCTCTCATTATCTTGATTTTCATTTGGAGTCAATTTGAAATTTGGAGTTTTTGAATCTTTTCATATGGACTTAAACACTTGGGTACCCTTGGCTTTCACCCAAGTGCTTCATTTCCCTCCCTAATCATCATTCCCCATCTGATCCACCCCAAAATAATCTTTGGAATATTTTTCTTAAATGAAAAATATTCATTTTTCTCCCAAAAACCCTAGCTAGATCAATATGCTCCAAAGCAACCCCAATTCTTATGGCCCAGAAAAATCTGAGATATTTCACAAATATTCTTTAAAACCTAGGGCACCTTCCTGAGCAAAAATATTTCATCACTTTTTGGAATATTTTTGCTACAGAAAATATTTTCTGTTCTGGACAGAAATGGTGGTTTCTACAACAACTACCATTTTACTTGCTCCATTGTGCCTGGGTTTTCTTGTGCATTGTCACCTTAGTAGATCATGGCCAACCTCCAAAGCACAGCCCCCAACTCCCAGCCATTTGATATCAGTAACTGCTCAAAGTTACTGACCAGAAACTTACTTGGCATGTAAAAACTCCTCTACTGCACCTGGATCCAAACCAAAGCGTGGTAAACTTCAAAACCACCATGAACAACATGCCAGACATGATTTTTGGACGTAGGGTGGCCTGAGGGAAGAGTTCGCACGGTGACCACGCGTGTCCACCATGTCATGCCTGCGTGTAGACGCGCTCTGAGTGCCGCCGAGCTCTCTGTTCGCGCGTGCTCGCTTCCCCCGTCTGCCCGAGCATGCCAAACTCGCCACCAACCTCGTCTGAACGCCATTAACTTCCCTCTAGCGCTCACCGATGCCGGAGCTCGCCGCAGTGAGAACGGGCATGGTCGGGCCAACTCAACAGCGCGGTGCGCAATGTGCTCGTCGCCTTCTCCTCGTTCCTGTGCTCGTCCCCGTTCGCCAACAATTGCCGCGTGAGCTACGTCGCCTCCTCCAATCCCACTGACGCCGCTCGCCCCCGGGCGCCATGGACAGGTGTCCACCGGCGGAGCTCGAACTCCCCTCTCCGCTCGCCTATAAATGGAGCCGCCCCCAGCCTCCTCGAGCACCATCCACCACTCCCACCCACCCCACAAGTGCGTTGGAAACCGTAGCCTGGCCGGGCAGGCCGTGGGCTGCCGTCCTCGAGCTCGAGCTCGCTGGCAATCCCCTCTGGTCGCCGTGGTGGCTCCAGCCCCTCCCAGGCCAGGGCGACCCTTCCAGGGCCTCCGCCTCTCTCCGGTGAGGCCATCCCGTTCCCTTGGAGCCCTTGGAGTTGCCTCTGCTCGCCGTCTTCCTCATCTCCGGCGACCACCGCATTCTGCCTCCGCTTGCGAGGTCGATTCCAACACCGTCCGACCACCCCTAGCTACGCTACGGGTACGGGAAGGTACGCCTTCGTCCCCTCTCTCCATCCCTCCCTCTCATTTTGGCCAAGGATCCCTTGTCGCCGGCGAGAGCTCCGGCGAAGCCGCGACTCCCTCTATTTCCTTCCCCCGTCCTCCTCACCTGACTAGCGGGGCCCGCTGGTCAACCACTCTGTACGCGCGCGAAGCGGTACGAGTGGTGGCGCCCCTGGGCTTTACGCCTTCGACATCACCCCCCCCCCCCGCAGTTTGTTTATTTTTATTAAAATTCATTTGAATTTACAGAACACTTCAAACATACATAACTCTTCAACCATAAGTCCAAATGAATTGATTCTTTTTGCATTTTGTTCTTTGAAAGCAATCTTGCAGCTCACCAAAGATGAGATTTTTCTGAGATGTTTGGAATTTCTGGTGATTTTCAGAAGTATTCTTGATATTTTCTTTTTGTGCCTAAAATTATTTTCAGAGGGTCAGGCTTGTCTTGAGGATCACCAGAAGGCTTGTGAACCTCATCTGCACTAAGGCAAGCCAGAACAACATTTTCATGGTGTCATTTCAATATTTATGATTTTCTTACTTGAATGAAATGATTAATCCATGCATTTAAATAACTATTATGTCATTTATATTCTGTTAATTGTTTGTTAGTCATTATGCTTGATTTACAGAATGTTGGAACTAGCTTAGTTGGTAAAGCAAAGCTAAGATCTATTTGTGCTGATGATAAAAAATAATTTTGTTATGCATGTTAGCAATTACTTAAAGTTATGTTCTTGCATAAATAAAATAGAAAAATTTGCTAAAAAATATTCTGTTAAGTACTTATTTAGCCATGTTACTTGACTCACATAATCTTTGAACCTAACTTGGTTGGTAAAGAAATTAGGATTTGTTTATGGTATAATCTTTGCTATGCATGTGAGAAATTAATCGGAGTTACTTTCTTGCATGAGGAAATAATAAAACTTGCTGCAAAATATTGTGGTTAAAATGTGAGTTACTCTGACCAGCAAAGTAATATAAGTTTTTTATGCTTAGTGTGAATATGGTTGACATCAGTCATTTTTGTTAATAAGTGATGCATGTGTAGTTTTTCATTTCATGGCATGCTAAGACACCGGCCATTTTCATTTTTATGTTGAACCTGAATATAACTCAACTTGAATATATTGTTGACTGGGTCATGGTGCCGCTGAATCGAGTTTTCCCCAGTGCAACCACATTTGCCTTTGTGGGAAGGCCTTGATTCGGTCCATTGACATTGCCTCTGGTCGGTGCCTCCAACTAGGGAAGGTTATGGCATGCTTACCCTGGCCCGGTAAGCAGGCATAACCTTGTGTGCCCATTGTTGAGATTATGGTACCGGGTCCCCGAATGGGATCGTTTTGGCCACGACGGTGGTCGTTGTGTCTTTGGTAGACACGGGGCCACCCAGGACTAGCCCGTTGGGGATTGAGTCGGAATGGCCGGGAGAGTGTCATGGCTATGGAAGGGTTTTGTCGGAATGCCGTTGGTCCACCCGAATGGGAGCGCGAGGCCATGGGTTCCGTGGTGTGGGTACAGTGTGCTACCTCTGCAGAGTGTATAATCTATCGATAGATGAGTCCACGGTCACGGATACCTCGTAGTAGGTCCCACCATGCGTCAACGTTTAATAAAATTTGCACAGTAAGCTATGAACTTTGCACTGTTGATGATGGCTGAAAGGCCATCAAGATGTTCGGGATCAAATATTGGTCGTGGTTGTGATCGCTGTAAGGATCACGAGTTACTCTTGTCAAGACCACGACGGTGGTTTGTTTGTGATCCGAGAATGATGACGGTTGGTAAGTCCGTCCCGAGGGACGTTCGAGCATGATCACAACATGTTGGACATATAGTGTTGCATTATTATTAATTGGTTAATTATCATGATATTGTTTGCCATTATGATTATGCCTGTTGTGAGCTTGCAAGTACATTCAATGTACTGACCTGGCGTGTCATGCCAGATTTCAGGAAAGTCTCGTTGGAAAAGGAGTGCTGCTCGAGTCTAGATCATGTCCACATCGGTGTCCCTGTGATATTGAGTTTCCTCTACAACGTTGTTCCGCTGTCGCGTAGTTGTTATGATCGAGGCCCCTTTATGTTCACTAAATAATGTACATATTGTTCGGCCGCACCGGGCGTGCCGCTTGGCCTCAACAACTATTGTAATATAAACTCTAGTCGACAAGCATCAATAAAGCGGTTGTTTTCTGTACCAAGATGTTGTGTGTTGCCAGAAGACATGGTCTCTGGGATGGCAATGCATGGTAAACCGGTCGCTCTGAGCCAGGGTTTCACAATGCTTGGTATCAGAGCCGCGCTGACTATAGGCCACGCTAGACTACGACGTGTTAACTGGACGTTAGATACAAGTTTAAGTTGAGTGCCGGTAGCAATTGTAGCTGGTTGTTGCATTGCATGCATTTGGTTTATATTTTTGTGCTAACCTGCTAATGGTTGTGAGTGTAGATGGCTCCGGTGCCGTATCCGTGCCAGTTGCAGCTGATGCCATACACGTCACCGCACCTCCTACGCAACGTGTGGCGTCGGCTGTACCCTTTCGGAGATGACCCGGTCTATCGTGTGTACCGGGAGCGTCTAGCTAATTCATTGTATGAGTATCACGCAGTGGTCACTCTGTGCACCTGTTCCAATTCCAGCTCTTACACTCATACTTCTCGGAGCAGTTATGCCTCCATCGCTTCTCAGGCTGTCCAGTTTGCTGCATTCGAGGTCCTTGTCGAGCTTCGCTACAATGAGGTCCGAATGCAGAACCACCCAGGTTTCTATTAGTACCCTTCTCTACACGACAATGGTCGTGTCCGTTTCCCTATCATTGATCCGGAGTCTGATAGTGTTGCTAGCCACCTTGCTCGTTATGTCACTGCTAGCTATCTTGTGATCCAATAGCTGGCTCGAGAGCTGACTCGTGCCCGTACTGCTTTAGCCGCTGCTTTAGTCACTACTAGATCTGCCACTACTCCATCTTCTTTGGGATTTACCCCTTATATTCCAGCCAGTTCTAGTTCCCCTATTTCACCGGTTACTCCTCCGAGTAGCACGAGCGTCTCAGCCTTGAATCCTCTCAGTACTCCTGCCGAGTGGGTTTCACTTCTTGCTACTCCTATAGCCCCGATGCTCCATCCTACCCCTGCCCCTGAGGAGGAGCCCTTGAGGCAGCGCCATCGTGTTACCTTTAACCCGGAGGTTTCCGTTAACCTCGTCAGTTCAGGATCTGAGACCGCTTCAGGGGAGGACATCGCAGCACCAGCAGAGCAGTAGTATCTTTGAGTATTCGTAGTCGTCCGGATGATGTACGGATGTAGTCATACGAGTCATGATGCTTCGTTGCATGTATGAGAGTAGTTGAACCTGGCGTGTTGTTTATCTTTCATGTATGAGTCTATGTATAATTATGTTGGGACTTTATTCGCCGTATTTTCTTCGCTCTTTTGTTTCTTCCGGGATTTGTTGTTGGCTTTTCCCCAAATTTATTCTTGGATGTTTCTCATCTCGATTGCGTTGTCTTGGGGAAAAATCCACAATAGGATGATGCGGGGAGGTAGCAATAGAAACGTTCATGAGGGAACTCCTGTTCGTCGTTCCGCATGGAAGGAAGGACATTCTCCCGAGCCGTACGTTTCGCCACCGCCTCCACCGCCAAATCCGCCCTCCACCGAGCAAATTCTGCGCATGTTTGAGGAAAGAAGGAACAACGATCTGATCGAAATATTAAGAAGTGTGCAAGCTATGGTTGGACAGAATGGAAATCAGAACGGTCATCACTCAAAGCTGTCAGATTTTCAAAGGACCAAGCCACCCAGTTTCAGTCAGATTGTTGACCCATTGGATGCAGACGATTGGTTGTGTACCATTGGGAAAAATCTTGAGATTGCTCGTACTGAAGAAAATGATAAAGTTCCATTTGCAACTCATTACCTTGAAGGCGCAGCTGCCATATGGTGGGAAAATGCAAAAGCCATGTGGCATGTTGATGAAGAAATCACCTGGGAAAAGTTTAAGGATCAGTTCCGTAAATATCATATCCCTACTGGAGTTATGAAGAATAAGCAGCGTGAATTTCTCGCACTCGTCCAAGGAAATCAGTCCATGTGTGAATATTTGCAAAAAAATTCAATCATCTGGCCTGTTACTCTCTTTATGACGTGGCCACTGAAGAAAGGAAGATTGACAGATTTCTTGGAGGCTTAAATCCACAACTCCGGTGTACTCTCAGTATGCTTGATTTCTCAGATTTCCAAACTCTGGTGAACAAGGCTTTCATTGCTGAACGGGAGCACAAGCTTATATCAGATAATAGGCCAGTTAACAACGACAACAAGTGTAAGTTTGAGCCAAAGAAGGATGGGCAACCAGTGCAAAAGGCTCATACCTGGAAGCAGACTCAGGTGGAATACAAGCCAAATTGGCAACAGAATGTTAACAAGACCACCACTCAAGTCAAGAATGTCGTGACCAACCAAATGCATGAGGAGCATCAACGCAATAATTCTTGCTTCAGTTCTCGGCAGAACGGACATTATGCCAGACAGTGCCCCAAGAACAACAAGGCGAATGCCCTAATCAGGCCACAAGTCAACTTTATGGAGTCATGCCCGACCCAGCAAAACTTCACTGGGCACGGGCATCATATCTCAACCGATGAAGCCCAAGAGAACCCAGAAGTCGTCATTGGTATGTTTTCTGTTAATGACATACCTGCCGTAAGTTTATTTGACTCTGGGGCTTCCCATTCTTTTATTTCTCGGAGTTTTGTTGCCCAAAACAAATTTCCTTGTACACTTTTGGGCAAAAATATGCTGGTACAAACCCCTGGATCTTTAATCAAGAGCAATCTTGTCTGCCGTGATCTAGAAATCAATATCAACGGAGTCTACTTTCCAACCTCTCTGATAATCATTGAGTCTGAAAAGTTGGCTATTATATTGGGTATGAATTGGTTGACCAAATATCAAGTTTGCATAAACTGCGCAACACGAGAAGTCACTTTGACCAGTCTGAATGGGCAGACTACCAAATTCTATGCTCGCAAGAATATACCCAAGCAAGAATTGGTTTTCACCGTTGTGGCTGAGTTGGAACAAATTCATGTGGTCAGCGAGTACCCTGATGTATTTCCAGAAGAACTACCAGGCATGCCACCAGATCGGGAGCTGGAATTTGCAATAGATCTTGTGCCTGGAACTGCACCTTTATACAAGAAGTACTACCGAATGCCCTCATCAGAATTAGTGGAGCTAAAGAAATAGCTTGATGAACTGCTCCAGAAAGGATATATTCGTCCCAGCTCTTCACCATAGGGATCACCTGCTATTTTCGTGGACAAAAAGGATGGCAGTCTCCGCATGTGCGTAGATCACCGCCAGCTGAATGAGGTCACCATCAAAAATAAATATCCGCTGCCAAGGATTGATGATCTGTTTGATCAGCTCAGTGGGGCTAACGTATTCTCTAAGATCGATTTACGGACAGGATATCATTAGCTCAAGATTAAAAAGGAGGATATTCCTAAGACCGCATTCACTACTCTGTACGGTCTTTATGAATATACCGTGATGTCCTTTGGTCTCACCAATGCCCTTGCTTTCTTCATGCATATGATTAACAAAGTATTCATGGACTTCCTCGACAAATTCGTGGTAGTCTTCATCGATGACATCCTCATTTACTCCAAGGGTGAAGAAGAGCACAAGGATCACCTCCGAGTAGTGCTACAACGACTCCGCGACCATCAGCTATACGCCAAATTCATTAACTGTGAATTTTGGCTCAAGCAAGTTGGGTTTCTCATACATGTACTATCCGCCAAAGGTATAGCCATGGAACCGAGCAAAGTAAAGGATGTGCTCGATTGGGTGCCGCCCACGACCGTGACGCAGATCCGGAGTTTTCTCGGATTAGCTGGATATTACCGTCGTTTCATTGAAGGGTTTTCCAAGATTGCTAAACCCATGATGGGGCTGATAAAAAAGGATAAGAAGTTTGAATGGACAGAGGACTGTGAGAAAAGTTTTAATGAGCTAAAGATACGGCTGACAACCACACCTGTATTGACTCTTCCAGACATTTATCACAGTTTTGATGTGTATTGTGACTCCTCCAGGCAAGGCATTGGTTGCGTACTTATGCAAGACAACAAGGTAGTATCATATGCATCACGACAGCTACGACCCCACGGGGGAAATTATCCTACTCATGATTTGGAATTGGCTGCGGTGGTTCATGCGCTAAAAATTTGGAGACACTACCTCATTAGACAAAAGATGCCAAATTTTTACCGACCACAAAAGTCTCAAATACATCTTTACTCAGCCAGATTTAAACCTCCGTCAACAAAGACGGCTAGAGTTGGTCAAGGATTATGATCTTGGAATAAATTACCACCCGGGTAAGGCCAACGTGGTTGCCGATGCACTCAGTCGAAAGCCCGTCAGCTTGAATGTCATATTGAAATCCTTGCCTCCCGAACTCCAAGAGGAGATCACTCAGCTCAACCTGGTCATAATGGATGCTGGCGTCGCTAATATTTTGGAAGTTACCCCCACACTTGAGGAAGAGATCTGCAAGGCCCAGCCAGCTGACACCAAGCTGCAAAGATATGCCAAGGGCCAGATGGCAGAGCAGACCCCCGATTGCTCCAAGGACAAATTCGGTACCCTCCAATACCGTGGACGGATTTGTGTACCCAATCAACCGGACTTAAGGAAGAAAATCCTGTCAGAAGCACACGAATCCTCATATTCCATTCACCCAGGAGGTACAAAAATGTATGAAGACCTTAGACAAATATTCTAGTATGATGGAATGAAGAAAGACATTGCCTATTTTGTGGCCTGTTGCGACATATGTAACAAGGTGAAGGTAGAGCATCAGAAGCCAGCCGGACTCCTCCAACCGCTGCCAGTTTCACAATGGAAATGGGATGACGTTTGTATGGATTTCATTACGGATTGCCTAAGACTCAGCGAGGGAATGATGCAATCTGGGTCATAGTGGACACCCTAACCAAGGTTGCTCACTTCATTCCGATCAGCACCAGATACAGAGTAGATCAACTTGCACAGCTGTATGTATCTAGAATAGTCGGTCTGCATGGAGTACCCCGAACTATCACTTCCGACCGAGGTTCCCTGTTTACCCCCGCTTTTTGGTCTCGCCTCCGTCAAGCCTTGGGGACAACACTAAAATATAGTACTGCTTATCATCCTCAGACGGATGGACAGACAGAACGGGTATATCAAATACTCGAAGATATGTCATGAGCCTGTGCTTTAGCCCAAGGACCTAAATGGGAAGACTTCTTGCCATATGCCGAGTTTTCCTATAAAAACAGCTTCCAGACCAGTCTAAAAATGTCACCGTATGAAGCTCTGTATGGCCGTAAGTGCCGCACTCCTTTAAATTGGTCTCAAACTGGAGATAGCCGTATTTTTGGAATAGATCTCATGATGGAAGCTGAGAAACAAGTTAAGGAAATCAGAGACAGATTGCAATTGGCCAAATCTCGACAGAAAAGTTATTATGATGCAAAGCACCGAGAGATCAATTTTGAACCCGGAGAACACGTATACCTCCGAGTCACTCCTATGAAAGGAGTCAAGAGATTTCAGACTCATGGAAAGTTGGCACCCAGATTTATTGGTCCATTCCCGGTTATGTCTCGAGTGGGTACTGTTGCATATCAATTGGAACTACCTACTGAATTTGCAGACGTGCACAACGTGTTTCATGTTTCACAATTGAGATGATGCATATCCCCGCCTGAGAAAAGGACTGCTATGGCTGAGGTAGAGTTGGCAAATGATTTAACTTATGAAGAGAGACCGTTTAGAATTTTGGATCAGATGGAAAGGGTCACTCGCAGTAAAGTAAGGAAATTTTACAAAGTTTAGTGGGAGCATCACACAGAGTCAGAATCAACTTGGGAGCAGGAAGAATTTCTACAGTCACATTATCCAGAGTGGTTTTCCCAAGCAACCGAATCTCGAGGACGATATTCATTCTAAGTGGGGGAGGTTTGTCACAGCCTGGTTTTTGCCCTCTCTCATTTGCTTGATTTTCATTTGGAGTCAATTTGAAATTTGGATTTTTTGAATCTTTTCATATGGACTTAAACACTTGGGTACCCTTGGCTTTCACCCAAGTGCTTCATTTCCCTTCCTTATCATCATTCCCCTTCTGATCCACCCCAAAATAATCTTTGAATATTTTTCTTAAATGAAAAATATTCATTTTTCTCCCAAAAACCCTAGCTAGATCAATATGCTCCAACGCAACCCCAATTTTTATGGCCCAGAAAAATCTAAGATATTTCACAAATATTCTTTGAAACCTAGGGCACCTTCCTGAGCAAAAACATGTCATCACTTTTTGGAATATTTTTGCTACAGAAAATATTTTCTGTTCTGGACAGAAATGGTGGTTTCTACAGCAACTACCATTTTACTTGCTCCATTGTGCCTAGGTTTTCTTGTGCATTCTCACCTTAGTAGGTCATGGCTAACCTCCAAAGCACAACCCCCAACTCCCAGCCATTTGACCTAAGTAACTGCTCAAAGTTACCGACCAGAAACTTAGTTGGCATGTAAAAACTCCTCTACTGCACGTGGATCCAAACCAAAGCGTGGTAAACTTCAAAACCACCACGAACAACATGCCAAACATGATTTTTGGACGTAGGCTGGCCTGAGGGAGAGTTCGCACGGTGACCACGCGTGTCCACCATGTCATGCCTGCGTGTCGACGCGCTTTGAGTGCCGCCGAGCGCTCTGTTCGCGCGTGCTCGCTTCCCCCGTCTGCCCGAGCGTGCCAAACCTCGCCACCATCCTCGTCTCAACACCATTAACTTCCCTCTGGCGCTCGCCGACGCCGGAGCTCACCGCAGCGAGCACGGGCACGGTCCGGCCAACCCAACAGTGCGGTGCGAACTGTGCTCGTCGCCTTCTCCTCGTTCCTGTGCTCGTCCCCGTTCGCCAACAGATGTCGCGTGAGCAGCGTTGCCTTCTCCCCCTCCCACTGACGCCGCTCGTCACCGGGCGTCGTGGACAGGTGTTCACCGGCGGAGCCCGAACCCCCCTCTCCGCTCGCCTATAAATGGAGCCGCCCCCAGCCTCCTCGAGCACCATCCACCACTCCCACACACCCCACAAGCGTGTAGGAAACCGTAGCGCGGCCGGGCAGGCCGCGGGCCGCTGTCCTCGAGCTCGAGCTCGTCGGCAATCCCCTCTGGTCGCCGCGGTAGCTCCAGCCCCTCCCAGGCCAGGGCGACCCTTCCAGGGCCTCCGCCTCTCTCCTGTGAGGCCATCCCGTTCCCCTGGAGCCCTTGGAGTTGCCTCTACTCGTCGTCTTCCTCATCTCCAGCGACCACCGCCTTCTGCCTCCGCTTGTGAGGTCGATTCCGATGTTGTCCGACCACCCCTAGCTACGCTACGGGTACGGGCAGGTGCGCCTCAACCCCCTCTCTCCATCCCTCCCTCTCATTTTGGGCAAGGATCCCTCGTCGCCGGCGAGAGCTCCGACGAAGCTGCAACTCCCTCTGTTTCCTTCTCCCCCTCCTCCTCACCTGACTAGCGGGGCCCGCTAGTCAGCCACTCTGTACGCGCGCCAAGCGGTACGAGTGGTGGCGCCCCTGGGCTTTACGCCTTCAACGTCACCCCCCTCCCCAGTTTGTTTATTTTTATTCAAATTCATTTGAATTTACAGAACAGTTCAAACAGCCATAACTCTTCAACCATAAGTCCAAATGAATTGATTCTTTTTGCATTTAGTTCTTTGCAAAGAAATCTAACTGCTAACCAAAGATGAGATTTTTCTGAGATGTTTATAATTTCTGGTGATGTTCAGAAGTGTTCTTGATATTTTATTTTTGTGCCTAAAATTATTTTCAGAGGGTGAGGCTTGTCTTGAGGATCACCTGAAGGCTTGTGAACCTCATCTGCACTAAGGAAAGCCACAACAACATTTTCATGGTTTCATTTCAATATTTATGATTTTATTACTTGAATGAAATGATTAATCCATGCATTTAAATAACTATTATGTTATTTATATTCTGTTAAGTGTTTGTTAGTCATTATGCTTGATTTACAGAATGTTGAAACTAGCTTAGTTGGTAAAGCAAAGCTAAGATCTATTTGTGGTGATGATAAATAAATAATTTTGTTATGCATGTTAGTAATTACTTAAAGTTATGTTCTTGAATAAATAAAATAGTAAAATTTGCTAAAAAAAATTCTGTTACGTACTTGTTTAGCCATGCTACTTGACTTACAGAATGGTTGAACCTAACTTGGTTGGTAAAGAAATTAGGATTTGTTTGTCGTATAATCTTTGCTATGCATGTGAGAAATTAATCGGAGTTACTTTCTTGCATGAGAAAATAATAAAACTTGCTGCAAAATATTTTGGTTAAAATGTGAGTTACTCTGACCAGCAAACTAATATAAGTTGTTTATGCTTAGTGTGAATATGGTTGACATCAGTCATTTTCGTTAATTAGTGATCGAGATGTTCGGGATCAAATATTGGTCGTTGTTGTGATCGCCATAAGGATCACGAGTTACTCTTGTCAAGATCATGATGGTGGTTTGTTTGTGATCCGAGAATGATCACGGTTGGTAAGTCCGTCCCGAGGGACGTTCGAACATGATCACAGCATGTTGGACATATAGTGTTGCATTATTATTAATTGGTTAATTATCATGATATTGTTTGCCATTATGATTATGCCTGTTGTGAGCTTGCAAGTACATTCAATGTACTGACCTGGCGTGTCATGCTAGATTTCAAGAAAGTCTCGTTAGAAAGGAGTGCTGCCCGAGTCTAGATCGTGTCCACATCGGTGTCCCTGTGATATCGAGTTTCTGCTACGACGTTGTTCTGCTGCCGTGTAGTTGTTATGATCGAGGCCCCTTTATGTTCACTAAATAATGTACATATTGTTCAGCCGCACCGGGCGTGCTGCTTGGCCTCGACAACTGTTGTAATATAAACTCCGGTCCGCTAGCATCAATAAAGCGGTTGTTTTCTGTACCAAGATGTTGTGTGTTGCCAGAAGACATGGTCTCTGGGCTGGCAATGCATGGTAAACCGGTCGCTCTGAGCCGGGGTGCCACAACTTTTGCGGGCATAACTACTTGCGGTGCGACGCTCCTGATTTGCCATGGTAACTTCTTTGGTCGCACAGTTGATGCATACTTGGTATTGGGTCAACCAATTCATTCCCAGAAAAATATCCAATTTGTCAGAATCGATGATTATCAGAGACGTTGGAAACTTGACTCGCTTGATATTAGTTTCTAGATTACGGCAAACCAGATTGCTTCTGAGCAAGGATCCCGGGGATTATACCAGCATATGTTTTCCTAAAATCGAGCAAGGAAATTTGTTTTGGGCAGCAAAACTCCGCGAAATAAAAGAGTTGGAAGCCCTAGAGTCAAATAAAATTATGGCAGGTATGTTATCAATAGGAAACATACCAATGACGACTTCCGGGTCCTGTTGGGCTTCATCGGCGGAGATATGATGGATTTTCCATTGGATGGCACTCGGGCCAGGATATGGCTCTAGATAGTTGACTTGCGGTCGGAATGGAGATGTTGGCTTGCCGTTCTTGGGGCACTGTCTGGCGAAATGTCCGGTTTGCCCACAACTGAAACTGGAATTGTTGCGCTGACAATCTTCACGTACAGGGCTGGTCACGATATTCTTGATTTGAGTGGTGGTCTTGTTGACATTTTGCTGCCAGTTGGGTTTGTACTCAACCTGAGTATGTTGCCACATACGAGCCATCTGCACGGGCTGCATATCCTTCTTAGGCTCAAATTTGTGCTTGTGGTCATTATTAGCAGGCCTACTATCGTGCATGAGCTTGTGTTCCCTTTCTGCGATGAGAGCCTTGTTCACCAGAGTTTGGAAGTCCGGAAAATCAAACATGGTGAGAGTGCACCTGAGATGCTGATTCAGTCCTCCAATAAATCTGTCGACCTTCCGTTCTTCGGTGGCCACATCATAGAGTGAGTAGCGGGCCAAATGGTTGAATTTATTTAGGTACTCGCCGACTGACATGCTTCCGTGAGTGAGAGAGAGGAATTCGCTCTGCTTGATTTTCATAACTCTGGAGGGAATATGATACTTGCGGAAATAATCCTTGAATTTGGTCCAAGTAATTTCCTCGTCTGCGGCCACATGGCCTTAGCATTATCCCACCATATCGAGGAAGCTCCTTCAAGATAATGTGTCGTGAAAGGAACCTTGTCTCCTTCTTCATTGTGAGCAATTTCCAGTTTCTTCTCAATAGTCCTTAACCAATCATCAGCGTCCAATGGATCAATAACTTGACTGAAACTGGGAGGCTTGGTTCGCTGGAAATCTAACAGCTTGGAGTAATGACCACTCTGATGTCCATTCTACCCAACCATAACTTGCACACTTTTCAGTAGTTCCATCAGATTGTTGTTCCTTCTTTCTTCAATCATTCGCATGATTTGCTCAGTAGAAGGCGGATGTGGCGGTGGAGGCGGAAGTGGCTAATACGGCTCAGGGGATTGTCCTGCCTGTCTTGCGGAGCGACGAACGTGGACATCCTCACAAGCTTGGCTGCTGCTGCCTCCACATGGCATCCTATTATTTATTTTCCAAATGCAAAGCAACCGCGATGAGAAATATCCAAAAATGGGGGACAAGCCAGTGACAAATCCAGAAGAAAACAACAAAAGAAACCAAGGCAAATAAAAAATAAAGTTCCAACATAATTATACATAGACTCAACGTAGGAGTTTAAACATCATGACAGGGTCACTACCCTCATACATGAAACTAAGCATCATAACACGTGCATCTACATCCATACATCATACTCATGCTGACGGGATACTCTAGCGATCTACTGCTCGGATGGCGCTGCTGCGGGCTTCCCTCCTGAGCCGGACCCAGATCCTGAATTGATAGTGGTGACCTCCGGGTTAAGAGAGACGCGACAGCGCTGCCTCGAGGACTCTCCCTCAGGGGCAGGCGCGAGATGGGATCTAAGCATAGGAGCTGCAGGAGTAGCGACAAGAGAAGCCCACGAAGCACGAGCACTGCGAGGGGTTATTGCCGAAGAGGTAGTGGTACTCTGAGTGGTGGCAGAGGTTGGTGAAATGTATGGAGTGAAACCGACAATAGGGAGAGGGTTCCTATTATGAGCAGCGGTGAGAGCTGTCCAAGCGCGGGCTAGCTCCCGAGCTAACTTGTAGTTCAGGAGATAACTGGCAGTGATATAACAGGAAAGGTGGCTAGTAGGACGATCGCACTCCGAATTAATCAAAGGAAAGCGGATACGCCCATTCTCGTGTAGAGATGGGTAGTAAAAGAAACCTGGGTGGGTGTGCATGCGAACCTCGTTGTGGCGCAAGTCTACAAGAGCTTTGATTGCAGCAATCTGGACCGCCTGAGACGGTGTAGAAGCGAGACCACCCTTAGTAGAACAAGTGTAAGCGCCAGAAGGGGAACTGTGGTGTAGAGTGACCTCAGCATAATACTCGTACAATGCTCCGGCCAGATGCTCCCGATACACCTGATACTCTGGATCAGCACCCTCTGGATAGAGTCGTCGCCACACGTTCTGAAGCAGGTGCGGCGATGTGTACGGAGCTGGCACAGGATGGTACAAGATCGGAACTGGAGCCATCTACACTCACAACCATCATACGGTTAGTAATAACAACAGATAACCATGAATGCAATGCAGCAACCAATTTCTATGACTACCGACGCTGAGACGAAACTATTTACTGTTCCACTAATGCACTAATGGTCTAGCGTGTACTACAATCAGCGCGGCTCTGATACCAAGCGTTATGGCACCCAGGCTCAGAGCAACCGGCCTACCTTGCATTGCCAGCCCAGAGATTAAGTCTTCCGGCAACAGACAACAACATGGTACAGAAACAACCGCTTTATTGATGCTAGCGGATTATACGAGTCTGATATTACATCAAGATAAGGGCCAAGCGGCACACACGGTGCGGCTGAACAGTATGTACATTATTTAATGAACATAAAGGGGCCTCGATAACACGAACTACGCGAGAACGCAAAAACAACAAAGTGGAACTCCATAGCACAGAGACACCGACGTGGACACGGCCTAGACGTGGGAAGCTCTCCGATGCGAAATGACTTGCCTGAAAGCTGGCATGACAAGCCAGTTCAATACATTGAATGTACTTGCAAGATCACAACAAACATAAGCATAATGAAAAACAATATCAGTACCATTAATCAGGTTAATGCAATGCAAGCAATACTACCAATGCAGTGAAACCAAAATATGCACCGAGTCCCACAGACTCGCTTACCGGACGGGTTACCTCGTAACAAAACGGTGATCATAACCGGATCACAACTGAAATCAATCACTCATGATCAGCTCATGATCTCCAGATTCATCAGTGCCATCAACAGTTATTTAGTGTGCAAGATTAATTATAAAAGTTGATCCATGGTGTGACTTACTTCAGAGTTGTGCCCATAACCGAGGACGCGGCTATCGATGGATTTAATACACTCTGTAGAGGTAGCGCACTTTACCAACACCACGGAATCCAGGGTCACCCTCCCATTCGGGTGGACCAACGGCATTCCAACGAAACACTTCCCTTGTCCTAGGTGGCCCCGTGTCTACCAAAGACACCAACGGCCACCGTCATGGCAAAACGGTCCCAAACGGGGACAAGGTACCACAAGGCTATGTCTGCGTACCGGGCCAAGGTATGCATGCCCATAACCTTCCCTCTTTGGAGGCACCGGCGAGAGGCACAGCAAAGGATCGAATCAAGACCACCCACAAGGTAAATGTGGTTGCACTGAGAAATCCCGATTCAGTGGCACCATGACTTGATCAACATCATATTCAAGTTGGACATTATTAACAGGTTTAACTTGAATAAAAAAATTTAAACTACCAAGTCATACGATGCCGTGATCATGCAACTACTCGACATGCAAAGGATGCAACTCCCATGCACGGATCAAACTTATCAACATAACGTTCTTGCACTACTCAAGATTAAATTTACTGGTTCTACCTCAAATTTTATTATCATGCAATATTTTGATTAACTCATAATTTATATGAAAATATCACTAGCAAGAGAACTATCATTATTTATCATAGCAATATAACTAAAGCAAAATTTTATTGTACTGAACCAAACTAGTCCATGCATTCAACCAGTCACTTAAACAAGCATTTCAAGCATGACAAAATGACTAGCAAGCAATCATATGTATTTAACAAATTGTTAAAATGCATATAATAAATCATATTCAAGTAGAAAGATTCATAGATATTGAAATGACACCATCCAAATCCTGGTGTGGCTTGCCTTAGTGCAGAGGAGGGTCTCACTCATCCTGGTTGTCTTCAAGGCAAGTTCCTTCGTCTGAAAATATTTAAAGACCACAAAACAACATATCAAAAACCATTCTGAAAATCACCAGAAATTCTAGACAGCAAGGAAAATTCCACCTTTTGGTGTGCTGCTAGAGCTATCTGAAACAAACACAATGCAAAAAGAATCAACTCATTTGGACTTATAGGCTAAGAGTTGAGTCTGGTCAAAGTTTTGGTCAAAATCTGATTAAATTTGAATAATTTAGAAAATCTGGGGGGTGACGTCGATGGCGTAAAGAGGGATTACGCCTCCACTCGTAGCACTTCTGGCGCAAGTGGTGAGGCTGACACTGGGCCCCACCCTCGGGACAGAGAGAGAGGGAGAGAGAGATCAGAGTGCGGCGGCGCTCCGCCAGAGCTTACGCCGGTGATGAGTGGGGTTGGGGCTAAACCAGAGGGATAGGAATGGAGAGGAGTTCACGGCGCACCTGCCAGTACCCGTGGCTTGCCGTAGGATGGCCGGAGCTACTCGCAACTGAGCTCGCAAGCGGCGGTGGCAGTCGGAACTTGCTGGAGAGGAAGAAGGCGACGACGAGAGGCGGCTTCGGGGGCTCAGCAGCGTCCAAGCTACACTAGAGGAACCCCAATGCCGCGCTCAAGAGGGAGGTCGAGCTCGCTCAAGAGGGAGGTCGAGCTCGAGGGGCACTGGAGCGAGGTGGCTGGGCTGCGGGTGTCACCGCTGATCTCTGGTCGAGGGCGACGGCTAGAGGCCTGCCCGACCGGGCTACGGTGCTCCTACGTGGTCGTGGTGGTTGTGAGGAGTGGTGTGAGGCTTGGAATCGAGGTGGGGCACTATATATAGCCGGAGCGAGAGGGGGTTACGTGGCGCCGTCGGAGTGCTCTCGAAGCCGACGAGCGGCGAGGAAAGGCAACAGAGGGAGGGGCAAGGGTTTAGTGAGTAGGCTGGGGCTGTCCACGCTCGTGGACGAGCACAGGAGGCAGGGGAGACGAGGAGAAGGGCACGAGCACACTGTGCCTTTTGGCCGCGACGTGCCCATGCTCGCTGCGGCGTCTCCGGCGTCGGTGAGCGCCAGCGAGGGGTCAAGGATGAAGAGTCGGGGCTGGTGGCATGGTGCGGCAGTCGTCGGCGAGCTCTGGCTCGAGCACGCACCGAACAGAGGTGTTGGCGCGACTCAAAGCGCGTCGAGCGCATGCCAGACCCCATGTCTTCATGCAGTCACCGCCCTGGCATGGTCAAAATGGCGCCCACGCATGGCCAAACCATGTCTGGGATAATGTCCATGCAGTGTTTAGTCTAGGGGAACTGAGGACTCATCACCAGGCCGACCAGATGTGATGCTACCAACTAGGCAAGTTTCTGACCAGGAACTTGGTCACCAAGTTTGGCTAGCTTCTAGATGGCCATTAGGGCTGATCTCCTGGGGTTAAGGTTTTCTTAGGAGGGTGAAGAGGCTCAAGAAAAATCAGGGCCAAAGGATCAAGGAAAAATGCACTTGATGTACAAATTTCAATTTTGGGCCAGAAGAGAAATTATTTTCTGTAGTAAAAATACTACAAAAAGTCATGCAATATTTTTGCTTGGGAAGGTGGCCAAGGTTCAAATAAAATTCAGAAATTATTTCAGATTTTTAGGAGCAGTAAAAATGGGGGTTGCTTTGGAGCACTAGTTTGTGAAATGAGTTTCAGAGGGAAAAATGAATATTTTCCTTTTCTGAAAAATATTCATTTGATTAATTTGAGGATTATTCAGAGAAATAAAGCTGAATTAGGAGTAGATAGGTCACTTGGGTGAAAGTCAAGGGCATGCCCAAGTGACAAGTCCATTTGAATTGATTCCAAAAACTCAAATTCAAAGCAAAGGCAAAACCATGTCCGGAAAAAGAGAGAAGGCAAAAACTAGGTTGTCACATGGCGACTGACGGGACGTGGGCATCTCCGCTTCCCCACGCTGCCTCGGCAACTGCCCGATTTGACGAGTCCTTGTTGCATGCAGAGAAAACCATCATTACCTGTGATCGTGGGGGTCGCCGGTTGGCCTTCTCCTGCTATAAATGAGGAGGGGGGCGGAGCCCTCGTCGCCCATCTCTTCCTGTTCCGCTCGCTTCTTATTCGTTGCTTCATTGCTAGCAAAAACACCCATGGCTCCGATACGAAGATTCTCGGCCGCGGAGAAGGGAAAAGCCCTTCGTGACGAGCCGGGACCGCTTGTGCTGAGGAAGAGGCAGGCCCGCCACCGCCACGTAGTCGGGAGGCCGAAGGTGTCGAGGCCTTGGTATGAGCGGCCTCCCCCGGGTATCCTCTGCCTTTGTACGCCCAGGACAAGGGCTCCGGAGGAGGAGGCGGCGACCAACACCGTCCGCGCGGCGGCCGTGGTCGCCACGCCGCGGTGGCGCGCGCCGTCTCCCCAGGAACCCACGTCAAGGGCTCCTCACGCGAGCTGGTGATGTGGGCGGAGATGCCTCCGCGCTCTTGGATTCGCTTCGGCATGATATTAGTAATTCGGCTTGATATTAGTTTCGGCATGTTAAGGGCCCGTTTAACATTTCGGCCCTATATTAATTTCGGCCTGTTAAAAGCCAGTCATATAGTTGGGCCTAACTACGGCTCGGTTTCCATCCGCCCTGCTCGTAGCAGATAATCTGATTAGGCCAAACAAGGACCGAGACAATTTTGGCCTGTTAAAAGCCCGTGATTTTATTGGAACAATCATGGGCCGGGGTCCATTTCGGGTTGCTCCCAGCCCGTGAGCTGTTCGACATGTTTCAGGCCCAACCTACTTCTCAGCCTCCTAAAAGCCCATTGAGTTTTCTTGCGAAAAGAGGGCCGGCGGTTTACTCGGCCTATTCAAGGCCCGAATCTACTAGTGGGCCAGTTTACATTTAGGCCTTTTAACGGACCAAGATGACAGGGCCCATGATGTGGATCATCCATCGTGATTGCATGACGGCCCGATTATGTACTGTAATTTTAGGGTTTGGCCGGTTTACTGCGAATACATGATATATATATATATACAGTAAAATAACTGCAGTGTCATGAATAAGAAAAAACCTAGACTATAAAATAAAGAAATTACAGCATATTACATCCACTGGGCATCACTACTAGGAAAAGGACTATAGATAGGACTGATTCTAATGGCGCACCATGTAAATAGTGCGCCACTACTATATACTCATGGCGCACCGGTTGCTTTCATGGCGCCATTAGTGTGGAAGACACTAATGGCGCACCGTGCTCACTGATGCGCCAAGATTATTGATTTTTCCCATTTTTCCATACAAACTAATGGCGCGGATGGCAAAGTGCGCCATTACTAGTTAGAACTAGTAATGGCGCATACGACCAAGACGATCGCCATTAGTATATATATATATATATTTTTACTTTTTGCAAACCTACTAATGGCGCACTATGCCAAAGTGCGCCATTAGTAATTTAAACTACTAATGGCGCACTTTTCCACAAAGCGCCATTAGTATACATATATTTTTTTTTACTTTTTTTAAAAAGTACTAATGGCGCACCACCTGCCGGTGCGCCATTAGTAACCAGGGTTACTAATGGCGCATTTTGTGGTGGTGCGCCATTAGTAACCTGGGACCAACAAGATATTTTGGACAGCCCACCTACCCACTCACTTTCCCCACTTCATTCTCTCCACCTCCTCCTCCAAGCTTGTCTCGGTAGCCTCCTCCTCCTCACCTCATTTCCACCATAGATTCATCAAAATTAAGTGGTGAATTACCTATTTTTGATAGGTAAGTAAGGGGAAAGCTATCTTCATGATGTAGATCTACTTTTTTCTCCCTAGCTCGCTCCAACAACGTGCACATGCACTTTTTGTGGCCTAGCTAGATCTATGTATGTTTCTTGTGTTGCTTGTGTTTGTGGTGTTGCATATATGTTTGTGGTTGCAGGTACCGGTATTCGAAATGCGATAGTTGCCAATATTTTGCCAGAATGTTGATTCATTTCCGTTTCGGCGAGAATTTTGGCACTATGCATTCTTTTTGGTCCTATTTTTAGGGAAGGTCATGCCAAATTTTTTCTTGGTTCTAAAATATAGTTTTGCTCTACTCCGCAGGCGACCATGGTCCGCACGATGACCGAAGGCATCGTGAATAGGTTTTTGAGCTCCGCGAAGGCCGAGATGCTTCAAAAGAACGAGACGGAGATAAGATGTCCGTGTCGAAGATGCAAGCTGAAGAGCCTTATTGCGGACCCGGATTCCGGGCAGGTGCGGGACCACCTGCTCTTGCGTGGTTTCATGGATGGCTATCGGTGGCAAGGTGATGAAGATGAATATGAAGTCGTCCATAGGGCCGGGCAAGAAATGAGGAAGGGCAACAAGACAACCACCGCGGCGAGGGAGGGCGAGAAGACGAAGAATCTCCAGGACATGATCACGACGGTGATGATTTATATCGGATTTCGGGTTCCGGCAGACCCTTAAGGTTCGAACTCTGGGGTGCGCGCGGAGATCCAACCCTCCACCGTCTCGTACCTCGCCGAATCGCAGGGACCTAAACTATTAGCAAGAACAGCACAAGAGACGCAAGATTTATACTAGTTCGGGCCACCGTTGTGGTGTAATACCCTACTCTAGTTTGTGGTGTGGTGGATTGCCTCTGGGGCTGATGAAGAACAGTACAGGGAAGAGCAGCCTCGCGAGGGTCTGTTCTTGGTGGAAGCGATGAACTGCTAAGTGGTGTCCCGTCGCTCTAGCTTGAGGATCGGGTCTCTCTCTCTCTCCTCGGATGACAAAATGCCTGCCCGGGGGAGAGACTCTACTATGGTGGCTAGCTCTACTTATATAAACGAAGGCCCTGGGCCTCTTCCCAAATATTGAGCGGGAAGGGCGCCAACAATTGGCCATTTTGAAGGGGAACAGCTGGTACACTTATCCTGACTAAAGTTGGTCCTCGCCTGCCAAAGAATCTGGTGATGACGCCTGCTTGGGCTCCACGATGACTGCATTCCAGCCGTTGGGGCTGGTCTTGGTCTTGTTGCACCGAAACGGATGCCTTTGCTTGATGCTCTTGCCTGCGCTTGCTCCCTTTGCACCAAAGAGGAAAGGAGGACGCCAGGCGGGCTGGCGCCTGACCGGCGCCCTTGGTCGTCATGGCTTGCGTCATGGGCCCCTCGCGAGGTACCCTGCCTTGAACTCTCCGCCTCCTCATGAGCTAGCCTGACGAGGCCGTGCCTGAGGAGGCTCTTGGTCGTCCGCCCCGCGAGGCTTGGCCCCTCGCGAGGGTCTTGAGCTTGTGTTGGTGAAGATGGGCTGTCCTGGGCCTCCTTTGAGCCACGCGCAGGCCGCAGGCAGGGATGTCTGGGGACCCCCGTTCCTAGAACACCGATAGTAGCCCCCGGGCCCACGGCACGCCCGAACTTGGCTGAGTAGAGAGGCGAAAGGGCAAGTGCGAAGCGTCGCAGGCCCTAACAGCCTGCGGCCTTGGGCGCCACGTGGCGGTTGATTGGACGTGGGAGCCTGCTCCCCCACGACGCCTTGGTAACTGCCCGGATTCGACAGGTCCTTGTATGCAGAGTTGGCCATGATGATCGGTGATCGTGGAGGCCGGCGGTTGGCCTTCGCCGGCTATAAGTACGGAACGGCGTGCGCCCTCCCGGTCTATCCTTCTGCTTCTCCTCTTCCTCGTCTTGTCTGGCTACCATGGCTCCGATCCGCTGGTTCTCCAGGGAAGAGAAGGGAAAGGCTCCTCAAGAGGATCCTGACCCGCTCCCCCAAAGAAGCGGCTTGCTCTCTGGTGTCAGGGCAGGAGCGCGCGTGAGGAGGCGCCCGTGCCCTGGTGCGTGCGGCCACCACCAGGGTTTCCTCTTCCCTTGTACGCGCAGATTGGTGGCCCTGAAGGAGGTGACGCCGGGCGCCACGAGCGGCGCCGCCGACGACACCGGCGGGTCACGGCGGTGTCGTCTTCCCCCACAGAGTCCATGCCGAGGGCTCCTGCCGGGAGTTCGTGCTTCGCGTCGCCGCGCCTCCTAAGTCTTGGATTCGCCTTCCTTCTTTCTTCGCCTCCGTCGTCCGGCAGGGGGAGACCCTAGGACTCTGGCTGCAGCACGCCGACTGCGGCACCCTCGCGACCGGGGCAGAGGTCGCAGTAGTTTCCCCGGGCGAGGTCTTCATAACTCGAGGCTGGGACGAGGTCGCCCGGGTCTGCAGGACGAGGGGCGCCTTCACGATCCACCTGGAGTACGACGGCGCTTCGGTGATGTCCTTCAAGCTCTTCGACGCGGAGGGTCGCCGGCTGGAGTGCTGCCCCGGGAGAGGTGGTAGGGGTCCTGCTGTGGTGAGACAGAGGCCAACCGCCCGCTCCCTTGGCAGCTTCTTAGGTGACGAAGGCGTCAGAGGATCCAGCGACTCCGCCGAGCTCTTCGCGACGCCGGAGACGAGTGACGACAGCTACGAGCTCCCGAGCATGCGCCGCTCCCGGAGCAGGGCGAGCTCGTCAGGTCGTCGCCACCCCTGATCTGGATGGGGTTGGCTCCGGACCGGGCGGCCCACTATTGATGATGGCGTCTACCGCGGTGTTCCCTGCAGATAGGATTCCTTAGGATTCGCGTCTTTTGTTCCTGCGAAGAGCCAAGAATGTACCCCGCGGGGGCTTGTAAGATGTTTGTAGCTTCGTTTGTCAACATGATCCTTATTATGAGGCAATGCAGGATGCTCATTCCGTTCTAGCTCAGTCTCTCCCTTTCAGACCTCGTGAGGGCTTGGTGCTCTGCGCCGACAGGTCCCAGTCCTAAGGCGGATTCAGCCGTCGCTGGTATGCCAGGTCGCGATGCCGTGGTCAAGGCGAGGAGGTGAGCGGCCCGAGGTCCGGTAAGAGCCTCTGAGTCGCGATGCTCAGGGGGTCCCCCTTGGCTCTCAAGCAGCCACCATTCGGTGAGAAAGGAGAGCGATGTTGCTAACACAAAGTTGCATTGAGTGTGGCGATGGTGTTGCGATGACAGTGTGGACTGGAGGGTGACTTATCTCGGGGTTTAGGACAATGCTTCCTGGTGCAGCGCCAGGTCCGTGCCTTGGCCGGAGAGAGATTGCGTGGCGAGGTCGTTTCGTGCTCCTTGGAGGGACCCTGCAGGTTCACCACAAAAGGAACAAGAGCTCGCCGTGGCGATTGTTAGTCCTGCCATTAGTTGCTTTGGAGAGGCGTGAGAGGCCTCGCGAGGTGTGCTGGGGCACCCGTGAGCCAGCGCGGGACTCACGAGGCCCTACCTCAAGGCGGGTTGCGCCTGGCTCTGGGCCTTATCTTCGAGTGTGTTCCTGCAAAATTTGGCCAGATGCCGGTGCTCTACGTCTTCGGGTCCCGGCTCTCGGGCTGGTCTCTACCTTCGCTGGCAAGCCAGGTCGCGATGACATGGACAAGACCAGAGGGTGAGGGCCGGAGAGCCGGTAGGATCCCTGAGTTGCGATGCTCAGGTACCCCCCTTTAACGCGCAAGCTGGGTTGGATGACGAAACTCTACGTCCTCGGGTCCCGGCTCTCGGGCTGGTCTCAGCCGTTGCTGGCAAGCCAGGTCGCGATGCCATGGACAAGACCAGAGGGTGAGGGCCGGAGAGCCGGTAGGAGCCCTGAGTCGCGATGCTCAGGCACCCCCCCTTTAACGTGCAAGATTTCGCCACCCAGGAGAAGGCACCAAATAACAAGCATGGTGGAACGAGAGCATAATCCTAAGGAAAACGCATGAAGGATACATGCCGCTGGGACCGGCCCGAGCGGCTTGGGGATGATGCAGCCCGAGGGGCGCCCCCAACAGGATAAGCTAAAGACATGAAATAAAAGGGATACATGCCGCAGGGACGGACCCACGCGACCTGGGAATAATGCGGCCCTGAAGGCGCTCCCAGCCGGAAACAAAACTTAAAGATGTCACCTGGTGATGTTGGGGATGAAGGGTTGTTGATGTAGCCGACTCGGTGGGCTGTGGGAGCCGATCGTCACGAGCCCCCAGGCCCAGGGGCCTCGGGAGGCTCCGGAGGCGCCGGCGGCTACTCATGGGCCATCTCCATCTCCACCAGGGCTGCGGCGTGCCTGACCTCTTGAGCCTCCAGAACGGTCCTCATGAGATGTTGGTGCGCAGCAGCCGCGTTTGGCAGGGCGTAAGGCATGCGTACGTAGCTGTGGGGCAGACCCTCGCAACGTCCCACTCACGAGGGACAGAGGCGCTCTTGAGATGCGGCTCGGTTGAGCCCTGGTATGCCGATGCAGACGCGCAGCCCACCATCCTCGCCTGGATGGGGGGCCACAGCGGGTAGGCGGCGGCTGCCCCTCATGACCCTTGACTCCTGTAGCTCCTGAATGGCCTTGCTGATGAACTCTTGAGGGTTCTGTCCTCCTGGTCTTGCTCCTGCTTGCAGGAAACGTGCTTCGAAACACGCCTCCACGTGGTGCCCAAGCGCCTCCCTCGAGACCTTGGCGAGGTCGGTGGCCCTCCAGGGGAGAGCCCCCGAGCCCTGCCTGAGGAGGGCGCCGGGCGCGCTTTCCTATGCGATGGAAGGAGGCTCCCCCTGGCCCAGTGCGGGCCCTGAGGGGATTGTCTCTTGAAGAGCCGGGCCGGTCAATGTCTTCTTCTTCTTGGGTGCTGCCTCGGGAGGCATCCTGCTGCTGTGGTCTGGGTCTTCCAGTGATGCGGCCTCAAAAGCTCGCTCCAGGGAGCACACTGCATCTCTCTCTTCACAAGGCACCATGATGACTCCGCCGCTTCCTGGCATCTTGAGGATGTTGTAGCCATGGTGGGTCACGGCCATGAACTTGGCCAACGCTGGGTACCCGAGGATGGCGTTGTACGGCAGGCGAATGTGGGCGACGTCGAGGTCGATGAGCTCGGTGTGGTAGTTGTCGCGGGCCCCGAAGGTGACAGGAAGGCGGACCTGCCCGATCGGGACCGTGGAGCCGTCGGTGACTCCGGAGAAGGGCTTGGTTGGCTGAAGCTGGTTGTAAGGCACTTGAAGATTGTTGAATGTATCCACGGACAGGACGTTGAGCCCTGCTCCGCCGTCAATGAGGGTCTTGGTGACCAGCACGTTGCTGATGATTGGGGAGAAAAGCATCGGGAGAACTCCGGCTGTGGCTGCGCACTTGAGCGGATCAGCTGAGCTGAACGTGATGGCGCACGCCGACCACCTGAGAGGGCGTGTGGACTCGAGCTTGGGGAGGACTGAATTCACTTCACGGGTGAACTGCTTGAACATGCGGTGACAGGCTGGGGCTTGAGCTCCGCCCAGGGATGCAAAGCGATCGCCGCGCTTCTGGAAGCCCCACCCCGTCCCGATGGCGGTATTCGACTCTCCTTGGTGGCGGCGGCAGCGGAGGGAGGCCTGCGTTCCCTTGCGGACGATCCTCACAAGGCTGATCCCTCCAGCCCCCGTCGCGAGGTGGGTCCTGCCAGCGATCCTCGCGAGGTTGGTCGCGCCACCCTTGGCGCGGGCCGCGGTCTTCCCAGCGTCCTGCATTCCTTCCTCCTCCTCGGTTGTAGCCCCGGTCGCTGCGCTCGGGGCGTCTGCCGACCCTTGCTTCGCGCACGGCCCGGAGCTCTTGACATTCATTGGTGTTGTGGGTGTGGAGGTCGTGCTACACGCAGTACCGGCTGCCCTTAGAGGACTCGGGCTGACCTCTGCCTCGCTTGGTGTCTGGTTCGGCCCCGAGCACGGCAGCCCCCTTGCGCTTCACGTCCTTGGCCTTGGGCTTCTTCTCTTCGGGATCCGCGGCAGGCAGCTCGAGGAGGGAGAGGCGCCTCTCCTCAGCCCTGGCGCACTTGGTCGCCAAGTTGAACAGCTCCAGGGAGGTGCACAGGTCTTCATGCATCTCCAGCTCCTCCTTCATCTTGACATCGCGCACGCCGTCGGAGAAGGCAGAGATGATGGCCTCCTCCGTTACCCTGGGGATCTTGAGGCGCGCGTTGTTGAAGGGCTGGATGTACTTTTGCAGGTTTTCCCCTGGCTGCTGCTTGATCCGGCGCATGTCACTCACGGCGGGTGGCCGGTCGCGAGTACCTTGGAAGTTGGCGATGAAGCGGGTGTGCATCTCGGCCCAGGAAGAGATCGTGCCTGGGGCCAGATTCAGGAGCCAGGTGCGGGCTCCGTCCTTGAGCGCCATGGGAAACCAGTTTGCCATGACCTTTTCATCCCCGTTGGCAGCTTCGATGCCCAGCTCGTAGAGCTGGAGGAACTCCGTAGGGTCAGCCGTGCCATCATAGCGTGGAGGCAGGTCTAGCTTGAACTTAGCGGGCCACGCGACGCTGCGCAGCTCGGTGGTGAAGCGCGCAGCCCGCCCGTGGCGAGGGGGCCTCGGACGGCGAGAGCTTGGTCTTGCAGGCCTCCCTGCGCAGCGGCTGGGGCAGCGCAGGTCTTGGCGTGCTGGAGCGGGGAGGCGCCGGGCAGCTTCTTCGGGCGAGGAAACTCTTGGCAGCTCTGCTCTTGCAGCGCCTGGCGCTGGGCGAGCAGGTTCCGCCAGGGCCGCGCGCTTTGGGGCCAGGCGCCGTCTTGAGGAGGAGGCGGCCGAGGCGCCCAGAGCTTCATCGCCAGCAGGCGGGTGCGGTGCAGCGAGACGGACGGCACGGGTCGCCTCGCAGCGCGACGAGCTTCGGCGACGCAGTCGAGCCATTCTTCGTAGATGTCGTCGACGGGGCGGTAGCACAGGAGCTCGTTGGCCGCGATGAGCGCGCGTGACGACGAACCAGCGGGGGTGAGTGAAGGCGTGGCAGTGCGGCCGTCCCGCCTCATGGGCGGGTGCTGGGACGACGCTTGCTGCTCGTTCCCCGCCGGGCCGGTGGCGGGGTTGACAGCAGGTGACGGGGAACGAGGAGGACGCCCGCCGATGGGAGCCATCTGGGCGACATGGGAGGCGAGGGCGGCTCGGCGCTCGGCGCGGGCCCGACGAGCATCAGACATGGTTGCGGTGGTCGGGGAAGAACGAGGCGACGAAAGGCAGATCCCGGCGCACCCCTACTTGGCGCGCCAAATGTCGGATTTCGGGTTCCGGCAGACCCTTAAGGTTCGAACTCTGGGGTGCGCGCGGAGATCCAACCCTCCACCGTCTCGTACCTCACCGAATCGCAGGGACCTAAACTACTAGCAAGAACAGCACAAGAGACGCAAGATTTATACTAGTTCGGGCCACCGTTGTGGTGTAATACCCTACTCTAGTTTGTGGTGTGGTGGATTACCCCTGGGGCTGATGAAGAATAGATGCAGGGAAGAACAGCCTCGCGAGGTTTGTTCTTGGTGGAAGCGATGAACTGCTAAGTGGTGTCCCGTCGCTCTAGCTTGAGGATCGGGTCTCTCTCTCTCTCTACTCGGATTCCAAAATGCCTGCCCGGGGGAGAGACTCTACTATGGTGGCTAGCTCTACTTATATAAATGAAGGCCCTGGGCCTCTTCCCAAATATTGAGCGGGAAGGGCACCAACAATTGGCCATTTTGAAGGGGAACAGCGGGTACACTTATCCTGACTAAAGTTGGTCCTCGCCTGCCAAAGGCTCTGGTGATGACGCCTGCTTGGGCTCCATGATGACTGCATTCCAGCCGTTGGGGCTGATCTTGGTCTTGTTGCACCGGAACGGATGACTTTGCTTGATGCTCTTGCCTGCGCTTGCTCCCTTTGCACCAAAGAGGAAAGGAGGACGCTGCGCGGGCTGGCGCCCGACTGGCGCCCTTGGTCGTCATGTCTTGCGTCATGGGCCCCTCGCGAGGTACCCTGCCTTGAACTCTCCGCCTCCTCATGAGCCAGCCTGACGAGGCCATGCCTGAGGAAGCTCTTGGTCATCCGCCCCGCGAGGCTTGGCCCCTCGCGAGGGTCTTGAGCTTGTGTTGGTGAAGATGGGCTGTCCTGGGCCTCCTTTGAGCCAAGCCGCAGGCCGCAGGCAGGCAAGTCTGGGGACCCCCGTTCCCAGAACGCCGACAATGTACACAATCATCATGTAGAAGATGTCGTACGTGATGATGAGGAAGATCAAGACGAAGGGAATGATCATGAAGATGAAGATGCCGGAGCAGACGATGATGGAGACTGGGTGAAGGACCCTCATATTCAAGAGCTGCTTCGCAAGCAGACGGATAACGCAAGAGCTGCCGTCCGAGAGAAAGCCAAGCTGGATCAACTGGAGATAGACGCGGTTACTCCATTGTATGAAGGATGCTGGCCCGAGGATACCCGCCTGAAAGTAACGCTCATGGCTCTGGAGATGAAGGTAAAACACAAAATGACCGACGCATGCTTCGACGAGAACATGTCATTCTGGCACGAATGTCTTCCCAAGGGGAACAAGTGCCCGACCAGTTTCGAGGAGGCGAAGAAAATCGTGTGTCCTTTGGATTTACCGCACGTGAAATACCATGTGCGCATGAACAATTGCATCATTTATCGGGACGAGCACGCAGAGTCTACCATATGTCCGGTGTGCGGCGTCACTCGATACAAGAAGAGGAAGAAAGCTCCTCGAAAATCGGTGTGGTACTTTCCGATCACCCCTCGTCTGCAGCAGCGCGGACCCTAAGGTAGCAAAGCTCCTGCGTTGGCACGCGGATAGGGAGGAGAAGAAGCGGGAAGATGACGGAAATGATCCGCAGATAAATAAAAAAGACAAGATGCTGAGTCACCCTAAGGATGCGAGCCAGTGGCAAGCGTTGAACTTTGAATACCCAGAATTTGGGAAGGATCCAAGGAACATCGTGTTGGGCGCGAGCACCGATGGAGTCAATCCGTTTGGCAGCCAGATAAGCACACATAGCACTTGGTCTGTGTTTGTGTGGATGTACAACCTTCCCCCCTGGTTGTGCATGAAGAGGAAGTACATTCACATGAGTACGCTAATTGAAGGGCGAAACAACCAGGAACGACATCAATCAGATCTGGGGCTGCTGAAGGAGGAGCTAGACACGCTGTGGAAAACGCCAGCCAATACGTGGGACACCGCAGAAAGAATATTTCCCTGAGAGTCGCACTTCTCACGACGGTGCACGACTATCTCGATTACGGATATCTCGCGGGCAGGTAGTCCACGGATTTTCTGGATGCGTAAGGTGCATGGATGACACAACGTATCGCCAGCTAGATAGAGATCCCGGGTCTTCGAAAATCGTGTTCATGGGACATCGAAGGTAGCTTCGCGACGATGACCCGTGGAGGAAACGCAAGGATCTGTTCGATGGTGAAACCGAACCCGAAAATGCCCGTGTCACGAGGCGGCGAGGAAATAGACGAGCTGTTGAAAATTGGAAAGACTGCCCACCGCCGAAAGAAGCAAAAGGCGCCAGAGCCGGAAAAAAGCGAAAGGCGCCAGAGCAGCTGCTGAAGGTATGGAAAACGAGGTCAGTTTTACGGGACTTGCCGTCTTCGAAGATCCACCGTGCCTCATAGCCTTGATGTCATGCATATCACGAAGAACGTGTGTGAGAGTCTGCTTGGTACCCTGCTCAACATGCCAGAGAGGACCAAAGATGGGCCGAAAGCAAGGGCAGACTTGAAATCAATGGGCATCAGGCAGGAGCTTCACGCTAATGATGATGATGATGATGATGATGATGATGATGATGAGGCGAAGCAGGACACAGAAAGTCGTCGCAAAGGCAAAAAGGCCAAGAAGACCGGAAATGACTACCCTCCCGCGTGCTTCACTCTAAGTCAGGAGGAGATCGAGCAGTTTTTCACCTGCCTCCTAGGAGTAAAACTTCCTTATGGTTACGCGGGGAAGATAAGCAGATACCTAGACCCAGCGAAGCAGAAGTTCAGCGGGATGAAGTCTCACGACTGTCACGTGCTGATGACGCAGATACTTCGGTTGCAATCCGTGCGATCATGGACGCGCACGTCCGTGAAACGCTATTTGGCCTATGCAACTTTTTCGACGCCATCTCGGAAGTCGATTGGCGTGAGGCAACTCGAAGGCTACAGAAGAGATCGTGGTGATACTATGCTAGCTTGAGATGTACTTCCCACCCGCATTCTTCGACGTTATGGTGCATCTGCTAGTCCATATCGTGGATGATATCATCCAACTCGGGCCGACGTTCCTGCACAGCATGATGTCGTTCGAAAGGATGAATGGTGTCATCAAAGGATACGTTCGGAACATGTCACGTCCAGAGGGAAGTATAGCGAGGGCTTTCGATCAAGAGTGCATCTCCTACAGCATGAATTATCTAGGCATCGAGAACCCCGTTGGTCTGCCCGTCAACAGGCACCTCAGCAGGCTCGCTGGATGGGGTCACTGTGAGGGTCGCCGCGAAATGCATGTCGACTACGAGGGTCGACTCGCCGACTTTGAAAGAGCAAACCTAGTCGCGCTACAACACATAGACGTGGTCGATCCTTGGGTGGTAGAGCACAAAACCTTTATTGAGAAGACGTACAATGACCGAGGCCAACAGAAGACGAACGGAGATATACTCAAAGAGCACAACTCATGTTTCACGCGTTGGTTCAAGCAGAAGCTTCTGTCGTACCCTTTACATGAAGATTCTTCCGCGGAAGAACAACTCATATTCGCCTTGTCACGGTATGCCGAGCACAACCTGATGACCTATGAGGCGTTTATATCAACGGCTACACATTCTACACCGAGGACAAGGACATGAAGAGTGATGGTTATCAGAACTCCGGGGTAACGATGGAATCCTACACCGGTAAGGACAAGGACAGATACTACGGAAGGATCGAGGAGATCTGGGAGCTGAGCTACGCTGGAGAGAAGGTGTCGATGTTCCGTGTCAGATGGGCCAAGAGCGTCCTAAAAGAAGACCGATATTTCACCACCATGGTTATACCCGAAGCCAAATCCAAGACCGTGGGCGCAAATGTCACCGCGAAAAATGAGCCATGGGTACTGGCTTCCCAAGTGGACCAATGCTTCTTCATTACCGACCCGCCCAAGCCCAGTCGTGTTGTCGTGAGGAGAGGCAAAAGGAAGATCATCGGAATGGATGGAGTAGCCAATGAGCAAGACTTCGACAAGTACGGCGACCCGAAGATCAAACATGACGACGACGATGAAGTAGCAGCACACACAACAAGAAGAAGCAGGACCACCCTACCTAAAGGACGTCCGTTCCACATAAACTCCATTTGCGAAAAAGAAGGGCAAGAAGATTGTGAACAGATAGCTACCTAAGATCGATTGTATTTAAATCGTAGTCTCCATTTCTCGATTGTATTTCATGGGCACTTTTTGATATCATGAATATTTTTAAATTCATGGGCACTTTTTGAATTCATGAGGACACTTGATCTCGATCCCCCTCCATCTCGATCTCGATTCCCCCTCCATCTCGATTCGATCCCCGCACCGTCCCCCGCTCCACCGTCGCCGCCGATGATATTTTCAAGTAAGAAATTTGAACATATTTTTTAAGAAATTATTACTGTTTTTATAAAAAAATATTACTGTTATGATTTAAACAAGTTTGAACATATTTAAACACAAATAAATATAAAAAACAGCATTTAAAATGCATAAAAAAAATATTGGGGAGCTTGGGAATCGAACCCAGGACCTCCTGGTGTGTGTGCTGCGTCTTGACCAATCGGGCTAGTGGGTGGGTTACATTGTAGATAGGGTTAGGTTGTAGATATGGTTAGTGGGCTAGATTAAAACAAAATTCTAATGGCGCACCGAGGAGGTGCGCCATTAGAATAGTGATACTTATGGCGCACGATCGGGCGGTGCGCCATTAGAACCCTCCCTAGCTATCCTCCTCCCTCTCGCCAGATCCCTTGACCCTCTCTCCTCGCCACAGATCCACCCGCTGCTGCCCGACCCACGCCGCCACCGCCCCCGCGCCTCCGTCTCCGTCGCCGCCCCAGTCAGCCCCTGCCCTTCCCCCCATCGCCGTCCGCTCCCAATCCACCCCCTCCCTCGCCTTCACCGCACCCACCCACCCCCTCCCTCGCCTTCCCAGCCCTCGAGCTCCACCGTGCGAGGCGACAGGCAAGGCAGCGGGCAGAATCTGCTTCAACACCGGGCCGGTGAGCCGCGGAACCAGGGCGCGACGACACTCGACCCCTCCACCCCCCTCCACCTCTTCTTCCTTGGGTCGCCGCTGTCTTCCTCAACTTCGGCCACCTCTGTTGCTACTAAGCTGTCGCAGGGCCTCCTTGCGCCTCCCCGGTGAGCTCCGCCTCCTCTCCCCTCTTCCTTCTCGCAAACACTCTGTTTGTCTAGCAAATCAGCGATAATCCTGTTGATTCCGGCTGTAGTATTTCAATCCAACGATGGCGCCGAATGGCAAGTGGCATCATTCTGGGGTATAGTTAGGGCCATGATGGCACAAGCATTTAAACAACTGATACAATATTACAAAAAACAATGCACAATGATTTTGTTAGTAGTTAAGCAAAGAGCAACTTTTCCCCAAGAAAACGAAGAGAATTAGTTTGTAAATACCACTGACAAATGGAACACGCCGATCAGTTATCACTGCAATTTCCAACATATATATGACATTTGTTGTTTGAGTTGTTAGTTTTTCCCATTTCTCGTTCAGTCAATTCAGCCAAATGCTAAACCTTTATACAGAGAGATGGAAACAGATGCTTCCTGTGTAGTATAATTTTTTTTACTAGGTTGCCAGAAGAGGGGGGCTTACTGGTAAAACTACCCGGAATTGTTATGCACAAATTGCTAGTGGTTGCTTGGCCACTCACTACAACTAATTTCACATAACCAAAATGATAAAAAGGGAGATGATGGCAACCAGTTTAGAAAACATTGTACTAGTGAGTGGTAACTAGTTTGAAGAAAATTGTAAATAAGATTCCAGCAAATTAGTGATCTAATTGTGATAATCCTGCTCACATCCCCACTTGCAGCAGAGGCAGGCAATGCCTCTATATGCTCTATTTTACTGCCTAGCTAGAGCACAAACCTAGCCCCAGTTGTGTATTCCCAATTGCTAGTCATCTAACTGATGTTTCCCTAGTTGGGTGAGACTGACTTGGCTCTTTCTTGGAGGAGACAGATCAAACAAGTGTTGTCAGTTTTTGTTTGAACTTCAAAGAGTGTGGTGACTTGGCTCTTAATCCAAAGACTGTTGTCAGTTTTTGTTTGAACTTTGTTTGACTGGAGGAAATTACTCTTAAATGCTAGTCCTATTCTGGTGGAGATTTTTCTTGTCCTGAGTTACATCAAGATATTTTTCGATAATATTATAAAACTGCACGGTGTGTGTTCAACTTGTATCTTCTAGCTTAAGTTTAACTTGTCTGAGTTACACTCAAGTTATAATGTGTTTAACTAGTAAAATTCAGTTAACAACAACATCAGTAAAATTCAGTTAATTAATCAAGAAGAGAAGAGAGAAAGTAGAGAGCAAGAGGAGTACTTGCATTAATCAAACGTTTTACTTTAAACTTGCAAAATTGCAGTACTCCTAAAACAAGCAAGAACTACTGTTGGAGGGCACTCTTGTAGGGATATTCTCTCGCTCATGAAACTTGCACTACTGCAATTTACTCCAAAGATACTATAGTTCTTTGCAAATTCTCTGCTCTACTCCACCGCATGCACTTTGCAATACACTACTCCAATGCATGTTTACTCGCTTAACGTAAAAAGGTACAGAACAAGCAAATCTAAGAAAAGAAGAGAGCTTGTACGCCAAGACATCATCGAGCAGTTCACCGAGATTTTCAAGTTAGAAATACTCCTGTGGGTAGATGAAGAGAGAATATCATGAAGGAACAATTTAGTTTTAATTAATGGAAAAGTTGCATTTACTTGTAGTGAAAGGAACAATTTCAGGTAATTATAAATATTCAATAGCAGCAGAGGCAAGAAGTAGCAGAGAGCAGAGATGCCAACTTTTGATATGCATGCATGCATTCTTTGCTTGTTTATATTCATTCTTGTAAACTGAACATGCTCATCTATCTATCTATCTATCTATCTATCTATCTATCTATCTATCTATCTACCTTAAAGTATGTATGTATGCATTGTATTTTTATTTCCTTTGGAAAGTAAAGTTTATTTCTGGCTGGCTGGCATGATGGCTCATGGATCCCTCAATTGCAGCTACGCTTGAGCTCAATCTGATCTCATCTGAAATGAATCTATAAATACAGAGTGTAGTTAGTTACTGAGTAGCGAAATAGTTGCTGGATGCGATTACTTGCATGGGCCTCGGCTGATGAAGAAAAACTTTATATATATTCATACCGATGTTGACTCTATAAATCATACTTATTGAACATGTTTTATGTGTTGATCCATCAATTGATCACATTGAGAAAGACCATCGTGTCTCGGACCATTTTGCAAAGGTCATGTCTCCGACCATCGTGTCGTGATGAATTTGCAGTACCCGAGAGGCCCTTGAGTTTGCGGAATGTTGATTAACTTCCGTTCCGCAATTGGTATTTCCATATGTCCTATTTTCAGCAAAGGTCATGCTGAAATTTTCCGTGAATTTTAGCATGACTTTGCTAAAATAGGACATATGGGGTACTTATGACTAATGCATGGGCCGGGTATCTTAGTACTTAGTTAAGTAGGATCAACTGCCCGCCATTCTTGCTGCATTAAACCATAGGTGGCAATAGAGCCAAGTGATTAGGCCCAACTTAGAATTCTCCTTAGCATCAATAAACCCTAGATGATAAACCCAACATAGGTGGCAATAGAGCCAAGTGATTAGTGCCAAGTGATTAGGCCCAACCTAGGGTGCCTCGGCATCGATAAACCCTAAATGATGAAAACTTAACTTGGCTGCCCGGATGCCTCGGTGTCGATGAGAACCTAAATGATGTACACTTAGGCTTTTAGGGTGCCTCGGCCGACAAACCCTAAATGATGAAAGCTTAGGATTTTAGGGTGCCTCGGTGTCGACAAACCCTAAATGATGAGACCATGATCTTGTTCCTTGACAATAACCAACTTTTGACCAAACTTTTTCCTATTTAGAGCGAAACATGGCCCACAACGATGAGGCCGGTGGTTCGGGCGGCAAGCAATTCTGGGAGCTGTCCCAGGAGATGGAGGAACAACCTCACCACTATGAGGACACCGCGGAAGACACCGATCCTGATTACACAACCCCTAGTGGCGTCGGGGATGACACCACTGATGGTGCCGCCGAGGATGCCACCACTGATGATGGCGGCGCACACACAGATGGCAGCCAATCGAAGAAGCAAAGGAAGGACCAGCGTCCGAATGCGCTCCGCACCGTCAAGGAGGAATTCACGCAAGTGGACTCCGACGGGAATCCAACGGAGCCCAAACATATAGTCAAGGGGTACTCGGTTCAGCTCTGGTGCATTCTCCGGAGCACCGTCTCGATCAACACTGAGAACCTTAGGCATAAGGACCGAGGGAATTTGCGCAACCTCCTCTTCACGAAGCTGGACGAACGATACAAGTTCCCCGCCGAATTTGAAAACACACGCCTCTCAGGGAATAAAGTGAACAGTGCCGCCCTCACGAAGATGAGCACGGCCCTGTCTACTTGGAGAAGCGCGGTGAAGAAAATGATTGATAAAGGTGATAGTTATGAGAAGATCAAGGAGAAATATCCTTTGATGAGCGAAGATGAGTACAAGGAGTTCAAGATTGTCACATCCCTAGAATTGCTTGACATTAGTTGCATTAAGGCATTCTTTGTGCATCATGTTTAAATTCCAGTTAATTTTGAAATGGGGATTTGTGAAACCCTCAGAATCACTTTTGGAAATGACCTAAATAAAAATCGCTCCAAAAGGGTCCAAGAAAATGCTCATGTGGCCCTCTGAAAATATTGGACAGAGTTAACAACCTAACCAATATTTTTAGGATCCCATAAGTATTTATTTTGGGCATTTGGAATTAATACATTAAATATTTGCCTTGGATATATATTATTATATATATATAATATTGTCCAAAATTATGCCCTTTTGTTGTGGAGCTCTGGAATAATATAGTTAGCTCCTGCAAAAATTGGCATAATTAATTAAATTGGTTTGGTATTTTAAATAAACCAAAACAAATGTCAGAAAAATAGAAAAGGAAACAAAATAGGTAAAAGCCTTACCTGGACTTACCTGGCGCCACTTGGCCCAGCACTGCGCGGCTTGGCTGGCCCAGCTGGCCGGCCCAGCCAGCAGCCCCCCCTCCCTCGTTTCTTCCTCGCGCCGGTGGGCAGCCTGGCGGCCGACGCAGGCACCACCACAACAAGGCCACCTCCACCCTGCCCTGGCCTCCCGACCTCCTTGCGCCGCCACGCAGCCACCCCGCACCTCTCTCGCTCTCTCGTCCCTCCCTTCCCTGAGCTCTCTCCCCTCTCTCACCGAAGCCACCGAGAACGCCGCCGCCAGCCCGCGGCCACCGCCCCTCGCCTCGCCGACATGTCCACGGCCTCCGCCGTGGCGCCTGCCCTCCCTCACCGAAGTTCCCGACGCCGAGCGCCCGAGGCGCCGCTTCACCATTTTCCCTCTCGACCCGCTGGTCGCCGCCGCCAAATTCACCGCCCGTGCCCACCCGAGCTCACCGACGCCTCTCGCAACCACGGTGAGCTCCCGAGTCGATCCCCTCTTCTCCGCTCATTCTCCCCTCTAGCTACCACTTCCCCGTGATCGAACTCGCCGCCGCCATCAAGACGCCGCCGGGCGTACACAGCCACGATGGCTCGGTTCCGAGCACGCCGTCGTCTTCACTGCACCGTGAGGGAGTCCGTAGCACCCACCTTTTCGCCTGCGGTGCCCCTAAGCGCCAACCCCGAAGCGTGTTCGAAGCTCCGGCCGCCAAGCTCGCTCGTCGCGGGCGTCGATCCCGCCGCCCGAGCTCTAACCTCCCACCAAGACCCTCGGCGCCTTCCCAGCTGTCCAGAGGTACTCTTCCTGCCCATTTGGTGGCGGAATGGCCATTTGCACTTGCGCCGCCGTCGGTTCGCCGCGGCTAAACGCCGGCGCTCACGACCGATGACCGGCGTGGGTTGACCCTGCTGGTTTGACCACCCCGGTCATCGACATGCGGGCCCCGCCCGCTTAACTACCCCCGACCGCTTACACATGGGCCCCACGCCTTAATTAATCGTTGTTTATTTTCTCATAAGATTAGTACTAACTGGTGGACCCCACGTGTCAAGATTGACTCGACAAGTCGGCGTTGACCGGTCCCACCTGCATCCACCCAACCCAGCTCGAGTCATCGACGTGTGGCCCCACACGTCAGTTTGACTGGGCGCCCAGTTGACCGCTGACGTCACATCGACGTCAGTCGACGCAGATATATTTTCTAGATTTAATTTAATTCAGAAATTTCGAAAATACTCTAAACTTCTAAAATCATATAAATTCAACCGTAACTCGGATGGAAATAATTTATATATGAAAAATGATCAGAAAAATATGAAGAATCTGTTTATGCCATGATCATGCATGTTTGAACAAGTTAACATCCCTGAATAGGATGAAACATGATTAGGGTAACTTAGTTAATAGCATTTTGAGTTGGAATTCAACCCTGTTTGAATTCCACCCCAAGTAACTTGGTTTATTATTGCATTAGGTGAATTCAGTACCTTAACATGATCATACATCATATATGTGCATTGCATTGATTGCGTTCTCTCTTGTTTGCCGGTAATTGTCCCCTCTCGATAGACGATGTACCGACGATGATTATTCGATGACACCGATGAAGAACTATTATCTTCAGAAGTGCCAGGCAAGCAAAACCCCCTTGTTCATTCCGATATAATCCCACTCTCTCGCTCCTGCTCTATTTTATTGCATTAGGACAACAACGACTCAGGTGTTACTTGCTGCGGTAGCTGAACCCCTTGATCCTTTGCATGACCTGTCATTCCACAGTAATTAGATGAAACCCACTAGCATGAGTAGGAGTTGTTTGAGCCCATGTTGTGCCTACTCATTCATGCTTGTTTGTCATGCCTGCTACTGCTTAGAGTTGAGTCGGGTCTGATTCATCGGGACTGAATTGGAATTGTTACGAACATGTCCTATTGTGTGTGAACTAAGTGTGTGAACACGATTTGGTAAAGGTAGCGGTGAGAGGCCATGTAGGAGTACATGGTGGGTTGTCTCATTGCAGCCGTCCTCAGGAACTGAGTTCTGTGTTTGTGATCCATGAAACAGCTACTACCACGCATTGGGATCCTTAATTGACCCTCTCGGCTTCTTAACCACCCTTGTCCACAACCGGGAGTTGCAAGTAGTTTCGTGTTTGTAGCATGTCAGGGGCCGACGCAACGCTGACCTTAGGGGTGGGTTGTGTTGCGGTAGGCACCGTGGTCTGTGTACCGAAAGTGCCCGCTTGGTATCTCGGGAACCCCGCACACATCGTTCGGGCTGTATGGGAAACCTCGCCGACTCTCATGGATGGAACCCGAATAGGCGATAAACCTGGACTAGGGATTTGAGTGTTTAGGTAGGCTGTGGCCGACACCCACGCTGGGCTTCCGCTGAAGGTTGCCGAGTACATGTCGTGTAAACGACGGTAAGTGGTGAGAGCGTGTGAAGAAGTACACCCTGCAGGTTTAATATGATCTATTCAATAGCCGTGTCCACGGAGAAGGACTTCGGTTGCCTATATCAGTTCATAGACAAGTGAAAGTGGATACTCCAAAATGCGCAAGATAAGCGTGAGTGCTATGGATGGCGTTCTCGAGGAAGACGGGAGCGGGTCCATAGTGGTGTATTTGATATGGTGAATATGTGGACTCGTAGCGCCACCTCAAAAGAGTTACTTGCAATGTAGTTCGTGATAGCCACCGAGTCAAAGCTGGCTTGCTGCACCAAACTCCACCACCCCTTTTGATAATGATGCATATGTAGTTAGATCTGATGTAAGTCTTGCTGAGTACAATTGTACTCACGCTTGCTTATTTTATGTTTTGCGAGAGACGCGGTCCTCGCTAGTAGTTCCGCTTGGGCTTGACGTTTAGCTTGTTACCTCAGCTACGATCTTGTGCCTCGGCAGGATTTGGTAGATAGTCGCTTCTCAGCCTTTTTCATTTATAGTTGTCTGCACTCGCACATGTTTAGCTTCCGCTTGTGCTTTGACTTGTATGCTTTGAGTGTTGGGTCATGAGACCCATGTTTGTAATATCTCGCTCTTCGGAGCCTAATGAATAATATTTTGAGTCGTAGAGTTATGTTGTGATGCCATGTTGTATCTACGCATATTGAGCATAATGTGTGTATGTTTGAAATGCTTAGTATGTGTGGGATCCGACAAACTAGTTGTTTATCCTTGGCAGCCTCTCATATGGGGAAATGTAGTCTCGTGCTTCTGAGCGATAGTAGTCCGCTACAGCCCGGTTCACCGGAGTCCTGCTAGCCCAGCACTACTGCTTGGACACTTGACTGGCCGGCATGTGATTCATTTCGTTCCTATGTCTGTCCCTTCGGGGAAATGTCACGCGGTGATACTTGGAGTCCTGCCTAGCCTGCTACAGCCCGGGATACCGGAGTCCTGTTAGCCCAGTGCTACAGCCCAAGTTCATACGTTGATGGCCGACATGCTCGATGTGATTCATGTATGCCTGTCCCCATGGGTTAGCGCCGCTTTGGGTTCACGACTAGCCATGTCGGCCCGGGTTCTTTGGCATGTGGATGCTAGCGACACTATCATATACGTGAGCCAAAAGACGCAAACGGTCCCGGGCCATGGTAAGGCGACACCCGTGGGAATACCGTATGTGAGGCCACAAAGTGATATGAGGTGTTACCAGCTAGGTCGATGTGACTTGGAATCGGGTCCCGACAGCGTTGGTATCGAGCCTGATCGTCAGAGGATTACCAAGCCAAACTGGTCAAGTTGTGTCTAGAAATGCTTTAGTTATATAAGGGAATTGATTGTGGAAGGAACGTAAGGCTCTTTTTACTCCTTATACCTCATGACCTTCTCGATCTGAGTCATCCTCTTCTCTTCTACGGGTTTAAGAACTAGGCTTCTCATCTATCTATTAGGATGACGTGTTACTAACCCATAGACTTGTAAGATTGTTGGTTTTAATCCCGCTCAGTTCCTACTATTTCGTATGATAACCGTTGATCTCGTAATCTTGTTATGATGTTGTTGAGTGGTTATGCCACCATTTTCTGCAGGATGTCTCAAATCATTTTGAGCATTTACAGCCGCTATGTCGTCCGAGTCATCCTGTGTCTCTAAATAGTCCGATGCATTTGCAATCCTTTCCTCTGTTCTCGATGTCCTTTTGGGCCGATTAAGCACACTAACCCAACAATGAGGCACCCATTGCCTCGACATATATGTTGAACTATTATTATGACCCTAGGTGTCTAGGAAGTCACCTAGCGATTTAGCAATGCTGTTGCATCCCCAAAGTGATGATTCCGCCATCACTTTGAAAGCATCCGTGATGCCATTTAGTAATAGGCATTCTACTCCGGGTTGTCGGACCCAGATTCATCCTACTTCATGTTGTTAGTATTTGCTAGCGCCTTTAGGATATTAGTAACCTTGCGATAGTCCTCAAGTCCGTGGTATTCTCCTTCTTCCAAATACCATGAACTAATTATGGCAGAAGTTCTTTTGAACCAAAGATCACAATAAGAGTGCTCTTGAGGAGTTCTCCATTCATAATTGTGAATCTGCCAATCCTACCTTTCTCGCATGGGTTATCCGGAAGAAATGTTGAGCTTGCTCGACATACTAATCTGTGCATCCACAACTCGAGAAAATTATATGTTCCTTTGAGTTGTTCTCTTAGATGCCTTCTCGACCTTCATCTATCAATTGATAGCCAAGGGTATGTGTGCATTTGTGTTCATCGATGCATTTTATCCTTGTGGTCCGTCAAGCCATTCTATTCCGAATGACTAGGAGAAACAAACTCGAAAGACTCATCCATTTCCGGATTGGGTCAAAGTAGTTGTATTCCGCAGACCAAAACGCCAATTCAGCTTTTGATTCTGTTCTACCCTGAAGTATTGCCATCTTTATGCCAAGAATGTCATGAGAATTGCACCTCCTCTTATGCACTCTTGACGCAGTGATACTTCTCACCATCATCATTCATTCCTTGGTCTTCGTGTTGTTGTACCCGGAATGCCGACAAGTGAATTGTGATGTGTGACATCAATACTCCGAGCAACTCATTGCTTGGTAGTGAATGGACAATATTCTCATTTTTAGCGTGTTGGTTATTAAACCATCATCCTAAGGTTGATCGTGCTACCTAGTCCTTATTTCTGGTGCGCACTTCGATTGATGAGTTAGGATTGTGTCGAGTCCTCACTCATTTGGTCATTTCGTCTTGCCCTGAAAAGCAAGATTGTTCTCGAGCTTAGTAACATACCGGTGGTTCGTGACTTTCCAAATATCTTCTTGGAAGTGTTACCGGGTTGTTCCCTGACTGTTATGTTGAGCTCGTGATCAAGTTGGTTCCCTGTGGACCACCCTTTCTCCAAGAATCTGTGTTGGATATTCCTGAGCTAGTTGGTTAAGCTAGACAATAACTTGGAGAGTTGGAAGATAAAAGCTTGCCTAACCTAGTTCGATCCAAAGGGATATTCTTGTGTAGTGTGTGTTGAAGAAAGATGATACCTTCATCGATTGGTCCTCGTGATCGATTCTTCGGAGCTATTGTCCTACCAACTCTTTGACTTGAGTATGGGCCATTGTCAAGCCAAATCGAACTAACGATATTCGTAATGTTGTCTTACTCGTGGTTGATCCCGCGAGCATACACCATTACATCTTTGGTCTGACCAATACTATCACGTGTTCACATGATGGTGGAAGTCCAGTGATATGGAAATTCCGATGAGTTGCTGTTGAGCCCATCAGTAGCATTTTGTCTCCCCCATGAGTCATGTGGAACACCAACGTAGTATTGGAAACTTGTGTAAGCATTTCTTCGTGTTTCGTTCATGAAGCATATGTTTGGATGAAAGTAGTGACTCCCTCTAGTTCATATGCATCTGGTGTAAGTTGCCGCCATGAACTTGAGGAAGGTTGGTTTTGTTTCCTCGGGAATCATCCCAAGTCAGTCATGCACGTGCGAAGTATTCTATGGCATGATAGACTGATCATCTTCATTTCGTATGAATTCCATAGCACACCAAGCCACTGATTGACTTGATCAAGGAAAAGAAGTCTATGCTTGGGATCTAATCCATGGACTTGTGTAAAGACTTCGATACCCTCGATGATGGCTCCCCACCCGAATTCGGTAGTGTTTTATTATAAGACTACCATGTGGTCATGCCTGTCTAGGACAACGTGTTCATATGTTTGTAGCAAAACCAGCTCACGTTTTGGAGCTTGTTATCGTAGTTCATGTCCCGAGAATCTCGCAACGCCATCTCGTCGATTTGTGTTGCAACCCTTCCTTTTCGGACATGATGAGTCTGAAATATCCTAACACCAACCAGATCTGAATCTCAGGCAGATATGATGGTTGGAACATTCCAACAGTTGCATTTCGTTCCCAGCTTGCACCATCCTTGTGCTATCTCGCTATAGACTGTCTTCTTGGCAATTCTTGTCCAGGTCCATGTTTATCTTCAACAGTGGAATTACCATGGGTCCCCCCCCCACCTTCGATGATAAGCAAATCATCCATTGCGTTGTCTTCAACAAGGTAGTCCACATCATCCATTCTAGTCAGGGTGTACTATTCCTTTGCACTCCGTCAAACGATCGTTGTGATTGCCTTTGGCTGGTATAAAAGGTTCCAATGATCTATGGATCAAAAGTAATTCTTTTTGCCACTTAAAGGAATAGTTCTTGCGTCACCTTTTCGAGGTGCCCCGCTATTGAATCATGGCAAATATTTTCCTCCACCTTGACACCTCCACCATCTTCCTAAAGCGTGGAATTGTTGCCACCACTCAAACTTCGTTGTTGTTCTTCCATCCCTCTCGATGCATTTTGTGTCTCAACTCGAGATGTGACACCATCTCAAATCCGTGAGTTGATCATGTTTACCTGATCTTTATTAAGATCGAATCATGTAGGGTTTCCCCTTCTTTCTGTTGTCAAGTCGGGTGAAGATCTCAAGACGCCAAGACCAAGAAGATGGAGTGAACCAACATCTTCGAGAAGGCAATTGGATCATGAAGATTGTGATAGTCTGTGACCTCCTTTTCCCCTTACTCACGCCTTGAATCTCGGGCGAGATTCTTGTTTAGTGGGGGTGAGTTGTCACATCCCTAGAATTGCTTGACATTAGTTGCATTAAGGCATTCTTTGTGCATCATGTTTAAATTCCAGTTAATTTTGAAATGGGGATTTGTGAAACCCTCGTAATCACTTTTGAAATGACCTAAATAAAATCGCTCCAAAGGGTCCAAGAAAATGCTCATGTGGCCCTCCTGAAAATATTGGACAGAGTTAACAACCTAACCAATATTTTTAGGATCCCATAAGTATTTATTTTGGGCATTTGGAATTAATACATTAAATATTTGCCTTGGATATATATTATTATATATATATAATATTGTCCAAAATTATGCCCTTTTGTTGTGGAGCTCGAATAATATAGTTAGCTCCTGCAAAATTGGCATAATTAATTAAATTGGTTTGGTATTTTAAATAAACCAAAACAAATGTCGAAAAATAGAAAAGGAAACAAAATAGGTAAAAGCCTTACACTGACTTACTCGGCGCCACTTGGCCCAAGATCACTGCTGCTTGGCTGGCCCAAATGGCCGCCCAGCCCAGCAGCCCCCCTCCCCTCGTCGTCTTCCTCGCGCCAGCAGTGGGCAGCGTGGCCGACGCTGCACCACCACGCCAAGCCCACCTCCACCCTGCTGCCTGCCTCCCCGACCTCCTTGCCGCCACGCAGCCACCCCGCACCTCTCTCGCTCTCTCTCGTCCCTCCCTTCCTCGAGCTCTCTCCCCTCTCTCACCGAACGCCACCGAGAACGCCGCTGCACGCCGTGTACCGCCCTCCCTCGCCTCGCCGACATGTCCACGGCTCCGCCGTGACGCCTGCCCTCCTCACCGAAGTTCCCGACGCCGGAGCGCCCGAGGCGCCGCCCCACCATTTTCCCTCTCGACCCGCTGGTCGCTGCCGCCAAATTCACTGCCCGGTGCCCACCCGAGCTCACCGACGGCTCCTCGCAACCACGGTGAGCTCCCGAGTCGATCCCCCTCTTCTCCGGCTCATTCTCCCTCTAGCTACCACTTCCCCGGATCAAACTCGCCGCCCATCAAGACGTCGCCGGGCGTGTACACAGCCACGATGGCTCGGTTCCGAGCACGCCGTCGTCTTCACCGTACCCGTAGGAGTCCGTAGCACCCACCTTTTCGGCCTGCGGTGCCCCCTAGCGCCAACCCCGAGCGTGCCCGAGCTCCGGCCGCCGCGCAGCTCGTCGCCGGCGTCGATCCCGGCCGCCCCGAGCTCTAACCTCCCCACCAAGACCCTCAGCGCCTTCCCAGCTGTCCGTAGGTACTCTTCCCGGCCCATTTGGTGGCCGGAATGGCCATTTGCACTTGCGCCGCCGCGTCGGGTTCGCCGGCGGCTAAACGCCGCGCCACGACCGATGACCGCGTGGTTGACCCTGCCTGGTTTGACCACCCCGGTCATCGACATGCGGGCCCGCCCGCTTAACTACCCCGACCGCCACACATGGGCCCCACGCCCTTAATTAATCGTTGTTTATTTTCTCGTTAAGATTAGTACTAACTGGTGGACCCCACGTGTCAAGATTGACTCGACAAGTCGGCGCTGACCGTCCCACCTGCCATCCACCCAACCCAGCTCGAAGTCATCGACGTGGCCCCCACACGCCAGTTTGACTGGGCGCCAGTTGATCACGACGTCACACCGACGTCAGTCGACGCATATATATTTTCTAGATTTAATTTAATTCAGAAATTTGAAAATACTCTAAACTTCTAAAATCATATAAATTCAACCGTAACTCGGATGGAAATAATTTATATATGAAAAATGATCAGAAAAATATGAAGAATCTGTTTATGCCATGATCATGCATGTTTGAACAAGTTAACATCCCTGAATAGGATGAAACATGATTAGGGTAACTTAGTTAATAGCATTTTGAGTTGGAATTCAACCCTGTTTGAATTCCACCCCAAGTAACTTGGTTTATTATTGCATTAGGTGAATTCAGTACCTTAACATGATCATACATCATATATGTGCATTGCATTGATTATGCTTCTCTCTTGTTTGCCGTAATTGTCCCTCTCGATAGACGATGTACCGACGATGATTATTCGATGACACCGATGAAGAACTATTATCTTCGAAGTGCAAGCAAAACCCCTTGTTCATTCTGATATAATCCCACTCTCTCGCTCCTGCTCTATTTTATTGCATTAGGACAACAACGACTCAGGTGTTACTTGCCATGTAGCTGAACCCCTTGATCCTTTGCATGACCTGTCATTCCACAAGAATTAGATGAAACCCACTAGCATGAGTAGGAGTTGTTTGAGCCCATGTTGTGCCTACTCATTCATGCTTGTTTGTCATGCCTGCTATCGCTTAGAGTTGAGTCGGTCTGATTCATCGGGACTGAATTGGAATTGTTACTAACATGTCCTATTGTGTGTGAACTAAGTGTGTGAACACGATTTGGTAAAGGTAGCGGTGAGAGGCCATGTAGGAGTACATGGTGGGTTGTCTCATTGCAGCCGCCCTCGTGAACTGAGTTCTGTGTTTGTGATCCATGAAACAGTTACTACCACGCATTGGGATCCTTAATTGACCCTCTCGGCTTCTTAACCACCCTTGTCCACATCCGGGAGTTGCAAGTAGTTTCGTGTTTGTAGCATGTCAGGGGCCGCACGCAACGCTGACCTTAGGGGTGGGTTGTGTTGCGGTAGGCACCGTGGGTCTGTACCGAAAGTGCCCGTTTGGTATCTCGGGAACCCTGCACACATCGCTCGGGCTGTATGGGAAACCTCGGCGGACTCCTGCGGATGGAACCCGAATAGGCGATAAACCCGACTAGGGATTTGAGTGTTTAGGTAGGCTGTGGCCGACACCCACGCTGGGCTTCCGCTGAAGGTTGCCGAGTACATGTCGTGTAAACGACGGTAAGTGGTGAGAGCGTGTGTGAAGAAGTACACCCCGCAGGTTTAATATGATCTATTCGAATAGCCGTGTCCACGGAGAAGGACTTCTGGGTTGCCTATATCAGTTCATAGACAAGTGAAAGTGGATACTCCAAAATGCGCAAGATAAGCGTGAGTGCTATGGATGGCGTTCTCGTAGGAAGACGGGAGCGGGTCCATAGTGGTGTATTTGATATGGTGAATATGTGGACTCGTGTGCGCCACCTCAAAAGAGTTACTTGCAATGTAGTTCAGATAGCCACCGAGTCAAAGCTGGCTTGCTGCAGTCAAACTCCACCACCCCCTTTTGATAATGATGCATATGTAGTTAGATCTGATGTAAGTCTTGCTGAGTACAATTGTACTCACGTTTGCTTATTTTATGTTTTGCAGAGAGACGACAGTCTCGCTAGTAGTTCCGCTTGGGCTTCGACGTTTAGCTTGTTACCTCAGCTACGATCTTGTGCCTCGGCAGGATTTGGTAGATAGTCAGGCTTCTCAGCCTTTTTCATTTATAGTTGTCTGTACCCAGACATGTTTAGCTTCCGCTTGTGCTTTGACTTGTATGCTCTGAGTGTTGGGTCATGAGACCCATGTTTGTAATATCTCGCTTCTTGAGCCTAATGAATAATATTTTGAGTCGTAGAGTTATGTTGTGATGCCATGTTGTATCTACGCATATTGAGCATAATGTGTGTATGTTTGAAATGCTTAGTATGTGTGGGATCCGACAAACTAGTTGTTTATCCTTGGCAGCCTCTCATATGGGGAAATGTAGTCTCGTGCTTCTGAGCGATAGTAGTCCGCTATAGCCCGGTTCACGGAGTCCTGCTAGCCCAAAGACTACTGCTTGGACACTTGACTGGCGGCATGTGATTCATTTCGTTCCTATGTCTCCCTTCGGGAAATGTCACGCGGTGATACTTGAGTCCTGCCTAGCTGCTACAGCCCGGATACCGGAGTCCTCATAGCCAAAGGCTACAGCCCAAGTTCATACGTTGATGGCCGACATGCTCGATGTGATTCATGTATGCCTGTCCCCATGGGTTAGCGCCGCTTTGGTTCACGACCAGCCATGTCGGCCCGGTTCTTTGGCATGTGGATGCTAGCGACACTATCATATACGTGAGCCAAAAGACGCAAACGGTCCCGGCCATGGTAAGGCGACACCGTGGAATACCGTGCGTGAGGCCACAAAGTGATATGAGGTGTTACCAGCTAGGTCGATGTGACTTGGAATCGGGTCCTGACAAAGATCAAGTGCTCGACCAAAGCAACCTCCGAATCAAGTCGATGGGGGAAATAAATGCGGAGTTGAACTTAGGGGAACACAAACTCGGTCCCGGCGGTTACAGAGTGGCAGAGCCTATATGGGACAAGGAGGACGTCAGACACATAACGAGTGACAAAGGCCGCTTTAGGTATGTCCCTCGTTTGATCTTGATTTGATGGTAGCCCAACCTCAAATCCATCTTGAGAAGATCGAGGATCCAAATAGCTGATCATATACAGTCGTTGATCCCGGGAGCTACTTGTTCTTGATAGTGACCAAATTGACAGGTCGGGTAATCTACAACCATCCGATCCGTTCATCCTTCTTGACGAAGAGGACGGGCAAGCCCATGGAGATGAACTAGGACCTGAAACCTTTGCAAGGACTCATCGGTTGTTTTTAAGTTCACTAGTTCTAGGGGTGCCATCTTATAAGGTCTTCTAGAGATTGGGACGGTCTCGGAATAAGATCTATCACTAACTCGACATCCCCGTCTGTGGAACACCGGCAGTTCTTCCTAGACATCCGGGAAATCACGGACCACCGGAATATCTTCGAGATCCGGAAGAGGGTTGGTATTTATGAGTAAAGTCGACGCTAGACACTTGGGTTAAAAACATCCACCGCTTTTGCCCAAGGATGGGTAAGTTGAACAGTTCTAGTAGAGCAATCGATCTGGCATAATGGGCTGACATCCAGTCCATACCAAGATGATGTTTATGTCCGAGGACTTAAGAGCTATTAGAGATGCGAGAAAGACTAATCGTCGACAAGAATTTCATTCCCATGACTTATTCTAGAGGTTTGCCATTCTAGAACCTGGAGTTTGAATTTCCATGGAGGTAGGCATGTCGCAGAATGTAGGTGTGTAATCGAGCATAGCTCTCTTAAATAAATGAATGAGATGCTCCAAGATCAAAAGAACAGCTTGCCGGATGGCAATTAACAAGAAGCGCATCTGAGGACTTAATGCTTGGGATCCTCATAGGTTTCTTCAGAGACATAGTTGACATGGCCAACAGCGTGGCAACGGCTTGGCATAGGGAACTTTCCTCGCTGGCTTGCCGCGCCAAAGATTTTCCAGCTTGATTGGGGTTGTTCTGGGACACTCTCAATATAGTGGCCTGCCTCCACATTTGAAGCAAGTGATCACATTTTGGGCTACATTAGCGCTTGGACTCCATATGTCTTGGGTGGAAAATACGGTTGGTTGGGGCGAGGCTTCAAGGATGGCCTCGGGTGTACTTGGTGGTAGAGCCAGATTTGGAACCCAACCCCGCTTCGGGACCCAGAGCTTGATGACGATCTGAATCACGGATGTGTTGCGTGAAGCCTCAAGTCGCTCCGCCTTCCGGCACTGATAGCCTTATTGACTAGCTTCAGAAAGAGGTATTCATGCACGGAGATCTCGGCGAGCTCGTGGCTAAGTCCTCACGGAACCTCGCCTCGCTTTAGCATCGGTAGAAACTTCTTCGAGCATAACGTACAATCCAATTCAAGGGTCGTAGGCATCCACCGTCACCGCCTTGGGTGAAACTGCAGAATTCTCACGCTTATGTCCATAAGTCCTTCGAATATGGTGCTCGCGAAGGCGGCAATCAATTCATCCTGTTGTAATTTTTCAGCCGGACGATAGCCTCATAGTTTTCCCACCGTAGATCGCGTGGCCTTCCATGATAGGCGTAAAGATAACCCCTCACCACATTGGCGGAGCGCATTGTGGTGGATATCATGAGCTAATCATCTCGCGCCAGTGGCTCGACGGAGCATTTGAACTTTGAGGATATAGTTTGAACGGGTCATTGAGTGAAACCCCATCGCTTCTTCTGGCGGTTGTGTTTTGTTCAATCCGCCCAATAAGCGTTGGTTTCAGGCTATTATGCTCGCTTCCAAAGATCACCTCACCCAAAGATGGCGTTATGCGTATTCACATTGCTGCATCGCCTCTCCCCGCCTCGGAACAGCAGGAGAATTTCGTCGTGACCATCCCGAGACAAAACAAAGGTTTAAACCAGATGGCAGAATTTAACAAGGAAGTGCGGAAGGTAATGATGATGGAATGCAAAGATGTTTAACCGTATGACATGGTAATATAAACTGCCATATATATATATACCAACGGTCATACACACCATTCATAGTTTAGTACAAGCCCGACGGAGTACAACTATAAGGAAAGGCTACATCTCATCGAAGCATTCCAACTCCTATACTATTTTTCTACACTTCCTAATGATACACACCAAGTCGATTCCACCAGTCACGCAGACGGTGGAAACACAACCACTACCATACTAGGAATACTACTACTATCTCTGTGCAGCTCCATAGTAGTCCTCATAGAAGTCACCACCTGCACTGAAGTGGGATGATCGTCCTGAACAGATACCTCGTGGGGCCTGGGACCATAAGGACTCTGATGTGGTCGTGGACCCACAAACGGTGGCGACGAGGCCCACGAGGAGGAGTGATGCCTCCAACCTCACGCCACTCCATGAAGTCCGCATTCCACGGGTACAAGTCTCGCATGTCCATATCCGCTTGCAACGGCAGGTGCAAACCTAGTCGAGTAGCCCAGTGGTCCGAACGGGCATTATATAGCCCATACGCAGCGTCTGCTCACGGTCCTTGTCCTCCAAAGAACTCAAGAGTAAAGGAAGGAGTGAGTCCTCATGGATGCATCACCGACAAGCTCAAGGTAGCCATGCGCCCGTGAAGAGATGCGGCATATAGCGGAAGTCGTTGCTTTCAAAGCAGTCCTGCTCGAATAATAGTCATCATGGAATAGGCTGCATCTGTACATATCTTCCAATAGTGATTCCGAGCCCATAAGAACAAAGGAAGTGGCTCAAGAGTTCGGATAGGATGGATAAACCGCATCGCAGATATTGGCTTGATTGAATCCCGAATCGCTTCCTCGACTATATTCAGATACCATCGATAACCAGCCTCAATCATCACCCTAACTAACATGGTCGTGTGACCGCACATCAATGCATGGTCGTAACCACTTGGTTCGGGAACGGGTGGCCATCCGAAAACAGCCATAATGCAAAGGCATTAGAATTCCTAGGGAAAATCGCAAAGATAACATCTCAGAATGCTCAAATCAAATTTGAGACATTCAAAATCAGATTTGCAAAACCACCAACAACATCATATCAAGGTTCTGGTTCAAATGGTAGCATACTAAAATTTAGTAACACCGGATGTAAACCAACAATCCTACAAGGTACTACTTCGATAGTAACACGTGAACTCCCGAGAGAGAAGAGAGCCTAGTCCTATACCCACGTTGAATGAGAAGAGGATGACTGATTAGAGGCAAGGTAAAGGAGTAAAAGAGCCTTACGCCCTCCCACAATCAATTCCTACATATAGCTAAAGCATTTCTAGACTCAACTTCACTTGGCTTAGCGGACCACAGCAGCCCGCTCGATGCCAACGCTGTCGTGACCCCGATTCCAAGTCACATCGACCTAGTGGTAACACCTCATATCACTTTGCGCCTTCACGCAGGTATTCCACGGTGTCGCTTACCATGGCCCGGACCGCTTATGCCTTTTGCTCACGATATGACAAAGGTCGCTAGCATCCACATGACAAAGAACCCGGCCATACTAGTCGTGAACCCAAAGCGCACTAACCTATGGGGACAGTACATGAAACACTTCGAAAGCATGTCGGTCATCAACGTGATGAACTTGGCTGTAGCACTGGTTGGACCCGGATCCCGCTGTAAGTGAAATAGGTGACTCCAAGTATCACCGCTGCGGACATTTCAAGGGATGTATATAGAACGAAATGAGTCACATGCCGGCCAACAAGTGTCCAAGCAAGAGAAGGCTAGCAGACTCCGTGAACCGGCTGAAGCGACTATCACGTAATGTAGACTACATTTCCATATGAGAGGCTGCCAAGGATAAACAACTAGATTGTCGGATCCCACCATACCAAGCATTTCAATCATACACTAATATGCCCGATATGAGTAAATACAACAAGGCATCACAACAAAACTCTACAACTCAAGTACTTTATTTAAGAGGTCCGAGGAGCCATACATAACATAGTCATACAGTAGGGTCATGACCCAACACTCAAGTCATACAATCATACAAGCACATGCGAAAAGTAGTCCGAGTAATGCACTCTAGAAAGAAAGAAAGCTTGTTGGAGCCTTTCTATCTACAATGGCTCTTCAAGTCTTAGATCGCCACCTGGGTAGCTTACCCGTCAAGTCAACATCTACATAGAACTCATTGAGGGGTAGTATAGTCCTCCTAAAAATATTGATTACAAACATGAGTACAAAGTACCAGCAAGTCTTACCACGTAATCCCATCATACATGCACATTCTCAAGGAAGGAAGTGGAGTTAATTTGCAGCAAGCCAGCTTGACTCTGGCTAGACTATCCACGTGACACACTTTGTAAAGCATTTTGTCGTATAACGAGTCCACTATTCACCATCACAATACTCCACCGTGGATCCTCTCTCGCCATCCCCGAGAGGGCCATCCACTTACACTCACACTTATCTTGAGGCTTTTAGTAGTATCCATTTACTTGTCTATGAACTGATATAGGTAACCCAGAAGTCCTTCCTGCGACACTGCTATTCAATAGATCATATTTAACCCCCGCAGGGTATACTTCTTCACACACGCTCACTACTCTCTATCGCCGCATACGACATGTACTCGCAACCTTCAAGCGAAGCCAACGTGGTGTCGGCCACACTTACCTCCTAAACACTCAAGTCCCTAGCTGTTATTTATTCGGTTCCATCCGCAGGAGTCCGCCGAGGTTTCCCATACAGCCCGAACGATGGTGCAGGGTTCCTAGATACCAAACGGGCACTGTACATCAACACGCAGGTTTTACCGCAACACAACCCACCCCTAAGGTCACGCTATGTATGCCCCAAGATGCTACAAACACCGTAAACTACTTGCAACTCCCGACTATGAATGTGGTGGTTAAGTCGAGAGGGTCCATTGGTTTCGGCCCAATGCGGTAGTAGCTAGTTCATGGATCACAAACACAGATCTCGGCTTAAGTTCGCCTCAATGAAACAACCCACCATGTACTCCTACATGGCCTCTCATCGATACTTTTACCAAATCGTGTTCAACACTTACACTTCGAACCAACACAACCTTTCACTCCAGCTCATCATCCCATGAGCCGCACTGACACAACTCTAAGCATAGCAAGCATAGCATGGTAGGAATCACAAACATGGCTCAATCAACTCCACATACTAGTGGGTTTCATCTAGTTACCGTGCAATGATGTGTCATGCAAAGGAAGTGGGTTCAACTATCGCAGCACACAACACTTGAATCGCGCTGTCTTAATGCAAAGAAATGAGAGCGTAGAACATGGGTTTGTATCGAATGATCAATGAATTGCTTGCCCGATGGAACTGGGTAGAGAACTGCCCTCTCGTGTGGGTAATCGAGGTTATCTTCGGGGCAGAACCTATCATGAAAACACACCAAAGTAAACATACAACCAATATGCAACAATATGATGCATGCGACATGGCAAGATGAATGTGTTGGCCTAATGCAAGTTGAAGGATGGATGATCTCATTTGAACCAAAGGTTCAAATGATAGATCATGTGAGTTAGTCCTAATGGTGCAAAATCTTAATCTGGTTATTCAGCATAGTTAACTTGTTTTAACATGCATGAAACCTGTACCAATGGATAGAGTGTATTTTTCTGATAAATTTTCATATATAAATCTTTTGCATTTGAGTTCTAGAATAAAAGTTATAAGCATTTGAATTTGAATTATATTCGAATTTATTATATAGAATTAATTCCAATTTGAATTAATGCGCAAGATGAGGTCAGATGACGCGTGGGGGTCAACGGGTCATCAAACCGACTCAGTGGGACCCGTGATGTCGTGTTAGATTAACTAATTAGTTTTAATTAAAACTAATCCTAATTAGTTTAATGGGGGTCCACTGCCATTGGCCTGAGGGTCAGGCCCACGGACGGTCAACTCACCTGCTGCTCAGCCGCCGCAGGCCAGACGCAAGGAAAAGTGCTTTGCCCTTCCGGCTCCAAATGGAGCGCTGAGCACCCACGTGATGCTGGAGGTGAGCCGCGTTAGTGGTGGAGTCAGGGGTTAGGTGGCCGAGGGGCGGGCGACGCAGTCAAGGCGCGACCGGGTTCCACCACGGGCTCGGCCACCACGGGTTTGGGGTTAGAGGCCCAGCAGGCGCGGAAGTGCACCGCTACCTGCTGGGGGTGGTGAATGCGATGACGAAAAGGCATATTAGGTGACCGAGGCCTGCTTGCCACGAAGCTCATGCTGGGTTCGGTGATCATCGAGCGCTGGGTGCAAGAAGAAGAGAACGAGAGGATGTGGAGTAGCTAGGCTCACGGTGAACCTGTGGAGAACTTCACTGGGTTCGAGGCGGATCGATGCGCGGGCGGCGACGGCGATGGGGATCTCCGGCTCTTTGAGCTCTGCCAGGCTCGGTAGTGGCCTGGGTGGAGCTTTAGGGAACTAGCTAGCTAGGGGTAACGGGTGCGCGAGCTGCCGTATGGCGGGAGGAGTATGAGCGGGAGCGCATGACGTGGCGCTGCCGGCGATGGCGCCGGGCTGTGTGAAGTAGCGAGAGAGAGAGGCGGGGGGGTGAGGTGTCCGGGAGGTCGGGGTGACGTGCGGGTCGCCCAGGCGTAGGCGGCGAGGGATGAGGTGGCGGGCGTGCCAGTGGCGCTATACCAGCCGCGGCATTGCAGTTGCTCGTCAAGCCAAGAAGCCATCATGCTGTCGCTGGGCTGGCCGGTGTGGGCTTGTCAAGGGCTTATGTGTAGGTTTTTTCATTTTTAGTCTTTTTCTATTTCTCAGAATCTGCTTAGGTTTTTAAAAATACCAAAACTATTTCAAAAATTACCAAAATGCTCCGGTCACTTGTTGGAATATTCCCAACATGAAACATTTTAGTTTGACAATTTTTGAACACTTAAAATATTTTCCATAATTTAAAATGCCCATTTCAAAAACTTGTGATTTAAATCTAGAACCCTTAGGTGACCTAGAAAATGTTCCACCTTCTTTGACATGGATCCCGAACCCAAACAAAGAGGATGAGCATTTTGAAGGGGGTATCGGATTCATTGAAATAAATTTTAGTAAACCCTAGTTATTTAAAGGGGTGTTCGGGTTTCCCGCCTTCCCCATTTCAAATTGCATGAATTTAAACATGATGCACCCCTAATGCATGGTCTATCCGATGTGACACACGACGCAATGGTCTTCGCTGTTCTACACATGAGTGTTACAATGGCAACGTTAACAAATAAAACCCTAAAGCCCTAGGTGCACGATTGTCGCATTCAAGGGTACCGTAACGAGGTGGAGCACAATTTTGTCGGAGTAGCCGGTCGCTGCGGATAATTTGATCCAGGGAGTTGATGGTTGGGACCACAGGTGAATGACTTGAGGCAAGTGGCTCGGGCCAGCCTGCATCGAGGCCATGTTTAAAATATCATTTTAGGGGTTAAGAGTCTGATTTCAATGGCGCTATAAGTACCAAGTAGTTTTTAACGATTGGTATGGAGCAAAAATGGAATTCATAGTACGATTCCTCATAGTCGCATGGGTTTATGTTGCAGATGTTGAAATGTATTTTAGGGCAAATACTATGGTTTAGATTTAGATGTTGGTTTTCAAGAATGAAAATCTAAAGGGAAACCCTTCGATTAAAAACCACTACTCTGCTCGCTTACTAGTCCCATCGTATTTTGGGGCAAAGTTTTTCCATGGATTTTACTTGTAAAAGAATGGAAACAAGATTTGTTATACCCAAACAAAAAAAGGACCTGAGGAGTGATTGCCTAACGGATGTGACCTCTCATAGCGCAGCATTGAATCAACAAGAGGGCCCCACTTGTTTCAGTCCGGCCATGCCTCCTGCCGATGCAACCGCTTCAGACTGCCCCGCCGCCTTTCATTGAATCCATGCGTAAAGCGCAACACGCCCTTCCATGACACGGGCCGCATTTTAGAACACAAAGTGACCAAATATAATTAATGATCTTCGACTTGTTCTCGTCAAGACCAAGCTGCGTGAACTAGAGGTTTTTTATTTATAACTCTCCTCAATTTTTTTACTTTCAAGTGAATCATGGTTGGACATTATGTCCGAATGCGCAGTATATCCGTGGAACATGAGTTTGATGTGAAGTTGAACTTGAATGTCGGGTTTAAGCGGAACTATACTCATGTCTAATGCTTCATTCATATTGTTTGGAAAGTACTGTCATATTACACGACCAAAAAATATTTTGTGCCACATCAAGAGATGAACGACATCACAACTGCATATGCCGATCGGATAAACATTTGAACCCAGCTATTATGAAGGAAATTTTGTATTGACAACAATTTTAGATAGTAGTAGAGACGCCTCAGCCTGCTCTTCCTTCTCGCTAGCTTATTTCTCGGCTTCTTCCATCTCTTCTTCGCATGGGTGAAGAGAGCACCGATTGCTCTTTTCGCTTCTTCGTGAACTCAGCTATTCTCAAGGGCTGTCAACGCTTTCTTTCAGCCTTTACTAGCTTGTGTAATCCAAAGATCATCCGGGAATTTGCACCTTGTTCTAATCCAAAGATCATTAGGAACCGGCACCTGTGTGTAATCCAGCCTTATTTTGGAAACATGATCTCGAGGTTGACCATACTTCCCTCCTCGCAGGAACTACATCCCGACATGAAGTTAGTTCTTTTTTGATCAATACCAGAGCAACCTGCATCCATTTAGTAGAAGCCGACAAATGTAACTCTGAGAAGTGAATTCAAAAGGAAAAAATAGAAAACAGTATCACAAGGTGAGAACACCCACTTCCTACATCAAGCTAAAAACGAAAGCATTAGGACGATTAAGACTCTTCTTATTACACAATCAAGAATACGAGGCTTAAGAGAAATAGAAAGTACAACATATACACATCAAGAACACGAGGCTAAACGGAAGTAATTGAAAGGGTGTTACTTACCAAAGCGCTGCTTACAAGTTCGGTGCAGCTCCTTTATCTTGCCATGCCCTGAAGATGTCCCTAATATCCTCGTTTGGTCTTCATGTCGCTTTGCATGTTCGCGACTCATGGTTTTAAAATCTCAAGATGGCAAGAAAATATACTACTAGTAATACCACAAGATCTTGTGGGCAACATTAAAGCACTTGTCCGCCATGTTAGAGCATCTCCAATGTAATCGCAACGCCGCCGCGCTTTAAAAAAGTGTTTACAAAGGTCGTAGATCGAGAAGTAGAGATAGAGAGTAGAGACTAGAGAGTAGAGGATAGTTCTCAAAGATAGATAGATAACAAAAATAGATTATTAAATCATCCCCATCGTCCACTCCTCCTCGGTGATGTCCTCCTCCAATGTCTGATCGTGAGTGAAGATACCCATCGCAGCTTCTGATTCCTGTGGCGACGCTTCTCCTAGCCTCATATTGAATTGAGCGCCTCTTTCGCCCACGCTTGTCTCGAGATAGGCGGCTCGCCCGCCTCCTCTTATCCTCTTCTCCTTTGCGCCAGAACTCAATTGCTGATGATGTCTCGGGAAGCGCTATGCCACAACGCCATGGCTTTCTCGCCCATCACAGCCGATGCCGAGACGGTTCTCCCACCTCCGGTTGTCGTGATTATCCTGGTCGGTGATAAGCCGGGCGTAGAGGCGAGCCTCTGCCGGGCCTCCCGCCGGCACATTGGGGAAGTTCAATGTTCTATGAGGCCACCGGAGGCGCCACGCCACCACGCCGACGCTGGGCGGCCTGCTGGCGGTGTCAAATTGCCTAGGCCGAGGCGCATCCATGAACGATCTCGAAGTGAGAAGCCGAGGCGCAAGGCGGACGCCGAGGTATCCCTAGATCTCAGTTGACGCGGCGACATGGCAAAGGGCGTAAGCGAGGAAAGAGCGGGAGAGAGCGGTGAGGCACAGAGCGGGAGAGAGTGGTGGCAAGGCACAGAGTGGAGGGCATTGATTCTATAGCGACTGGACGCCAGACGCTAAAAGCGATGCCCGACCGCTTTTTTTGAATATTTATCCGAGGTAAAAAACCCCAGTCCTTTATTGCCTCAACCAAACCAAATCAAACTGTACAAGGATTACAATATTTACAAAGCCTAAGCTAAAAGAAAGAAAGCTTACTTTACATGAGGAGTTAACCCAATCAACAAGTCTAGCCCTAAGGTTATCCTTAAGTCTATGGGGCAAATGTATGATATCATGAATAGAATTACATCTCCACGCAGCAAAGTTGCCTCGCCCCTCAAGGTTTGTCCATTCTAATCCAAATATTCTAGCAAATGTGAGCATCACTTCAAGGAAGAATGGGTGTCCAAAAACTTTGCCTTGCTTGGGAGATGCACTATTGAATATTTGAGCCATGGTTCCAATCCACTTGCAAATAATTCCAACCCCTGAACTGAAATTGCATTCAAAGAAAAGAAGATGTGCTCTGGCTCATAGACAAACACATTGTAGATGACACAAAAATTATCATCCAGGGGACCTCCAATGCCGCTCCACTAACATGTCCTTAGTATTGAGCCTATCAAAGAAAAGGAGCTTGCCCGCCACATTTTTCAGGCTGCTGCAACCTTTCCCAACGTGATTCCGCTATCTCTACTCTCTTCTCTACTATTTTATTTATTTTATATTTAATATTTATCTACTTCTCTACTTCTACTTTTTTCTCATCTTTTTTCTTATAAAAAAGTAGAGTTGGTGATGATGCTGTGCCTCATCCTCGCAATATAGGCCATCCGATCTATATCTAACGGATAGGAAGGAAACTATGACAATTTCATTCAAATTCTTCCACATATTTGCAGATAAGGCCTCCTCGTTTCATCCTTTTCTACCACAAGATCTGATGTTCTGGCAACGCACGGAATCTTGTTAGTCTTATAAAAAATGTAGTTGGTGATGATGGTGTGCCCGCCATCCCGCAAATATAGGTCATCCGATTTATATCTCAACATATAGGAAGGAAACAATGGCAATTTGCAAAAGATACCCACACCCTCTCCGTGATTTTCAAATAAGGCCTTCCTCGCTCATCCTTTACTCCCACAAGATAAACTACTCATACAAATGCATCTTGATGTCCAAACAACCAAAGATACCGAACCGGCCCCTTCCTTGATATCTTCCTTGTGGCATCCCGGAGTTTATGGAAGAGATAAATAACAAGCATTTCGTAAGGGTGACCCATCCATCAAACTCCTGGCTTAGAAGATCCAAGGAAGATTTTGGACTTCGCAATACGTAACCAAGAGAGAGTACTTTGCTCATTGACCTTCCTAGCTGATCTTTGATACGATAGAATTTTCATATAGTTCTTTGTTTGATTAGAGATCCTCACTCTCATTGTGGGTGGTCCGGATGGAGCCGTATGTACATATGATGTAATGATGTAACTATGTAAGCTTCTTCCTTATATATGAAAAAATGAGGAGCCTCTCCTACTGTCCTTCCAATAAAAATGTATCTTGATGCATGCAACGATAAGCATCTTGTTAGTTCTAAATTTTTTCCATCATTTGCCACACTGGTTGTGATGAAAAACCTACCCAAGCACAAGACGATATAGGAGCAAGCACAATTACAAGCTGATATTCCGTTGGACAATGGAGGCTATAACCAATTACTTTTACAGAACAATAGCACATGTGAAATTTGAAGGGTAGGTATGAACAAAATTGAACCGCATATGCATCGCTAAGGATTTTGTAACATCCCAAAATTCTAAATTTTGGAATGTTATAAACAAATAGATAGTTTTGATTTTTGTTTGATTGATTGAGTGAAGTAAGTGAATTCAGACTTTGAAAGTTAATGAGAGGGAATAAATGGACTTTGCCAAACTTTCATTTTCATTTGATCCCCGTGAATTCAAATTCTTTTCACCACAAAACCCCGGAGAGAAGATGACATGACTTCTTCCATTTATTTAAATGACAAGGTGTTGAAAATAAATTTCATTTAAGAATATTTCCCATTCTGAAACTTTATGCAACTCAATGATTTTCACGAAATAAGATAAAATGACTTCTTCAAATTATATGAAAATGAGTTGGGAGTTTCAAAGGATTAAATTCAAGTTCTTTTGAATTTATTTTCAATTTGGAGTTATTGAGTTTTATTCTAATTATTTTTCTCCAAAATAATATATAAATTAGGGTAACATGATTCCCTGTATCGTAAAATTGAGAGAAATAAATTTGAATTAATTTTGGTTTTTTAAATGATTTTTATTTGATTTTATTGGACCAAGAGAATTTTTGAATTATATGGATTTGTGGATTTTATTTTTGGCATTATAAAATGTCCATCTTGTAGGAAATCTTTTTTCTCAAAATTTTGATATATTATATGCCTATAGTATTTTTTTATTTTGGTGGTTTATTTTCCATTTAGTGTTTTGAAAATGTTAAAAAACCTTTCCATTGACCGGGTGGGCCACTAACTGCCAGTCATAGCTCACCAGGCTGCTCGTCACCTCACATCGATCAAAGTGAGTCGGAGTCCGCCATGGCTCGCCGGAGCTGCCTCACGGACTCTCCCTCCCCGCCTTCCCACGCTAACCGTCTTCTCTTTTAAATTCCACGGACCCCTCGTCCTGCTGTCATTTCGTCACGCTTATTGCAAGCTGCCACATTGTTCGTGCCACCACGACGCCTCCCATGCTCTTTTCGCTCCCACGACGCCTGAGCCAGCCGCCGACCTCGAGCCGACGCCTCATTAGTGAGCGTCTGTCAGCCATGCCGCCGACACTTTAGTCCGGATCCCGCTTTGGTTTTGCCGACCGACGTTTTCGCTGAACAGCCTCGAATCCAATAAACCGACTTGCTTTCGCTTTTTTTTATAATACCTGCTTTTTTCTTATTAGCTATTTAGAGAACGTCATTAGGTTAGTTCAGTAGTGAACGGTTTTCATTGGTTACGCTCGATGTAACGCTCGTCAAGAGGTTTTTTCTTTTTTTTATTGTTCTGGACCTATTTGTATTTATTTACAGTATTAGCCCCGTTTTCAAACCTCACAACTTTTTACTCGTTAGTCCAAATCCCATGAAACAACGCCACTTCTTCGTTATGATCTCTCTATCCAGTAATCTAACTCAAACATGTTTTGAAAGTTTAAAATTTGAATTATATCAGATTTGAATTTGAACTTCGTTGATCATAACTTGAGTTTCAGAATCTCATTTAGTTGATTCTTTTTGCAAATCAAGCTCTTGACCTAAACTTCCTGATAAGGCCAAATTCATAATTTTGGTACTGTTAGAAATTGTTTTATGTTGCAAGAGTTATTTGCTTGGTTTTGATGTTTTCCTCAATCGCCTTCTTCGTTTTTTCTAATCTTTGAGTGATTGCTTATGTGTGGTTACTATTGCTTGCTTACTATAGATTGATCGGAGTGACGAGTAGAACCATCCAGAGTTTTGAGTGCTAACCATCTTCGCCAACATTGCAGGCAAGTAACACTTTGATCATACCTTTTCTACTACCATTATGCATTAGATCTATCCTCAAACATTGCATGATTAGGATCTAATTAAATGTGGGTTTTGGAAGTAGTTTGAGGTAGTACCTATTACCTATTTATTTTCAAACCCTTGGGAGTTATTTATACGCTTGTTTATTATGCCATGCTATGCTCAGAGACGGGATTGGGTGAGTGTATTTCATGACAGATGTGAGATTGTTAAATTAATGGTTTATTTATGGCAACTTAAACACAATATCCGTGGATTGAGGCACCCGGGTTTCCATCAGACTTGCCTGTATTTCTTCGACCGCCACCCAGCTCAAAGGGATCATGAGATTATTCATGCTAGAAACTTTCGTGGTGCAGCCACATGCTACTATGGGCTCTAGCATAGTGACTGTTGTGCGAACTCTTACGAGACTAGCTGATGGCGGTTGTAGGTTGGTACGTCTACCCACATGTAAGGTGCTAGCGCTCGAAAGACTATGTCTCTGTCATCCGCTTTCAAACACCAAGAAAAGAGAAATCAAACGGAGGAGATCGTAGTCTTGTAGGAAAAAGTACAAACCTCCGCAGTGTATAAACTAATCATGGTTAGCCGTGTCCCTATGGACATCTTGAGTATCTAGTATCTGGATATCATGTGAATCTCATCATGTTACTCTAATTAATATTGTTGTTGTTAATGAGTACTTTAATTGGGATTGAGAATGTTGCCAACCATTCTCAATGTTTAACAACCACCTGATAGTTAAATAAATTTATTCCTATGCGAGGGAAAATTGGCTTTACGCAAAACTCAGTAACCATGGAGCTTTCACCAGCCATATATGCATATAGTATAGGCTTATTCTTCATTACTCTCTATAGTTACATTGCTGATATTCCATGTGTCGTGACCCATTTTCGGGTCAAGAACGCTTCATGTTGAAGACTTTTCGATGCGAGTAAGTGACACGTTGGTTATGATTTACACTCAACTTTGTCATTGGTGCTGATGGGAATCCACAACCTTGTTACTTCCGCCATTTGATTGAGGTAATAGTGTTTACGTTATTTTTACATGTGATTTACCTCTCGTTATAAATCCTCGAGTACCGTGTGTGTCAAGATACCGATCTGTGGATGACACTGGCCACGTAGACTGATCCATTCCGGTCGGTCGCTACAAGATGGTATCAAAGCAGATGTTGACCAAGAGGACGGACCCTAGAAACCGATGTTCATAGGGAAAGATTTTTCTCTACAACTTCATTTTCAAAAGAATCTTTTACTCTCTCTTCTCGAAATATTCAAATATTCCTTTAGTGAGACCATACCCTTTCCTTTTGACCACTTGAAGATTCGACCGATGAGACCACCCAAGGAGTACAAGACATCGGAACAACCAAGACTCACTGAATGAAGAGGATTTTACCATGCAACTACAACCTGAAGACCCAAAGACTAGAGAATTTGAAGGCTCAAGAATTCCTGATTCTTATGACCTAGGAATGCTACCCTTATGGAACTTTGGTAGACTATGCAACTTGTCAATACCCGAGATCAAGGTGTATCGGAGAAAGACCGAACATGGAGCATTAGAACTCAAAGTTTTTGTCAAGAAACCCTAAGGTGAGTTATCGCCCGCCATGCTGTCACCATGCGGAGTTAAGCGCAGATGCATGGAATTGATGGTAGAAGGCAAGGAGCATCTCACAAGAAAGGATGCAATTTTAATCTTAGTTGTATATCACTAGTATCCGGAGTATTACATCAAGAAGTTTAAGATGGATATGGTGAAGCTTATTTGACGAAGAGGCAAATTGGTGAAGCACTAGGAACCGGTCGAAAGCAGCTAAGTCGGAGGAGCTAAACTTCAAGATACCGAGATTTGTCAGAACTAAAGACAGAACCATGGCTCATGCCAAGGATGTTGAAACCCGTGGTTTGGGATGCAACTCCGTATTATTAAAGGACATCATGAGAAACTTAAGGCAATAGAGATGATCCGCATAGAACTTGAGAAGGACAAGCATGATCGTAGATGCCACCTGAGATACATGACCAAGACTTGAAGAGTTTGATGGCTGCTGAGATCTATACTTAGAGAAATCTGGTGGACAAGCACGGGAGCAGAGGTCGCGCCTTTTCAGTTCCCAAAGCTGATCTCGTGACTGTGGCGCCCATTCGAACTTCTTATCTTTCTTGAGGAGTTCGTTAGAGGTTTAGCAACTTTAGAGAAATTTCGACGGCCGCGGGCAATAGCTCGCTAAACCGAGGAAACTCCGAACTTGCTTAACCGATTCAGTGGAGTCCAATCAAGGACGGCTTGAACTCGCCGGGATTGACAGCAATACCCTTACCGAGATTACATGTCCTAGATAGGTCACTTCGGCAACCAGAATTCACATTTAGAGAATTTGGCATAAAGGCGGTGCTCTCAAGTTTCATCAATACTAGCCTTAGGTGTTCGGAATGTTCTTCCTCATTCTTGGAGTAGATGAGTATATCATCGAGGTATACCACGACTAATTTATCCAAATAATCCATGAAGATTGAGTTCATTAACCGAGAGAAGGTGGCTGGAGCATTGGTTAAACCGAAGGACATGACGGTGTACTCAGATTGGCCATAACGAGTGACAAAGGCCGCTTTAGGTATGTCCCGTTTTGATCTTGATTTGATGGTAGCCCAACCTCAAATCCATCTTGGAGAAGATCGAGGATCCAGCGAGCTGATCATACGTGTCGTTGATCCCGGGAGCGGATACTTGTTCTTGATAGTGACCAAATTGACAGTGTCGGTAATCTACAACCATCCGATCCGCATTCATCCTTCTTCTTGACGAAGAGGACGGGCAAGCCCATGGAGATGAACTAGGACGGATGAAACCCTTTTGCAAGGACTCATCGAGTTGTTTCTTAAGTTCAGCTAGTTCTAGGGTGCCATCTTATAAGGTCTTCTAGAGATTGGGACGGTTCCGGAATAAGATCTATCACGAACTCGACATCCCCGCTGTGGAACACTGCAGTTCTTCCGAAAGACATCCGGAAATCACGGACTACCGGAATATCTTCGAGATCCGGAAGAGGGTTGGCATTTAAGGAGTAAAGTCGACGCTTAGACACTTGGGTTAAAACATCCACCGTTTTGCCCAAGGATGGGTAAGTTGAACAGTTCTAGTAGAGCAATCGATCTTGGCATAATGGGCTGACATCCACCCATACCCAAGATGATGTTTATGTCCGAGGACTTAAGAGCTATTAGAGATGCGAGAAAGACTAATCATCGACAAGAATTTCATTCCCATGACTTATTCTAGAGGTTTGCCATCTAGAACCGTGGAGTTTGAATTTCCATGGAGGTAGGCATGTCGCAGAATGTGGTGTTGTGCAATCGAGCATAGCTCTCGAAATAAATGAATGAGATGCTCCAAGATCAAAAGAACAGCTTGCGGATGGCAATTAACAAGAAGCGCATCGAGGACGGCGCTGGGATCCTCATAGGTTTCTTCAGCAGAGACATAGTTGACATGGCCACGAGCGGTGGCAACCGGCTTGGCATAGGGAACCTTTCCTCGCTGGCTTGCCGCGCCGCCAGACTTTCCACTTGATTGGGGTTGTTCTGGGACACTCTCGAATATAGTGGCCTGCCTCCACATTTGAAGCAAGTGATCACATTTGGCCGTGGGGCCACATTAGCGATTGGACCTCCATATGTCTTGGGTGGAAAATACGGTTGGTTGGGGCGAGGCGCCAAGGATGGCCTCGGGTGTACTGGGTGGTAGAGCCGATTTGAACCCAAACCCGCGCTTCGGGACCCAGAGCGGATGACGATCCGAATCACGGATGTGCTTGCGTGAAGCCTCGGTCATCTGCCTCATCTCGGCGCCGATAGCCTTATTGACTAGCTTCGAGAAAGAGGTACATTCATGCAGACGGAGATCTCGGCGTAGCTCGTGGCTAAGTCCTTACGGAACCTCGCCGCTTCTTAGCATCGGTAGAAACTTCTTCGAGCATAACGCTAACCTCCCGAATTCAAGGGTCAGAGGCATCCACCGTCACCGCCTTGGGTGAAACTGCAGAATTCCTCACGCTTATGGTCCATAAGTCCTTCGAATATGGTGCTCATGAAGGCGGCACCGAATTCATCCCAAGTTGTAACTTTTCCAGCGGACGATAGCCTCATAGTTTTCCCACCGAGATCGGCAGGCCTTCCGGATGATAGGCGGCAAAGATAACCTTGTCCGCCTCAGCCACATTGGCGGAGCGCAGCTTGTGGTGGATATCATGAGCTAATCATCTGCGCCGAGTGGCTCGACGGAGCATTTGAACTTTGGAGGATATAGTTTGACGAAGTCATTGAGTGAAACCCCATCGCTTTCTTGGCTGGCGTTGTGTTTTGTTCAATCCGCCCAATAAGCGGTTGGTTTCAAGCTTATTATGCTTACGCTTCAAAGATCACCTCAGCCAAAGATGGCGGTTGCGGCAGATTCACATTTCGGCTGCATCGCCTCTCCCTGCCTCGGAACAGCAGGAGAATTTCGAGTGTTGACCATCCTGGGAGACAAAACAAAGGTTTAAACCAGGATGGCAGAATTTAACAAGGAAGTGCGGAAGGTAATGGACAGTATGGAATGCAAAGATGTTTAACCGTATGACATGGTAATATAAACTGCCATATATATATATACCAACGGTCATACACACCATTCATAGTTTAGTACAAGCCTGACGGAGTACAACTATAAGGAAAGGCGTTACATCTCATCGGAAGCATTCCAACTCCTATACATTATTTTTCTACACTTCCGAATGATACACACTAAGTCGTATTCCACGAGTCACGCAGACGGTGGAAACACAACCACTACCATACTAGGAATACTACTACTATCTCGTGCAGCTCCATAGTAGTCCTCATAGAAGTCACCACCTGCACTGAAGTGGGACATGATCGTCTGAAAATGCATAACTCGTGGGGCCTGTGGACCATAAGGACTCGGATGTGGTCGTGGACCCACAAACGGTGGCGAGAGGCCCACGAGGAGGAGTGATGCCTCCAACCTCACGCCACTCCATGAAGTCCGCAGACTCTCCCGCACGGGTACAAGTCTCGATGTCCATATATCCGCTTGCACGGCAGCAAACCTAGTCGAGTAGCCCAGTGGTCCGAACGGGCATTATACAGCTCCATACGCAAGGCCGGTTCTCACGGTCCTTGTCCTCCAAAGAACTCAAGAGTAGTGCGAAGGAGTGAGTCCTCATGGGATGCATCACCGACAAGCCACGAAGGTAGCCATGCGCCCCAGTGAAGAGATGCTTGGCATATAGCGGAAGTCGGTGTTGCTCAACAAAGCAGTCCTGCTCGAATAATAGTCATCATGGAATAGGCTGCATCTTGTACGACATTCCAATAGTGATTCCGAGCCCATAAGAACAATGAAGTGGCTCAAGAGTTCGGGATAGGATGGATAAATCCGACCGTGCATAGATATTGGCTTTGATTGAAATCCTGAACTGCTCCTCGACGGTATATTCAGGATACCATCGATAACCAGCCTCAATCATCACCCTAACCAACATGGCGTGTGACCGCACACATCAATGCAGCGGGTCGGCGAACCACTTGGTTCGGGAACGGTGGCCATCTGAAAGCACAGCCATAATGCAAAGGCATTAGAATTCTAGGAAAATCGGGCAGCATAACATCTGTAAATGCTCAAATCAAATTTGAGACATTCAAAATCAGATTTGCAAAACCACTCAACAACATCATATCAAGGTTCGTTCAAATGGTAGCATACTAAAATTTAGTAACACCGAATCGAGGATGTAACCAACAATCCTACAAGGTACTACGGATAGTAACACGTGAACCTCGATAGAGAGAAGAGAGCCTAGTCCTATACCCACGTTGAATGAGAAGAGGATGACTCAGATTAGAGGGCATAAGGTAAAGGAGTAAAAGAGCCTTACGCTCCTCCCACAATCAATTCCCTACATATAGCTAAAGCATTTCTAGACTCAACTTCACCAGTTTGGCTTAGCGGACCTACAGCAGCCCTGCTCGATGCCAACGCTGTCAGACCCCGATTCCAAGTCACATCGACCTAGCTGGTAACACCTCATATCACTTTGCGGCCTCACGCACGGTATCCCCACGGTGTCGCTTACCATGGCCCGGACCGCTTATGTCTTTTGGCTCACGATATGACAAAGTGTCGCTAGCATCCACATGACAAAGAACCCGGCCGACATGGCTAGTCGTGAACCCAAAGCGCACTAACCTATGGGGACAGCATACATGAAACACTTCGAGCATGTCGGTCATCAACGATGAACTTGGGCTGTAGCACTGGCTAACAGGACTCCGGTATCCCGGCTGTAGCAGCTAGGCAGACTCCAAGTATCACCGTGACATTTCAAGGGACATATAGGAACGAAATGAGTCACATGCCGGCCACCAAGTGTCCAAGCAAGAGTCTTTGGGCTAGCAGGACTCCGTGAACCGGCAGAAGCGGACTACTATCGCCGTAAGCACGAGACTACATTTCCCATATGAGAGGCTGCCAAGGATAAACAACTAGATTGTCGGATCCCACTCATACCAAGCATTTCAATCATACACATAATATGCCCGATATGAGTAAATACAACAAGGCATCACAACAAAACTCTACAACTCAAGTACTTTATTTAAGAGGCTCCGAGGAGCCATACATAACATAGTCATACAGGTAGGGGTCACATGACCCAACACTCAAGTCATACAATCATACAAGCACATGCGGAAGCAAAGTAGTCTGAGTATGCACTCTAGAAAGAAAGAAAGCTTGTTGGAGCCTTTCTATCTACAATGGCCCTTCACAAGTCTTAGATCGCCACCGGGTGGCTAGCTTACTCGTCAAGTCAACATCTACATAGAATCCGTGAGGGGGTAGTATAGTCCTCTAAAAATATTGATTAAGCAAACATGAGTACAAAGTACTCAGCAAGTCTTACCACGTAATCCTATCATACATGCACATTCTCAAGGAAGGAAGTGGAGTTAATTGCAGCAAGCCAGCTTTGACTCTTGGCTAGACTATCCCACGTGACACACTTTGTAAAGCATTTTGTCGCATAACGAGTCCACTATTCACCATCACAATACTCCACCGTGGATCCTCTCTCGTCATCCCCGAGAGGGCCATCCACTATACTCACACTTATCTTGAGGCTTTTAGTAGTATCCATTTACTTGTCTATGAACTGATATAGGTAACCCAGAAGTCCTTCTCCGTGGACACGGCTATTCAATAGATCATATTTAACCCCGCAGGGTATACTTCTTCACACACGCTCACCACTTATCGTCGTTTACACGACATGTACTCGCAACCTTCAAGCGGAAGCCCAACGTGGGTGTCGGCCACAGCCTACCTAAACACTCAAGTCCCTAGGCCAGGTTATCGCCTATTCGGTTCCATCCGCAGGAGTCCGCCGAGGTTTCCCATACAGCCCGAACGATGTGTGCAGGGTTCCCGAGATACCAAACGGGCACTCGGTACATCAACCACAGTGCCTACCGCAACACAACCCACCCCTAAGGTCAGCGCTATGTGCGGCCCCAAAGATGCTACAAACACCGAAACTACTTGCAACTCCCTGACTATGAACAGGGGTGGTTAAGAAGTTTAGAGGGTCCATTGGTTTCGGGCCCAATGCGTGGTAGTAGCTAGTTCATGGATCACAAACACAGATCTCAGCTTCTTAAGTTCGCCTCAATGAAACAACCCACCATGTACTCCTACATGGCCTCTCATCGATACCTTTACCAAATCGTGTTCAACACTTACACTCTCGAACCAACACAACCTTTCACTCCAGTTCATCATCCCGATGAGCCGCACTGACACAACTCTAAGCATAGCAAGCATAGCATGGTAGGAATCACAAACATGGCTCAATCAACTCCTACACATACTAGTGGGTTTCATCTAGTTATTGTGGCAATGACAGTCATGCAAAGGAAGTGGGTTCAACTACCGCAGCACACAACACTTGAATCGCGTTGTCTTAATGCAGTAAAATGAGAGCGAAGCGAGAACATGGGTTTGTATCGGAATGATCAATGAATTGCTTGCCCGATGGAACTGGGTAGAGAACTGCCCTTCGTGGGTAATCGAGGTTATCTTCGAGGCAGAACCTATCATGAAAACACACCAAAGTAAACATACAACCAATATGCAACAATATGATGCATGCTATGACATGGCAAGATGAATGTGTGTTGGCCTAATGCAAGTTGAAGGGATAGGATGATCTCATTTGAACCAAAGGTTCAAATGATAGATCATGTGAGTTAGTCCTAATGGTGCAAAATCTTAATCTGGTTATTCAGCATAGTTAACTTGTTTTAACATGCATGAAACCTGTACCAATGGATAGAGTGTATTTTTCTGATAAATTTTCATATATAAATCTTTGCATTTGGAGTTCTAGAATAAAAGTTATAAGCATTTGAAATTTGAATTATATTCTGGAATTTATTATATAGAATTAATTCCAGAATTTGAATTAATGCGTCAGCATGAGGTCAGCATGACGTCAGGGGGTCAACGGGGTCGTCCAGGTCAAACTGACCAGTGGGACCCGCATGTCAGGTTAGATTAACTAATTAGTTTTAATTAAAACTAATCCTAATTAGTTTAGCTGGGGGTCCACCTGTCATTGGCCCAGAGGGTCAACAGGGCCCACGGACGGGGTCAACTCACCGGCGTCTAGCCACGGGCGCAGGCCGACGCGCGGAGCAAGTGCTTTTGCACTTTCCGGGCTCCAAATGGAGCGCGGGGAGCACCTACGTGATGCTGGAGGTGAGCCGCGGTTAGTGGTGGAGTCGGTAGGGTTAGGGGTGGCCGGAGTGGGCGCCGGCGACGAGTCGGGCGGCGACCGGGGCTCGGCCACCGACCGGGGCTCGGCCACCGACGGGTTTGGGGTTAGAGGGCCCGGCGAGGCGCGGAAGTGCACCGTTAGACCTGCTGGGGTGTGGTGAATGCGATGGACGAGTGGCGTGGCCATTAGGTGACCGGAGGCTCGTCGGCGACGAGCTCCGCGGGTGGGTTCGGTGATCATCGAGCGCCGCTGTGGTGCAAGAAGAAGAGAACGGAGAGGACAGGGAGAAGCTAGGCTCACGGTGAACCTGTGGAGAACTTCGCTGGGTCGGAGGCGGATCGATGCGGCGGCGACGGCGATGGGGATCTCCGCTGCCTTGAGCTCGGGCGAGGTCGGGTAGTGGCCTCGGGGTGTTTTGGAGCGAGGGAACTAGCTAGCTAGGGGTAACGGGTGCGCGGAGCTGCCGACATGGCGGGAGGAGTATGAGCGGCGGGAGCACGGCGTCGACGGTGGCGCGTCGGCGATGGCGCCGCCAGTGTCGGGGCGAGCGAGAGAGAGAGGCGGGGGGGAAGTGAGGTGTCCGGAGGTCGGGTGACGACGCTGGGTCGCCCAGCGGCGAGGCGGCGAGGGATGAGGCAGGCGGCGGCCAGCTGCGTGGCGCGCTCAAGCCACCCGGCCGAAGATTGAAGTTGCTCGCTGGCCGAGCCAAGCAGCTCATTGGCCAGGCTGGCTGGGCTGGGCTGGGCAGGCAGGTGGGCTTGTCATGAGCTGACAGTAGGTTTTTTTCTATTTTTAGTCTTTTTCTATTTCTGCAACTCTGTTTAGGGTTTTTAAAAATACCAAAACTATTTCAAAAATTACCAAAATGCTCCTGGTCACTTGTTGGAATATTCCCAACATGAAACATTTTAGTTTGACAATTTTTGAACACTTAAAATATTTTCCATAATTTAAAATGCCCATTTCAAAAACTTGTGATTTAAATCTAGAACCCTTAGGTGACCTAGAAAATGTTCCACCTTCTTTGACATGGATCCTGAACCCAAACAAAGAGGATGAGCATTTTGAAGGGCATTTCGGATTCATTGAAATAAATTTTAGTAAACCCTAGTTATTTAAAGGGGGTGTTCTGGGGTTTCCTGCCTTCCCCATTTCAAATTCAGATGAAATTTAAACATGATGCACCCCCTAATGCATGGTCTATCTGGGATGTGACACACGCACGCAGTCGGTCTCTCGCTGTCTCCCACACATGAGTGTTACATAATGGCAACGTTAACAAATAAACCCTAAAGCCCTAGGTGCACGATTGCTGCATTCGCGGGTACCGGGTACGAGGTGGAGCACACCTTTGTCGGAGTAGTCAGTTCGCGTGATAATTTGATCCGTAGGAGTTGATGGTTGGGACCACAGGTGAATGACTTGGAGGCGGTGGCTCGCCAGTTGCCACAGATCGAGTAGCCATGTTTAAAATATCATTTTTTAGCGGGTTAAGAGTTCCGATTTTCAATGGCGTTATAAGTACTAAGTAGTTTTAGAACGATTGGTATGGAGCAAAATGGAATTCATAGTACTACGATCTCCTTGGCGATAGTCGCATGGGTTTATGTTGCAAGATGTTGAACCTGGTATTTCTAGGGCAAATACTATGGTTTAGATTTAGATGTTGGTTTTCAGTAATGAAAATCGGAAAGGGGAAACCCTTCTTTGATTAAAAAAAACTACTACCTCTGTTCTGGTTTACTAGTCCCCATCGTATTTTGGGGCAAAGTTTTTCCATGGATTTTACTTGTAAAATGTGAATGGAAAACAAGATTTTGTTATACCCAAACAAAAAAGGACTGGAGGGAGTGATTGCTCTAACACGGATGTGACCTCTCATAGCGCAGGCATTGAATCAGCGCGCCGACCAAGAGGGCCCCACTTGCTTCAGGCCCGGCTGAACATGCCTCCTTGCCGCATGCAACCGCTTCAGATGCCCTTTGCCTTCATTGAATCCATGCGTGTGCCGCAACACGCCCTTCCGCGAGCCGGCCGGCATTTTAGAACACAAAAGTGACCAAAATATAATTAATTACGCATGGTCTTGACTTGTTCTGCTCGCACTGGTTGCAGGAACTAGAGGTTTTTCTTTATTTATAACTCTCCTCAATTTTTTTTTACTTTCAAGTGAATCATGGTTGTGGACATTATGTCTGAATGCGCAGATATCTGTGAACATGAGTTTGATGTGGAAGTTGAACTTGGAATGTCGGGCTTGCGCGTGAACTATACCATGTCTAATGCTTCGTCTGTTATTGTTTGGAAAGTAATTGCTGTTATTACATGACCGGAAAAAAATATTTTGTGCCACATCAAGAGATGAACGGACATCACAATGATATGCCGATCGGATAAACATTTGAACCTAGCTATTATGAAGGAAATTTTGTATTGACAACAATTTTAGATAGTAGGAGACGCCTAGCCTGCTCTTCCTCTGCTAGCTTATTTCTCGCTTCTTCCATCTCTTCTTCGCATGGGTGAAGAGAGCACTGATTGCTCTTTTCGCTTCTTCGTGAACTCAGCTACATTCTCAAGGGCTGTTGCACGCTTTCTTTCAGCCTTTACTAGCTTGTGTGTAATCCAAATCATCTGGGAATTTGCACCTTGTGTCTAATCCAAAGATCATTAGGAACCGGCACCTTGTGTGTAATCCAGCCTTATTTTGGAAACATGATCTCGAGGTTGACCATACTTCCCTCCTCGCAGAACTACATCCCGACATGAAGTTACTTTTTTTGATCAATACTCGAGCAACCCATCCATTTAGTAGAAGCCGATAAATGTAACTCGAGAAGTGAATTCAAAAGGAAAAAATAGAAAAACAGACTACAAGGTGAGAACACCCACTTCCTACATCAAGCTAAAAACGAAAGCATTAGGACGATTAAGACTCTTCTTATTACACAATCAAGAATACGAGGCTTAAGAGAAATAGAAAGTACAACATATACACATCAAGAACACGAGGCTAAACGGAAGTAATTGAAAGGGTGTTACTTACCAAAGCGCGCTTTTACAGGTTCGTGCAGCTCCTCTTTATCTTGCCATGCTCCTTGAAGATGTCCCCAATATCCGTGTTTGGTCTTCATGCTGCTTTGCATGTTCGCACTCATGGTTTTAAAATCTCAAGATGGCAAGAAAAATATACTACTAGTAATACTCAAGATCTTGTGGGCAACATTAAAGCACTTGTCTGCCATGTTAGAGCATCTCCAACAGAATCGCAACGCTCGGCGCTTTAAAAAAGTGTTTACAGTGCTGAGATCGAGAAGTAGAGATAGAGAGTAGAGACTAGAGAGTAGAGGATAGTTCTCAGCATAGATAGATAACAAAAATAGATTATTAAACTACTCCCCATCGTCCGACTCCTCCTCGGTGATGTCCTCCTCCAATGTCTGACTGTAGGAGTGAAGATACCGATCGTCGCCGGATTCCTGTATGCGACGCTTCTCCTAGCCTCATATTGAATTGAGCGTCCTCTTTTCGCCACGCTTGTCCTCGAGATAGGCGGCTCGCTCCGCCCTCCTCTTATCCCTCTTCGCCCTCCTTTGCGCGTAGAACTCGCGCTCGTTGATGATGTCCTGCGGGAAGCGTTGGCGCCACAACGCCATGGCTTCCTCGTCCATCACAGCGATGCCGAGACGGTTCTCCCACCTCCGGTTGTCGTGACGATCCTTGTCGGTGATAAGCCGCGGTAGAGGCGCGAGCTCCTCTGCCCGCTCCCGCGTCGGCACATTGGGGAAGTTCAATGTTCTATGAGGCCACCGGAGGCGCCACGCCACCACGTCGTACGCGTGGGCGGCCTCGTTGGCGGTGTCGAAATTGCCTAGGCTGAGGCGCATCCCGCGGAACCGGATCTCGGCGGAGAAGCCGCCGGAGGGGCGCGCGCGGACGCCGAGGTATCCCCAAGTATCCCAGTGACGCGGCGACATGGTGGCGCGGCGGCGGCGAGGCGAGAAAGAGCGGGGAGAGAGCGGTGGTGAGGCACAGAGCGGGGAGAGAGTGGTGGCAAGGCACAGAGCGGTGGAGGGCATTGATTCTATAAAGCGCACTGGACGCCAAGACGCTAAAACAAGCGCATGCCCGACCGCTTTTTTTGAATATTTACTGAGGGTAAAACCCCATAGTCCTTTATTGCCTCAACCAAACCAAATCAAACTGTACAAGGATTACAATATTTACAGGCCTAAGCTAAAAAGAAAGAAAGCTTACTTTACATGAGGGAGTTAACCCAATCAACAAGTCTAGCCCTAAGGTTATCCTTAAGTCTATGGGGCAACAGAAGGATATCATGAATAGAATTACATCTCCACGCAGCAAAAGTTGCCCTCGTCCCCCTGAAGGTTTGTCCATTCCTCAGAATCCAAATATTCCAAGCAGCTGTGAGCATCACTTCAAGGAAGAATGGGTGTCCAAAACTTTGCCTTGCTTGGGAGATGCACTATTGAATATTTGAGCCATGGTTCCAATCCACTTGCAAATAATTCCAAACCCTGCAACTGAAATTGCATTCAAAGAAAAGATGTGCTCTGTCCTCATAGACAAACACATTGTAGATGACACAAAAATTATCATCCAGAGGGGACCTCCAATGCCGTCTGACTAACATGTCCTTAGTATTGAGCCTATCAAAGAAAAGGAGCTTGCCCGGCCACATTTTTCCTCGCGCGTGCAATCCTTTCCCAACGTATCTGCTATCTCTACTCTCTTCTCTACTATTTTATTTATTTTATATTTAATATTTATCTCTACTTCTCTACTCTCTACTTTTTTCTCATCTTTTTCTTATAAAAAAGTAGAGTTGGTGATGATGTTGTGCTGCCATCCCGCAATATAGGCCATCCGATCTATATCTAACGGATAGGAAGGAAACTATGACAATTTACCCGCAGTCCTCTCCACATTTGCAGATAAGGCCTTCCCTCGTTCATCCTTTTCTACCACAAGATCTTGATGTTCTGTGCAACGCACGGGAATCTTGTTAGTCTTATAAAAAAACAGAGTTGGTGATGATGGTGTGCCTGCCATCCTGCAATATAGGCCGTCCGATTTATATCTAACATATAGGAAGGAAACAATGGCAATTTTGCAAAAAGATACCCACACCCCTCTCCAGATTTTCAAATAAGGCCTTCCCTCGTTCATCCTTTACTCCCACAAGATAAACTACTCATACAAATGCATCTTGATGTCCAAACAACCAAAGATACCGAACGGGCCCCTTTTCCTTGATATCTTCCTTGTGGCATCCTGGAGTTTATGGAAGGAGATAAATAACAAGCATTTCAGAAGGGTGGACCCATCCATCAACTCCTGGCTTAGAAGATCCAAGGAAGATTTTGGACTTCTGCAACACAGAACCAAGAGAGAGTACTTTGCTCTCATTGACTCCTTCCTAGCTGATCTTTGATACGATAGAATTTTCATATAGTTCTTTGTTTGATTAGAGATCCCCACTCTCATTGTGGGTGGTCTGGATGGAGCTGTATGTACATATGATGTAATGATGTAACTATGTAAGCTTCTTCCTTATATATGAAAATACAGTAGGAGCCTCTCCTACTGTCCTTCCAATAAAAAAATGCATCTTGATGCATGCAACGCATGGGCATCTTGCTAGTTCTAAATTTTTTTCCATCATTTGCCACACTACTGGTTGCGATGAAAACCTACCCAAGCACAAAGACGATATAGGAGCCAAGCACAATTACAAGCTGATATTCTGTTGGACAATGGAGGCTATAACCAATTACTTTTACAGGAACAATAGCACACAGGAAATTTGAAGGGTAGGTATGAACAAAATTGGAACTGCACATGTACTGCTAAGTGATTTTGTAACATCCCAAAATTCTAAATTTTGGAATGTTATAAACAAATAGATAGTTTTGATTTTTGTTTGATTGATTGAGTGAAGTAAGTGAATTCGAGACTTTTTGAAAGTTAAATGAGAGGGAATAAATGGACTTTGCCAAACTTTCATTTTTCATTTTGATCCCCGTGAATTCAAATTCTTTTCACCACAAAACCCTGGAGAGAAGATGACATGACTTCTTCCATTTATTTAAATGACAAGGGGTGTTGAAAATATTGAATTTCATTTAAGAATATTTCCCATTCTGAAACTTTATGCAACTCAATGATTTTCACGAGCGAAGATAAAATGACTTCTTCAAATTATATGAAAAATGAGTTGGGAGTTTCAAAGGATTAAATTCGAAGTTCTTTTGAATTTATTTTCAATTTGGAGTTATTGAGTTTTATTCTAATTATTTTCTCCAAAAATAAAATATACGAAAATTAGGTAACATGATTCCCTACATCGTAAAATTGGAGAGAAATAAATTTGAATTAATTTTGGTTTTTTTTAAATGATTTTTATTTGATTTTATTGGACCAGTAGCACTCTTTGAATTATATGGATTTGTGTGGATTTTATTTGGCATTATAAAAATGTCCATCTTGTAGGAAATCTTTTTCTGAAAATTTTGATATATTATATGCCTATAGTATTTTTTATTTTGGTGGTTTATTTTCCATTTAGTGTTTTCGGGAAAATGTTAAAAAAAAACCCTTTCCGCCGAATTGGGCCGGCCCAGCCAACCGGGCCAGGCCGCAGCCCAGCCGCGCTGCCTCGTCACCCAGCCTGACCGACTCCAGTGGAGTCCGCCGCCGCCATGGCTCACGGGAGCCGCCTCCCACGGACTCCTCCTCTCCTGCCCCTTCCCACGCCACCGTCCTCCCCGCCTCTTTAAAGGCCCCCACGGACCCCTGGTCCTGTTGGCCGCCCTGCCGCCGCCATTGCAAAGCTGCCGCCCCTTGCTCGTGCCACCGCCGACGCCGCCTCCCATGCTCTTCGCCGCCTCCCACGACGCTGAGGAGCCGCCGGGCCAGACCCGAGCCACCGACGCCCGCTTGCCGGAGCCGTCCGCCGCCGTTCATACGGACACGCCCTAGCCGCCGGATCCGCGCTGTTTTGCCGACCAAGACGGTTTCGTCGAACCGCTGAACTGCAATAAAACCGACCGGTTTTCGCTTGTTTTTTATAATACCTGTTTTTTCTTATTAGCTATTTAGAGAACGTTCATTAGGTTAGGTTCAGTAGTGAACGGTTTTCATTGGTTAGCGTTCGACAGCGTAACGCTCGCTCAAGAGGTTTTTCTTTTTCTTTTTATTTTCTGTCCAGGGACCTATTTGTAGTATTTATTTACAGAATAGCCCCTGGTTTTCAAACCCTCACAACTTTTTACTCGTTAGTCCAAATCCCATGAAACCAACGCCCACTTCTTCGTTATGATCTCCTCTATCCAGTAATCTAACTCAAACATGTTTTTGAAAGTTTAAAATTTGAATTATATCAGATTTGAATTTGAACTTCGCTTGATCATAACTTGAGTTTCAGAATCTCGATTTAGTTGATTCTTTTTGCAAATCAAGCTCTTGACCTAAACTTCCTGATAAGGCCAAATTCACATAATTTTGGTACTGTTAGAAATTGTTTTATGTTGCAAGAGTTATTTGCTTGGTTTTGATGTTTTCTGAATCGTCTTCTTCGTTCTTTCTAATCTTTTGAGTGATTGCTTATGTGTGGTTACTATTGCTTGCTTACGATAGATTGATCGGAGTGTGACGAGTAGAACCATCCAGAGTTTTGAGTGCGAACCATCTTCGTCAACATTGCAGGCAAGTAACACTTTGATCATACCTTTTCTACTACCCAGTTTTATGCATTAGATCTATCCTCAAACATTGCATGATTAGGATCTAATTAAATGTGGGTTTTGGGAAGTAGTTTGAGGTAGTACCTATTACCTATTTATTTTCAAACCCTTGGGAGTTACTTATACGTTTGCTTATTATGCCATGCTATGCTCGTAGACGTGGATTGGGTGAGTGTATTTCATGACAGATGTGAGATTGTTAAATTAATGGTTTATTTAAGGTGGCAACTTAAACACACATCTGGGTGGATTGAGGCACCTGGTTTCCATCAGGACTTGCCTGTATTTCTTCGGACCGCCACCCAGGCTCAAAGGGATCATGAGATTATTCATGCTAGAAACTTTCGTGTGCAGCCACATGCTACTATGGGCTCTAGCATAGTTGACTAAGTTGTGCGAACTCTTACGGGTAGACTAGCTGATGTAGCGGGTTGTAGGTTGGTACGGTCTACCCACATGTAAGGTGCTAGCGCTTCTGAAAGACTATGTCTCGGTCATCCGTTTCTCAAACACCAAGTAGTGCGAGAAATCAAACGGAGGAGATCGAGTCTTGTAGGGAAAAGTGCACAAACCTCTGCAGAGTGTATAAACTAATCATGGTTAGCCGTGTCCCCGGTTATGGACATCTTGAGTATCTAGTATCTGGATATCATGTGAATCTCATCATGTTACTCTAATTAATATTGTTGGGTTGTTAATGAGTACTTCTAATTGGGATTGAGAATGCTGTCAACCATTCTCAATGTTTAACAACCACCTTGATAGTTAAATAAATTTATTCCTATGCAGTAGGGAAAAATTGGCTTTACGCAAAACTGTAACCATGGAGCTTTCGACCAGCCATATATGCATATAGTATAGGCTTATTCTTTCATTACTCTCTATGTGTTACATTGCCAGCATATTCCATGTGCTGACCCATTTTCGGGCTGCAACGTTTCATGTTGAAGACTTTTCAGACGACGAGTAAGTGATACGTTAGGGTTATGATTTATACACTCAACTTTGCCGTTGGTGCTGATGGGAATCCACAACCTTGTTACTTCCGCTATTTGGATTGAGGTAATAGTGTTTACGTTATTTTTACATGTGATTTACCTCTGTTATAAATCCTCGAGTACTGTGTGTGTCAAAGATACCGATCCGTGGATGACACTTAAGCACGAGACTTGATCCATTCGGTCGGGTCGCTACAAGATGGTATCGAGCAGATGTTGATCAGAGGACGTGACCCTAGAAACCGACAAGCCCATAGGAAAGATTTTTCTCTACAACTTCATTTTCAAAAAGAATCTTTTACCTCTCTTCTCTTCTGAGCTTATTCAAATATTCCCTTTTAGTGAGACCATACCCCTTTTCCCTTTTGACCACTTGAAGATTCGACCGATGAGACCACTCCAAGGAGTACAAGACATCGGACAACCAAGACCACTTCGGAATGAAGAGGATTTTACCATGCAAACTACAACTGTTGAAGACTCCAAAGACTAGGAGAATTTGAAGGCTCTGAAGAATTCTCAGATCTTTATGACCTAGGAATGCTACCCTTATGGAACTTGGCAGACTATGCAACTTGTCAATACCCGAGATCAAGGTGTATCGGAGAAAGACCGGAACATGGAGCATTAGAACTCAAAGTTTTTGTCAAGAAAACCCTAAGGCAGGAGTTATTGCCCGCCTATGCTATTGTCACCATGCGGAGTTAAGCGTGCAGATGCATGGAATTGGATGGTAGAAGGCTGAAGGAGCATCTGTCAGCAAAGGATGCAATTTTAATCTTAGCTGGTATATCACTAGTATCCGGAGTATTACATCAAGAAGTTTAAGATGGATATGCAGGAAGCTATATTTGACGAAGAGGCAAATTCGTGAAGCACTAGGAACCAGAAGCTGAAAGTAGCCAAGCTGGAGGAGCTAAACTTCAAGATACCGGAGATTTGTCAGGAACTAAAGACAGTAGAACCATGGCTCATGCCAAGGATGTTGAAACCCAGAAGTTTGGGATGCAACTCCAGAATATTAAAGGACATCATGAGAAACTTTGCGGCAATAGAGATGATCTGGCATAGGAACTTGAGAAGGACAAGCATGATCAGAAGAAGCCATCGGAGACATGACCAAGACTTGAAGAGTTTGATGGCGTTGAGATCTATAGACCATTAGAAGACCCAACCCCGTTATACCCATGTTAGATGAGATGTTTGTGAGCTGTCATTTGTTTGATGTTTTTCCGACAGCCACAAATAAAATATGTCTTTTCAAAACTTTTGTTTGCATTGTGTGCATCCGTCTCGATCTCTCTTATCCCACCCCAAACCCATGGACCCAATAGAGGATGAATCGAGATGAGCTTGTATTTTCTAGACCGATGAGTCAATTGGAGACGGGCCGATGGATTCAGAACATGGAGGGTCACATGAAGAATAACCCTGTAGTCGGAAAGGATATGGCCCAGCATGCTCTTGAGTGCTTTGAAAGAGGTGCCACTACCTGGTAGAGGATGTACCAAACCATCAATGGATGGCAAGGAGTAACCACTTGAGAATAATTTAAGTTAAAGGTCTCGTCTTGTGTCCCAGAAGTTGAGGCCTTATAGAAAGGATATGAAGAAACCTTGTGCATACAAGCTTTGTGGAGAAATAGGACACAACCATAAAGAAAACAAGGACGAATAACCTCATAATCAGAGGATTACCAAAGGAGTTAGCCGAGGATCTCAGGGAACTTCGGTTGGAGATTGTTCCCAAAGGTTTTGTTGCAGCAATGGAAGTTCAGTCTACATTGTTGGGAAAGATCCGTGAAGCTTAGAAGGATGACAAAGAGGTTGCTGAGGTAAAAGCGAGGATGAGCAAAGGAAAGGCCGAAGGTTTTCGTAAGGATGAGCACGACACCTTATGGTTTGAGGACCGTGTATATGTGCCCAATAATGCAAAGATCTAGGAGTTAATACTTCGGGAGGCTCATGACTCACCATACTCGATTCACCCTGGAAACACCAAGATGTATTCAGATTTGAAGGAGTGTTTCTGGTGGACTGGTAAGAACAAGGATATTGCGGAGTATGTAGTCGTAGGTGATGTATGACAGAGAGTAAAGGCAGAGCATCAGAAGCCAGTCGGATTACTACAGCCTATGCCAATACCCGAATGGAAGCAGGATAAGCTTGGCATGGATCTCATTACCGGATTTCCCAGAACCCTAACTGGACATAATTCTATCTGGGTAGTACTTGACTCGCTTGACCAAAGTGGCTCACTTTATCCCAGTGAAAACCACCTATACAAGTGCGAAGTTGGCCAAGATATATTTGACCAGGATCGTATGTATGCATGGAGTTTCGAGGACCATTGTATCAGATAGAGGAACCCGCTTTACTTCAAAGTTCGAATCGATTCGTGAAACTTTGGGTACTAGGCTAGAGTTCAGTACAGCCTTTCATCCGCAGATGATGGATAGACCGAGAGAGTCAATCAGATTCGGAGGACATGTTGAGAACGCATGCGCTAGATTATGGATCTAGTAGGGATGATAATCTACCTTCGCTGAGTTCTCATTCAACAACAGCTACCAAGTCAGTTTGAAGATGGCCCTTTTGAAGCTTTGTATGGGAGAAGGAGCGGACACCGTTGATGTGGGATGAAGTTGAGACCGCCGGTTGTTTGGACCAAATGTGATCAAGGAGTCGAAAAGAATGTTAAGTTGATTCGAGATAGATCAAGGTAGCTCACCAGCGTAAGAGTTATGCGACTCAAAAATGCAAGGAGGTAGTCTATGAAATTGGAGACAGAGCATGTCTTCATGTGTCCCATCCATGAGGATTTAAACGATTTGGAGTTAAGGGAAAGTTAGCCCGAGACTTGTAGGACCATACCGAGTTTTGGAGCGATGGGAGAAGTGGACAACAAGTTGGAGTCAGCCAAGGACTGCCAGAGTTCATGAGGTGTTTCACGCTTCCCGCTTGAAGAAGTGCCATGCGAGATGGCCAATATTCTCTTGAAAGGACGCTTGCCCTGGAAAGGATAATGATGTTCCATGAAGTGGAGTATGGACTTCATAAGTATAAGTTTTTATCTCGGTATGTGGGATATCCCACGAGGATGAAGATATGAATTACTATTGGATAAAAAGGAGGTATGATGTTGGAAGTATGGATCATTGGAAATTCCATGATGAGTCTAAGTACTCATGTCCTAGTTTGGTGCCAATAGAAGGAAGAAAGACATTACAATTGGATGGATTTTAAGTATGCTAGGAAGCTGGAAGTTGAATGTTGGAATAACGATCAGTTGCCCGCGATGATGAGTTCAAGGTTTGCAAGTGATGAGATGGGCCATAACCCATAGGCCCAGGACTTGCCAAGAAACAAGCACACCCTTGCTGAAGGAAAAAACCCTGGAAGAAGTTACGATTTTATCAACCAACGATCTTATAGGAGTTACGCAAAACCTGAGAGTTGTGAAGAAACGATAGATGCTTGTTTGGCTTGCAGAATCAATGGATTATCCGAACTTGGTTCGTCGACAAGAGAAATTCTGCAATGTTTGTGAAGATGACCGAGTGTTAGAATGCGAGATTCGCTAAACCATATACAAGGTAATGATTTAAAAGCGGATGGATTGATCACCATACCGACTTACTTTATTATTCGCGTTGCTATATGGGATGGTAAATCTAAGTGACTTACCTATAGTAGAGGGACGACGATCAAAACCTTGTTTAAACCTCAGAATAGTATAAGTATTTTTCCCTTGTACAAGGCAGTTGTTGCCAACCGTAGGATATATGGTGAGGTTCAACCCAGACCCATTTTCTGCAGGACAAACCACAAATCGTTGACCACCATGAGATATCGATAGTTGTTTAGTATTGGCGCCAGACCCGTCAGCTAAGAATACCCAGTCATGGAATAACCTTACCAGGATGAAATGGATACAGGAATTAAGAAACAGGTTATGCCACTACCGGAAGAGCCCAGAGAAGGAAATTTTCCAGAGGATCTGGGAAGACCGACACTGTCAGTAATAAGGATGGAGTATATGAGTTTTGATGGAACCGTAACAATGCTTCTAAGGGTGGTAGCAACCGAGACCCCCTAATGATCGACGGATTTGAGAAGACCCCAAACCTAACCTATTTCTTGCTACCCTCTCCGAATCTCGAGGACGAGATTGCTCAAGATGTGAGTAGATTACAATCTCATGGAATTTGTTTCAACCAAGTACCTACATGGGTTAGATAACATTCAAGATGCAAATATATCCAGGATATAATATTTCCATCATAAGAGAGATATCATGGATTAGTCATAAGCTCATGTCTTGCATGTATCCAATGGAGTTTCTACTCCAAGTTTGAAGCATCAATGATGTTCAATTCTCCTCTCAACCTGCAAAACACTTTCTCATCAAGGGGTTTAGTGAATATATCTGCTAATTGCTTTTCGGTGTGAACATGCTTAAGATTAATGTCACCCTTAGCAACATGATCTTGAATGAAATGATGACAAACTTCAATATGCTTAGTTCGAGAATGTTGTACGGGATTATGACCAATTTTGATAGCACTTTCATTATCACAAAGCAATGTAACATGTTTCACATATATCCCATAATCTTTAAGAGTTTGGGTCATCCAAAGTAATTGAGCACAACATGAACCAGCGGCAATGTACTCCGCTTCGGCGGTAGATAAGGATACCGAGTTTTGTTTCTTGGAGGACCAAGACACAAGAGATCTACCAAGAAATTGACAAGTACCCGAAGTGGACTTTCTATCAACCTTGTCTCCAGCTGTAACGCCCTCGATGCGGCTATATCTCCCACGTGTCGAGGCACGACTTAGAGGCATAACCGCATAGAAAGCAATGTCGCAAGTGAGGTAATCTTCACACAACCCATGTAATACATAAGGAAAGAGATACATAGTTGGCTTACAATGCCACTTCACACAACATAAATAAACATCCATCATTCAGAGTACACTCAAGGTCCGACTACGGAACCAAAATAAAAGAAGATACCCCAAATGCTACACAGATCCCCGATCGTCCCAACTGGGCACCACTATCGATCATCGTGAAAGACACATAGTAACGACCACGCCCTCGTCGAACTCCCACTTGAGCTCGGATGCGCCACCTGCACCGCATCGCGGCACCTGCAACTGTTTTGAAGTATCTGTGAGTCACGGGACTCAGCAATCTCACACCCGCGAGATCAAGACTATTTAAGCTTATAGGAAGGACAGGGTAGTAAAGTGGAGCTGCAGCAAGCGACTAGCATATATGGTGGCTACATCGCAAAAGAGAGCGAGAAGAGGAGCAAAGCACGGTCGTGAAGCTAGTAGCGATCAAGAAGTGATCCTGAACTACTTACGCCGACATAACTCCAACACCGTGTTCACTTCCGGACTCCGCGAGAAGAGACCATCACGGTTACACACGCGTTGATGTGTATTTTAATTGAGGTCAACTTCGGTTTTCTACAACCGACATTAACAAATTCCCATCTGCCTCATAACCGCGGTCACGGCTTTCGAAAGATATTACCCTGCAGGGGTGTCCCAACTTAGCCCATTATAAGCTCTCACGGTCAACAAAGGATATTCCTTCTACCGGGAAGGCCCGATCAATCTCGGAATCCCGGACTACAAGACATTTCGACAGCAATAAAACAAGACCAGCAAAGCCGCCCGATTGTGCCGACAAATCCCGATAGGAGCTGCACATATCTCGCTCTCGTGGCACATCCGGATGAGCAGTACGTCGACGGCAACCAAGATGCCCCAAGTTGCCTCGGGTGGCACCGCAAGTGGTTTAGTTTGGACCAACGCCGAGGAGCATTGGCCCGGGGTTAAATAAAGATGACCCTCGGGCTCGCGAAAACCCGGGGAAAAGGCTTAGGTGGCAAATGGTAAAACCAAAATTGGGCCTTGCTGGGCGAGTCTTATTCAAAGCGAACTGTCAAGGGGTCCCATAAATCACCCAACCGTAAGGAACGCGAAATCAAGGAACATAACACCGGTATGACGGAAACTAGGTGGCAAGAGGGAACAAAACACTGCATAAGGCCGAGCCTTCCACCCTTTACCAAATATATAGATGTATTAATTATAGCAGATATATATTGTGATATCCCCAACAAGTAAACATGTTCCAACAAGGAACAACATCTCCATGTTCCAACAAGGAACAAACTTCATCTTCACCTGCAACTAGCAACGCTATAAGAGGGCTGGGCAAAGCGGTAACATAGCCAAACAACGGTTTGCTAGGAAAAGGATGGTTAGGGGCTGACATGGCAATATGGGTGGCATGATATAGCAAGTGGTAGGCATCACAGCATAGGCATAGCAAAAGAGCGAGCAACTAGCATAGCAAAGATAGAAGTGATTTCGAGGGTATGGTCAGCTTGCCTACAATATTCTCAGAGTTGTCGAAAGCTTGATCCTCGTAAGCGTTCTCAACAGGTTCCTCATTCACGTACTCGTCTCCCAGCTCTACCCAAAGCAAAAACACAAACAAAGGAACCACAATAAATCACGGTGCAATGCACAATCAACATGATGCAAAACATGACATGATATGCGGGACGTGATATGCAATGCGTATGCGCGCTCTGGAAGGAAAATGATGAACCAGGCATCAACTTGGAAAACCAAGTATGCCACTGGAAAGATGAGATGATTTCGGTTGAAATCGATATAAAGATCACCGGAATCGGATGCACGGTTTGGAAATGACAAGCAAAACAAGAATGGCACAAATCTGCCATTAACAGCATGATGCCACTTAGCAAGCAACAAGAAATTAAGCTACTGAACCCAAACGTACCAACAAAGTATATGGAAGTGATCTACACAAGATGCTCGACAAAAGATGAGCACTGAGCTACGGCTAGTTCACATCATAACAGGTTCAAACAAGCATTGCAAAAGTGCACAAAATATCAGGCTGGACATGGCAAAAACAGCACCAGGTTGCAATGTTCAGAGCAGCAAAACTACATGCTACAGGAACTTATAATAGCAAAACAAGGCATGGCATGAATCTACTCAAAGCCTAGAACAAAAGTCCCTTACTGACCATAAGCCAAAAAGGATCAGAAAATATAGTAACACCCATGTCAATATCGAAAGTTTCGTTAACAGATTCAGCAACATGGCATGTCAAAAACTGATAACAAGTAGGCATGTATACAAGCTCAATGCACTCACTACAGAGCCTTATATGATAAACTAAGCATACATACATCAAGAAGACATGGCATAGAAGACATACATGGCAAGAACAATAACATAGCATACATGGATCAACCACAACAACCTTGGCAAAATTGAATAACCTGTAAACAATCTGCCAGGAAACATTTGATAGCAAAAGTAGAGCTCGATTGACTCAAGCTATGGCACTCCATAATTGCAAACAAGGGCATGTATGGATAGAGCAAGACATTTTTAACAAAAAAACCCTTACTGAAGTATCTCAAAATATGCATGGATCTCTCGGTAGCATCAAGTTAACATGGCATCAAAATATCAGCTAAACAGGGCTGAAATCAGCAACATCAGGACACCTACTTTGCATGCTTGTGCTAGTCACCACATAGATCAAAAAAATACATGGCATACACCCCTGGAAACATGGCATGGCATATTACAAAACACATGTAGGACTCAAATTCATAGGGTGCACACATTAATCATGGCAAAAATAACAAAAGTGCAAGTTCTGTTAAGAAACAGAAACTAAGATCACATAGCCCTCTTCCAACAGCATTTCGGGCGTCACGATGAGCTCAAATGAAAATGATGCAATGAGATGAAATGATCTACTCTTCGAGGCGAACATTTTGACATATTATACACGCAAAATGGAGCTACAGATGCAAAGATATAGCATGAAGAAAATGACACAAAATATCATTGGATGAAAAAATACTTGGAAGAAAAGAGGGGGGGAGAAGGAGTCAACGGGCGCTCCCGATCGGATCCGGTCGGGATCCGGATCAGCGACGGGCGGCGCGGCGGCGCCGGAGGGAGAGAAAGCGGCCGGGCGGGCGGAGGTGAGGGCAACCGCGGGCGGCGTCCGCGGCGCGGGCGCGGGCGAGGTCCGGCCGGCGGGGCGGCGGCGGGCTTGCCGGAGGGAGACCGCGGCGGCGGAGGGCGGCGGCCAGCGGCGCGCGCGGGCGAGGCGGGAGGCGCGCTGCCTTGGCGGCGCGCGGCCGGGAGGGCCCCGCCACAGCCTCGCGGGCCCAGGGGTCGGCGGCGAAGTGGGGCACGGACGGCGACGTGGCAGCCCCTGGTTCGCCGGGCGCGCGGCGGACGCGCGTCGGTCCGATCCGGACGTGTCCGGCGTGGAGGGAAAACGACTAGGGTTTCGGGAGGATGATCCGGATTTGGAGGGGTTTGCTTAAATAGGCATAGAGGAGCTAGGAGAGTCCAAATGAGGTGTAGTTTTCCACACGATCGTGATCGAACGACGGAGAGCATGGAAGTGACTTAGATGGGTTATTGGGCTGTTTTGAAGGGGTGTTGGGCTGCAACTCAAAAGAGGCCTTTGAGAGTGCGGTTAACCGCTGGAGTACCAAACGAGCTCCAAATGACCAAAACTTGACCGGTGGTCTCTGGTGGTATACCAAGGCCACTAGACAAACCTCGGTCCATTTCGAGAAGGTTTAGTACCCTTTACGAAAAACATAAAAGGGCCGCGGGGAGATAGGAGTGCTTGGATTGCAAAACGGACAACGGGAAAATGCTCGAATCATGAGACTAACACGTATGCAAATGCGATGCACATGATGACATGATATAAAATGCATGACATGGACAAAATGCAAAATGAAGAAAACCCAACCACGGAGGGAATATCATATCACAATGCCGAAAATGGCAAGAGTTGGAGTTACAAATATGGAAAGTTACTTCCGGGTGTTACAACACTCCACCACTACAAGAGGATCTCTTCCCAGATCTAGGACTGAAAGAACTCCGGATATTCGAATGGAGGTGATCCTCGCGCCCCGTGTAGCTTCTCGGTCGGAATGGTGTGACCACTTCACTTTCAGGAATTGGATTGACTTGTTGCGAGTCTTGTGCTCGGTTTCTTCAAGAATAGCAATGGGGTGCTCATGATAAGAGAGATCTTCTTGAAGGTCAATCTCTTCGAAGTTGATAGTGCGTTCAGGAGTCTTGAAGCACTTGCGAAGCTGTGACACGTGAAACACATCGTGCACGCTTGCGGTTGGAGGAAGCTCGTTGATAGGCGAGATCGCCTCTTTGCCAATGATCTTGAAAGGACCCACGATCTAGGGGCAAGCTTCCTTTGATACCGGGTTTACGAGTGCCTTTCATTGAGAGACACGGAGGTAGACATGGTCTCCGATTTCAAAAGCCACATCACGGTGCTTATCATCATAATAGTTTTCCGCGCGATTATGCGGCTTTGAGATTCTCACGAATTACTTGGCACATTTCTTCCGCTTCGTGATCAAGTCATTGCCAAGAAGGTTGCGCTCACTGTCTCGCACCAATTGAGAGGAGTACGGCACTTTCTCGCCATATAGAATTTCGAATGGGGCCTTGCCGAACTCGCTGGAAGCTGTTGTTGTAGGAGAACTTCGGCATATGGAAGACAATCTTCCCACTTCATACCGAAAGAAATGACACAAGCCCTGAGCATATCTTCAAGGATTTGATTAACTCGCTCAACTTGGCCACTTGTTTGAGGATGGAAAGCTGTGCTGAAATGAATGTTGGTGCCCATGGCCTTCTGAAAAGAATCCCAGAACTTGGAGGTAAAGATGCTGCCACGGTCTAAAGAGATCACTTGAGGAATGCCGTGCAAGGAGACAATCCTGGAGGTGTATAGCTCTGCCAACTGAGCTGTTGTGATAGATTCTTTGATAGGAAGAAAATGAGCCACTTTAGTAAGCTTGTCAATGACAACGAAGATAGCATCATTTCCACGCTTGGACTTAGGAAAACCAGTCACGAAGTCCATTTCAATATGATCAAACTTCCACTCTAGAATAGCAAGAGGTTGGAGGAGACCAGCTGGTCTTTGGTGTTCTGCTTTCACTCTTCTGCAGACATCGCACTCATTCACGAATTGAGCAATTTCTCGCTTCATTCGAGTCCACCAATATGACTGCTTGAGATCATGGTACATCTTCGTACTTCCAGGATGAATGGATAGAAGCGAATTGTGAGCCTCGCTCATAATGACTTTTCTCAGATCACCCTTTGGAACCACAAACCGTCCTCAAAGAAAAGAGTATCTTTGTCATCAATGTGGAAGCACTTGTACTTGAAATGCCCTTGCCGATACCACGCTTCACCTTTTTCACCATGGTATCCAGAAGTTGAGCCTCACGAATCTGATCTTCCAAAGTAGGAGAGACTATGAGGTTGGCAAGAAAGCCTTGAGGAACAACTTGAAGATTCAGCTTGCGGAAAGCTTCACAGAGATCCGCTGAAAGGGCTTGAGGATTAGACTGCTGCGATAAGCCTTCCCGCTCAAAGCATCTGCAATGACATTGGCCTTGCCCGAGTATATTCAATACTTGGGTTGTACTCTTGAATCATTTCACCCATCGAGTCTGCCTCGAGGTTGAGGTTGGGCTGAGTGAAGATGTACTTGAGACTCTTGTGATCGGTGAAAATGTCCACTTTCCTTCCCAACAAGAGATGTCTCCACGTTATCAATGCATGGACAACTGCCGCCAACTCAAGATCGTGAGTGGGGTAGTTCTTTTCGTTGGGCTTCAATCAAGCGAGAGGTATAAGCCACAACTATCTTCTCTTGCATTAACACAGACCGAGACCTTGAAGAGAAGCATCACGAAAACTTCAAATGGCTGGGATTCATCAGAGGAGTCAAGACAGAGCTGTGACGAGTTTCTCTTTGAGAGTATTGAAAGCAACGCCACACTCGGGAGACCGACATACTTCACATGCTTCGGAGGAGGTTGGAAAGAGGCTTTGCAATCTTGGAGAAGTTCTTAACGAATCTTCGCAATAGCTTGCAAGACCAAGAAAATCATGGAGCTGCTTGACATTCGAGGAGGTTCCCAATTCACAATTGCGGACACCTTCTCGGATTAACAGCGATGCCCTTGGCGGAGATGATATGACCAAGATAAAGCACTTCATCAAGCCAAAATTCACATTTGGAGAACTTCGCATAGAATTGATACTCTCTGAGCTTGTCTAGCACCAATCGCAAGTGTTTGGCATGATCCTTCTTATTCTTGGAGAAGACCAAAATATCATCAAGATAGACCAAGACGAATTCATTGGTGTAGGGGTTGAATATGAAGTTCATCATCCGAGAGAATGTTGGAGGAGCATTGACAAGGCCGAAAGACATGACAAGATATTCATAAGAACCAAAGCTTGTTCGAATGCTGTCTTGGGAATATCTTGTTCACGAATGCGAATCTGATGATACCCCATACGAAGGTCAAGCTTGGAGAACACTTTAGCACCTTTGAGTTGCTCGAAAAGCTCATTGATGTTGGGAAGTGGATACTTGTTCTTGATTGTCTTCTTATTCAATGGACGGTAATCGACGCAAAGTCGGTCCGTGCCATCCTTCTTCGGACAAAAGAACACCACAACCCCAAGGAGATGAACTCGGTCCGATCAAACCCAGACGCTCTTGTTCATCGAGCTGCTTCTTCAATTCCTTCAGCTCATCAGGTCCAAGCTTGTATGGACGCTTGCAAGCGGGTTCATGCCGTGCTCAAGATCGATAACGAACTCAATCGGCCGATGAGGAGGCATACCCGAAGCTCTTCCGAAAGACATCTTGGTACTCACAAACGATCGAATCGAGAGATAGCATCCAATTCGCCCTTCTCATTGAGAGAAAACAACCGAATGGTTTGATCACGAGCGGCATAGATGATCACATCATTAGAAGAGTGAGTCAATTGAATTTCCCTGGCAGCACAATCAAGCTGAGCTTTGTGCTGACAAAGCCAGTCCATTCCGAGAATAAGATCAATATCCGAGTCACCAAGGACAATTGGTTTAGCCAGAAATCTATAATCGCCCATCTTGATACCGAAATTCGGAACCAAAACTCGAGAAGTCATCTGCTTACCCGGGGACACAATCTTCAACGGAATAGGAATCTTTTCTGTCACAAACTCATGCTTGGCAACAAAAGGTCTCGAAATGAAAGAAAGCGATGCACCAAAGATCAAATAAGACTTTTGCAGAATATCATTAACAAGAAGATTACCCATGATCACATCTCAAGAATCCTCCGCTGAGCTGCATTCATCATATTGACCTTGGCATGCTTTGGATTATGCTTGACCACTTGCATTGCTGGAAGATTTCACAGAGGAGGAGGCGGAAGGCGCCTCTGGTTGAAGCACTTGTTCGCATAGTGACCTTTCTGCGACATTTGTTGCAAGTCACCTCGTAGAGCGGACGGTGGTAAGGAGCACTTGACCTTGGAGCTTGAGAATTAGACTTGTTCTCGATAGCTTGGGTTGGGTGGGTGGGAAGATCCACGGCCACCTGAGTTCTTCTCACGATAAGGCCGACGGAACGGAGGAGGAGGAAGGTAGAACTTCTGCTGCTTAGCTGCCACTTGAGAGGAAGAAGAAGACTGAATCTGCATCCCCGATTCTCTTCTTAGAGGCCTCACATTTGAGCTGGGCAGCTTCTTGCTTCAGAGCCATGTTGTAGAAATCATCATACTTATCTGGCTCAAAAAGCACAAGAGCTAATTGCAGATCTTCTCTCAGACCACCTCTGAATTGATAGATCATACTCTTCTCATCAGGTACGTCTTGCTTAGCAAAACGAGTGAGCTTCTGGAACTGGATATTGTATTGATAGACAGACATGTTGCCCTGCTTGAGATTGCGGAACTCCTCACGCTTGCTCTCAACAACACTTCTCGGAATGTGGTGAGCTCTGAAATCACGGCGGAACTCATCCCAGGTAATGACACGACCTCCTCTGGAATCTTTGTATTGCTGGTACCACTCAGCAGCTTGATCCTTGAGTTGAAACGATGCAAACTTGACAAAGTCCTCAGGTCTGACATTGCTACAATCGAAATGCTTGCAGATGTCCACAAGCCAATCGTCAGCGTCTGTGGCCTCGACACAGAAACTGAAAGACTTCGGCTGATTAGCGAGGAACTGACTGAGAGTAGCAAAGTGCGGCTGATTGTTGCCTTGACCTTGATTGCCTTGCCCTTGAGTACGTTCTTGCAAGAGCTGCAAAATCATCTGAGCATTGGCATTGGTGGCTGCCATGATAGCTTGCCAGGCTTCCGGAGGCGGAGGTGGAGGTGGAGGGTTCGACTGATCCCCAACATTGCGATCCGGATTCAGACGCGTTGGCGGAGCCATCCTGAAGAGGGTGACATCCGTTAGTCCTTTGATAGACAAAAAGATAAGTAGAATCAACGGATAGAAATTGCAACATATAGTCTTCACAATAAACATTCGAACAAGAATGAACGAATGAATTCCAAAGTTAATCATCACACGTCCATTAAGGTGAGAAGCCACTTAGATAAAGATATGGAAACAACATCTGCTTAGAAACAAATCGAATATCACAACTGAAAACAAAAGTTTGGCTTCTAGAATGAGCCGAACAAACACATGATAGAGATTTACCAAAGTGTTCGTGGTGGGGCCCACACGGACACGACGATAGCGGACGTCACGAATGACAAACAAGACGCCCCGAATCAGCATAGCCAAGGATTCTTTAAGACATCTCGCGACCATCAAATCGACCATGAATGGGCGGACCACTAGACGTTGAACCCCAATCTCAAATCATACATCCGTCGGAAAGATATCCCGTAAGCTACTAGAATTCCCACCTATAAACTCCCAAACTTTCTGGTTATGCAATCTGGTGTTGGGGATACAGGGACACAAAATATATCACCCAAACTAACAATACCTAGATCCAGTTGTATCCATCCGTCAACACATAACCAAGAAATCCTCGAAATCGTGTACCTCGACCTTCAAAAACATCCGTTATGGAAGTCATGGCAATACTCCCAAGACTCGCCTCGATCTTTGGGCTATCGGGTTATCTCACCAACAACTGCACAAAAGAGATTTCGATGTCGGCAAAACTCGGTATTCCAGAATCGCAACGATAAAATTGTGACGACAACACCTCGGAGCTCAACTCCCCGGACACCGCCACAACCCCTAAATGTCGAGGCACCAAGAACAATGTTCTCGCCACAAAACCATCGAACGATTCCAAGATACGCACGTGATCCTAAAATTTTTTAGTGAAATTTGAGGAGAGAAGAGTCAAAACTCTACGTTAGGAGACCTCACAGAGCGGCGAAGGACTGGGAGTAAAAGAATACTACTCTCGGTATATATAATCCTAAGACTCAAAACATTTTCCATTCTAGACTCAACAACGCCAAAGAAACAATCAAGTAGGGGGCTCCTAAGTCAGGAAGGCTCGATTACCAACTTGTAACGCCTCGATGCGGCTATATCTCCCACGTGTCGAGGCACGACTTAGAGGCATAACCGCATAGAAAGCAATGTCGCAAGTGAGGTAATCTTCACACAACCCATGTAATACATAAGGAAAGAGATACATAGTTGGCTTACAATGCCACTTCACACAAGACATAAATAAACATCCATCATTCAGAGTACACTCAAGGTCCGACTACGGAACCAAAATAAAAGAAGATACCCCAAATGCTACACAGATCCCCGATCGTCCCAACTGGGCACCACTACTCGATCATCGTGAAAAGACACATAGTAACGACCACGTTCCTCGTCGAACTCCCACTTGAGCTCGGATGCGCCACCTGCACCGCATCGCCGGCACTGCAACTGTTTTGAAGTATCTGTGAGTCACGGGACTCAGCAATCTCACACCCGCGAGATCAAGACTATTTAAGCTTATAGGAAGGACAGGGTAGTAAAGTGGAGCTGCAGCAAGCGACTAGCATATATGGTGGCTACATCGCAAAAGAGAGCGAGAAGAGGAGCAAAGCACGGTCGTGAAGCTAGTAGCGATCAAGAAGTGATCCTGAACTACTTACGCCGACATAACTCCAACACCGTGTTCACTTCCCGACTCACGAGAAGAGACCATCACGGTTACACACGCGTTGATGTGTATTTTAATTGAGGTCAACTTCGGTTTTCTACAACCGACATTAACAAATTCCCATCTGCCTCATAACATGGGCACGGCTTTGAAAGATATTACCCTGCAGGGTGTCCCAACTTAGCCCATTATAAGCTCTCACGGTCAACGAAGGATATTCCTTCTACCGGAAGACCCGATCAATCTCGAATCCCGGACTACAAGACATTTCGACAGAATAAAACAAGACCAGCAAAGCCGCCCGATTGTGCCGACAAATCCCGATAGGAGCTGCACATATCTCGTTCTCGTGGCACATCCGGATGAGCAGTACGACGGTAACCGAAGATGCCCCAAGTTGCCTCGGGTGGCACCGCAAGTGGCTTAGTTTGGACCAACGCCGAGGAGCATTGGCCCGGGGTTAAATAAAGATGACCCTCGGGCTCGCGAAACCCGGGGAAAAGGCTTAGGTGGCAAATGGTAATACCAAAATTGGGCCTTGCTGGACGAGTCTTATTCAAAACGAACTGTCAAGGGGTCCCATAAATCACCCAACCGTAAGGAATGCGAAATCAAGGAACATAACACCGTATGACGGAAACTAGGGTGGCAAGAGTCGAACAAAACACCGGGCATAAGGCCGAGCCTTCCACCCTTTACCAAATATATAGATGTATTAATTATAGCAGATATATATTGTGATATCCCCAACAAGTAAACATGTTCCAACAAGGAACAACATCTCCATGTTCCAACAAGGAACAAACTTCAGCTTCACCGCAACTAGCAACGCTATAAGAGGGCTGAGCAAAGCGGTAACATAGCCAAACAACGGTTTGCTAGGAAAAGGATGGTTAGGGCTGACATGGCAATATGGGTGGCATGATATAGCAAGTGGTAGGCATCGCAGCATAGGCATAGCAAAAGAGCGAGCAACTAGCATAGCAAAGATAGAAGTGATTTCGAGGGTATGGTCATCTTGCTCGCAATTTTCTCGAGTTGTCGAAAGCTTGATCCTCGTAAGCGTTCTCAACAGGTTCCTCGCTCACGCATTCCTCTCCGGCTCTACCCAAAGCAACAACACAAACAAAGGAACCACAATAAATCACGGTGCAATGCACAATCAACATGATGCAAAACATGACATGATATGCGGGATGTGATATGCAATGCGATGCGCTCCGGAAGGAAAATGATGAACCAGGCATCAACTTGGCAAACCAAGTATGCCACTGGAAAGATGAGATGATTTCGGTTGAAATCGATATAAAGATCACCGGAATCGGATGCACGGTTTGGAAATGACAAGCAAAACAAGAATGGCACAAATCTGCCATTAACAGCATGATGCCACTTAGCAAGCAACAAGAAATTAAGCTACTGCACCCAAACGTACTAACAAAGTATATGAAAGTGATCTACACAAGATGCTCGACAAAAGATGAGCACTGAGCTATGGCTAGTTCACATCATAACAGGTTCAAACAAGCATGGAAAAAGTGCACAAAATATCAGGCTGGACATGGCAAAAACAGCACCAGGTTGCAATGTTCAGAGCAGCAAAACTACATGCTACAGGAACTTATAATAGCAAAACAAGGCATGGCATGAATCTACTCAAAGCCTAGAACAAAAGTCCCTTACTGACCATAAGCCAAAAAGGATCAGAAAATATAGTAGCACCCATGTCAATATCGAAAGTTTCGTTAACAGATTCAGCAACATGGCATGTCAAAAACTGATAACAAGTAGGCATGTATACAAGCTCAATGCACTCACTACAGAGCCTTATATGATAAACTAAGCATACATACATCAAGAAGACATGGCATAGAAGACATACATGGCAAGAACAATAACATAGCATACATGGATCAACCACAACAACCTTGGCAAAATTGAATAACCTGTAAACAATCTGCCAGGAAACATTTGATAGCAAAAGTAGAGCTCGATTGACTCAAGCTATGGCACTCCATAATTGCAAACAAGGGCATGGATGGATAGATCAAGACATTTTTAACAAAACATCCTTACTGAAGTATCTCAAAATATGCATGGATCTCTCGGTAGCATCAAGTTAACATGGCATCAAAATATCAGCTAAACAGGGCTGAAATCAGCAACATCAGGACACCTATTTTGCATGCTTGTGCTAGTCACCACATAGATCACAAAAATACATGGCATACACCCCTGGAAAGATGGCATGGCATATTACAAAACACATGTAGGACTCAAATTCATAGGGTGCACACATTAATCATGGCAAAAATAACAAAATTGCAAGTTCTGTTAAGAAACAGAAACTAACATCACATAGCCCTCTTCCAACAGCATTTCGGGCAACAACATGAGCTCAACTGACAATGATGCAATGAGATGAAATGATCTACTCTTCGAGGCGAACATTTTGACATATTATACGCGCAAAATGGAGCTACAGATGCAAAGATATAGCATGAAGAAAATGACACAAAATATCATTGGATGAAAAAATACTTAGAAGAAAAGAGGGGGGAGAAGAAGTCAACGGGCGCTCCCGATCGGATCCGGTCAGGATCCGGATCGGCGACGGGCGGCGCCGCAACGCCGGAGGGAGAGAAAGCGGCCGGGCCGGCGGAGGTGAGGGCAGCCGGCGCGGGCGGCGGTGGCCGGGCGCCAGCGGCGCAGGCGCTGGCGCGCGCAAGGCGGCGGGCGCGGGCGAGGTCCGGCGATGCGGCGGCGCGGGCTGGCGGAGGAGACCGCGGGCGGCGGAGGGCGGCGGCCCAGCGGCGCGCGCCGGGCGGCCGGGAGGGCCCGCCACGGGCCTCATGGGCCCAGCTGGGTCGGGCGGCGAGGTGGGGCGCGGACGGCGACGTGGCAACCCCTGGTTCGCCGGGCGCCTTGGCGGCGGACGCGTCCGTCCGATCCGGACGTGTCCGTGGCGCGCGAGGGAAAACGACTAGGGTTTCGGGAGGATGATCCGGATTTGGAGGGGTTTGTTAAATAGGCATAGAGGGAGCTAGGAGATTCCAAATGAGGTGTAGTTTTACCCCACGATCGTGATCGAACGACGGAGAGCATGGAAGTGACTTAGATGGGTTATTGGGCTGTTTTGAAGGGGTGTTGGGCTGCAACTCAAAAGAGGCCTTTGCGAGAGTGCGGTTAACCGTTGGAGTACCAAACGAGCTCCAAATGACCCGAAACTTGACCGGTGGTCTACGGGTGGTATACCAAGGCCACTAGACAAACCTCGGTCCATTTCGAGAAGGGCGTTACAAGTGAGGTAATCTTCACACAACCCATGTAATACATAAGTGAAAGAGATACATAGTTGGCTTACAGTCGCCACTTCACACAGTACATAAATAAACATCCATCATTCAGAGTACACTCAAGGTCCGACTACGGAACCAAAATAAAAGAAGATACCCCAAATGCTACACAGATCCCCGATCGTCCCAACTGGGCACCACTACTGATCATCAGGAACAGACACATAGTAACGACCACGTTCCTCGTCGAACTCCCACTTGAGCTCGGATCGTCACCTGACCGCATCGCCGGCACCTGCAACTGTTTTGAAGTATCTGTGAGTCACGGGACTCAGCAATCTCACACCCGCGAGATCAAGACTATTTAAGCTTGTAGGAAGGACAGGGTAGTAAAGTGGAGCTGCAGCAGGCGACTAGCATATATGGTGGCTACATCGCAAAAGAGAGCGAGAAGAGGAGCAAAGCACGGTCGTGAAGCTAGTAGCGATCAAGAAGTGATCTGAACTACTTACGCCGACATAACTCCAACACCGTGTTCACTTCCCGGACTCACGAGAAGAGACCATCACGGTTACACACGCGTTGATGTGTATTTTAATTGAGGTCAACTTCGGTTTTCTACAACCGACATTAACAAATTCCCATCTGCCTCATAACCGCGGGCACGGCTTTGAAAGATATTACCTGCAGGGTGTCCCAACTTAGCCCATTATAAGCTCTCACGGTCAACGAAGGATATTCCTTCTACCGCAAGACCCGATCAATCTCGGAATCCCGGACTACAAGACATTTCGACAAAGAATAAAACAAGACCAGCAAAGCCGCCCGATTGTGCCGACAAATCCCGATAGGAGCTGCACATATCTCGTTCTCAGGGCACATCCGGATGAGCAGTACGTACGGCAACCGAAGATGCCCCAAGTTGCCTCGGGGTGGCACCGCAAGTGGTTCTAGTTTGGACCAACGCTCAGAGGAGCATTGGCCCGGGGGGGTTAAATAAAGATGACCCTCGGGCTCGCGAAAACCCGGTGGAAAAGGCTTAGGTGGCAAATGGTAAAACCAAAATTGGGCCTTGCTGGACGAGTCTTATTCAACGCGAACTGTCAAGGGCGTCCCATAAATCACCCAACCGTGTAAGGAACGCGAAATCAAGGAACATAACACCGGTATGACGGAAACTAGGGTGGCAAGAGTCGAACAAAACACCAGGCATAAGGCCGAGCCTTCCACCCTTTACCAAATATATAGATGTATTAATTATAGCAGATATATATTGTGATATCCCCAACAAGTAAACATGTTCCAACAAGGAACAACATCTCCATGTTCCAACAAGGAACAAACTTCAGCTTCACCTGCAACTAGCAACGCTATAAGAGGGCTGAGCAAAGCGGTAACATAGCCAAACAACGGTTTGCTAGGAAAAGGATGGTTAGGGGCTGACATGGCAATATGGGTGGCATGATATAGCAAGTGGTAGGCATCGCAGCATAGGCATATCAAAAGAGCGAGCAACTAGCATAGCAAAGATAGAAGTGATTTCGAGGGTATGGTCATCTTGCCTGCAATGTTCTCAGAGTTGTCGAAAGCTTGATCCTCGTAAGCGTTCTCAACAGGTTCCTCGTTCACGTACTCATCTCCCGGCTCTACCCAAAGCAACAACACAAACAAAGGAACCACAATAAATCACGGTGCAATGCACAATCAACATGATGCAAAACATGACATGATATGCGGGATGTGATATGCAATGCGTATGCACGCTCCGGAAGGAAAATGATGAACCAGGCATCAACTTGGCAAACCAAGTATTCCACTGGAAAGATGAGATGATTTCGGTTGAAATCGATATAAAGATCACCGGAATCGGATGCACGGTTTGGAAATGACAAGCAAAACAAGAATGGCACAAATCTGCCATTAACAGCATGATGCCACTTAGCAAGCAACAAGAAATTAAGCTACTGCACCCAAACGTACTAACAAAGTATATGAAAGTGATCTACACAAGATGCTCGACAAAAGATGAGCACTGAGCTATGGCTAGTTCACATCATAACAGGTTCAAACAAGCATGGCAAAAGTGCACAAAATATCAGGCTGGACATGGCAAAAACAGCACCAGGTTGCAATGTTCAGAGCAGCAAAACTACATCCTACAGGAACTTATAATAGCAAAACAAGGCATGGCATGAATCTACTCAAAGCCTAGAACAAAAGTCCCTTACTGACCATAAGCCAGAAAGGATCAGAAAATATAGTAACACCCATGTCAATATCGAAAGTTTCGTTAACAGATTCAGCAACATGGCATGTCAAAAACTGATAACAAGTAGGCATGTATACAAGCTCAATGCACTCACTACAGAGCCTTATATGATAAACTAAGCATACATACATCAAGAAGACATGGCATAGAAGACATACATGGCAAGAACAATAACATAGCATACATGGATCAACCACAACAACCTTGGCAAAATTGAATAACCTGTAAACAATCTGCCAGGAAACATTTGATAGCAAAAGTAGAGCTCGATTGACTCAAGCTATGGCACTCCATAATTGCAAACAAGGGCATGGATGGATAGAGCAAGACATGTTTAACAAAACATCCTTACTGAAGTACCTCAAAATATGCATGGATCTCTCGGTAGCATCAAGTTAACATGGCATCAAAATATCAGCTAAACAGGGCTGAAATCAGCAACATCAGGACACCTACTTTGCATGCTTGTGCTAGTCACCACATAGATCACAAAAATACATGGCATACACCCCTAGAAAGATGGCATGGCATATTACAAAACACCTGTAGGACTCAAATTCATAGGGTGCACACATTAATCATGGCAAAAATAACAAAAGTGCAAGTTCTGTTAAGAAACAGAAACTAACATCACATAGCCCTTTTCCAACAGCATTTCGGGCATCAAGATGAGCTCAAATGACAATGATGAAATGATATTAAATGATCTACTCTTCGAGACGAACATTTTGACATATTATACGCGCAAAATGGAGCTACAGATGCAAAGATATAGCATGAAGAAAATGACACAAAATATCATTGGATGAAAAAATACTTAGAAGAAAAGAGGGGGGAGAAGAAGTCAACAGGCGCTCCCGATCGGATCCGGTCGGGATCCGGATCGGCGACGAGCGGCGCGGCGGCGCCAGAAGGAGAGAAAGCGGCGGGCCGGCGGAGGTGAGGGCAGCCGGCGGGGGCGGCGGGGCGGGCGCCGGAGAGGCACGGCGGCGCGTCCGCGCGGCAAGGCGCGGGCGAGGTCCGGCCGGTGGCGGGCGGCGGGCAAGCCGAGGGAGACCGCGGCCGCGGAGGGCGGCGGCGGCTCAGCGCGGCGCGCGGCGAGGCGGGAGGCGCGCCCATGGCGCGCGCGGCGGCCGGCCGGAGGGCCCCGCATGGGCCTCGCGGGCCCGCTGGGTCGGCGGCGAGTGGGGGCGCGCGACGGCGACGTGGCAGCCCTGGTTCGCCGGGCGCGGCGGCGGACGCGTCGGTCCGATCCGGACGTGTCCGTGGCGCGAGGGAAAACAACTAGGGTTTCGGGAGGATGATCCGGATTTGAGGGGTTTGCTTAAATAGGCATAGAGGAGCTAGGAGAGTCCAAATGAGGTGTAGTTTTCGCCCACGATCGTGATCGAACGACGGAGAGCATGGAAGTGACTTAGATGGGTTATTGGGCTGTTTTGAAGGGGTGTTGGGCTGCAACTCAAAAGAGGCCTTTGCGAGAGTCGGTTAACCGTTGGAGTACCAAACGAGCTCCAAATGACCAAACTTGACCGGTGGTCTACGGGTGGTATACCAAGGCCACTAGACAAACCTCGGTCCATTTCGAGAAGGTTTAGTACCCGCACACGGAAAAAGCGTAAAAGGGGCAGCGGGAGATAGGAGTGCCGGATTGCAAAACGGACAACGGGAAAAATGCTCGGAATCATGAGACGAACACGTATGCAAATGCGATGCACATGATGACATGATATAAAATGCATGACATGGACAAAATGCAAAATGAAGAAAAACCCAACCACGGAGGGAATATCATATCACAATGCCGAAAATGGCCAGAGTTGGAGTTACAAATATGGAAAGTTACTTCCGGGGTGTTACACCGGCATAGTCCGAGTCGGAGTAGCCAACAAGATCGAAAGAGGCCCTCTTAGGATACCAAATGCCAAAATTTGGTGTATGAATTAAGTATCTCACTATACTTTTTACGGCCTTAAGATGACATTCTTTAGGAGCAGCTTGATATCTTGCACACATGCACACACTTAGCATAATATCGGGACATGAAGCACATAGGTATAACAGTGAACCAATCATAGAGGGATAAACCTTTTGGTCAACTGGTTCACCATCTTTGGTCAAATCAAGATGTCCACTCGTAGGCATGGGTGTAGACATACCTTTGCACTCTTGCATATTGAACTTCTTGAATGAGTCCTTAGTGTACTTTGTTTGAGAAACAAATGTACCTTCCTTAGTTTGCTTGATTTTCAACCCAAGAAAGAATTTGATTTCACTCATCATTGACATCTCAAACTTCTCCGACATTAGCTTCCCAAACTTTTCACTAAAATGAGGGTTAGTTGAACCAAATATAATATCATCAACATAGATTTGGCACACAGATAGTTCTCCCTTAACCCTTTTAGTAAAAAGTGTGGAATCAATTTTCCCAATTTCAAAGCCTTTTTCAATAAGGAACTTGGTCAAGCATTTATACCACGCTCTAGGAGCTTGTTTAAGACCATAAAGGGCTTTGTGAAGTTTGTAAACATGATTTGGTTTCTTAGGATTGACAAAGCCGGGAGGTTTTTAACATAAACTTCCTCCTCTATTTCACCATTTAGAAAAGCACTTTTAATGTCCATTTGGTACAAGGTGATATCATGGTGATTAGCATAGGCAAGTAAGATGCTTGAATGGACTCAAGTCTAGCAAAGGAGCATAAGTCTCACCATAGTCCATACCTTCGACTTGTGTGTAGCCTTGGGCGATGAGACATGCTTTGTTGCGAACTACTTGTCCATCTTCATCTTGCTTGTTGCGAAACACCCATTTGGTACCGATGATGTTGTGGTTGTTGTCGGGCTTCTCAACCAATGTCCAAACTTGGTTTCTCTCAAAGTTGTGTAGCTCTTCATGCATAGCATTTATCCAATCCGGATCTTCCAATGCTTCTTCGACCTTCATAGGTTCAATGCTAGAGATGAAAGAATAGTTTTCACAAAAGTTAGCTAAACGAGTTTTAGAGCGAGTGATTCTCCCGGTTTGAATATCATTGTAGATTTGCTCCACGGGATGGTCTTTAGCAATTCTTGCTCGAACTCATGAAAGCTTTTGCTTGGGTTTTGGTTGAACATCTTCTTCATCTTGTTCTTCTTCTTGGCCTTCTTCATTGTTAGCGTTGTCGTTCTCTTGTCGTGGTGGAGAAGGAGGTTGTTGACGTTCGCGATGTTCTTCCTTGTTTTCTTCATCTTGGTGTGCTCCACTTGTGGATGCTTCCGTATCAACTCTTGGTTCACCTTGTCGTGAAGTAGAAGCTTCCACTTGGACAGACGAGGTACTCTCCTTCACCTCCGTTGGACGGACCTTGCCAATAGACAAGTCTTGGATTGCTTCCGAAGGGTCTTTGTCTCCTACATCAATTGGCAATTGCTCTACTTGCGAGCCGTTAGATTCATCAAACTTCACATCTACCGTCTCTTAAACCTTTCGGGTGAAATTGTTGTAGACACGGTAAGTGTGAGAGTTTGAGCCATAACCTAGTAGGAACCTTCATGTGATTTAGGAGCAAATTTTGAACGACGATGCTTATCAAGAATGTAGCCCTTTGAGCCGAATACTCGAAAGTATCCAACTTGGGGTTTGTTACCGGTGAGGATCTCGTATGCCGTCTTGCCGAGTAGCTTGTGAAGATACAAGCGATTTGTTGCATGACAAGCTGTCTCAACCGCTTCTGCCCAAAAGTGCTTCGGCGTCTTGTACTCATCAATCATCGTTCTCGCCATTTCGATGAGCGTCCGGTTCTTCCTCTCAACAACTCCATTTTGTTGAGGTGTGTACGTAGCCGAGAACTCGTGTGAAATCCCTTCTTCGTCAAGAAAGGTGTCCTCATTTGCGTTCTTAAACTCCGTTCCGTTGTTGCTGCGAACCTTCTTGATCTTCACTTCAAACTGATGTTGGGCCTTCCTAGCGAAGTTTTTGAAGATCTTTTGGACCTGCGATTTATCATCGAGAAAGAACACCCACGTAAATCTAGAAAAATCATCAACTATAACTAGACCAAAAGAATTTCCACCGAGGCTTTTGTAAGCGTTGGGACCAAAGAGATCCATATGAAGGAGCTCGAGTGGCCTTGTTGTGGTCATGATGTTCTTCACGGGATGCCTTCCTCCAACCTGTTTACCTGCCTGACAAGCGCTGCAAAGTCTATCCTTATCAAATATGACATCGTTAACTCCAAGGATATGATTTCCTTTAATAAGCTTGTCAAGGTTTCTCATGCCAACGTGACCTAGTCGTCTATGCCATAACCAACCTTTTGAAGATTTAGCAATGAAGCAAGTTTTAGGTTGTGCCTTTTTAGAGAAATCAACAATGTAAAGATCACCTCTATGTATACCGGTAAAAACCATTTTATGATTGTCTCGACGAAACACTTGGCAGTCTACTTCAGTAAATAGGACATTGAAACCGAAATCAACAAGTCTAGATACTGAAAGTAAGTTGTAGCCAAGAGATTCAACAAGCATGACATTTTGAATGGAGCTATCATGTGAGATGGCCACCTTACCGAGGCCAACCACCTTACCTTTTGAGTTGTCACCAAAAGTGACATACTTTCGAGGACTATCATTTTCAGCAAGCTCACGAAACATGTCTTTATCTCCGATCATGTGATCGGTACATCCATTGTCAAGAACCCATTCCTTTCCTCCTGACACATATCCCCGAAGATGTGCCATAAGACCAAAATGTCTCATTGCATCATCAAGATCGAAGTCATTATCATCATCCTCAGCATAGTATCCATGTTCAACATCGTCATGTGGTGGATCAAGTCCTAGAGAGGGTAATTCGTTAGAGTGAGTTTGACAATGATCTTGCTTATGAATTCTTATAGCTTCGGAAATAATATCACCAATAATTCCAACATCTCCTTTGGCACGCATAAGGTTTGTAAGTTCAAATAGACGATCACCAAACATAGGATCACTAGTATTAATCTTACTAAAGGCAATAGACTTATGGAGAATCTCATCTAGATTTTTCAAGGAATAATTTGGAAAGCGTTCCTCAAGGAATTTCCATATAGTGTAGGCACACTCAAGAGTAGGCAAGTTTCTAATTAAGTTTCTAGGAAAGCCTCTAGTGATAAGATTAACAGTTCTAAGGTTCCTAATCATGTCAATAGATTCATCAAGGGTAGGATGCATCGGATCAATATGAGGTGCACAAGGGCTAGCAATGTACTTGTTCAAGTGATATTGATTGAAAATTACAAGCATCTCATTTTTCCACTCATGAAAATACTCTCCATCAAGAATAGACACTCTATGTCTAAGACTCCCCAAAGTAGACTCATCCATCTTCCTCCAATGGTGATTAAACCAAGGCAATGGATACCAAAGCTCTGATACCACTTGTAGGATCTTGAGAAGAGGTGTCTAGAGGGGGGTGATAGACACTAGGTACCAAAGTTGCAGTTTTTAACTTCTTTAGGTTTAAGTGGAGTTTAGGCACAAGTTTAACATTCACAATACATAACAGGCAAGCAAGCATGCAAAGAGTATATGAGCAGCGGAAAGTAAAGCATGCAACTTGCAAGAAAGTAAAGGGAAGGGTTTGGAGAATTCAAGCGCAATTGGAGACACGGATGTTTTTGTCATGGTTCCGATAGGTGGTGCTATCGTACATCCACGTTGATGGAGACTTCAACCCACAAAGGGTAACGGTTGCGCGAGTCCACAGAGGGCTCCACCCACGAAGGGTCCATGAAGAAGCTACCTTGTCTATCCCACCATGGTCGTCGCCCACAAAGGACTTGCCTCACTAGGGGTAGATCTTCACGAAGTAGGCGATCTCCTTGCCCTTAAAAACTCGTTGGTTCAACTCCACAATCTTGTCGGAGGCTCCCAAGTGACACCTAGCCAATCTAGGATACACCACTCTCCAAGAAGTAACAAATGGTGTGTTGATGATGAACTCCTTGCTCTTGTGCTTCAAATGATAGTCTACCCAACACTCAACTCTCTCTCACAGGATTTGGATTTGGTGGAAAGAAGATTTGAGTGGAAAGCAACTTGGGAAAGGCTAGAGATCAAGATTCATATGGTAGGAATGGAATATCTTGGCCTCAACACATGAGTAGGTGGTTCTCTCTCAGAACCGATAAGTTGGAAGTGTAGGCTTGTTCTGATGGCTCTCTCCACGAATGAAGAGGAGGTGGAGGGGTATATATAGCATCCACACAAAATCTAACCGTTACACACAATTTACCAAACTCGGTGGGACCGAATCAACAAACTCGGTCGGACCGATTTAGTAAACCTAGTGACCGTTAGGGTTTTCGGTGGGACCGATATGCAACTCGGTAGGACCAATATGGTTAGGGTTAGGGCATAACGTAATCTCGGTGAGACCGATTACACAAACTCGGTGAGACCGATTTTGGTAATTGGCTAACCAGAGAGTTGGTCAGGCAAACTCGGTGGGACCGATTACTCAAACTCGGTGGGACCGATTTGTGTAATAAGTTAACCAGAGAGTTTGCATTGTAATCTCGGTAGTACCGATTGCACAAACTCGGTGAGACCGATTTTTTAATGGACATACATAGAGAAATTACAATCCCATCTCGGTGAGACCGAGATCCCTATCGGTGAGACCGATTTGCCTAGGGTTTGTGGCAGTGGCTATGACAATTGAACTCGATGGCGCCGGATAGAAAGAATCGGTGGGGCCGAGTTTGACTTTAGGTTTAGGTCATATGTGTGGAAGTAGGAAAGTAGTTGAGGGTTTTGGAGCATATCACATGAAGCAAGAGGCTCATTAAGCAACACCTCATCCCTCCTTGATAGTATTGGCTTTTTCTATAGACTCAATGTGATCTTGGATCACTAAAACGTAAAATGAAGAGTCTTGAGCTTGAAGCTTAAGTCAATCCTTTGTCCTTAGCATCTTGAATGAGTTCCCACATCCTTTAGTCCATGCCACTCCATTGTTGAATTACCTGAAATATACTAGATAAAAGTGTTAGTCCAACAAGAGATATGTTCACATTAATTACCAAAACCACCTAGGGAGCACTTGATTTTTCAGTCGGCGAAACCGCCTGCTCCTGCCTCCAGTGGCCGGCTGTGCTGCCGTTGAGGCCTCACCGCCTCCGACTACTCCCATCGCTAGCCAGGCCCTGCGGTGACGGTAGCCTCACACCGCAGCCGAACTAGTGAACCCTCGTACTCCTCTTCGCGTAGGCATCCACTGCCGCGTCTTCCCCGGCTCCGCGTCGTCCCCTTCCTAGGCCTCGCCGTCGTCCACCACCTTGGATGCGCTCAGCGCGGAGTGGTCAACATGGTCAACAAACGATACCATCAGAAGTAGACTGTGCGTGGAGAGGCTGACAGCTGGGTCCATGGCCGCACGCAAGGAAATGCCTCCTTATTACACGCAAAATAATGATTCCTCCACCTGACAGCAGGGACCCACCGGAAGGGCCTTTGTATTTTGCGAAAAAACGTTCCCATCGCTAACAGGTCAGACCCACCAGCTATATCTTCGCACACAAGGAAGTGCCTCCTTATTATGCACAAAAAATGAATACACCCTGCTAGCTGGGACCCACAATAGTGGGAGGCTGACTTGTGGGCCAACTAAGTTGGCGGGAACGGAGGGCTTTGTCAACTTAGTCAATATGAACGATTCTAGCTCCAGTGACCGTACGATGTCCATCCAACGGCCATAGTGCTTCTTCAACCTCTGGTCTTCTTGTTCGAGCCGCCCAAACCCGCATCGGTCGTGCTTCGTGCTCCTGCCTCCTGTGGTCGGCTGCAATGCCGCGGAGGCCTCAACGCCCCCTACTACTCCCACCGCTCGCCAGGCCATCCCTCTACTCACCCACACCCCCTGTTATTCTGCGGCGACGGCAGCCTCACACCGCAGCCGAACCAGTGAACCCTCGTACTCCTCTCCATGTGGGCATCCACTGCCTTGTCTTCCCCGGCTCCGCGTCGTCCCCTTACTAGGCCTCGCCGTCGTCCGCCGGCTTGGTGCTCTCAGCGCGGCGTGGTCAATGTGGTCAACGACCGACTTCCATCGAAAGAGTACTGTACATAGAGAGGCTGACAGCTGGGTCCACGACAGCCGCAAGGAAGTGCCTCCTAATTACGCGTAAAATAATTATTCCTGCCTGACAGCGGGGACCCACCGGACGGGCCACCGTATTTTGCCAAAAAAACGTTTCCCCCCTGACAGCTGGGACCCACCAGCTACATCTTCACACGCAAGGAAGTGCGTCCAGGCAAAAAAAATTCGTCCCCCCTGACTGCTGGGACCCACCTGGTCGAAGCGTACGTAGCGTTGTCATTTTGGTCGCGAACATGTACGTATATACTGGTTGATGTAGAGCGTGCACGTGTCGTAGTAGAGGCGCGCATGTAGCATGCACAGGTACGTACAGCGGCTAGAGTGCAAGAAACAAAAATACGGCCACATACGTACATACGGGCGGGGTCTCGAATGCCTACTCGCACATACGTACGGCCAGGGCTCGTGGCTGGGTCGGAACTGAAAAACAGTGTCGTTGTCGTGTTCATGGGGAGCAAACCGAGAGGGCTTGGACGGAACAGCCGATGGAAACAAGGCCTGGCGTACCGCAGAACGGAGGAAACGGCCTTGTGTTCGACCGGACATGTTCAAAACGGGATCCTGTTCATCGGGAGGGGTCTAGCGTACCGCAAAACGGAGGAAACGAACTTGTGTTGGACCTCCTACGATCGAAATAGAGTCCTTCTTATTGGGAGAGGTGTGGCGTACCGCAAAACGGAGGAAACGGACTTGTGTTGGAGCGCTACGGTCGAAACGGGGGTCCTGTTCATCGGGAGGGGTGTGGCGTACCGCAAAACGAGACTCCATGGGATACTGTTCATCTCCACCGTCGACCCCCTCCTGCCTCCACGGGCTACTGTTCATCCACCGTCGACCTCCTCTAGCCTCCACCTGCGACTATTCAACCATGGGCTCCTGTTCATCCATCCTCCACCGCGCGCTACTCCGCCGGCTATTGTTCAACCAGCCCTCTCCACGGGCTCCTGTTCAACCACCCCTCCACGGGTTACTGTTCATCGAGCCCTCCATGGGGTCGCCCTGTTCATCCAGCCCTCCATGGGGTCCTTTTCATCCAGCCCCAACCGGCTCGATTCATTAGGGTCCTGTTCATCTAGAGGCAACACCACGGGGTCCTGTTCATCCACCCCCACCGGGAACTGTTCATCCAAAACCCCCAGCAACACTCACTGTTCATCCAGAGGCAGCATCGATCGGCTTCAGTTAGCAAAAGTAGCGAAGGCATCACTTGATCTGGTTCAGTTAACAGCCATCGATCAATCGCTCGGTTTCAGTTAGGCGAAGCCTGCAGTGCAATCACTCGGGTTCAGTAGGCGAAGGCCTCGCTCGGGTTCATTAGAGCCCAACACCTCGCACCCACGCGCGTGCGTGTATGAGAGAAACGTGCAAACCTCCATGCATCGCTCAGCCCCGACCACCCACCGTAACCGGGAACACCCCGATATTTTCCTCGCCCTCGCTTCTACCATGGTTTTTTCCGTCATGGAAGGCCCAAAGAATGTCATGCAGCTGCGTCTCCGGCCTGCACAGGAGGAAAAGCCCATTTTCTGTCATGATTTTTTGACATAGAAGTAGGAGCCCACCACATCTATGATGATACCGGGTTGACACAATTATCGTCATAGAAGTGTCATAACTATGACTGAAAAAATTTCATTCGGCCCAAAATGTCACGGATGTGTCTTTTTTTTGTAGTGCTGATGAAGAACTCGAGGCCACAGGTACATTCCAGGGAATCAACCCCGACATGAGCCGGTCCAAGGGAAAGATCATGTTGCCTGTGACATTTGGCGGGGAACTGAACTACCAGACCGAGAGGGTCGTGTTTGATGTTGTTGAACTTCCTTTGCCTTACAATGAGACTCTTGGTCGTCCAGCTCTGGCAAAGTTCATGGTAGCACCCCATTATGCCTACAACACCTTGAAAATGCCAGGGCCGACTGGCATCATTTCCATCCCGTCAAATAAGAAAGATGCGATCATATGTGTGGACAAGATGTATCAGGACGCGGTAGCAGCTGAGGCGGTTGAAGCATGTCACATCCCTAGTTCTCGTATGCTCTGGGCTAGCTAGTCTTGTGTTGCATCATGTTTAAATTGTATTTAAACTTGAAATGGGGATTGATTCAAACCCTAGCACAAATGAATCCAACTAGGTTCAAATAAAAATCATTTTCAATGAACCCAAAATGCCCTTCATAAATGTTCATCATTTTTGTTTTGGTCCAGAACCTCTGCCAAAAATGGTGCACACTTTTCTAGGACACTCTGGGTTATTGAATTAAATCATTCAGTATTTGTTCTTGGACATTTAAATACTATAAATAATTTTAAATGTCCAAATAATCTTGAAGGTAAATGAGGGCTATTGGAAATAATCCAAACAAAGCCCACAAATATTTTCAGGATTTTTGAAAATGCTCTGGCATTTTTAATAAAGCCAAAATATCAACAAAAATTAGGAAAATAGAAAACAATTAGACAAACAGAGAAAGAGAAAGAGAGTGCTTACTTGCAGCCCACCTAGCGGCCCAGTGGAGCCGGCCAGTCCACTAGCCAGCGCTAGTCGTCCTCAACCTCGTGCCAGTGGGCACGAGGGCGTGTGCCTCCAGTGCGCTAGCACGAGGGCGGCCACCGACAGCCACCTCCTGCTTCTGCCAACGCCCTGGACGGCTCTAGACGACGCCACACACCCCCTGACCTCTCTCTCCCTCACCGGTGGCCTCTCCCTTCCGTAGCTCTCTCTCTCTCTCTCTCACGGGCCGCTCGCTCCTGCCGCACCCTGAGCCATCTCCTCGCCTCCTCGACATATCCACCGGCTCCGCTGCGTCGCCCTGAAGCTCCCCGGCAACGAATATGATGCCGGAAGCCCCGTATCGTCATCACCGGCCTCGTCTTGAAGCTACGGCTGCCGGAGATCATCGTCGTTCATTCGCCAACTCCAGCACATCCCCGAGCTCTCTAACGACGCCATCGGATCTGCTGTGAGCCTCTACGTCGCTCCCCCTTCCTTGGCTCGTTTGCTTCCTCTAACGATGATGCCCACCCTACCCGAGAGCTCACTGACGTCGTGGTTCCTCGCCACCGTGGCCAAGGCCACCGCAGCCCGCGCCTGAGCGCGTGACTATGCTCGGTGAACCCCCCAGGAGCACGTAGCACCCTCCAGTTTATCCCATAGTGCCCCGTAGCGTCGACCCCGTCCACACCTGAACTCCGGCCACCGCGGCGAGCTCCATTCCGGCGAGCTCGGGCCGTCTCAGCCACTTCCGCTCATACAGGAAGACGCGGCGCTCTCCCAGCTATCCGTAGAGCCCCTCCTCCGTCCGTTTGGTTGGAGGAGCAAGAAAGCCGAAGGCCTATGCCGTCTCGGCCTCGCCGGCGACTCAACGCCGTTGGTATTGTCCGGTTTGACCAGGGGTTTGACCTCCCATGGGTGAATGAAAGGTGGGCCCAAAGCCCTGCTAATTTTAGCTTAGTTCTAGTTAACTTTTAGTTAACCCACTAAGTCACTGACATGCGGGCCCAGGCCCTAATTAACTCAGGTAAGTATTTAACTTAATACTAATTACCTCTATTAATTAGTTGTGACACTGACATGGGCCCCCCACTTGTCAGGTTTAACCTGGCTGTCCGTGTTGACCTTCTGACCTCAGCCTGACGTAATGCCGACGTAGTAATTGTTTTCCGGAGTTTTAAATAAATCAGAAATGATTTTTTTATTTCAGAAAATGCCTAAAACTTCTAAAACTCATAGAAATTCAACCGTAACTCCACATGAAATAATTTGTATATGAAAAATTATCAGAAAAATCCAATCTATCCATCTGAACCACTTACATGCATGTTAGAACAACTTATGACTTCTGTTTAGGACAAATCAAATAAATGGCATTTGCATATCCACATATGGAGTTTGAATTTGAATGTTGGATTCAAACCAATTTCATTTAAATTGTTGCCAGTTGAATTAGCAAAAACCACAACATATTGCCATGTCATGATCATGCATCATATTGTTGTATTGCATTGATTGTGTTTCTTCTCCGTTGCCGGTATTTGTCCCCTCTCAGTAGACGTGGTTCCGACGATGAGATCGATGACACCAATGAAGAACTATACTATCTTCAGAAGTGCCAGGCAAGCAAAACCCCCTTGTTCATTCCGATACAATCCCACTATCTCGCTTCTGCTCTCTTTTACTGCATTAGGACAACAACGCTTCAACGGTTACCTCCTGCGGTAGTTGAACCCCTTTCCTCTGCATGACCTGTCATTGCCACAGTAAATAGATGAAACCCACTAGCATGAGTAGGAGTTGTTTGAGCCCTGATGTGCCTACTCACTCATGATTGTTGTCATGCCTGCTACTGCTTAGAGTTGAGTCAGGTCTGATTCATCGGGGATGAATTGAAATGTGATGAACATGTCCTACTGTTGAGAGCTAAGTCTATGAACACGATTTGGTAAAGGTAGCGGTGAGAGGCCATGTAGGAGTACATGGTGGGTTGTCTCATTGAAACTGTCCTCAGGAACTGATTTTTGTGTTTGTGAGCGATGAACAGCTACTACCACGCATTGGAATGTTTAAGTGCCCTCTCGACTTATTAATCGCCTTGATCTCTGTCCAGGAGTTGCAACTAGTTTCTCGTGTTTGTAGTATGTTGGAGGTTGTGCTCAATGCTGACCCAAGGGGTGGGCTGTGATGTGATAGGCACGTGGCCCGGTGTACCGAGTCGCCCGTTTGGTGACCCGGGAACCCTGTACACATCATTTGGGGCCAGGACACCCCGGCCAGATTTCCTCGCGGATGGAACCCGAATAGGCGATAAACCTGGACTAGAGACTTGTGTGGTTAGGCAGGTCACGGCCGACACCCTCGCTGGGCTTCCGCTTGAAGGTTGCCGAGTACATGTCGTGTAAATGGCGATAAGTGGTGAGAGGCCGTGTTGGAAAACATGGTGGATTGTCTTGTGATGCGGCTCACAAGAATTGAGTTCCGTGCTTATCAGACCCTACCTTGCGGTTACACGGACATTTGTGGTCAGGTGTGCAGGCAGGTGACCCATGACGCGTGTGTCTGGGTGACACACAGCATGTCACTATGTCCGGACTTGACGCAGATACGTGTTCCAAGAGGGAACGTTCTTGATGGGACTAGGACGGGTTCCTTTGAGTCAGGGTTAACATGATCTATTCGAATAGCCGCATCTGCAGTAAAGGACCTCTGGGTTGCCTATACAGTTCATAGACAAGTGAAAGTGGATACTCTAAAATGCACAAGATAAGCATGAGTGCTATGAATGGCCTTCTCGTAGGAAGACGGGAGCAGATCCATAGTGGTGTATTGATATGGTGACTATGTGGACTCATGTGCACCACCTCAAAGGGTTACTTCCAATCGTAGTAGAGGATAGAAATAGAGACAAAGCTGGCTTGCTGCAGTTAGACTCCACCACCCCCTTTGTTGATATTGATGCATATGTAGTTAGTTCTGATGTAAGTCTTGCTGGGTACATTTGTACTCATGTTTTCTTAATTTATGTTTTTGCAGAGATACTTCAGTCTCGCTTGTAGTTCTGCGTGGACTTTGGCGTTTAGCTTGTTACCTCGGCTACGATCTTGTACCCTTTGGAGGGTCTGGTAGATAGATAGGCTTCTCAAGCTCTTTCATTTGTAGTTGTCTATACTCAGACATGTTTATGCTTCCGCATGTGCTTGTTGCTTGTATGACTAGAATGCTGGGTCATCAGACCCATGTTTGTAATATCTGGCTCCTCGGAGCCTAATGAATAAATACTTTGAGTCATAGAGTTTTGTTGTGATGCCATGTTGTATTTGCACATATCGAGCATATTGCGTGTATGTTATTGAAATGCTTGGTATGTGTGGGATCCAACAACCTAGTTGTTTATTCTTGGTAGCCTCTCTTACCGGGAAATGTCTCCTAGTGCTTCCACTGAGCCATGGTAGCTTGCTACTGCTCCGGAACACTTAGGCTGGCCGGCATGTGTCCTTCTTCGTTACCGTGTCTGTCCCTTCAGGGAAATGTCACGCGTTGTTCCTTTAAGTCTTTGTAGCTTGCTACGACTTGGATTCATACGTTGATGACCGACACGTTCGTTGTTGGGTCATGAATGTCTGTCCTTGTAAGTTAGTGCCACTTTGAATTCACGACTAGTCCTGTCGGCCCGGCTTCCCTGTCATATGGATGCTAGCGACACTACCATATACGTGAGCCAAAAGGCGTAAACGGTCACGGGCCAGGTAAGGTGGCACCCGTGGGGATACCGTGCATGAGGCCACAAAGTGATATGATGTGTTACATGCTAGATCGGTGTGACTTAGAATCGGGTCTGACGATAGCTTTGGTATCGAGCTTTGTTGCTGTGGGATTACCAAGCCAAACTGGTCGAAGTCGAGTCTGGAAATGCTTTAGTTATATAAGGGAATTGATTGTGGAAGGGAACATAAGGCTCTTTTTACTCCTTTACCTTATGTCCTTCTGATCCGAGTCATCCTCTTCTCTTCTACGGGGATTAAGAACTAGGCTTCTCATCTTTCCATCAGCATCACGTGTTACTAATCCGTAGGATTATAGGATTGATGGATCCAAGTCTCAGTTCAGTTCTACTACTTCCGTGTGTTAATACTTGGTCTCAGAACGTTGATATTGTGATGTTGAGTGGTTTTGCCACCATTTTGCAGGATGTCTCAAATATTTTTGAGCATTTACAAGCGTTATGCTGTCCGAGTCATCCCAGGTTTCTAAACAGTCTGATGCATTTGCAAATCCCTTCTTCCCTTTTTCGATGCCCTTTTGGGCCAGATTAAGCACACTAAACGGTCTGTTGAGGTACTCCATTTCCCTGACATATATGTTGGATCTAGTATTATGACCCTAGGCATCTTAGAGAACTACCTAGTAATATAGCCATGTTTTGTGTTCCCCAATGTGATGATTCTGGCCATCATTCTCGAAAGCATCCCGTGATGTTATTAATTAGTAGGTATTCCATTTCTGGGTTCTTGAACCCAAGATTCACTCCACTTACCTCCTGTTGATAGTGTTTGCTCGATCCTTTAGGATATTAGTAACCTTTGTGACAGTCCACAAGGTGCGTGGTATATCATTCTTCCAATACCATGAACCATCATGGCAGAAATTCTCCTGGACCAAAAGATCACAATAAGAGTGCTCTTGATGAGTTCTCTGTTATATTTGCGACTCTGCCAATCCTACCTTCCTGCATGGGTTATCCAGAGGAAATATGTTGAACTCGTTCAACATACTAATCTATGCACCCACAACTCAGAAAATCGTATGTTCCTTCGAGTTGTCCCTCTTTAGTTGTTTCCTGACCTTCGTCTATCAATTGATAGTCAAGAGTATGTGTGCATTCATTCATCGATGCCTATTATTCTTGTGGTCCGTCAAGCCATTCTATTCCAGAATGACCAGGAGAAACAAACTCCGGTACCTCATCCATATCTAGAATTGGGTCAAAGCAGTTGTATCCCACAGATTAAGAATGCCAATCCAGCTTCTAGTCTGTTCTACCTTCGAGTGCTACCCTCTTTATGTCGGGAATATCATAGGAATTGCACAACCTCTTATGGATTCTTGATTTAGTGATACTCTTGGCCATCATTGTTCATTTCTCGGTACCTGTGTTGCTGTAACCGGGATACCGACAAGTGAATTGTCATGCGTGAAATCAATACTCCTAGCGACCATGTTGCTTGGTGGCTAATGGACGATAATCTAAATCTTAGTGTGTTGGTTATGGAATCATCATTCTAAGATTGATCGTGCTACCTAGTCCATTTTCCTCGTGCACTCATCGATCGATGAGTTAGGATTTTTTTTTCAAACCCTCGCTCTTTTGATCATATTGTCTCGCCCTAAAAAGCAAGATTGTTCTTGAGCTTAGTGACATATCGGTAGTTTGTAATTTTCTGAATATCTTCTCGGAAGTATTACCAGGTTATCACATGGCTGCTATGTTGAGTTCGTGATCAAGTTGGTTTTTCTATGAATCACCCTTTCTCCAAGGTTCTGTGTTGGATACCTTGAGCTAGTTGGTTGAGCTAAACAACAACTTGGAGAGTTGTAAGATGAAAGCTTATCCCACTTAGTTCATTGTCAAAGGGATATCCATGCGTTTGTGTGTTTGGTGAAGAAAGATGATATCTTCATCGATTGATCCTCGTGGTCAGTTGTCAGCGCTATTGTCTTATCCAGTCCTTGATTTGAGTATGGGCTATCTTCAAATCAAATCTGAACCAACGATGTTCGTAATGTTGCCTTGCTCGTGGTTGATTCCCCGAGCATACACCATTATATCTTTTAGGTCTGACCAATGCTATCACCATGTTCACTTAATTGTGGAATTCCACCTATATGGAAGCCTGGATGGATTGTTGTTAAGCCCATTGACAACCTTTTCATCTTGTCCATGATTCATGTTCAACATCTAAGTTAGTGTTGGAAAATTTTTATAAGCATTATCTTCGTGTCCCGTTCATGAAGTATATGTTCAGATGAAAGAAGTGACTTCCTATAATTCATGTGCATTTGATGAAAGTTGCCCCTGTGAATTCGAGAAAGTCAATGTTGCTTCCTCTGGAATCATCCCAAATCAGTCATGCATACGTGTGAAGTATTATGTGGCTTGGAAACTTGCAACCTTCATTCTATATGTATCCCTAGCACACCAAGCCACTGATTGATTTGTTCAAGGATAATAAGTTCTAAGTGCTAGTCCTGAAGGTACCAGACGGATTTGTACAAGATTCCGTTATCCTCGATGATGGTTCCCAACCTGAACGCGGTAGTGTTTCGTTGTAAGACTACTATGTGGTCATGCTTGTCCGGGATAGCATGCTCACATGTGTGTAGCAGAACCAGCTCATGTTTTTGAGCTTGCTATCATAGTTCACTCCCCGAGAATCTCGCAACGCCATCTCATCGATTTGTGTTGCAAACTTTCATTTTTCTTTCTAGATTTGATGAGTCTGGAATATCCTGACGCCAACCAGATCTGAATCTCGGGGATATATGATGGTTGGAACGTATTCCAAGAACTATAATATTGGTCTCTTTGTAACCGGTAACGTGGGTGTCATGGCCAACACACCCAGCCGAAAGACCTATTATTGTAGTATCTTGATTGAGGAAGTTGTCCACCTTCCCATAAGGATTTCGTAGGATTTACTCCAGTAGTTCTTCCTTATGGATCCTTTGTCTTCCTGAAGTACGACCTATACTTGATGGCCACATTAATGCTTTAAGTATGAACGTGGTAGGTAGAACGCCAAGGAGAACATTAGAAGCGGAGTGCTAAAAGTCTCTCGGTCGATCATCCAGATTTTGTTCCTTGGCATCGCGAAGGTGAAATCTGAGAAAGTGTTGTCTTCCTTTGCATCTGCATCCTCCATCTCTATTCATCATGGTAGTACGAGATGTCACCAAGATCTTGGCACAGATGTTGGTAAAACCCTGATGAGTATGGAAATGATCAAGTTCTTGAGAGCATGCTCAGTCACTAGGTTATAACCTCGGTATCAATTGGGATGTGCCTTCCATTGCTGAGTTGTTCTATAACAATAGTTTCCTTTGCAAACTGAGTATGCCATTTCTTCGAACTCCTTCAAATGATCGTTTGTGATTTTCCATGGGCTGGTTTATAGAGTTTCAATGATTTATATATCAAAATTAATTCTTTTTGCCACTCAAGGGAATATTTCTATGAGTCACCTCCCCCGAGGTGTGCCGTTATGGAGCCATGGCAATTATCTCCTCGCTACTTTGAAGCCATGCACCATCCTACTCCAGCATGGAATTGCTCCCTACCAAAATGAGCCATCGTGATCTGTTTCCTTCCACCCCTCTTGCTGTGTGTTTTGTGTTTTATCTCAAGATATGTTTCAACATCTCATTCCACTAGTTGATTGATGTCTACTACGCAACCTTCTTCTTGTAGACGTTGTTGAGCCTCCAAGTGCAGAGGTTTGTAGGACAATAGCAAATTTCCCTCAAGTGGATGACCTAAGGTTTATCAATCTGTGGGAGGCGTAGGATGAAGATGATCTCTCACAAACAACCCTGCAACCAAATAACAAAGAGTCTCTTGTGTCCCCAACACACCCAATACAATGGTAAATTGTATATGTGCACTAGTTCGGCGAAGAGATGGTGATACAAGTGCAATATGGATGGTAGATATAGGTTTTTGTAATCTGAAAATGTAAAAAAAGCAAGGTAACAAGTGGTAAAAGTGAGCGTAAACGGTATTGCAATGATAGGAAACAAGGCCTAGGGTTCATACTTTCACTAGTGCAAGTTCTCTCAACAATAATAACATAGATAGATCATATAGCAATCCCTCAACATGCAACAAAAAGTCACTCCAAAGCCACAAATAGCGGAGAACAAACGTAGAGATTATGGTAGGGTAAGAAAACACCTCAAAGTTATTCTTTCCAATCAATCTGTTGGGCTATTCCTATAAGTGTCACAAACAGCCCTAGAGTTCGTACTAGAATAACACCTTAAGACACAAATCAGCCAAAACCCTAATGTCACCTAGATACTCCAATGTCACCTCAAGTATCCGTGGGTATGATTATACGATATGCATCACACAATCTCAATTTATCTATTCAAACCAACACATAGAACCTCAAAGAGTGCCCCAAAGTTTCTACCGGAGAATCACGACGAAAACGTGTGCCAACCCCTATGCATAGGTTCATGGGCGGAACCCACAAGTTGGTCACCAAAACATACATCAAGTGGCACGTGATATCCCATTGTCACCACAGATCGCATCCGGCAAGACATACATCAAGTGTTCTCAAATCTTTAAAGACTCAATCCGATAAGATTACTTCAAGGGAAAACTCAATTCATTACAATAGAGTAGAGGGGAGAAGAAACATAAGATCCAACTATAATAGCAAAGCTCGCGATACATCAAGATCGTGCCAAATCAAGAACACGAGAGAGAGAGAGATCAAACACATAGCTACGGTACATACCCTCAGCTCCGAGGGTGAACTACTCCTCCTCATCATGGAGAGCGCCGGGATGATGAAGATGGCCACCGGTGAGGTTCCCCCCCCGGCAGGTGCCTAACAGGATCCCGATTGGTTTTTCGTGGCTCTGAGGCTTGCGGCGGCGAACTCCTGATCTATCTTCTGTTCTGGAAGTTTTAGGGTACATAGGTATATATGGGTGAAAGGAGCGTCGGTGGAGCTACGGGGGCCCCACGAGGCGGGGCGCCCCAGCCTCGTGGGCAGCCCGTATCTCCGCCGACGCACTCCAAGTTCCTCGATGCTTTCCTTCCAAAAATAACTTCTCCAGTTGATTTCGTTCCGTTTTGACTCCGTCTGATATTCCTTTTCCTCAAAACACTGAAATAGGCATAAAACAACAAATCTGGGCTGGGCCTCCGGTTAATAGGTTAGTCCCAAAAGTAATATAAAAGTGGAAAATAAAGCCCAGTATTGCCTAAAACAGTAGATAATATAGCATGGAGCAATCAAAAATTATAGATACGTTGGAGACGTATCATTGATCTTGAATAACTCAATCCTTCAGAAGATCAATTCTAGTAGAGTTTCTCTCTGTCATCATCGCATGAATGAAGATCTCAAAGGCAAGGATGTCAAGATCAACGTGAAGCAAGGAGTCAACGTTCCTATGAAGTGTAATTGGGTCGAGAAGAGCAGTTTAGTTTTATCCCACCTGTCTTCTTTACCTCATGTCTTGAATCTCGGGACGAGATTCTTGTTTAGTGGGGGTGAGTTGTCACATCCCTAGTTCTCGTATGCTCTGGGCCAGGGCCGGGCCCAAAGTGGTGCCAAAGGTGCAGCCCGCACAGGGCCCAAAATTCTGAGGGGCCCCATATTTTTTATATAGGTATAGTAACAGTAAACGTAACTGGGACGAGCGGCGAGTGACTAGGCCCATCGAGCGAGAGCGAGGCCATCGAGCGGACGGAGCGCTGGGACTCCTCCGGATCGCTACGAGATCAGGCGACGAGGCAACACTCAGAAAAAAAAGCGACGAGGGCATCGCTAATTAGCTACGTTATCTAAAAAATACTAGATCGCTACCATAAAAAACATTAGATCGCTACAGCCTGCAGCCCTGCAGGTATCGGATCGCTGGAGCCGTCGACGGCTGGACGCCTGGAGCCCATGACATCGTCACGTCGACGCCTCGTCCCGCCTCCTCCCTCTGTAGCTCTCGCTCGGTCCCTGGTCCTTACTCCTTAGACCGATCCAATTTCGGATCCAGGCCGACTTAAGCGACAGGCCACTGCTGCGTTGCTTCCGTTGACTTCCTTGACTCTTTTCTTAAATTTCAGACCCGTCGACGTCATCTCGTCGGTCATCGGATTGATCGGTCACCGACGCTAGCCTTCATGTGCTTAGCGAGTCATTCTTTTTGGTTAACTTCGGTTCCTACTCCTAAATCCTAATTCTTAATTTTCTAATTATTTATTGACAGGGATCGTTACTTCATTAGAGATTGGTTCTTACCTCCCTGGTTAAAGATCACAGGACCAAAAATTAGGTGAGTTAGACGGTTCGTCTAATTCCCAAGCATTGACGCATGATGTCCAATTGATATATGCTATGTATAAATTCAATTTTATTTTATTCATCTTCTTTATCTTGTGTTTCAATAATACAGATTTGAGTCATCATGGGGAAACATCAGTCGGGTGCCTATAAGCGCAAGAAAAAAGCAGAAGAAGAAAATTTAATTAATAAATCTTTTAAAGATGGTATGGACAGTTTTGCTATTGTTAAAAAAAGGCACCGCAAGTGTCATCTGGTAATCAGTCTACGGATCCTTCTACCCTTGCACTTGCAATTGTTCCTTATTTACCTCTGAAACATTGCGTTCATTGGATAAGGATAGTTTGAAATCCTCTTGTATTAATCTTGAGGCTGCCCTTATGAAGGATAAACAATATGATATTGATGCCAATGATGTGTTTGTTGAGTTGAAGTTCCTTCAAAATTTCATGCCAAAAGAAAATATCGGACCTGTTGAAATTCTGAATTTTTTAAAGCGGCATGACTGTTTTCCCAATGCAAGTATTGCATATAGAGTTCTGTTGACCATTCCTATGACAGTTGCATCGGCAGAAAGAAGTTTTTCTAAGTTGAAGCTATTGAAGTCCTATATGCGTACTACTATGACACAACAAAGACTCAATGATTTGGCCACAATAGCACTTGAGAGTGAAGTGTTGGAGAAGATTGATTACGAGGATATCATTGAAGATTTCATATCAAAGAATACTAAAAGAATGAAGTTTTTCAAATAAATAGCAGCCGGGAGTTGAATAGGTATGATTTTTTATACGTCCAATTGTTATGTAAGACATTATATTATATATATTATGAAAAAAATCTACTTGATTTATATTAATATATAAATTACAATTACTCGTTAGGTTATTTTTTAGTGAGATAGGGCCCCATTTTTTAATTTGGCACAGGGCCCCGGATTTTGTCCGCCCGGCCCTGCTCTGGGCTAGCTAGTATTGTGTTGCATCATGTTTAAATTGCATTTAAACTTAAAAAGGGGATTGATCCAAACCCTAGCATAAATGAATCCAACTAGGTTCAAATAAAAAATCATTTTCAATGAACCCGAAATGCCCTTCATAAATGTTCATCATTTTTGTTTTGGTCCGGAACCTCTGCCAAAAATGGTGCACACTTTTCTAGGACACACTGGGTTATTGAATTAAATCATACAGTATTTGTTCTGTGACATTTAAATACAATAAATAATTTTAAATGTCCAAATAATCTTGAAGGTAAATGAGGGCTGCTAGAAATAATCCAAACAATGCCCACAAATATTTTCAGGATTTTTGAAAATGCTCTGGCATTTTTAATAAAGCCGAACAACTATAGAAATTAGGAAAATAGAAAACAATTAGAAAAATAGCGAGAGAGAAAGAGAGTGCTTGCCCGCAGCCCACCTGGCGGCCTAGTGGAGCCGGCCCAGTCCACTGGCCAGCTCCAGTCGTCCTCAACCTCGTGCCAGTGGGCACGAGGGTATGTGCCCGCGGTGAGCTAGCACGCGCGCGGCCACCGACGGCCACCACTTGCTTCTGCCGACGCCCTGGATGGCTCTAGACGACACCATGCACCCCCCTGACCTCTCTCTACCTCTCCTGTGGCCTCTCCCCTTCCATGGCTCTCTCTCTCTCTCTCATGGACCGAGCGCCACCGTCACCGCCGCTCGCCGCTGCCGCGCCCTGAGCCACCTCCTCGCCTCCCCGACGTATCCACCGGCTCCGTTTCAGCGCCCTGAAGCTCTGCGCCACCGAATACGATGCCGGAAGCCCCGTATCATCGTCCCCAACCTCATCTTGAAGCTGAGGAAGTCAGAGATCATCGTCGTTGATTCGCCGACTCCAGCGCATCCCCGAGCTCTCTGATGACGCCATCGGATCCGCTGTGAGCCTCAATGTCGATCCCCCCTTGCCTGTCTCGTTTGCTTCCTCTAACGCTGATGCCCACCGGAGCCGAGAGCTCACCGCCGCCGTGGTTCCTCGCCGTCGTGGCCAAGGCCACCGCAGCCCGCGCCTGAGCGCGTGATCGTGCTCGGTGAACCCCCAGGAGCACGTAGCACCTGCCAGTTTATCCCCTAGTGCCCCGTAGCGTCGACCCCGTCCACACCTGAACTCCGGCCACCGCCGCGAGCTCTGTTCCAGCGAGCTCGGGCCGTCTCAGCCTCTTCCACTCACATAGGAAGACATGGCGCTCGCCCATCTATCTGTAGAGCCCCTCCTCCGTCTGTTTGGTTGCCGAAGCAAGAAACCCGAAGGCCTCCGCCGTCTCGGCCTCGCCGGCGACTCAACACCGGCGGGATTGACTCGTTTGACCAAGGGTTTGACCTCCCCTGGGTCAATGACAGGTGGGCCCAGAGCCCTGCTAATTATAGATTAGTGCCAATTAACTTTTAGTTAACCCACTAAGTCACTGACATGCGGGCCCAGGCCCTAATTAACTCTGGTTAGTATTTAACTTAATACTAATTAACTCTATTAATTAGTTGTGACATTGACATGGGCCCTCCACTGGTCAGGTTTGACCTGGCTGTCCGTGTTGACCTGCTGACCTCAGCCTGACGTAATGCCGACAAAGTAATTGTTTTCTGGAGTTTTAAATAAATCAGAAATGATTTGTTTACTTCAGAAAATGCCTAAAACTTCTAAAACTCATAGATATTAAACCGTAATTCCAAATGAAATAATTTTATATGAAAAATTATCGGAAAAATCCAATCTATCCATTTGTACCACTTATATGCATGTTAGAACAACTTATGGATTCTGTTTAGGACAAATCAAATAAATGGCATTTGCATATCCACATATGGATTTTGAATTTGAATCTTGGATTCAAACCAACTTCATTTAAATTGTTGTCAGTTGCATTAGATCAAACCACAGCATATTTCCATGTCATGATCTTGCATCATATTGTTGCATTGCATTGATTGTGTTTCTTCTCTGTTCCCGGTATTTTTCCCTCTCAGTAGACATGGTTCCGACAATGAGATCGATGACACCGATGAAGAACTATACTATCTTCAGAAGTGCCAGGCAAGAAAAAACCCCTTGTTCATTCCGATACAATCCCACTCTCTCGCTTCTTCTCTCTTTTACTGCATTAGGACAACAACGCTTCAAAGGTTACCTACTGTAGTAGTTGAACCCCTTTCCTCTACATGACCTGTCATTGCCACAGTAAATAGATGAAACCCACTAGCATGAGTAGGAGTTGTTTGAGCCCTGATGTGCCTACTCATTCATGCTTGTTGTCACGCCTGCTACTGTTTAGAGTTCAGTCCGGTCTGATTCATCAGGGATGAATTGGAATGTGGTGAACATGTCCTACTGTTGAGAGCCAAGTGTGTGAACATGATTTGGTAAAGGTAGCGGTGAGAGGCCATGTAGGAGTACATGGTGGGTTGTCTCATTGAAACCGTCCTCAGGAACTAAGTTCTGTGTTTGTGATCAATGAAGAGCTACTACCATGCATTGGAATGCTTAAGTGCCCCTCTCGACTTATTAATCGCATTGATCTCTGTCCAGGAGTTGCAACTAGTTTCTAGTGTTTGTAGTATGCTGGAGGCCGTTCGCAGCGCTGACCCGAGGGGTGGGCTGTGATGCGGTACGCACGTGGCCCGGTGTACCGAGTCGCCCGTTTGGTGACCCAGGAACCCTATACACATCGTTTGGGGCTATTGAGGACATCCTGGCCGGATTTGCATGCGGATGGAACCCGAATAGGTGATAAACCTGGACTAGAGACTTGTGTGGTTAGTCAGGTCGTGGCCGACACCCTCACTGGGCTTCTGCTTGAAGGTTGCCGAGTACATGTCATATAAACGGCGATAAGTGGTCAGAGGTGTGTTGGAAAACATGGTGGATTGTGTTGTGCGGCTCACAGGAATTGAGTTCCATGCTTATCAGAGTCTACCTTGCGGTTACACGTACATTTGCGGTCAGGTGTGCGGGCAGGTGATGCATAACGCATGTGTACAGGTGACACACAGCATGGCACAGTGTCCGGACTGGACGTAGATACGTGTTCCAAGAGGGAACGTTGTTGATGGGATGGTGACGGGTTCCTTTGAGTCAGGGTTAACATGATCTATTCGAATAGCCGTGTCCGCGGTAAAGGACCTCTGGGTTGCCTGTACAGTTCATAGACAAGTGAAAGTGGATACTCTAAAATGCGCAAGATAAGCGTGAGTGCTATGGATGGCCTTCTCGTCGGGAGGCGGGAGCGGATCCATAGTGCTGTATTGATATGGTGAATATGTGGACTCGTGTGTGCCACCTCAAAGAGTTACTTGTAGTCGTAGTAGAGGATAGCCACAGAGTCAAAGCTGGCTTACTGCAGTTAAACTCCACCACCCCCTTTGTTGATACTGATGCATATGTAGTTAGTTCTGATGTAAGTCTTGCTGGGTACATTTGTACTCACGTTTGCTTAATTTATGTTTTTGCAGAGAGACTTCAGTCTCGCTAGTAGTTCCGCGTGGACTTCGACGTTTAGCTTGTTACCTCAGCTATGATCTTGTACCCTTTGGAGGGTCTTGTAGATAGATAGGCTTCTCAGCCTTTTTCATTTGTAGTTGTCCATACTCAGACATGTTTATGCTTCTGCATGTGCTTGTTGCTTGTATGACTTGAATGCTGGGTCATCAGACCCATGTTTGTAATATCTGGCTCCTCGGAGCCTAATAAATAAATACTTTGAGTCATATTGTTTTGTTGTGATGCCATGTTGTATTTGCACATATCGAGCATATTGTGTGTATGTTATTGAAATTCTTGGTATGTGTGGGATCCGACAACCTAGTTGTTTATTCTTGGTAGCCTCTCTTACTGGGAAATGTCTCCTAGTGCTTCCACCGAGCCATGGTAGCTTGCTACTGCTCCAGAACACTTAGGCTGGCCGGCATGTGTCCTTGTTCGTTCTTGTGTCTGTCCCTTTGGATAAATGTTCCTTTAAGTCCCTGTAGCTTGCTACGACTTGGGTTCATACGTTGATGACCAACATGTTCGTTGCTGGGTCATGTATGCATGTCCCTGTAAGTTAGTGCCACTTTGGATTCACGACTAGTCCTGTCGGCCCGGGTTCCCTGTCATATGGATGCTAGCGACACTATCATATACGTGAGCCAAAAGGCGCAAACGGTCATGGGCCAGGTAAGGTGGCACCCGTGGGGATACCGTGCGTGAGGCCGCAAAGTGATATGATGTGTTACATGCTGGATCGGTGTGACTTAGAATCGGGGTCCTGACAAAGCATCAGCTCCTGCCAAAGAAACAAAGAAGGGAAACAAGGCTAGCAGGGATACCGACAATGACTTCGGGAAGCACGCCTCTCCAGAGTGCGTTGCGCATGTTGATGACCTGCCGGGGAGTTCCACTAGCAAGAGACCAAGGTTGCTTCACCTGCTGTGAAAAGGATTTTGGCAAGGCGGGATGGCGCTGACGGTAAATTCACCATCAGCGCCACCCTCGATGAGAAATACTAAAGCGCGCTCATTTCCCTTCTGCGGGTAAATGTCGATGTGTTTGCTTGGCAACCATCTGACATCCCGGATGTTCCCAGGAAGGTAACCGAATGCTACGTCTTGAGCTTGCGTTGGTTTTCCCCCGAAGAGGAGAGGATGATGCAACACAGTCGCATAAGTATTTCCCTCAGTTTTTGAGAATCAAGGTATCAATCCAGTAGGAGGCCATGCACAAGTCCCTCGTACCTGCACAAAACGATAGCTACTACGCAACCAACGCGATTAGGGGTTGTCAATCCTTCACGGTCACTTACGAGTGAGATCTGATAGAGATAATATTTTTGGTATTTTTGGTATAAAGATGCAAAGTGAAAAGTAAAAGGCAAAGTAAAACAAAGCAAGTATAAAAGTGATGGAGATTGATATGATGAGAATAGACCCGGGGGCCATAGGTTTCACTAGTGGCTTCTCTCAAGAGCATAAGTATTCTACAATGGGTGAACAAATTACTGTTGAGCAATTGATGAATTGAGCATAGTTATGAGTATATCTAGGTATGATCATGTATATAGGCATCACGTCCGAGACAAGTAGACCGAAACCATTCGCATCTACTACTATTACTCCACTCACCGACCGCTATCCAAAGATGCATCTAGAGTATTAAGTTAAAAACAGAGTAACGCCTAAGCAAGATGACTTGATGAAGAGGAATAAATTCATGCAATATGATAAATACCCCATCTTGTTATCCTCGATGGCAACAATACAATACGTGCCTTGGAACCCTTTACGCACTTTGGGTAAGGACACCGCAAGATTGAACCCAAAGCCATGCACTTCTCCCATTGCAAGAACTACCAATCTAGTTTGCCAAACCAAGCGGATAATTCGAAGAGACTTGCAAAGATAACTCAATCATACATAAAAGAATTCAGAGAAGATTCAAATATTATTCTTAGATAAGCTGGATCATAAACCCACAATTCATCGGTCTCAACAAACACACTGCAAAAAGAAGATTACGTCGAATAGATCTCCACGAGAGAGGGGAGAACATTGTATTGAGATCCAAAAAGAGAGAAGAAGTCATCTAGCTACTAGCTATGGACCCGAAGGTCTGAAGTAAACTACTCACACTTCATCGAAGAGGCTATGGTGTTGATGTAGAAGCCCTTCGTGGTGGATGCCCCTCCCATGAAGCTCGGAACAGGCCCCAAGATGGGATCTCGTGGATACAGGAAGTTGCGCCGGTGGAATTAGGTTTTTGGCTCCTGTTCTGATCGTTTGGGGGTATGTAGGTATATATAGGAGGAAGGAGTACGTCGGTGGAGCAACAGGGGGCCCACGAGGCAGGGGGCGCGCCCTGGGGGGGGGGCGCCCCCACACTCGTGACCGCCTCTCTGGTTCCTTGGCGTGGGTTCCAAGTCTCCTGCATCACGTTCGGTGAGAAAATCACGTTTCCGAAAGTTTCATTCCGTTTGGACTCCATTTGATATTCTATTTCTTCGAAACACTGAAAAAGGCAAAAAACAACAATTCTGGGCTGGGCCTCCGGTTAATAGGTTAGTCCCAAAAATAATATAAAAGTGGAAAATAAAGCCCATTATAGTCCAAAACAATAGATAAAGTAGCATGGAGCAATAAAAAAATATAGATACGTTGGAGACGTATCAGGCATCCCCAAGCTTAATTCCTGCTCGTCCTCGAGTAGGTAAATGTTAAAAAGAGAATTTTTGATGTGGAGTGATACTTTGGCATAATTTCAATGTAAATCTTCTTAATTGTGGTATGAATATTCAGATCCGAAAGATTCAAGACAAAAGTTCATATTGACATAAAAAGTAATAATACTTCAAGCATACTAATTAAAGTAATCATGTCTTCTCAAAATAGCATGGCAAAAGAAAGTTCATCCCTACAAGATCATATAGTTAGGCTATGCTTCATTTTCGTCACACAAAGATGTTCCCAACTTCTATATCCCCGATGACAAGCCAAGCAATTGTTTCATACTTAAATAATCTCAAACTTTTTCAACCTTCACGCAATACATGAGCGTGTGCCATGGATATAGCACTATGGGTGGAATAGAATATGATGATGGGGATTGTGTGGAGAAGACAAAAAAGGAGAAAGTCTCACATTGACGAGGATAATCAACGGGCTATGGAGATGCCTATGAATTGATGTCAACATGAGGAGTAGGGATTGCCATGCAATGGATGCACTAGAGCTACGAATGCTCAACAAAAGAAAACTAGTGGGTGTGCATCCAACTTGCTTACTCATGAAGACCTAGGGCATTTTGAGGAAGCCCATCGTAGGAATATACAAGCCAAGTTCTATAATGAAAAATTCCCACTAGTATAAAAAGACAACTTATGAGACTCACTATATGAAAAACATGGTGCTACTTTGAAGCACAATATATGAGACTCACTACATGAAGAACAAGGTGCTACTTTGAAGCACAATATATGAGACTCACTACATGAAGAACAAGGTGCTACTTTGAAGCACAAGTGTGGAAAAAGAGATAGTAGCATTGCCCTTTTATTTATTTTCTTTTTTTGGGCCTTTCTTTTTTCTTTTGGCCTTTCTCTTTTTTTTGGCAATGCTCTAATAATGATGATCATCACACTTCTATTGATTACAACATAAGGATTACAACTCGAAACTAGAACAAGGTATGACTCTATATGAATGCCTCCGTCGGTGTACCGGGATGGTGCAATGAATCAAGAGTGACATGTATGAAAAATAATGCATGGTGGCTTTGCCACAAATATGATGTCAACTACATGATCATGCAATGGCAATATGACAAAAGTAAAGTATGTCATGATGATGATGAACGAACGGTGGAAAGTTGCATGGCAATATATCTCGGAATGGCTATGGAAATGCCATAATAGGTAGGTATGGTGGCTGTTTTGAGGAAGATATAAGGAGGTTTATGTGTGATAGATCGTATCATATCACGGGTTTGGATGCACCGCTGAAGTTTGCACCAACTCTCAAGGTGAGAAAGGGCAATGCACGTGCATCAAGAGGCTAGCAAAGGCGGAAAGGTAAAAGTGCGATAATCCATGGACTCAACATTAGTCAAAAGAACTCATATACTTATTGCAAAAATTTAGAAGTCATCAAAAATCAAGTACTACGCGCATGCTCCTAGGGTGATAGATTGGTAGGAAAATACCATCGCTCGTCCCTGACCGCCACTCATAAGGATGCACAAGCCAGGTACACTTCATGTTTCAAATTTGTTACACACCTTTAACCATACGTGCATGCTACGGGATTTGCAAACTTCAACACAAGCATTTCTCAAATTCACAACTACTCAACTAGCACGACTTTAATATGATCACATCCATATCTCAAAACAATTATCAAGCATCAAACTTATCTTAGTATTTAACGCACTCAAAAGAAAGTTTCACATATCTTGAATACCAAGTATATTAATATTAAGCAAATTACCACGCTATAACGACTCTCAAAATAAATCTAAGTGAAGCATGAGAGATCAGTAGTTTCTTTAAAACAAATCCACCACTGTGCTCTGAAAGATCTAAGCGAAGTACTAGAGCAAAAATTATCACGCTCAAAAGATATAAGTGAAGCACTATGAGCAAAACTATCAAGCTCAAAAGATATAAGTGAAGCACATAGAGTAATCTATCAAATTACAATTCATGTATGGCTCTATAAAAAGGTGTGTACAGCAAGGATGATTGTGGTAAACTAACAAGCAAAGACGCAAATAATACAAGAAGCTCCAAGCAAAACACTTATCATGTGGTGAATAAAAATATAGCTCCAAGTAAATTACCGATGGAAGTGGATTTAAAGAGGGGATGCCTTCCGGGGCATCCCCAAGCTTTGACTTTTTGGTGTCCTTGGATTATCTTGGGGGTGCCATGGGCATCCCCAAGCTTAGGCTATTGCCACTCCTTGTTCCATAATCCATCAAAAGAATTCACCCAAAACTTGAAAACTTCACAACACAAAACTCAATAGAAATCTCGTGAGCTCCGTTAGAGAAAGAAAACAAAAGACTACTTTAATATACTGTAATGAACTCATTCTTTATTTATATTGGTGTTAAACCTACTGTATTCCAACTTCTCTATGGATCATAAACTATTTTACTAGCCATAGTTTCATCAAAATAAGCAAACAACACACGTAAAACAGAATCTGTCAAAAACAGAACAGTCTGTAGTAATCTGTAACATACGCAATCTTCTTGAATTCAAAAGATTATACAAAAATTAGACGACCTGGACAATTTGTTTATTGATCAGTAGCAATTGGAATCAATATTTTATCACGTTCTGGTGATTTTTAACAATTCGGGCACTGAGCGAAAAGTTTCTTGAAATTACAGCAAGATCAAATAACTATCATCCAAGAAGATCCAATAGGTTTAACTTGGCACAAACACTAATTAAAAGATAAAACCACGTCTAAACAGAGGCTAGATGGATTATTTATTACTAAGATGCAAGGAAAAATATTGGGTTGTCTCCCAACAAGCGCTTTTCTTTAAAGCCTTTTAGCTAGGCATAAAAGCAAGGATAGATCTAGGTTGTGCCGTAGTAATAAGATAGATCGGTGAAACTCATTTCATATTCTCTACGTTCGGCAGCAAGTTTTCTTTGAGGCAAGAAAAAGTAATCAAAAGGGCTAAATTTAATAGGACAAAAGTCCCTAAGATCAATTTTAGGAGGTATAGGTTCCTCTTTCGGCCCTTCATATTGCACAACCAATTCATCATTATAAGCGTTCTTTTGACAGAACTTGGTGAGCCTATACTCAAGAGAGCATCCTAGCTCATTATTTCGAATAGCCAAATCATCATTAAGCTCAGAGATTCTATCAATTAAAATATTGGTAGGCACTTTTTTTCTAAGATTTTCATTGAAAGCAACATAGTCGATAGATTGAAAACGCATTAGTTCTTCTTGATAAAAAAAGGATAGATTCTGTGGGAGGACGGCCAGCGTCCACCCTATAATGTGCAAAGATTTTTTTGGCTTCTTTTATTATAAACCTGAATTCATGAGCCAAAAAGATAGTAGTGGCACGCTTAACAGAGGAGTGTTCAATATTAGAAAATTCTAGGAAAATTCTCTGTATAGAAGGGTGCATATGCATAAATTGCCTTTCAAGTTCAACGATAAGCATGGCAATAGCGTCCGCAAGGCTACTAGTTCTATGGAGAATAGAACCACCCATAGAGGGTAAAGCACCAGCACAAGTAAAGAAATCTTGAATAACTCCTTTTCCAATAATATTACCACTACCGATTCGAAATCTTTTTGTGTGATAGGTAGGGGATTCTTCAGCAGGAGCTTCAGAATTTTCCATGATATTATTATCGCCCATATCGGCGATAATTTCCCCAATTTCAGACATAGCGACAAGCAAGCAAACTAACACATGAGCAAACAAGCGGACGAGAAAAAGGCAACGGGAAAAAGAGGAGGAGATTGGGAAAGAGAGGGCGGATAAAACGGTAAGGGTGAAGTGGGGGAGAGGAAAACAAGAGGCAAATGGCAAATAATGTAATGCGGGAGATAGGGATTGTGATGGGTACTTGGTATGTTGACTTTTGCGTAGACTCCCGGGCAACGGCGCCAGAAATCCTTCTTGCTACGTCTTGAGCTTGCGTTGGTTTTCCCCGAAGAGGAGAGGATGATGCAGCACACTAGCGTAAGTATTTCCCTTAGTTTTTGAGAACCAAGGTATCAATCCAGTAGGAGGCGACGCACAAGTCCCTCATACCTGCACAAAACGATAGCTACTCGCAACCAACGCGATTAGGGGTTGCCAATCCCTTCACGGTCACTTACGAGAGTGAGATCTGATAGAGATAATATTTTTGGTATTTTTGGTATAAAGATGCAAAGTGAAAAGTAAAAGGCAAAGTAAAACAAAGCAAGTATAAAAGTGATGGAGATTGACATGATGAGAATAGACCCGGGGGCCATAGGTTTCACTAGTGGCTTCTCTCAAGAGCATAAGTATTCTACGGTGGGTGAACAAATTACTGTTGAGCAATTGACAGAATTGAGCATAGTTATGAGTATATCTAGGTATGATCATGTATATAGGCATCACGTCCGAGACAAGTAGACCGAAACGATTCTGCATCTACTACTATTACTCCACTCATCAACCGCTATCCAGCATGTATATAGAGTATTAAGTTAAAAACAGAGTAACGCCTTAAGCAAGATGACATGATGTAGAGGAATAAATTCATGCAATATGATAAATAACACATCTTGTTATCCTCTATGGCAACAACAAAATACGTGCCTTGCAATCCTTTCTGTCACTAGGTAAGGACACCGCAAGATTGAACCCATTGCCATGCACTTCTCCCATTGCAAGAACTACCAATCTGGTTGGCCAAACCAAACGGATAATTGGAAGAGACTTGCAAAGATAACTCAATCATACATAAAATAATTCAGAGAAGATTCAAATATTATTCATAGATAAGCTGGATCATAAACCCACAATTCATCGGTCTCAACAAACACACCGCAAAAAGAAGATTACATCGAATAGATCTCCACGAGAGAGGGGGAGAACATTGTATTGAGATCCAAAAAGAGAGAAGAAGCCATCTAGCTACTAGCTATGGACCTGAAGGTCTGAAGTAAACTACTCGCACTTCATCGGAGACGCTATGGTGTTGATGTAGAAGCCCTCCATGGTGGATGCCCCCTCCGGCGGAGCTCCAGAACAGGCCCCAAGATGGGATCTCGTGGATACAGGAAGTTGCGGCGGTGGAATTAGGTTTTTGGCTCCTGATCTGATCGTTTGGGGGTACGTAGGTATATATAGGAGGAAGGAGTACGTCGGTGGAGCAACAGGGGGCCCACGAGGCAGGGGCGCCCCCCCACCCTCGTGACCGCCTCTTTGGTTCCTTGGGGTAGGGTCCAAGTCTCCTAGATCACGTTCGTTGGACTCCGTTTGATATTCTGTTTCTTCGAAACACTGAAAAAGGCAAAAAACAGCAATTCTGGGCTGGGCCTCCGGTTAATAGGTTAGTCCCAAAAATAATATAAAAGTGGAAAATAAAGCCCATTATAGTCCAAAACAATAGATAAAGTAGCATGGAGCAATAAAAAATTATAGATACGTTGGAGATGTATCATCGAGCACCACCTTGCTGCATGTCCTCATGCTCGACCCACCAAACAGAAGGTCAGAAAGCAAGCTTTAGAGCGGCAGCAGTTTATTGTCGAGGAAATCAAGAAACTTGGAGCAGCTGGTTTGGTTAGAGGGGTGCTGCATCCAACTTGGTTAGCAAATCCAGTGGTGGTGCGCAAGGCAAATGGGAAATGGAGGCTCTGTATTGATTTTACGGACCTGAACAAAGCATGTATGAAAGGCCCTTTCCCCCTGCCGCGCATTGATTAAATTGTTGATTCCACTTCTAGATGTGATTTGCTATCCTTCTTGGATACGTACTCCGGGTACCATCAGGTATTTATGGCCAAGGAAGATGAAGAGAATACTGCGTTCATAACTCCGTGTGTCATGTACTACTTTGTACGAATGCCTTTCGAGTTAAAGAGCGTCGGGTCTACTTTCACAACGGCAGTACAAGTTGGTCTCGAACCCCAGCTGCATAGGAATGTAGAAGCTTATATGGATGATGTAGTGGTCAAGACTAAGGACATGTCAACACGTATTCAAGACTTGGAAGAGACCTTTGCAGACTTGCGGAAGATCAATCTGAAGCTAAACCCTGAGAAATGTGCTTTTGTTGTCCCATCGGGAAAGCTCCTTGGTTCTTTGTGTCCCAACGGGGGATAGAGGCCAACCTGGACAAGATCAGGGCAATTGAGCGGATACAAGCGCTCAGAACTGTCAAGGACGTAAGGCATTTGACTGGGTGTGTTGCAGCACTAAGTAGGTTCATCTCCAAGTCTGCCAGGCGCGCCTTGCCTTTCTTCAAAATCTTGAAGAAGGCAAGCACGATGAAGTGGACCCCCGAAGCAGAAGTAGCACTGCAAGACCTGAAAGCCTACCTTTCCTCTGCTCCCACATTAGTCGGGCCTAAACCACAAGAACCATTGTTGCTATACTTAGCTGCAATGAATGAAGTGGTTAGTGCAGCGCTGGTGGCGCAGCGAGAGGTGGATGAGGAAGCAGCTTCGGCAACTATACCCTCCAGAAATAGAACTGAACTAGGCACGACAGGACTGGACACAGACTAGAGGGAGGTGGAGCAAGCCAGCGAAGGCAATCCTAAAACCGCGGCAAGGAAGAAAATGGTGCAGCGGCCAGTGTACTTTGTCAGCTCCCTATTAGAGTGGGCTAGGTCGAGGTACTCTAGAGTACAAAAGTTGATCTTCAGCCTTATCATGGCCTCGAGGAAACTGCGCCACTACTTGCAAGCCCACAAGATTACAGTTGTCACCTGTTTTCCACTACAGCGGATATTGAGGAACCCCTAAGCCACATGCAGAATAGTTGAGTGGGCACTAGAACTGTCAATCTTTGGCTTAAAGTATGAAAGCACCTCAACTATTCAGAGCAAGTCATTGGAAAAGTTCATTGCAGAATGGACGCCCACTCCAGACGAAGAAGTGTCAGAGACAGTTCTCCCCGGCAAAGAGGCACCTCAGGAGTGGATCATGTATTTTGACGGTGCTTTCTCAATGCAGGGCGCCGGAGCCAGCGTGCTTTTTGTCGTGCCCACCAGAGAGCATCGCAAATATGTGCTTCAAATGCACTTTCCCCGGGAGAAGGCCACCAACAACACTGTTGAGTATGAGGGGCTCCTTGCTGGGCTTAGAATTGCAGTGCAGTTGGGAATCAAGAAATTGATTATCCGCGGAGATTCTCAACTAGTGGTGAGGCAAGTCAACAAAGATTACCAGAGTCCGTTGATGGAGCATAATTGGAGGAAGTGATAAAGTTGAAGAGTACTTTGATGGATTACAAGCAGAGCACATGCCACGAGCAGAAAATGGCATCACTAATCACTTGTCAAAGTGTGCCGCACAAAAGATTCTTGTGTAACCAGGGACTTTTGAACACCATCCAACTCAACCATCAGTGTCCCCTTCAACGATGGCCAGAAAAAGAAGAAAGTTGAACCCCGACAAGCATTTCCCGGTCGAACTCCCCGAAGCTGCTGGTAGAGAGGCTGGCGGGGGTAACCCCGCTTCGGCTGGTGACCGTACCCTCCTGCAGAACCACAAGTTCTTGCGGTCGAAGTGAGCGCTCCCACAAACAAGGGGTGCCTTTAGTCCTTGTTGTCGAGCCAAAGGCTCCAACTTGGGTGCAACACATAGTCCATTTCCTTCAAATAGGAGAACTTCCCGAAGGGCAAGAAGAAGCTAAAAAGGTAGCCCGATGGTCCAATATGCACCAGATTGTCAATGACACACTGTACAAAAAAAGGCCAAACAGGGTGAAATTGAAGTGCATCTGCTAGGTAGATGGACTGAAGCTGTTGGTGGAGATACACAGGGGTATTGTGGCTCTCACATTGGATCGAGAGACCTGGTCGGAAAAGTGTTCTGGCAGGGTTTCTACTGGCCCACAATCCTCCAGGATGCAACTGAGCTAGTCACCAAATGTGAAGCCTGCCAGTTCCATTCCAAAGACAATCATCAACCAGCTCAAGCTCTCGAAATGATCCCATTATACTGGACATTCTCGGTCTGGGGGCTCGATATCTTGGGCCCCTTCTGTAGGATCGAAAGTAGGTCTAGAGGGGGTGATTAGACTACTTGACCAAATAAAAATCTAACATTTTCCCAATTTTAATTGTTGGCAGATTTTACCAACTAGTACAAGTCAAGCAATCAACTTGACATGCAATTCTTAGAGTGTAGCAGTAGAAAGTAAAACATTGCATATGAAGGTAAAGCAAAGGGTTTGGAGAAGGAAAATGCAATGTAGACACGGAGATTTTTGGCGTGGTTCCGATAGGTGGTGCTATCGTACATCCACGTTGACGGAGACTTCGACCCATGAAGGATAACGGTTGCGCCAGTCCACAAAGGGCTCCACCCATGAAGGGTCCACGAAGAAGCAACCTTGTCTATCCCACCATGGCCATCACCCACGAATGACTTGCCTCACTCGGGTAGATCTTCACGAAGTAGGCGATCTCCTTGCCCTTACAAACTCCTTGGTTCAACTCCACAATCTTGTCGGAGATTCCCAAGCGACACCTAACCAATCTAGGAGACACCACTCTCCAAAAGGTAATAGATGGTGTGTTGATGATGAACTCCTTGCTCTTGTGCTTCAAATGATAGTCTCCCCAACACTCAACTCTCTCTCACAGATTTGGATATGGTGGAAAGAAGATTTGAGTGGAAAGCAAATTGGGGAAGGCTAGAGATCAAGATTCTTGTGGTAGGATTTGTATATCTTAGTCTCAACACAAGAGTAGGTAGTTCTCTCTCAGAAGATATGTAGTGGAAGTGTAGGCTCGTTATGATGGCTCTCTCTAAGATGGAGATGGGGGTGGAGGGGTACATATAGCCTCCACACAAAATCCAAGCGTTACACACATTTGACCCAACTCGGTCAGACCGAATAGAAGAACTCGGTGAGACCTATTCAGTTCAAAATGTGAACATTAGGAATCTCGGTGGGACCGACTGGAACAACTCGGTGGGATCGATGTGCTAGGGCTAGGGCAAAACCTTTTCTCGGTGAAGCCGATTGCTTGAACTCGGTGAGACCAATTTCAGCAAATAGCAAACAGAGAGTTGGTCAAGCAAACTCGGTGGGACCGATTGCTCATTTCGGTGAGACCCAAATGTTACGAAGGTAAACAGAGAGTTTGTAGGGCCATCTCGGTGAGACCGAGATCCGTATCGGTGTGACCAAACTGTTAGGCTTTCTAGCAGTGGCTATGTCAAATGAACTCGGTGGCACCGGATAGATCAAATCGGTGGGGCCGAGTTTGACTTTGAGTTTTGGACATATTTGGAATGAGAAAGTGGCTGAGGGTTTTGGAGCAATATCACTAAGCACTTTGAGCAAGTAGACCATTAAGTAACACCTCATCCCATTTTAATAGTATTGGCTTTCATATGGACTCAATGTGATCTTGGATAACTAAAATATAAATGAAGAGTCTTGAGCTTTTGCCAATCTTGGTCCTTAGCATTTTGAGGGGTCCAAATCTCTAGTCCATGCCATGCCAATCATTGAAATTTGTGAAATATTTAACTTGAATGGATATAGTTGAATGAGCTATATGTTGTTATGAATTAACAAAACCACCTGGCGATTAGTTGCACTTTCAATCTCCCCCTTTTTGGTAATTGATGACAACATATAGATCAAAGCTTTGACAAATGATAATATGAATGAATACATTGTCGCTTTAGAAGTATGTGATAAGCAAGAGCTCCCCCCTAAATTTGTGCATTATTTAAATTTTGCTTTTGAATGCAAATGCACAATCGATTAGGATCATGGGTCACTCTTCCATGTCACATACATCTTGGTGAAGCGCTCAAAATGATAAGAGTTGAATAACATGCACTCATCACCAAAGATACAAGTGATTGATCATACACAAATAGTCAAGGATATAATCATGCAAGCACACATTAAGCATAGTGTTGTGGAATTGTCACGGGAGATGTCCTCAGTGTGAGGACTTAGTCATGAGGCCAATGCATCTATGTGGTAGCTTGAGAGGGGTTGAGCGGGACGAGAGACGCAAGGTTTTTACCCAGGTTCGGCCCCTCACACTGGAGGTAAAAGCCTACATCCTGCTTCATTGATATTGATGATGATGATAATCTCGGTTACAAGGGCGATGTTTCGCTACCTCTATATCGAGAGCATCTACTTTGACTTGTCTATTGAGATGTCTAGAAAAACTCATCCCTCTTGGGGTGCCCTGCCCCTCCTTATATAAGTTGAAGGGGCGGGTTACATGAGGAGTCCTAATAGGACTAGGATTAGTCTATCTTCTATTACAAACCGGATACAAGTCTGGGTCTTGAGTCCTTGTAAGGGAAATATTCCTCACGCCTTTCCTCTTAAGCCGGCCCACCATATCATGAGCCGGCCGTCTGGGCCTTGGGCCTTGTCGTCCGTCTAACTCGCCCGCCTGGTCACCAGTAAGTCATAATGTTCAGGCTGGTTATCCGTAAGGCGCCAGATTCGAGCGGGTCGCCAGTGAGTCGCCAATCTCCGGGCGGCTTACAAATGAAACGCCAAGTCTGTTGTATTTCGGGTTCCGGCAAAATCCTTGAGGTTCGAACACTGGGGTGCGCACAAATATTTCCCCCTACCTAATCACGCCCTCAGCCTCATCACGATCTCAAAGCTTAGCTCAACGAACTCGCAACACAAGAGACACAAGATTTATACTGGTTTGGGCCACCGTTGTGGTGTAATACACTACTCTAGTGTGGTGTGGTGGATTGCCTCTTGGGCTGAGGATGAACAGTACAAGGGGAAGAACAGCCTCCTGAGGGGAGGTATTCTCGTGCTTGGTGGGTGTGAGGGTGATCTCAATCAGTTTGAGGTGAGTCCTAGGCCAGTTGTCTCCTACTATGGTGGCTAGTCCTATTTATAGAGGCCCTGGTCCTCTCCCCAAATAGAACGGCCAATTTGAAGGGGGACAGCTAGTACAAGGTATCCTGACTAAAGATGGTCTTCGCCTGCCAAAGGCTCTGGTGGTGACGCCGTCTTGGGCTCCACGGTGACCTCCGTCCTGCCGTCCTGCTGGTCCTGGTCTCGTTGCACCGATATGGAAACCTTTGCCTGATGCCTCGGTGCTCCTCGCCTGCGCTTGCCTCCTTAGCAGCAAAGAGGAAACGAGGACACTGTGCGTGCTGGTGCCCTCCTGGCCTTGATCGTCATGGCTTACGTCATTGGAACCTCGCGAGGTTCGTCTTGCCTTGATCTCTCCGCCCCTCGCGAGCCATCCTGGTGAGGCCAACCCCGAGGAGGTCTTGTGTCGTCTGCCTCGCGAGGGGCTTGGCCCTTGCGAGGGTCTTGAGTGATTGCTAGTGAAGACGGGCCGCACTAGACCGCGAGTGGAGCCACGCCGTGGGCCGCAGGCAGGCAAGTCTAGGGACCCCCGTTCCCAGAATGCCAACAGTAGCCCCCGGGGCCCAAGGCGCGCTCGGACTTGGCTTCGAGGCGAAGCTAAAGGGCAAGTGCGGAGCGCCGCAGGCCCCAACGGCCTGCGGCCTTGGTCGACGCGTGGCAATTGATTGGACATGGGTGTCTCCGCTTCCCCATGCTGCCTCGGTAACTGCCTGACTTGACGAGTCCCTGCTACATGCAAGGAAAAACCATCATTACTTGTGATCGTGGGGGCGCTGATTGGCCTTCTCTTGCTATAAATGGGGAGGGGGCAGAGCCCCCGTCGCCCATCTCTTCCCATTCCGCTCGCTTCTCCTCCCTTGCTCCATTGCCAGTAGCGACTCCCATGGCGCTAGCAAAGAGGTTTTCGGCCGCGGAGAAGGGGAAAGCTCGCCGGGAGGAGCCCGGATCGCCGCCGCCCAAGTGGACGCGGTCGTCCTCGCAAGCACTCTGCGACCCCCGCCGTGGCCCCCCACGGCCGTGGCGGTGTTCCTTCGCGTGGTGGGAGCCGCCCATGTCGAGGCAGCCCCGTCGATGAAGGGAGGCGCGCCATGGTCGCACTGCCTCCTCGGCCATGCTTCGACTCGGTGGAGGTGCTGCCGGAGTTCATGGTGTGGTCAGAGAACCCTGCCAACTCCTGGCTTCAGCTCCCGCGCTTCTTCGCCAGCGAACTGCCGGCCACGGGCCTAGGCGGGCTCTGGCTGCAGGCGGACGACTGTTGCAGCACTGCTTCGTCGGTCGCGGTCGAGACCTCCGCTGCTTGCAATGTGGCTTTGGCTCGGGCTGGCAAACGTTTGCCCGCGCGCGCTGCCTAGGCAGGCGGTGCACTCTTCACTTCCAGTACGACGGCAATGCGACCCTCTACATGAGGGTGTTCGGAGAAGACAGCCGCCGCACCGGGTGCTACCCCGAGGACAATGACGGCGATGAGGTGCTTGGCCTTGGCGACGTTAGGGATGAGGGCGAGGACGATCTCGCACCAAGCTATGGCGGTTCTTCCTCCAGCAGCGGCGGCTACGACCAGCCGCTGCACCCGCTTCGAAGGTGGCAGCGGGTCGTCCAGCCGCCGCGCCCTAGTGAAGCACGAGGAAGTGTCCGAATGAGCTCGGGAGAGAGCCATGGGCCCGTCCTCGCGTGCTGCTACGGGGGCACGCGCCGCTTTTGTTTCATTCTTCTTTTCCTTCCTGCATTGAGAGAGACAAGTATGGGGCCCTGTGGGGGCGTGCAACAAACTATGATTTCCAAGTTGTTATGATGTGTTTATCATTCCCGTGCCGCGTTGCAATATCAATGTTTTATATATGCACGTAGGAAAAACTTAGCTTGATGCGCTTGAGGTAGTTTCCGCCTCACGAGGCACGCGCTTCTCAGTACCTGGTGAGGAGGAACTGTGAAAATTTGTTAGGAGATCCGAGCTTTGGTCGCAGGCGCCTCTGGCCATGATTCAGCGCCTCATATCGCGGTACCCGAGGGGCACGGATTGGGAGAGGTGCGCCTGCTTATGGCTCGAATGAGGGTGCCTCGTGAAAAAACAGACAAGACGTTCACGAGGGCATGAGGGCACCTGTCCAGCCCCCTCGCGAGAGACGCAAGAGAGGGTGCAGATCAGACAAAGAACTGAAGTCAGAAACAGAAGCAGAAGTCGATGAAACAAGATCAGCGAGGAACACCAGAAAGCAAATTTTGATTAAAGAGGGGCAAGCCAACTACGGAAAGCAAACGAAAATCCGCGTCCGGCACCTAGTCTAGTCTTCTTGTCTTCTCACCATCGCGGAGCTAAGTGCTGCCACTAGGACGTGGGAGGGAGCCCTAGAGGCCCGAGGGCGGCACTCATGAGACTCCGTGGCGTGTACAGCCCCACTCATTATTACGTGAGAGTGTCACGAGCGGAGACCTTCACAGGCACGGGGCCTTCTTCACAGGCGCTGGGCCTTTCTTCATGGGTAGAACTTCCGAAGGTGCTGGATGTTCCAGGCATTCTGGATGGGTACCCCGTCCTGCGTCTCCAGGCGCGCGGTGCCAGGCCTGGGGACGTGGGCGACCCTCAAAGCGCCCTCCCACATGGGTGAGAGCTTATGCAACCCTTCCCTGGAGAGCACCTGCCGTAGGACGAGGTCACCCACCTCGAGTGTCCTGGAGCAGACGCTGCGATAGTGGTACCGTCGCAGCGCCTGCTGCTATCTTGCCGCCCGTAGCATGGCTTCACGGCAGCGTTCCTCCCCCAGCACGAGGTCCATCCCCCGCATGGCGTCCTGCTGTGCGACATCAAACGCTAGGACCCACGTGGAGCGATGCTTGACCTCGTGAGGGAGAAACGCTTCAGCTTCGTAGACGAGGAAGAATTGGGTCTCGCCCGTTGGCTTGGTGGCCGTGGTGCGGATGGACCACAACACGGACTGGAGCTCGTCGTGCCAGCCCCTACCACAGGCCTCGAGCTTCTTCTCGAAGGTCCTGGTCTTGAGGCCTCTCAGGACCTCTGCGTTGGCACGTTCGGCCTGGCCATTGCTCCGGGGGTGCGCCACCTAAGTGTAGCAGATCTGTGTTCCAAAGTTAGCACAATATGTCTTGAAGAGGTTACTAGTGAATTGCGAGCCGTTGTTGGTGATGATGCGGTTGGGGACCCCAAACCGGCTCACGAGACCTTTGATGAACTTGACCGTGGAACCGGCCGGGATGGTAAGGATAGCTTCCACCTCCACCCACTTGGTGAACTTGTCGATGGCGACGTAGAGGTAGCGGTAGCCCCCAGGCGCTCGAGGGAACAGGCCCAAGATGTCCAGCCCCCAGACCGCGAATGGCCACGAGAGCGGGATGGTATGGAGGCCCTGAGCTGGCTGATGGATCTGCTTGGCGTGGATCTGGCGGGCCTCACAGGACTTCACCAGCTCAGCCGTGTTGTTGAGTGCCGAAGGCCAGTAGAATCTGCTGCGAAACACCTTGCCAACAAGAGTCCGTGACAACGAGTGGTGCCTGCAGTCCCTGCCGTGTATGTCGGCCAGCAGCTCTTTCCCCTTCTCCCTGGAGATGCAACGCATGGAAACATCATTTGGCTGATTCCTGTACAACTCACCGTCATAGATGCAGTATGCCGTGGCTTGTCGGGCCACACGCTCCACGTCCTCCTTCTCCGGCGGCGTCCCTTGCGTTAGGTATTCCTTGAATTCCGTGGTCCAGCACCCCTCCTGAGGCTCGAGCGCCAAGAGCAAGCGCACTCCTGAGGTCGGACCACAAGCCGGGGCTCCCGAGGTAGGTGGTTGAGGGAGTTCCTCCCGAGGCAACACTATTCTTGAAAGTGGTGGTGTTGCCGATGGCTTGAAGAGCCACTCCTCGAAGATGCCAGGCTCTTGGGGTAGCCGCTTGGATGCTCTCCTGGTGATGTCGTCGGCTTCCTTGTTGGTGCCATGGGGCACATGCTGCAATTCTAGGCCCAAGAACTGCTTCTCCCTCTTGCACACCTTCGCGAGGTACGCCTCCATGTGCTCGTCCTTTGGCTCGTACACCTTGTTGGAGAACTTGACGAGGAGTTGCGAATCACCCTTGATGGTGAGGCGCTGCACACCCAGGGCCACCACAATCTTGAGGCCAGCTATGAGGCCTTCGTACTCTGCTATGTTGTTGGAGACCTTCTCGCCCTGCTGGAAGCAGAGTTGCACGTCATAGTAAAGCTTGTCCTGAGTAGGTGAGATGAGCACCACTCCAGCCCCCGCGCCCTGGCGTGCAAAGGCGCCATCGAAATACATAACCCAACCATCTGGCGCTTTACTCCCTGGCGATAGGGATCTATCCTCGCCTTCTTCGAGCTGCGGGGCGTCTGTCCATTCCACCATGAAGTCAGCGAGCACGACCCCCTTGATGACCCTGGTCGTGCTGAACTCCAACTGGAATGCCTATAGCTCGATGTTCCACTCGGCGACTCTCCTGGCGGAGTTGGTGCTCTTGAGCACCCTCTCCAACGGGTAGGCCAAGACGACCATGATGGGGTGTCCTTGAAAGTAGTGTCACAGCTTGCGCGAGGCAACCAAGAGCGCGAGAAGAAGCTTCTGAGGCATGGGGTACCGTGCCCTCGCGTCCCGCAACACTGTGCTGACAAAATACATAGGGTGCTCGACGACGGCGGGTGCATTGACGAGGCTCGCGGCTTCCGGAGATTGGGGAGCCTCCTGTGGTGACAAAGCACCCAAAGCATGGTCACCCGTTGGGGCTTCCGCAGGCCCAAGTGCGCCGTCTTGTTGACCCTGGTCCTACGCTAGCGTCGCTGCAGCTTCAGCAGAGCCCTCGGGGTCTTGCGCCGCTCTGGCTAAGGAAGCGGCTTGGCAGATGCATCCTTGGCTCGGCGTTCCTCCTGGATCGCTGCCATAGCTGCGCTGGCGGAGTAAGGGGTGGTGGCAAGGTACAACACCAGAGGCTCGAGAGGTCGGGGCGCCACCATCACCAGAGGGCTGGTCATGTATCTCTTGAGGTCTTGAAACGCTTGGTCAGCCTTTGGAGTCCACTCGAATGGGCACTTCTTATTCATCAGCTTGAAGAACGGCAGGGCGCACTCTCCCAGCTTGGAGATGAAACGCCACAACGCGGTCACGCAACCGGCGAGCTTCTGCATTTCCTTGAGGGTTTGTGGTGGACTCATGTCTTCGATTGCCATGACCTTCTCTGGGTTTGCCTCGATCCCTCTATGGGACACGAGGAAACCCAGCAGCTTGCCTGAAGGGACGCCAAACACACATTTCTCTGGGTTAAGCCGCAAGTCTACCTGGCGCGGGCTTTCAAAGGTCTCCTCCAGGTCTTGAATCAAGGTTCTTGCCTCCCGAGAATTCACCACAATGTCGTCGACGTAGGCTTCAGCATTCCTCCCGAGCCGCCGGCCTAGGGCGATGTGTATCAGCCGTTGAAAGGTCAGGCCCGCATTGCGCGGCCCGAACGGCATGCAAGTGTAGCAGTATACCCCGCACGGGGTCATGAAGGCCGTATTCTCGACGTCTTCAACTGCCATGTTGATCTGGTGTTAGCCGGAGAACGCATCTACGAAGCACAACAGGTCACACTCGGCGGTGGAGTCGACGATCTGGTCGATGCGTGGAAGCGGGTACGGATCTTGGGGGCAGACCTTGTTGAGGTTGGTGAAGTCAACACACTTGCGCTCCTTCCCGCCTTTCTTGGGCTAAACGATGGGGTTTGGCAACCATTCAGGGTATCGGACCTCGCGAATGACGCCTGCCGCTTCTAGCTTGTGGGTTTCTTGGATGATGAAGGTCTACTTCTCCATGGACTGCCGCCGCGCCCTCTGCTTCACAGGGCGTACGTTGGGGCACACCTTCAAGTGATGCTCAATCACTCCTCTTGGGACCCCTACCAGCTGATCGGGCTCCCAGGTGAATACTTCCTTGTTTTCACGCAAGAACTTCACCAGCGCCTCCTCTTGGTCGGGGTCGAGGTTGACGCCTATGGTGAAGGTGGCCCCTGAGGACCCGTCTTCCTCGACCGGCACCTGTTTGGTTTCTACCCGGTCTTGAGTGAACAACTGCTTCTTCTTGGTCGGTGCATCCGCCTTAGCTCCGGAGGTACCCGCATCGGCCGGTTGCACTGTCGCGGCGGCCTTGAGGGCAAGCTTGAGTGACGCAAGAGCCTCCTTGGTATTCCCCACTATGGTGAGGACGTCATTGCTCCCAGGCATCTTCATGAGGTTGTAGGCCGGATGGGTCGCCGCCATGAACTGAGCTAGAGCCGGGTACCCAAGGATAGCGTTGTACGGGAGGCCGATGTGGGCGACGTCGAAGTCGATTAGCTCGGTGCGGTAGTTGTCGCAGGTGCCGAAGGTCACGGGAAGACGAATCTGCTCCAGGGGGCTGGAGGAGCCGCCTCCGACGCCGGAGAATGGCTTGCTGGGGTGGGGCCGCTCGAGTGGTACATGAAGGAGGCTGAAGGCCTCCACCGAGAGCACGTTGAGGCCGGCGCCGCCGTCGATGAGGGTCTTGGTGATGGCCACATGGAAGATGGTGGGCGTGCAGAGCATCGGGAGCACGCCCGAGCCGACGGTGGTGACGGGGTGATCTTTTGAACTGAAGGTCAGGTCGGCCTTGGGCGCCACCCAACCCGGGGGAGCCCCCTGCCGCACAGAAGCGGCGCCGATCTCGCAAAAGAACGGCTTTGCGTGACGGTCCAAGGGCGGCGCCTGCGAGCCGCCGAGGAGGGCCGCGACCGCATGGGGCGGCGGTGCCGTGAAGCGCATGGCGAAGAGACCGTGCAACTCCTCCCAGGATGCCACCGTGGATCCGAGGAGGTTGAACAGCCAGGCGCGCGGCACGCAAGTGAGGGCCATGGGAAGCCAGTTGGCCATGGCCTTGTCATCACCCCCGGCCTTAAGGACGGCCTCCTCGTACGCAAGCAGGAAAGCCACTGGGTCCGCCGTGCCGCCGTAGCGCGGTGGCATCTCCGGCTTGAACTTGGGCGGCCACTACACCTGCCGTAAGGCAGGGGCCAAGGCTCAGAGCCCCCTGGCCCCATCACTGACACTAGTCATCGGAGCCGGAAGCATGGCGCCTGCCATGGGGGTGAACTGTGGTGACGGCGGAGCACAGATCGACGGAAGGAAACTCTGGCGCACCCCTACCTGGCGCGCCAAATGTCGGATTTCGGGTTCCGACAAAACCCTTGAGGTTCGAACACTGGGGTGCGCATGAACATTTCCCCCTACCTAATCACGCCCTCAGCCTCACCGCGATCTCAAAGCTTAGCTCGACAAACTCGCAACACAAGAGACACGAGATTTATACTGGTTTGGGCCACCGTTGTGGTGTAATAACCTACTCCAGTTTGGTGTGGTGGATTGCCTCTTGGGCTTAAAATGAATAGTACAAGGGGAAGAACAGCCTCCTGAGGCGAGGTGTTCTCGTGCTTGGTGGGTGTGAGGGTGATCTCAATCAGTTCGAGGTGAGTCCTAGACCAGTTGTCTCCTACTTTGGTGTCTAGTCCTATTTATAGAGGCCCTGGTCCTCTCCCCAAATATTGAGCGGGAAGGGAGCCAACAATGGCCAATTTGAAGGTGGTTAGCTAGTACAAGCTATCCTGACAAAAGTGCTCTTCGCCTGCCAAAGGCTCTGGTGGTGACGCCGTCTTGGGCTCCACGGTGACCTCCATCCTGCCGTCCTGCTGGTCTTGGTCTCGTTGCACTGATATGGAAACCTTTGTCTGATGCCTCGGTACTCCTCGCCTACGCTTGCCTCCTTAGCACCAAAGAGGAAACAAGGACACTGTGCATGCTGGCGCCCGCCTGGCCTTATCGTCATGGCTTACATCATTGGAACCTCGCGAGGTTCGTCTTGGCTTGATCTCTCCGGCCCTCGAGAGCCAGCCTGGTGAGGCCGCCCCCAAGGAGGTCTTGTGTCGTCCTCCTCGCAAGGCTTGGCCCCTCGCGAGGGTCTTGAGTGATTGTTGGTGAAGACAGGCCGCACTGGGCCACGAGTGGAGCCACGCCGTGGGCCGCAGGCACGCAAGTCTGGGGACCCCCATTCCTAGAATGCCGACAAAGTCCCAGCTGCGTCATACCTCCGGCCGGGTCATACCGTGGGGTATATCCCCGACATTAGCCCCCAGTTTAGCTTGGATTTATCCATGGTAAACTTATCCTGCAAAACAAACACAAGAACAAATTTGACAGGTTGTGCTCCGGGTTTACAGTTCTCGTAAGCCGGTACCTGATCATCCTTAAGTCCTTGTTATTTCCTCCTTCTGGAAAGTCCGGGTGAATAGACAAACTTCATAATCAATTTGCTGACATTGGTTTCTCATAGAAATATATGAAGAATAATTCAGCTCCCAATGCTTAACAAAAATATTGGTCTTGAAATACTCATCTGATTTTCAGCCAGCTCAAAGATGTAGATTTTGCCAATTTATGATTACCAAAATTGCCGGGGTTATAAACAGATGATGCCGAGTCATAATTGTTGCTGACGTCGGGTCATAATTGTTGCAGACACCGAGACAATCTAGTTTAGTCAAAACTGAGAATTTGAAGATTTTTCTCCCTTATATACATATTACCTATAGCCCCCAAGTCTTGAGCAGAACAAATTGATGATTTGATACTTGCTTTAATATAAATACTGCCACTTTGAAAAAATCAATGTTGTTCATCTCAGTCACTAGTAAAAATTGAATACTCCATATATGTAGCCCCCAAGTGCCGGGTTGTCATGCTTGGAGCAACCTGGGACTTGTAATTCCCTGATGCCATAAAACTTCAACCAGTGTAGCCCCCAAGGGCCGGGTCATTATGCAATAATGAGCAAGGACTTTGTAGATATGATCATGTAGACTTAAATTTTTAGCAGGAGCAATTAGTAGCCCCCAAGGGCCGGCTCAATACGTTGTGATGAGTCGGGTCTTCAACGAGGCAAGTAAGAAATGACCTTTTGCATTAGCCCCCAAGTGTCATGGTGCATGCTTGCAGCGACATGAGACTTCCATATTTGGTATAATCATGATTTGAATAATGTAGCCCCCAAGTGCCGGGCCGTAAGCCTGCAGTGACTCGAGACTATTCCTTCCATTGTATAATAAATCATATCGATTGATAAAATAATAGCCATTGTGCAAAAGTGACTTTGAAAACCTCATCATAATACTGATTATTGATAACCATCATAAAAATCCAGCCAATTTTGGCTATGAAAGATGTGAATACCTTATCGATTGACAAGTAAATACAGAGTTTAAATATTCGACGGCTCTTGGCCGATGGCGACTTAATGCGCATTCATTGTAAGCCGGAATTTTTATAACCCGGCGGCTTATATCCTTTGAGAAAATCCAGAATGGATAACCCTTTTGAAACATCAATTTTGATGATGAGCTTGAACTTAATCATTTATATATGTCATAGTTCTACAAATCATGCACAGAGTTTAAACAACATATGCCCTGGCGACTTAAAGCCAGGGCGGGTAACAACCCAAACATAATCTAGTCTTATGCAATTATGGAAGAGACCAGCATTAAGGCCATTCAAGCCTAAACATACTGGCAACTTAAAGTTAAAAGCTAGGGTGGGTTATCAAACCTCGCATATTCATCCAATCAATTCAAAAAAAATACCTGGAAAATTGGCTCAAATTGCTGGCTTACATTGCCATATCCAGTCAGGGTAATAATCCAATGATTTATAAGCGCATGATTCCAATGGCGCAATCCAAGTATACTAGGGACTTAGTGTCAAAAGCCAGGGCGGGTTATCAAACCTCGCATCTTCATATAACAAGTACAAAATATACCTGGAGATTTGATATCATGGTGATGCCCCAATAATTATAATCCAGGGCCAGTATCAACCCGAAATTATGAAATATCATCAATTTGATTGCTCAAGGCAAAATATCCTGGCGACTTAAAGTCTGCTATCAGGGCGGGTTATCAGACCCAAAGATGCTCAATGATGAGTCATATAATCAAGGCTACGTGGCCTGTGAAATCAGTTCATACCGCCGGCTTAACATGCCACATGCAGTAAGGGTAACAGCCAAAAGATGTAGAGCACAACACCCTATCCACAAATTCATACTGCCGGCTTACACAGCACCCTATCCCAAAGCTTAGAGACAGAACTTCAAACACATAATTATCATATACTGGCGACTTGAAGTCCAAAGCCAGGCCTGGTTAATAAACACCAGATATGCTCAAATATGAGCCATATAGATGAAGGCTACATGGCCCAAATTGTCTCAAGCCATATGTTAATATGGCGTCAATATATGAATCCAAAAAATGCTCAGAAAAAGATAACAAATCAAAATCGAGAAAACGAGGCTTTCATAGGCCGCCAAGCCTAAATCTCCAAGGCTTTCATGGGCCGCCAAGCCACTGAGTTAACCTTTTACACTTTGTAAATCCGACCTCACATGACCGCCAGTTTAACGTTGACAAGTTCAGGGTCTATGTAAGACTGACTGTCAAGAGTTCGGCTTGTCATTCCGGGATTACCTGGGCGGAGTGGCAGATTCTACAAAGAAGGATGACCTGGAATGTTTTGGTGAATACACCTGGTGTTCCAAGCTAGTTCACGAGGGTAGTAACGCTATGTTCTCTTTGGTGAATACACCTATGTTTGAATAGGAAGTCCCCAAGTGCTTTGTAAGCATGGCGTATAAGCCGGACCAAGAGGGATATTCACAGCTATGCTCAATGAGCAGGAAGCCCCCAAGCGATTTGTAAGTGTGGCGTATTAGCCGGATCAAGAGGGATATTCACAGCTATGCTCAATGAGCTGGAAGCCCCCAGGTGACCATAATAGAATGAGCCCATAAGGCAGGATACCCATGTTTGAACTGCGCATCATGGCAGCAAGTTCTCTTTGGCAACTTTTAATTTTTCTAAGAACTCGAACTTGCGAGAGATGAATTCTTTTTAAACTGGAATTTCAAACCGGATATTGAGAGCTTCAATGCTTTGTGAGAAACAGATTTCCCTTGAGCCAGATTTTAAACCGGAATCCTTCATTTTAAGCCGAAAATTTTCAGACGGCCCTTAAATTTTCATCAATATGGCAGTAGCCTCCGGGACCGGGTTATTTTCCCTCCAATGACCGGAGATCTTGAATCTGGCAAAATTTGCTAAGTCATGTCATCATAGGCCCTGAGTCTTAAGACGACTCAAGGAGTTGTCTTGAGATTCTCCATGCTTGACTGTGGTATAAACTGGCATGAGTCATTCAACAGCTCAATGATATAATAGTCCATTTTGCAGTAGACAACTTGTCCTGCATTGGAAAACCTCACAAGACAGAGTAATTGCTCTTTTTAAAGAAAGAAACATGTATTATAAAACTATACTGGATGGATTTCACCTGATATGTTGGGCCAGAAATTATCCACCGCGAAGTTGATGATCACAATGGTGAAGCTAAAATCAATCACGGGTGAACCGGCCACGGCGTTGTAAGCCAGCACAGACGGGCGAGTCAATCGCGGGCGTGGTAAACCGCGTGGACGGGCAAGCCAATCACAGGCGCGGTAAGCCGCACGAACGGCGAGTAAATCGTTACATTTGTAAGCCGGCGCGGACGCACGAATAGGCCGTAGGCGCGGACGAATGTAATCCGAAGAGCGGGGTGGCGAATTGCATGTGTATCCGCCGAGCATCATGGCACAGACAAGCACTAGTGCAAAAGTGATGTTGACGCGCACCCCTTAGGCAACACCCTTTTGTAAGGAATAATGGTCCTGCGGAAAAGTATCAAAGACCAGAGTAATTGTTCTCAAACAATTTAATATGTACTGATAAAATACATAGAAAGGATAGCACCTGATATTGTTTATCAGATGAACGTGGATACTAGGGATCAAAAACATATTCTGATGTAGCCCTAGCACCATAGCCCATCTTCCTTTACCCACTGCCCCGTTGATTTTCACGTGTAGATGCAGCAGTCTTCTCGCTGAAATAACAAGAGAAATAGTGCCATGCTGGCTCAATGCAAGAGTGACGGTGACTCATTGAATCAATGAGTACGAGGCCGACTCACGGAGGAGGCCAGGCGACTCGATGCAGCAGGGCCAGCGTGACGCGGGGCGGCTCAGCATCGGCCGGGTCAAGATGAGGGGCAGCAGCAGCGGCCGGCCATGGTGGAGCCGACGCAGAGGCGCAACACGGCAGGTTACGGTGGAGGTAGCGACAAGCCGACAACTCGGCGCGTGGCGATGGTTTGAGCAGAGGCCGGGGCGGCTGGGAACAGGCAGCCTAGGCGGCAGTTCGCCGCGACAGAGTCAACTCGTCGTCCCGGGCGGTTCGACAGCAGCGGAAACCATTCAAAGCTTGGCTGGAGACGGGGTGGCTGAAGCCTGGCACAGCAGCAGAGAGTCGCGTGTGAAGCGAGGCTGTAGCCGAGGCGGAGGCCACGTCCATCCCCACTTTTGATTCGTGGTCCGTTAGATCAACCCATTCCCAAGTCGTGGTCCCTTTTTTTCATGACTTGCTTCCTGATGATGCCAACTTGGTTTGGCTACTTAGACTCTTCACGTGAGGCTGTACCAGTAGTACTTTGCAGAAGGGTATTACTGTTTAATTAATCCATCAACTGTTAGCGAAACGTTTTCAAACTAGCACCTTTTCTTGAGTAATCTTGAGTCTTCAAATACTGATATTTAATCCTGGTGACCTGACGGATTCAACAGCGGCTTATCTTGGTTGACTGCCCATGACTTGCTTCACATGAGACGTACTAGTAGTAGTACTTGATGACTGTTTCTATTTGACTTGGTCCTCACGCCAGAGATTAACAGCGACATAGTACCACTGTTTGCTTCGGGACTTGATCCTTCGGCAGATCACATGTGGAGGCACGGAGCAGCAAACACAACTTGACGGTTTGGATAGAATAACTGCAATAGAGATTTCCTGTCCGTCTTTGTGCAACCAGCGATTGACAAATCGTCCAAGAAAACGCTGCCACCAAAAGAATCCTTGTTACAGACTCGACAAATCCCTCTTGAACTGATGAAACTTGAGGCTGATGTGCATCGATCCCTCCGAGCTGAGTCTTTCTTCATCCGGAAATTTATGAACTTCTCGATCCCTAGAAGGGATACCTTCAAGAACTCATGACCATCGTGCGCAGGCCCCACGGTGGGCGCCAGCTGTCGTGGAATTTTCATTGCAGATGTCCTTAGTGTGAGGACTTAGTCGTGAGGCCAACACATGTATGTGGTAGCTTGAGAGGGGTTGAGCGGGACGAGAGACGCGAGGTTTTTACCCAGGTTCGGCCCCTCACGGTGGAGGTAAAAGCCTACATCCTGCTTCATTGATATTGATGATGATGATAATCTCGGTTACAAGGGCGAGGTTCCGCTACATCTATATCGAGAGCATCTACTTTGACTTGTCTATTGAGACGTCTAGAAAAACTTGTCCCTCTTGGGGTGCCCTGCCCTCCTTATATAAGTTGAAGGGGCGGGTTACATGAGGAGTCCTAATAGGACTAGGATTAGTCTATCTTCTATTACAAGCCGGATACAAGTCCGGGTCTTGAGTCCTTGTTAGGGAAATATTCCTCACGCCTTTCCTCTTAAGTCGGCCCACCATATCATGAGCTGGCCGTCTGGGCCTTGGGCCTTGTCGTCCGTCTGACTCACCCGCCGGGTCACCAGTGAGTCACAATGTTCAGGCGGGTTGTCTGTAAGCCACCAGGTCCGAGCGGGTCGCCAGTGAGTCGCCAATCTCCGGGCGGCTCACAAAAGAAACACCAAGTCCCAGCCGGGTCAAACCTCCGTCCAGGTCATAACGTGGGGTATATCCCCAAGACATAGTATGATCAAACACATGATCACATAAGTATCTCACGAGCATAAACAAATTGTAGCATAGGAATCAAACGAGCAAAGGACCAATGTATCAAGAGCTGCACATAAAACCAACAAAAGGAAGAAAGACTCTCTCTCTCTCTCTCTCTCTCTCTCTCTCTCTCTCAGCCTATGATTTATACATTTTCTCCCCCTTTGGCAACAAGGCACCAAAAAGCTTGAACACATATAGTGCTATACGGCACTCTAGGCACGATCTCCGGGAGCTCCTGAAGGGGTCTTCTACCTTGTTGCTCCGGGGTGCATAGATGGCATGGAGAGGAGGGCATCTGCAAATGTTTTGGCAGAAGTCTGTGGAGCTGGAGGAGTTGAAACTAGAGGGGCAACTATGGAAGTTGATGCAGGAGCTGAAAGTGTAGTGCTTGAATCTCTGACAATTGGCACTACTGATGACCTTTGTGCCCTTGGCACTCTCCAGAAAGTATTTGTAGTTGGTCTATCTTCCCTGTCTTCAGCATCCTCTTGGAGCTTCTCCACATTGGTATGTATCTCAGTAACCTTCACATCTAGATCATGAAATTTTATCTCAATGATCCTCTCAAGACTTTCCTGGTTTTGAGTCAGGGTGGCCAAGCCCTTCTCATTCCTCACGGTGTCCTCAAGCAGATAACTGAGCTGATCTGGCTCGGTCTTGAGATTAACAACTGAAGCATCTGGAGCACTTGATGCCTTTGCTTCTTTTGTAGCATTTGCCTTCTCTATCTTCTCCTGGGCATCTGCACAGGTGGGATGTGAAGCATCCAGGACAACCTTGTTTTCCACAAAGTCTAGCCTTAGGGGAAGATGCTCTTTGTCTAGTAGATATGTCCCAGTTCCCATCTTGGAGTTGATCAACATTTGAATGTGAGGGGCATATCCACAAGATCTCTTCTGGTCTGCAGTTGTTCTCTTCACAGTCTCTACAATCAAGCTCATCAGTTTGAACTTCTGAGGAACATGAAATAAGTGAAGCAAGTTGATAGAGTGACCATAGATCATTCTATGATCTCCTGATTTGGACAAAAGAGTGTGCCTCAATATAGTGTTCATTGTATTCAAGCCGGAGAGCAGATTGTAGATAGATCCAAGCTTGTGAGTCTCCAAGGCTTTGTCAGGAATGGACTTGTACATGTTAGCCATGGAGTTGTGATCCTCTCTAGGTTTTGCTGTACACATCAAGATCATCTTCTTCTTCCTTGGGGGCATTGATCAACTTGGCCCATTCTGAGATTGTTGACTAATATCTGGTTCCTTCTGTCATCCAAACAATCTTTCCATCGGGGTAGAAATGAGCTGTGGAGTAGAAGTCCTGTTGTTCCTTGGTGTGAAAGCGATATTCCATAGCAGTCCTTCTCCTAGTGGCATATGGATCAGTCTGTCTCCATAGTCTTAGACCAGCATCCTTTCTCACTATCATGTGTTCTGCCACTGGATAATCATCATTGTGGTCTGGAATCTTTGGCTTGAGCTTTCTGAGTAGTAGTGACTCATCATCTTCTTGAGCTTTAGGCACTGGGGCCTTATTATTCTCAGTAGCAGAAATGTTCCTTGTTGATCTCTTTGGTGTAGTTGTCTTGGGGCTTGAGCTTGAGCTGAAGGCTTGGGGGCAGACTTGGGCTTAGATGGAGCAGCCCCAGTCCTTATGGCATCCCCCATAAGCTTTTGAGTCTTTAGTGGAGATGCAACTGGCTCTTCCTCCTCCTCATCTTCTTTAGAATCTTTCATCATAGAAGGTTGGCCAATGACTCTGCCAATGGTCTTTCTGACTCTCTCCTTCCTCTTCTTAACACCTGTAGCCTCTTCCTATCTTAGTTCAAGAGTGAATCCCATGGTTTCTTGAGTTGACGCTCTGGCTTTTGAAATTGGGACTCTCTTAGCAGGATCCTTCTTCTACATTCCAGGCTTGAGTGCAGCGGCAGCATACTCTTTCTAGAGTTCTTTCTTGGAGGTCACTTCCTCCTCAACAATAAAGTCTTCATCCTCTGAATCAGATGTTTTCTTCTTCCTTTGTGACGTGGGAAACCACGGCCACCTATGCGGCCATGAGCCCCTTTCTAGTTCGGCGGGTCGATGGCACGTTGCACAAAGAGCAGAGGAGCGTGAGACAGCACGACAGAGATCACACAGGCAATTTTACCCAGGTTCGAGCCACCGTGGGGCGTAAAACCCTACTCCTGCTTTGGTGGATTGATGGTGGACAGTGGTGGAAAGTGCGGCGCTCTTTCCTGGCAGGGTTGCCTTGGGACGAGAACAGCTACGCGCGTATGAGTGTACAAGGGTCCGAATCCTTTCTATGGTTGCCATGGGCCTCCTTTTATAGATCAAGGGGTCACCACAGTGGCAAATCAGTCATTATGCACTGATTAGATAGCAAATAGTGCAATCATACCTAACTCTGCAGGCTGACAGAACGCATTAAGTGCGCCTCTCAATGTTACAGCGTAACTTGCCCGGCAAGCCCTACCTGGTTGTTTCGCCATCTTTGCGCTTGCTCGCTTGACACGTCGTAAGACGGGTGTTGTTTGTAGGTATTTTCTGTAGGAAGTGGCTTCCATGTGGCACATAACAGCCACTTAGTCACTTTGGAGCTTGACACCGCACTTGTGTGGTGGAGTCTTGACGGGGTGTTGTGCTTCCCCAGGCCCCAGCAGGCCTGCCGGGATGGTCTTGGGGAACGCTACTGGGAAGATCCCCGTCCTTGCCAGGCTTGTCTGCTCGGCAAGGGAGGTTTTTCCCTTAGCAGCATCTTCCTTATCTGGCTTCGACTTGGCCATCTTGATCTGTGCTTGGATCTTCAAGGGAATCGATCCATCATGCTTGGGTTGATCATGGTGTTGTGAACTTGACCTCGTGCCTGTGCACAGTCCGGGCAACGGACCCAGGGTTTGTTGCACCGACAAAAGCCCCCAGGCCTGGCATGAACGCGCCGCTGGGCGTCGTCGTGGTAGGCCCTAATTAGCGCATAGGCGGTTTCGTCCTCTGAGATCTTCTTTGCTTCTTCATTATCTTGAGCCCGGTTCAGTTTCCGGTTCTTCCGCATGCCGCGTCATGCCAATGGTGGTGGAACCATTCTTGTAATGGCCCGTGAATGACTTTAACGCACGGGCGGGTAACTGCCAATTCACTCTTCCCACCATGCCCTTACCCTAAGCCACGTATGCTGCATGCATTGAGTGTGGTAGGTAATGGAGGTGCGTGGTGCGGAAGGGCCTCAAGTCAGGGGCCCAGTCTTCTTTGATTATGGGAGGACGACGGTTACCCACCGGGGTTCAGCCCCCCAGCCCCCAACTTGCCTATAAAAGGAGGAGCGGGGGAGGAATGGAGGCATTCATCCACATCCGTCCCTTCCTCCATTTTTTGCTTCGTCTTGAGTATGCTGGAAGGGAGAACCCAGGCCCGGCCCCTAGCTTGGATCTTCGCATGGACCTTAGGGGAGCGCTCAGCGGTGCTGTGGTAGCACAGGAGGTGGCGACTCTGGTGCGCTCGTCGCCGGGCTGCCCGTAGCTTCAACTCTAGTGAGAGGCGACACAAACAACACCACGCCGAGGCCCATATTGGGTGTGGGGCGTGGTAGTAGGTTCTGGCTCCTTCCTCCTCTCCCGATGGCGCTGGAGAGGGGTCGCATGACGGGTTTGCCATTAGTGAAGGCGAACGTGGCCCCGCTGGGCACCGTCCGCTTGTCGTGCTGGAGGACCCCTTGCTTCCACACATGCTTTCTGAACGTGCGGTGATTTCAGATGTCGGGACCATTCGGGACGACCATGCCCTCTGTGGAATTTCTCGGAGCGCATGGTGTCCGTCGCGGTTGCCGTGATGGTGTCTTCGGATGGTGGCGGTACGGGGGGCAGCGGCAACCCATGACATGCCAAGAACAGGGGCGACCGTTCCGACGAGTCGTGTTTGCCGGTGACTCCGCCGCCCCCGTCTGGGCTTCCTTCAGCTTCACCCTTCGCGCCTGCCCTCTGGTTTCTTCCTCCTTGCTGGGAAGCGGAGCCACCCTAATCCTGGGGAGGCACCGAATCCCGGCCGGGCCCGCCCCTTGCCTCGTTGGTCCCTCCTTTTAATACCCTGAAGGGGATGGACAAGGGCAAAGGCATTATCGGGCACTTATCTTTTTTTCAATCTTAAATCTATAGGCACTTGCCAAATTTTAGTTCAAATAATGTAATCTCTTGAATCCACGTGAAGTGTCCTATATGGTTTGTAATTGTTTGAAGCATATTAATGAAAATGATAAACCTTGCCGGGGACTCGCGCATGTATATGGCCATGCAGTGGTGGAATGCCTCTATATTTAAAAATAAACGAGTTTCCTCGGCAGGGTATCCTGTCGGTACTCTCTATTTGGCTGGCGGGAGGCTAAGCTTGCCGGGCACAAATTGTAATGAGGGACCAGCCCCCCGCCAATCTTCTTTTATCGAAGGCCAATGCGACCATCTTGACCGAAGCAATGTACGAGTCAAAGGATGGGAGCACCTAAGTTTCAAAAAGCAGCGAGGTTTTCTTATGCACAAGTTTTTACTTATAGAACACGTATGGATAAGAGATAGAACTTATCTGTTTGGCTTGCCGGAGATCACAGTGCTGGCTTGTCTTCTAATCTCCTCTTAGGGACTGAATCCATGGCAGGAGCCTCTAGATTATGCAGATGAAAATGATGCCAGATGCAACCTTATCTACATGAGGATGCAATGCTCATGATATGCTTATGCATGCATGCAACTTGTTGGGGGCCCCCAGCGCTTCATTTATTTCTCTGTTCGTCAGGGTCTGCGCCTGGCTTTGTACAAGGGGTTACATGCAACTGAGGCAAGGCCTGTACAAAAGGGTGCCTGCCGGACAGGGCCCAACGCCCACGCCTTACGGTTAGAACTTGCAGAGATGTCCAATATTCCATGAGTTTTGCAATTTAATGCCATCTCCGGTCTCCAGGCGGACTGCGCCAGGTATGGTGACTCGTACTACCCGATAAGGGCCTTCCCACCTTGGCGTTAACTTGTGTCGGATTTCGGGTTCCGGCAGACCCTCTAGGTTCGAACTCTGGGGTGCACGCGGAGATTACACCTCCAACCTACGTACGCCTCATCGCCTCGCAAGGATCTAAACTACACAAAGAACAACACAAGGGACAAGAGGTTTATACTGGTTCGGGCCACCATTGTGGTGTAACACCCTACTCCAGTGTGTGGTGTGGTGGATTGCCTCAGGGGCTGATGGTGAACAATACAAGGAAGAACAGCCTCGCGAGGGTCTGTTCTTGGCCGGTGCGATGAACTGCTAGGGGGAGTTCAGTCGCTTCTCTCTCTCTCTCTTGCCTATTTTCCGGTCTATCAGGTCTCGATCTCCCCCTCCCTCTACCCTGTGGGTGGCTAGCTCTTTTTATAGTGGGAGGCCCTGGGCCTCTTCCCAAATATTGAGCAGGAAGGGCGCCAACAATTGGCCACTTTGAAGGGGAACATCTACTACACTTATCCTGACTAAAGTCGGTCCTCGCCTGCCAAAGACTCTGATGGTGACGCCGGCTTGGGATCCACGGTGACCTCCTTCCTGTCGTTCTGCTGGTCTTGGTCTTGTTGCACCGAAATGGTTGCCTTTGCTTGATGCTCTCGGCTGCGCTTGCCCCCTTTGCACCAAAGGGGAAATGAGGACATCTTCTGGGCTGGCGCCTCACCGGGCGCCTCGGTCGTCATGGCTTGCGTCATGGGCACCTCGTGAGGTACCCTGCCTTGATCTCTCTGCCTCCTCACGAGCCAGCCTGACGAGGCCGTGCCTGAGGAAGCTTCCTGTCATCCGCCCCGCGAGGCTTGGCCCCTCGCGAGGGTCTTGATCTTGTGTTGGTAAAGATGGGTTGTACTGGGCCACCCCTTGAGCCACGCCGCAGGCATGCAGCGAGCAAGTCTGGGTACCCCATTCCCGTAAGCCGACAAGAGCCCCTGTGCCCAAGGCGCGCCTGGACTTGGCTTAGCAGAGAAGTGAAGGGGCAAGTGCGAAGCGCTGCGGGCCCCAACAGCTTGCGGCCTTTGGCGCCGCGTGGCGGTTGATTGGACTTAGGCGTCCCTGCTTCTCCACGACGCCTTGGCAATCGCACGAATTGACAAGAGAGCGGTACTCGTCTAGGCTTTACCTCCTTTGTCTTCTCCAATCATTGCCCACATCCCCTTTCTCGCTCCTATCCTTCCTACTTCCGAAATCCCCAGATCTACTCCGACCCCGCGCCCTAGCAAGGTATGGCGCCTCGCCAGACCCCAGCCGGAGCTTGGTACTCGCCCGCTTTGGACTCCCCGAACGTGTCGGAGAAGAGCCTTGCCCGGGCGCCCCAGATGATGGTGGCGCAAGGCAACGACGGGGCGGCGATGCTTAAGGTTGGCTCCACCCTTCCTGAGGACCAAGGAAGCACCTTCTACCCGCTCTTCGTGAGCACCATTGCCGCCGGTCTGGTGCCTCCCTTTTCTGAGTTCTTCTTTTCTATCCTCCGCCATTACAAACTCCAAGCTCTGCACCTCCACCCCAACTCTATTCTTCTCCTGGCGATCTTCGCCTACTACTGTGAGGCTCATGTCGGGGTGCAGCCCTCAGTGGCCTTGTTGCGCCATTACTTCTACCTCCGGGTCTCTCGCGGCTCCATCACCGCGTGCACGATATTTGTCGCGTACGGCAGCTCCAACGCCATCTCGAAGCCCGGGAAGAGGATTGAAGGCTACAGGAGAAAGTGGGTCATGGTAGATGTTGGGCGCATCCATCCTCGGCTGATTCTGCCCATGGAACAGCCCAAGCCCATCGACGCTTGGTCTCGCACGAAACTCGTGGATTCCCGCGCGAAGCCAGTGCTGGAGAAGATGGACGCGGACCTGTGGCCGGGCAACATGGCGACGACGAAGCTGACCGGGCGTCGCTCTTGAGGGAGTTCCTGGAGCACAGGGTGGCACCGCTTCGGCAATGCTCACTCCCGCTGTGGAGGCCTCGCCCGAGCCCCATAGACTTGGCCGACGAAGATCTGGCCGCGGTCCTCCAATGTTTGGTCGGGGGAGACGTGGCGAGGCTGGAGGGTGCTCCTGTACCCCTGTTCCTTCGAGATGATTGGGACCAGGTGGTGGACTCCATGCCCACTTTCAACGGGGACGAGCCTGTGCCCGCGGAGGTTCCCGAGGACCCAGCGGCCCTGGCGACGGTGAACGTGTCCTCCGGCGACTCCAGCGAAGAGGAGGAAGAAGAGGAGCGGGAAGAGGAGCCCATTTCCGAGGCGACCGACGGGGAGTCGAGAGCGCCCCTCCCTCGGCGCAGGTCCCACGCTCTCCGCCTCTTGCCGGACGATGACGAGGATGGCGACGAGCGAGGTGGCGAGAGCTCGCCCCTGATCCCGAAGAAGGACAGGACGGGGCTGGTTCCCCACGGGTCTGCTCCGGATCCGAGGCGATCTGCAGATGCGCCTCCTACTCCCGAGCCTCTTGAGGTTGATCCCAGCAGCCGGGTCTCGGGCTTCAAGTTCGGCCGGAGGTTGCTTGAGCCCGCAAGCAATGAACAGTAAGTGCTTGATTCTCATTTTGCTTCTTGCTTCGTTGTTGAGGCTTGATATCTGTATTCCTTGGCTAGGCCGGCGCCTGCGGCGAAAAAGCTGAAGGGGGCTCCTGAGGCTTCGCCCGGGGTAGCACCTCCATCTGCGGGAGAAGGGGATGGAAAGACGCGGGCCTCTCCTGCCCGGTCATCCTCGGAAGGCCTGGCGGGGCTAGCTGGGGCGAGCTCAGCCCCCATGGCCCAAGCGACTCCTGAGGTGCCCTTTCCTGACGCCAGTGCCACAGTCGTCGGGGCGCAGAAGGTCCCGACTCATGGTACTGTGATTTCGCTACCGTCTTCTCCTCCTACTCCGCCAACTGCCATCTCTCTGACTCGTTCTACTATTCTGGATCGTGCTGCTGCTGAACTAGACCGGCTGCGAGGAGATCTCCAGGGCGCCGACCCTCACCGGGCGCCTGGAGCTGGCCTCTGGCTGGGTCCGCTCTGATGCTTCAATTCAAGTGGCGTTGGTTCAGGTCGTGACAACCTGCGACGAGGAGAAGTAGGCCATCCTCGAGGCGAAGGCCACTCGCGACGCTGCCTTGGGGGAGGTAGCAGATGTCCGAGGTCACTGCAAGGCGCTGGAGAGTGAGCTGCAGGGCCTGCGCGACCAGCTTGCCAAGGAGGCCTCGTGAGGCGGCCGCCAAGGACCGGGATGCCAAGCTTGATGAGCGCCATGGCCGCTTAGGTGCGCTGGAGCAGGCGTTGGAGGCGAAGAGGATCGAGCTGGACGGCAAGGCGCTGGTCTGCCGAGACCGCGTGGCCTTCGCTGCCGGAGGTGAAGGCTCACACCTTGCTGAAGTCACTTTATGACAGCGACCTGGAGAGTCCGCTGGCCGGCGCCGAGGACGATCCCGCCAAGTTGCTTCCCGTCCTGGTCCGCGCCCTTGAAGATGTCGCCCTTGGCATTGGCCCCACGGCTGAGGCCAAGGCGCGTGTCCTTTTTTTCCGCAGAGGCCGACGCGTCTTCACCCATGTCTCGCTTACCTTCGCGACCCAACGTTGACCTTGACAGCTCTTTGAGCTCGTGGAGCGGCGAGCTTGCCGCTGCCGTTGCTGAGGCCGTGAAGGGTCGAGCGGAGGCTCTGCTGGCGAAGTTCCGGGCCTTCAGCACCAAGCCAAAGCGAGGCGCTGCCAATCCTAAGGCTCCACAAGGCGAACCCGCCCAGCGTAGCTCCACCGCCAGCGACGGTGCTGCCGACAAGTGACCCCTTCATGGCTCCTGTCCTGCTTTCAGTTCCTGCAACATGCATCATGCCTCGTGGAGGCTTTTAAACTCGCGTTTGGCCTTGTGAAAACAGTTATGGACTGTAATATTTTCTTTTGAATTCCTTGAGATTTGCGCTTTTCCTTCCTACTTGCTTATGTTCTACATCGGCAGGGCCCGGCCCCGCGCATACCTCAGCCGCCGTTAGCCCCGACCGGAAACAAGGACGGGACCAAGGAGTGAGGGGCTACGTGACAAGTTAGGCTCCTGAGTCGCGATGCTCAGGAGTCCCCCTTGACGTAAGAACAACAAGTAGGGAGGTGAGATGTATGGGTGAATTTACCATTCTACATCGGCAGAGCCCCGCCCCGCGCATACCTCAACCGCCGTTAGCCTTTCGGAACTAAGGGGTGAGGGGCTACGTGACCAGTTAGGATCCTGAGTCGCGATGCTCAGGAGTCCCCCTTGACGTTCAAACGACCTTCGTACCTTGGCTCCGCTCGGGGAGAGACGTGCGACGAACCAGGCCTGAGGGGCCTGGCTGGGTGGCGTGCGTCTGGCGTGACCCAGGCGTAGCCAGCGGCTCAGCCCCTCGCTGCTGCACTCCCGAGGGAGGCGCATGATGAGGCCAAACATTGAGCTCTGGGCTCCCTGAGGTTGATGCGGCCGGGGGCCACCCTCAGTTGTTTATCACCAGCACGGAGCGTAGTGCTTCCATATGTGTACGGGCATAGCCGCTCCTCGGCAGTGTTGTCAGCCAGCGCGGAGCATGGTGCTTCCACTGGTGCGTGGGAGGAGGCTCCCCTCCGGGAGGAGCCCCCGGGGCATGTACAGCCCCACCCTGACACATGGCTGGCATGGTAGGGCCTTGCGAGGTGTATCTGGGCACCCGTGAGCCAGCGCGGGACTCACGGGGCCCTACCTCAAGGCGGGTTGTGCCTGGCTCTGGGCCTTTTTCTTGTAATGTGTTCCTGCAAATTTGGTTAGATGTCGTTGCTCTATGTCCTCGGGTCCCGTCCCTCGAGCGGGCTCAGCCGTCGCTGGTATGCCAGGTCGTGATGTCGTGGACAAGGCCAGAGGGTGAGGGCTGGAGAGCCAGTAGGAGCCCATGAGTCCCGATGCTCAGGTACCCCCCCCCCCCTTAACGTGCAAGCGGTCGACATGACAGAAGTGGGGTGCCATGGACAGGCATCAAATAATGATCATGATGGGTCAAACGCACGACCCAAATAAAACGCACGAGGGATACATGCCACTGGGTCTGGCCCGAGTGGCTTGGGGATGATGCAGCCCGAGTGGCGCCCCCAATAAAGTAAACTAGAAACACGAATCATAAGGGATACATGCCGCAGGGATGGAAATCGCGGCCTGGGAATGATGCAACCCTGAGGGGGCTCCCAACTGAAAATGAAACTCGAAGGATGTCACCTGATAACATTGAAGATGAAGGGACACTGAAGTAGCGGATGGCGTGTGCTACGGAAGCCGATCTTCACGAGCCCCCAGGCCCAGGAGTCTCGAGAGGCTCCGGAGGTACTGGTGGCTCCTCACGGACCATCTCCATCTCCGCCAGGACTGCGGAACGCCTGGCCACTTGAGCCTCCAGGATGCTCCTCATGAGGTGCTGGCGCGTGGCAACGCTGTTTGGCAAGCCGTAAGGCATACGAACATGGCTGTGGGGTGGACCTTCATAGCGCCCCACGCGTGAGGGCCAGAGGCGCTCCTGAGAGGCGGCTCGGTTGAGCCCTGGTATGTCGATGCAGACGCGCAGCCCACCATCCTCGCCAGGATGGGGAGCTACGGCGGGTAAGCGGCGACTGCCACTCATGACTCTTGACTCCTGCAGCTCCTGAATGGTCTTGTTGACGAACTCCTGAGGGTTTGGCCCTCCTTGCCTTGCTCCTTCCCGAGGGAAACGTGCTTTGAAACACGCCTCCAAGTGGTGCCCGAGCGCCTCCCTCGTGATCTTAGCAAAGTCGGTGGCCCTCCAGGAGAGAGCCCCCGAGCCTTGCATGAAGAGGGAGCCGGGCGCGCCTTCCTATGCGACAGAGGAGATGCCTCTGACAGCGCGACCCCGAGGGGCCTGCTCAGGGGGACCCCGACCATAAGTCGAAATCACCGAATGCACGTGTACAGTGATCCCAGAGATCAATGCTCACTAAACACACAGAAGATGAATAACAAGAGTCTTACATCCATACATACCATTTTACACAAGTAGGACCATTATGGTCAAGTCTTGAGTGTATCATCGCAGCGGAAATCTTCAATAACAACTTGGACCCATGCTATCTGCCTTAACCCTACAGGCATTCTGACTGGGAAGCGTCCTAGCTCGCATGTTCGTCACTGAAGTATTCTTCTTCATATCATGTTCTTTCATGCCTGGCCAATAAAATAACCAGTGGCAAGCCAATTAGTACTTTGAATGTACTCGCAAGCAACCCAAGGGTGATAACAGAATAATTATGCAAGGTACTACTGCTAATTTTGCATTTTTGCGGAAAGCTAGTTTTTCTCATGCAAGTATGATCAACATTTATCAAGGATATGAATGCGTCTGCAGCAAGTATTAGGAGGTTACAGACATCAACATCGAGAGAGAGTTATGAACAACTCATGCTCAAGCTCATCGTGACTTCCTCACGAATCACGTCAATAGATTTTCCAACTGTGTTGTTTGTCAGAAACATATGGACGTAGTCTAAGCAGCACCACCCAACTGTCCTTGACCATGGACACGGCTATTCGAATAGTTTTACACTCTGCAGAGGTTGCACACTTTACCCACAAGATCCGGGAAACTTCCGTGTCATCCATGACCCGTGGTACCTCAAGTACCCGGGGTAAGCACCCGATCACTATCTTTCCCTAGACGATACTAACATAGAGTCCACTCGATTGGTAGTAACCCCCGTGTCCAACATTTCACAACTTAAAATTGTAGAGCCTCGCTCCCATATTCATCACATACCACTGGCACGGGGTACCAACGGTGTGTCCGGTGCCCCATAAAAATGTTCTTGGCCGCCCTACCTGGCACGACCCCGTCCCGAGAGAGAGCACCAACTCTCCCCCGTCACTAGTAATGCGGGCTCCAAACTTGTATCGGCCTAGGTAATCAATAATGCCCTTTCCCATACAAGAGTAGAGTGGTTGTGCATGTAAGGTTGGGACAGTCGACAAATCTTAAATCTAATCCGTCTCTGTAAATAACACTTTTATCAAGCCTCGGTACACTACCTCTCCACCAAGTAGTGACCTAGTTCATCATCATCTCCCAGGGGCATTAGTGGCACCCACTGGGCTTTTTGCAAGTATGTCAAACCACACTTGTTTCTTTCCATGCATAACCCTGACCCACTTTGTGTAGCCATTTACTATAGCATATTTCTACAACCCACCAACACAAATCTAAGCAAGGGTAGAGTCATGAACAATGCAAGTATCAATGGAGTATGCAACGGAGGCAAGCCTAGCAAGGTTCCCATTCAAGGTATATCATGCACTCAGTGAAGCAACGAAAATGCCATCATGATGTAAAATGGTTCATCATGGTCAAAGGGCTGCTTCCCTGTTTTAACAAAGTCTTCGAGGTCTTCAAATATCTCTGGTCCAACTCCAAGCATTTCGTCTACTTCATCAACTATCGTTGAAAGCAACCATAATAAGCAACACAACAAGGAAGGAAATAAAAGTGCTCTAAAAATAGGTATTTGACTTTTCTAGGACTTCCCTGGTCATATGAAAAATAACCAGGGTGGTTTCATTGAATTGATTAGTGAATATTTCAACATTTCAATATGATGGAATCAAGGGTTTATGGATTTGCAAGAAGTGTACAGAAATATATTTTTGAAAAATGAGCAAAGGCACCCATTTAACAAGGGATGATTTTAGAAGCATCTAGGATTTGGTTTCACTGGATTTGGAGTTCAAATGAATTTCCTATGAATTTGCAAAGTTGACAAATATGAAGAAATGGCTCAGTGTTTTGTGGGGTACAGAAAGTATTAAGAAAAATGTTCATAAACTAAGTTATGAACTTAGAATCATCTAGGAATTTGAATCATGGAATTTGGATCAAGTTTGAGCTCTCTGTGATTTTCTAAAGTTCATCACAGAAATAGGAAATATAGGATTTGACAAATATTTGTGAAGAAAAGGTCTCTGGAAAAATGTGCATGTTGCACCACCAGGTAGATCATGATTGATAGAGTCACTAGAAATTTTAATCATCAAATTTGGAGTCCATTTGGATTTTTTATGGATTTTACAAGTCTACAGAAAAAGAAAAAGGAGAGGGATTTACCTAAATGGGCCAAATCTGGGCGACGACATCACGCACTGAGAGGGATTTAACGCCGAGGCGCAACTGGGCCAGCCCAGCGGCTCGGCTCAAGGCGCGAGTGGCGACGCCGAAGGCGCCATTGCCGGGTTGCCTCCACTTTGCGGCGGGGCCCAGCCACTGGTCGCCGACGCTGGGCCCACCTGTCGGGTTCATCCCCAACCTCCCGCTCGAAAAGAGCAGAGGCAGGGGCAGTGTTGACGGCGGCTTGCCGGCGCTACAGGCCACCGTTTCCGGTCAGCTGGCCACCGGTGTGCTCACGGGACCCGGCCGAGTCCAACCGTGGGTGGCACGGTCACCAGGGCACCGGTCGAGCAGGCAGGCCTCGGCCAAGCGGACGAGGCGAACGATGAGGTTGGGGCACGGTGCTGCGGCCGCGGAGAAGAAGAAATGGAGTCTGGGAGAGGGTCGTGGGGAAGTGGGTGATGTTCTGGTGCAGGTACGAGGGGGGGAGCACCGGATAGCTTGGATTTGAGCGGTGGCCAGTGGCAAGATTTCCAGCCATGGAGGTGAACGAGGGCACACTAGGGGAGGAATGGGTTGGCCTGGGGAGCGTACGGGAGAGAGAGAGAGAGAGAGAGAGCCAAAGGAGTCGAGAGGGGCCACGGGAGGAGGCCCGGGGCTGTCTACGCCGTTCGTGGGAGTCGAGTAGGGTGCCAGGAAGAGAGAGAGGGAGCGGGGCGAGGTCCTGTTGCTCGCGCGTGCGAGGCCGGGCATTGGCCGAGCCGGGCGGCTCTGGGCACGCACCGCAGGAGGTGGGAGAGAGGGAGAGACGAGGGGGCCTGCACGGTGGCGTGTTGCGGACGTCGAGGCACCTCGACTGGCGTGAGGGGGAGGCTCGAGGTGGTCGGGGGACGCGGCGTCAACGGTCGAGAGCACGCTGACGTGCTCCAGAGCGCGTCTTTGGCTGGCATCCGTGGCTTTTCCGCGCGCACTCGCGCGTCCACTTGTGTCTGGCGTATGTAGGAGGAATAAACAAGAGGGGTGGAGGCTTTGGATGCTCTGGGACTTGCCAGGAGTGAGAGAGAGATGAGAAAGGGAGGGGAAAGTGGCTGTCCAGAGAAGAAAAATGGGTCCCTACCCCCCTTCATCATTGCCTCTCGGCCAGGGAAGCACACCAGAGCTAGAGGGGGACTAGGAGGGGCTGTGGTAAAAAGAAGAGCTCATGGAGATTAGTGGAAGTGGACAAAACATGCATTTTTAATTTCTGCCAGAAGGTGTTTGATGGTGGTTTGGGCAAGAAGACGAACTCCACTTGACATGAGAATTAACAGGATCAAGTATCACACATAATTGAGGTTTACCACCAAGTTTGAGTCCATTTGAAGAAAGTTGCCAATGTAACTTTGGTAAACCCTAGAAATCAGCAGAAATGGCTTTACCAAGATTTAGTCATGCAAATCTATTCTCCTTGATGCACCACTTGGTGTAGTGTCATCATTTGAGGATTTTAACATGTCCACTAAAATTCAAATCAATAGGACACACTTGGCAATGTAGAGTTGTTCAAATTTGGTTCTGGACAGGAAGGGTTTTGGGGCACTTTGATCAAGTTAACTTGTTCTCCAACTTGTGCCATTTGGTCTAGATGAATGATTAGACCAGTTGAGCATGTACACAAGATTTGAGAGCATTTGGACATGTTTGGCAATGTAAAGTTGTTCAATCTTGAAAGAGGACAGGAGTGGTTTTGAGAGGGTTTCATGGGGTTATACTATTCTCCATGACATTATACTTTCAAAAGCTTGAAATATCCAGAAAGGGTATTTGAGGGATTTGACCAATATTTTGAACATGACCATGTGTTGAAACTCTTATATATGGGAAATATATGCCCACTGAGTTTCCCTGAATTTTCACAAATATTTTTAAAGCATAAAAACAATTTTAACCTATTAAAGACCATCTCTGGCCTTAAGAAAAAGCTTTTAAATAAAATAGTAAAATCACTTTTAAAATTATATTTTTATGTTTTATGGGTATCCTGTATCCAATAGGTCTCAAATATACTCTTCGAAATATTTTTCATACCCCAAATCAAGTACTTGCAGTGCAAACCTCAATTCAGGGGTTTTTGAAAAACTAAATTTAGAAAATACTTTTTGGCCAAAATATTTTTTACAAGAAATTATTTTTATGTCCTACACACATGGCAAGATCATTGGGCAGAAGTTTTGGATCAAGGAGAAGGAGTATAAGAGTTGGAGGATTTATTTGATTTTTAGAGCACTTGCAAATAGTAGACAAAATCAAATCAAGCAAAGACCAAAACACATAAAAGTTTTTGTCAAACCACAATTTATCATGATTTATCATCTAAGGTGTTGTTCCATGAAAATCAGGGTGTGACAGACCTACCCCCTTTACAAGAATCTCGTCCCCGAGATTCCCAAGCTAGGCGCGGAAAGTGATACAAAAACTTTGATGTGGGGTGGTCTTCACGTCCTCATACTATTCCTGCTTCCGAGCGGTGCTCCTTTGATCCTTGAAGTACTTGATGGTGTTGCTTCGTATATAATGTTCTACTTGGTCCAGGTTGCTAATGGGTAGCTCGCGGTAGGTTAGATTGGGCTAGGGGTCGACGGCTCGGTGGTCATTTCCCTCTTAGAGATCGTCCAAGTTAGGAAGTTGGATACACTTCTGGGGTTGTGATGCATGGAAAGCATTGTGCACATTAGGTAACTCAGGTGGCAACTCCAGCTGGTAACTTTCTTCTCTTCATCTCGTAGTGATCTCAGAGGGGGTTGTTATTTCTTGGAGTGATCTCGAAGAGGGCTGATGAATCTTGGTGTGGGTCTCCTTGTCATGGAAATGCTTGGTTCCTTAGAGAGGAGTGGCTTGCAGATACACATGGTCTTTGACGCGGAAGTATACTTCTTGAAGATGGTGGTTGGTGTAGTTCTTCCTCTTAGACTTGACGGTCTTCAGATGTTCCTTGACCAGCTCAACGATTCTTCTTCCGTCTTCAGGTAGACGAGTATGTCATCAAAGAAAGATGACAACTAACTTGTCCAAGCACTCCATGAAGTCTATGGGGTGCGTAAAGTGGGCTGAGGCATTGGTGATGGTCACGGTTGAGTATTGGCCAAGGTCTTATCGATCTAGAGCCAAAGCCCAATGTCAGGATCCGGCCATGTTGTGGCTTGGTAGGGCGTAAGGGTTTCAAGGATTCTAGTATGTGAGTGAATGTTCATCATCCCATCCTTGAGCACAGTTCCTGAGATGCCAATTGTTCTATCTAGTCCTCCAAACAGATCACCTTATGCCTCCGAAAGTATCATCTCGCATAGGTCAATCCAAAAGCCCATTAGCTACATAATTCATTAATTCTACAAATCGAATGTCTATGGTGTCCCACATGATCTTCTAATGTCCTATAATCACCAAATACTTGAAAGGGCTACCTTGCTATAGTCAGTCCACCAATTTCCATTATCATGGTCATGCAAACTCCAAGGTCAAGCATATATAGATCCCTAAATAAACTCTGACAATTATTCCAATCTCCTAGTTATGGTCCACCGAGAAACATGGTATCATGATCAAGATCATCAGTCTAAATCCAATTTACTCCAAACCATGTAAAATTACTCTGCATCCATACTCCACTAGGGTAACCTATTTAATCCAAATCTCATGTCCAACGAGGAATCCTACATGTCTCCCTCAAGTTATTTACGTAATATCAACTATCTCCTATCAATATCATCTGATCAAGTCAAATCCTTGCACTGCCAGGAGTTTCAGCCTGCGATCATAATTGTCCTATAAATCCAATTTACTCAGGGATAATGGAAGCTATGCTAATATATAATCATGATCCCACCAAGTTCATCTACCAACATGAAAGCCTCATGATCTACCAAAGTCTCAGTCAATTCCTCAGGGTCTCTGATATAAACTCATCGAGTCATTTGTCCTCCATTCCTATATCCCCACATTGGTCTCTCCTATGGCATCATCAGTTTTGGTGCTATCTTAGGATGATAATGTGCTCGTTCGCTATGTCCACTAGTTCCATAATGAACCCAGTGCGATGTGAGGTTACAGAGGCTTAACTGGTCGACTTGTAATTCCGTGGGTTAAGCAATTGGTTAAGGATTCAAGCTGGGGTATCTCTGAAGTCTCGAAGGGTATAGTGATGGGTTTACAGTCTTGAGAGGTAAACATAACTCTACGGGGTTGCACTTGTTCGAGGAGGTTGTAGCAAAAGTCTTCAGTGCTGGTTGGTTGCCAAAGTAGAATCCTTGGTGTATCTTGTCTTGCTAGCCTTCAGTTCAGGAGAGAGATGAGAGGGAGAGGTATCATAAAGTAGGGGAATTCCTAAAGGGGGTTCTATAGTGCAAGTGCAAACAAACAGGTGCCGAAAGGGCCAAACACATGCATTAAGATAAGTAAGGAGATATAGTCACGTACTCGTTGCCTAGGGCAAAAAGGGTGACTGATATCAAAACACAAACAAATAAAAACAAGCAACACACAGTCATGGTTCTATTCGAACCATCATGCGGACTCGACTGCGCATAGGGGGTACACGACTCATCCTACCCTAGGGGTTCTCGGACTCAGTAGTCGTGCCTTGTGCCTCATGCAGTCTTCTGAGTTTCCTCAGGTGTTGCTACGTCTCTTTTACTTGTTCGATGAAACAATCCGGGTTGGTCTGAAGAATCTTCAACACTTCTCGCCCAATGAGGTGATGGGGTGATGGTGGCTCTTCGTGGCTGTCTTTGACCTAGTCTTCTCTTGTCTTCTTAATCATGATGCTCGCTTTTTCTTTCTAAGCCGTCGATGGTACCAGGTAGGCAATCCTTTATGCAATAACATTATCAAGGAATAATAGTGGTCCAACCTGTCGGACATATTGTTGACAATATTGTCACCGAGAGCCGGGGATGAAGAGAACCGTCTTCCTGCTCACTATAGTGAGGCGGACCAAATGTCTAGGTTCTCATCCACCGGTGGTTGCCGATATAACAACGGTAGTGACAGGGTTACCCTATTAGCGATGTATATCAAGATCTTGCATATCCTAAGCCCTGATCATCGTAGGCTAAGGTTGCTTCATCTTGGGGCAGTGTCAAGGGTGTCACCATCTCCTGGGTCTTCATGTTCCTCATTCCTCGAGGATGTATCTTCTGTTGGTGTCGCCAATCTTGTGTTCAGGAGATGTGGGTGAATGTCTGGCAAGGCATCTTCCTTCTAGATTATCCACGAGGATTACAAAGAATCCAGTGGTCAGGGGCATAAGGGTTCTAGCGACCAAAGGTTTTGAAGGGGAAGAGATCAATAAGGAAAGTATACCTTAGTTTTCGGAAATCTGAGAAGGGAAGAGAAGTATAGATAGTTTTGAAAACTAGTAATAGTTTTGGAAATAGTTTTATCCTAACTAACGACCATGCTAAATAAGGCTTCCTACAACAGATGGCTCGATACCAGCTCAGTGGGGACCCCGACTCATAAGTCGAGATCACCAAAAGCACGTGTACAAAGGATCCCGAGATCAATGCTCACCGAACACACGTAAGCTGAATAACAAGAGTCTTACATCCATACATACCGTTTTACACAAGTAGGACCATTATGGTCAAGTCTTGAGTGTATCATCGCAGTGGAAATCTTCAATAACAACTTGGACCCATGCCATCTGCCTTAACCCTACAGCATTCTCGACCGGAAGCGCCCTAGCTCGCATGTTCGCCATCAAGTATTCTTCTTCATATCATGTTCTTTCATGCCTGGCCAATAAATTAACTAGTGGCAAGCCAATTAGTACTTTGAATGTACTCGCAAGCAACCCAAGGGTGATAACAGAATAATTATGCAAGGCACTACTGCTAATTTTGCATTTTTGCGGAAAGCTAGTTTTTCTCATGCAAGTATGATCAACATTAATCAAGGATATGAATGCGTCTGCAGCAAGTATTAGGAGGTAACAGACATCAACATCGAGAGAGAGTTATGAACAACTCATGCTCAAGCTCATCGTGACTTCCTCACGAATTACGTCAATAGATTTACCAAACCGTGTTGTTTGTCAGAAACATATGGACGTAGTCTAAGAAGCACCACCCAACTGTCCTTGACCGTGGACATGGCTATTCGAATAGTTTTACACTCTGCAGAGGTTGCACACTTTACCCACAAGATCCGGGGAACTTCCGTGTCATCCCCGACCCGCGGTACCTCAAGTACCCGGGGTAAGCACCCGATCACTATCTTTCCCTAGATGATACTAACATAGAGTCCACTCGATTGGTAGTAACCCCCGTGCCCAACATTTCACAACTTAAAATTGTGGAGCCTCGCTCCCATATTCATCACATACCACTGGCACGGGGTACCAACGGTGTGTCCGGTGCCACATAAAAATGTTCTTGGCCGCCCTACCTGGCACGACCCCATCCAAAGAGAGAGCACCAACTTTTCCCCGTCACTAGTAACGCGGGCTCCAAGCTAGTATCGGCCTAGGTAATCAATAATGCCCTTTCCCATACAAGGGTAGAGTGGTTGTGCATGTAAGGTTGGGACAGTCGACAAATCTTAAATCTAATCCGTCTCTGTAAACAACACTTTTATCGAGCCTCGATACACTACCTCTCCACCAAGTAGTGACCTAGTACATCATCATCTCCCAGTGGCATTAGTGGCACCCACTGGGCTTTTTGCAAGTATGTCAAACCACACTTGTTTCTTTCCATGCATAACCCTGACCCACTTTGCGTAGCCATTTACTGTAGCATATTTCTACAACCCACCAACACAACTCTAAGCAAGGGTAGAGTCATGAACAATGCAAGTATCAATAGAGTATGCAACGGAGGCAAGCCTAGCAAGGTTGCCATTCAAGGTATATCATGCACTCAAGAAGCAACGAAATGCCATCATGATGTAAAATGGTTCATCATGGTCAAAGGGCTGCTTGCCTGTTTTAACAAAGTCTTCGAGGTCTTCAAATATCTCTGGTCCAACTCCAAGCATTTCGTCTACTTCGTCAACTATCGTTGAAAGCAACCATAATAAGGAACACAACAAGGCAGGAAATAAAAGTGCTCTAAAAATATGGATAAGACTTTTCTAGGACTTCCCTGGTCATATGAAAAATAACCAGGGTGGTTTCATTGGAACTGGATTAGTGAATATTTCTGAACATTTCAATATGATGGAATCAAGGGGTTTGTGGATTTGCAAGAAGTGTACAGAAATATATTTTTGAAAAATGAGCAAAGGCACCCATTTAACAAGGGATGATTTTAGAAGCATCTAGGATTTGGTTTCACTGGATTTGGAGTTTAAATGAATTTCCTATGAATTTGCAAAGTTGACAAATATGAAGAAATGGCTCATTGTTTTGTGGGGTACATAAAGTATTAAGAAAAATGTTCATAAACTAAGTTATGAACTTAGAAGCATCTAGGAATTTGAATCATGGCATTTGGATCAAGTTTGAGCTCTCTGTGATTTTTTAAAGTTCATCATAGAAATAGGAAAAATAGGATTTGTTAAATATTTGTGAAGAAAAGGTCTCTGGAAAAATGTGCATGTTGCACCACCAAGTAGATCATGATTTATAGAGTCACTAGAAATTTGAATCATCAAATTTGGAGTCCATTTGGATTGTTTATGGATTTTACAAGTCTACAGAAAAAGAAAAAGGAGAGGGATTTACCTAAATGGGCCAAATATGGGCGGCGACATCACGACCGAAGGGATTTAGCGCCAAGCGCGAATCGGGCCGCCCAAAGCAGCTCGGCTCATGGGCGGCATGGCGACGTTGAAGGCGTCGAAGGCAAGCCGTCTCCACTTAAACGGCGGGGCCCCAGCCGCTGGGTCGCTGACACGCGGGGCCCAGCTGTCGGGTTCATCCCCAACCTCCCGCTCGAACAAATCAGAGGCAGGGGCGGTGTTGACGGCGGCTTGCCAGCGCTACAGGCCACCGTTTCCGTGAGCTGGCCACCGTGTGCTCTGGGGACCCGCCGAGTCCAACAGGGTGGCACGGTCACCAGGCACCGGTCGAGCAGGCACCGGCATGGCGACGAGGCGGACGGTGAGGTTGGGGCACGGTGCTGCGACCGCGGAGAAGAAGAAATGGAGTCCGGGAGAGGGCCGTGTGGAAGTGGGTGATGCTCTGGTGCAGGTATGAGGGGGGAGGAGCACCGGATATCTCGGATTTGAGCGGTGGCCGGTGGCAAGATTTCCGGCCATGGAGGTGAACGAGGGCACTAGGGGAGGAATGGGTTGGCCTGGGGAGCGTACGGGAGAGAGAGGGAGCCAAAGGAGTCGAGAGGGGGCTTGGGGGGGCCTTAAATGGCGAGGCCATGGCTCTCCGTGGACGTGGCCTACGGGCACCCGCGGGGATGGCCGCAGTGGCCACGGGAGGAGGCCCGGGGCTGTCTACGGCGTTTGTGGGAGTCGAGTAGTGTGCCAGGAAGAGAGAGAGGGAGCGGCGCGAGGTCCTGGTGCTCGCGCGTGCTAGGCCGGGCAGTGGCCGAGCCGGGCGGCTCTGGGCACGCACCGCAGGAGGTGAGAGAGAGAGGGAGAGACGAGGGGGCCTGCACGATGGCGTGTTGCGGACGTCGAGGCACCTCGACTGGCGCGAGGAGGAGGCTCGAGGTGGTCGGGGGACGCGACGTCAACGGTCGGGAGCACACTGACGTGCTCCGGAGCGCGTCTTTGGCCGGCATCCGCGGCTTTTCCACGCGCACTCGCGCGTCCACTTGTGTCTGGCATATGTAGGAGGAATAAACTAGAGGGGTGGAGGCTTTGGATGCTCTGGGACTTGCCAGGAGTGAGAGAGATGAGAAAGGGAGGGGAAAGTGGCTGTCCAAAGAAGAAAAATGGGTCCCTACCCCCCTTCATCATTGCCTCTCGGGCAGGGTAGCACACCAGAGGTAGAGGGGGACTAGGAGGGGCTGTGGTAAAAAGAAGAGCTCATGGAGATTAGTGGAAGTGGACAAAACATACATTTTTAATTTCTGCCAGAAGGTGTTTGATGGTGGTTTGGGCAAGAAGATGAACTCCACTTGACATGAGAATTAACTGGATCAAGTGTCACACATAATTGAGGTTTTCCACCAAGTTTGAGTCCATTTGAAGAAAGTTGCCAATGTAACTTTGGTAAACCCTAGAAATCAGCAAAAATGGCTTTACCAAGATCTAGTCATGCAAATCTATTATCCTTGATGCACCACATGGTGTAGTGTCATCATTTGTGGATTTGAACATGTCCACTAAAATTCAGATCAAAAGGACACACTTGGCAATGTAGAGTTGTTCAAATTTGGTTCTGGACAGGAAGGGTTTTGGGGCACTTTGATCAAGTTAACTTGTTCTCCAACTTCTGCCATTTGGTCTAGATGAATGATTAGACCATTTGAGCATGTACACAAGATTTGAGAGAATTTGGACATGTTTGGCAATGTAAAGTTGTTCAATCTTGAAAGAGGTCAGGAGTGGTTCTGAGAGGGTTTCATGGGGTTATACTATTCTCCATGACATGGTACTTGTCCAGATCATCAAACATGTCATATGTGACATGCTAGAATTTTCTTGGAATTTTTGGAGAATATTTCCTTTGTAAATATTTCAAAAGCTTGAAATATCCAGAAAGGGTATTTGAGGGATTTGACCAATATTTTGAACATGACCATGTGTTGAAACTCTTATATATGGGAAATATATGCCCACTGAGTTTCCCTGAATTTTCACAAATATTTTTAAAGCATAAAAACAATTTTAACCTATTAAAGACCATCTCTGACTTAAGAAAAGCTTTTAAATAAAATAGTAAAATAACTTCTAAAATTATATTTTTATGGTTTCTGGGTATCTATATCTAATAGGTCTCAAATATACTCTTTGAAATATTTTTCATACCCCAAATCAAGTACTTGCAGTGCAAACCTTAATTCAGGGGTTTTTGGAAAACTAAATTTAGAAAATGCTTTTTGGCCAAAATATTTTTTACAAGAAATTATTTTTATGTCCTACACACATGGCATGATCATTGGGCAAAATTTTTGGATCAAGGAGAAGGAGTATAAGAGTTGGAGGATTTATTTGATTTTTAGAGCACTTGCAAACAGTAGACAAAATCAAATCAAGCAAAGACCAAAACACACAAAAGTTTTTGTCAAACCACAATTTATCATGATTTATCATCTTAGGTGTTGTTCCATGAAAATCGTGGTGTGACACTTCCTCCCGAGGGGTCGGGCCAGGCGATGTCTTCTTCTTCCTAGGAGCAGCCTCGGGGAGCCTCCCGCTCCTGTGATCTGGGTCTTCAATTGACGCGGCTTGAAAAGCACGCTCCAGGGAACACACTGCGTCCCTTTCTTCACAAGGCACCGTGATGACTCCGCCACTTCCTGGCATCTTGAGGACATTGTAGCTGTGATGAGTCACGACCATGAACTTTGCCAGGGCTGGGTACCCAAGGATGGCATTGTACGGCAGGCGAATGTGAGCGACGTCGAAGTCAATGAGCTCGGTGCGGTAGTTGTCGCGCGCCCCGAAGGTGACAGGAAGGCGGACCTGCCCTATCGGAACTGTGGAGCCATCAGTGACTCCGGAGAAAGGCTTGGTTGGCTGAAGCTGATCGTATGGCACTTGGAGATTGTTGAATGTCTCGACGGATAGGACATTCAGCCCTGCTCCGCCATCGATGAGGGTCCTGGTGACCTGCACATTGCTGATGATTGGGGAACAAACCATCGGGAGGACTCCGGCTGTGGCTGCGCACTTGAGCTGATCTGTTGAGCTGAATGTGATGGCGCACATTGACAATCTGAGGGGGCGTGTGGCTTCGAGCCTGGGGAGGACTGCATTCACTTCGTGGGCGAACTGCTTGAAGATGCGCTGAGAGGCTGGGGCTTGAACTCCGCCCAGGATGCAAGCGATTGCGCGCGGCTCCTGGAAGCCCCCAGCCCCCTCGTCCTGATTATGGTCTTCATTTCTCCTTGGCTGCGGTGGCAGAGGAGGGAGGCCTGCGTTGCCTTGTGGGCGATCCTCGTGAGGCTGATCCCTCCAGCGTCCCTCGCGAGGTGGGTCCTGCCAGCGGTCCTCGCGAGGTCGGTCACACCACCCTTGGCGAGGGCCACGGTCTTCCCATCGTCCTCCACCTATTCCTCCTCCTCGGCCATAGCCCCGGTCGCTGCGCTCGGGGCGTCGGCCGGCTCGCACGTCTCGCACGGCCCTGAGCTCTTGGCATTCGTTGGTGTTGTGGGTGTGGAGGTTGTGGTACACGCAGTACCGGCTGCCCTTGGAAGACTCGGGCTGATCCCTGCCTCGCTTGGTGTCCGGTTCTGCTGCGAGCACGGCAGCCCCCTTGCGTTTCACGTCCTTGAACTTGAGCTTCTTCTCTTCTAGGTCGGCAGCCGGCAGCTCGAGGAGGGAAATGCGTCCTTCCTTAGCCCTGGCGCACTTGGTCGCCAAGTTGAACAGCTCTAGGGATGTCCACAAGTCTTCATGCATCGCCAGCTCCTCCTTCATCTTGACGTCACGCACACCGTCGGAGAAGGCTGAGATGATGGCTTCCTCAGTCACCTTGGGAATCTTTAGGCGTGCATTGTTGAAGCGCTGGATGTACTTCTGCAGGTTCTCTCCTGGCTGCTGCTATATGCGGCGCATGTCGCTCATGGCAAGAGGTCGGTCGCGAGTGCCTTGGAAGTTTTCGATGAAGCGGGTGCGCATCTCGTTCCAGGAGGAAATCGTGCCAGGAGCCAGGTTCAGGAGCCAGGTGCGGGCATCTTCCTTGAGCGCCATGGGAAACCAGTTCGCTAGGACCTTCTCGTCTCCGTTGGCGGCTTCGATGCCCAGCTCATAGAGCTGGACGAACTCCGCAGGGTCGGCCGTGCCATCGTAGCGTGGGGGCAGGTCTGGCTTGAACTTGCCCGGCCAGGCCACGCTGCGCAGCTCAGCGGTGAAGGCACGGCAGCCTGCAGTGGCCACGGGAGCCCTTTCGTGACGGAGGGCTTGATCTTGCAGGTCTCGCGCGCGCCGCCGAGCAGCGGCTGGGTCTTGGCGCTACCGGACAGGGAGCGCTGTCGTGATGGGCCGGTGCAGGGAGCACTTGGGCAGCTTCTGGGGGACGAGGGATCTCTTGGAAGCTCTTCTCTTGCTGTGCTGGTGCCGGACGGAGTGGGTTCCGCCCAGGGGCCACGCGCCTTGGGGCCAAGGCGCCTTCTCGAGGGGGAGGCGGCTGAGGCGCCCCTGGAGCTTCATCGCCCGCGCAAGGCAGGGCGCGGTGCAGCGAGAAGGACGACGCGGGGGAGCCCCCTGCGGCACGGACGAGCTCGGCGACGCGGTCGAGCCACTCCTCGTAGACGTTGTCGATGGGGCGGTAGCGGAGGAGCTCATTTGCCGCGATGAACGCGACTCGAGCCTCCATGGGCGCGCGGAGCGTGCGGGACGAAGAACCAGCTGGGGCGAGCGAAGGAGTAGCGGTGCGGCCGTCTCGCCTCATGGATGGATGTTGGGACGACGCCTGCTGCTTGTTCCCCGCTGGGCCGCTGGCAGCGTTGACGGCAGGCGACGGGGAACGACGGGTGCGGCCGCCGATGGGGGCCGTCTGGGTGACGCGAGTAGCGAGAGCGGCCCGGCGCTTGGCGCGGGCTCGACGAGCGTCTGACATGGATGCGAGGGGCGGCGAAGAGCAGGGCGGCGGAAGGCGGATTCCGGTGCACCCCTACCTGGCGCGCCAAATGTCGGATTTCGGGTTCCGGCAGACCCTCTAGGTTCGAACTCTGGGGTGCACGCGGAGATCACACCTCCAACCTACCTCGCCTGTCGCCGCAAGGATCTAAACTACACAAAGAACAACACAAGGGACAAGAGGTTTATACTGGTTCGGGCCACCATTGTGGTGTAACACCCTACTCCAGTGTGTGGTGTGGTGGATTGCCTCAGTGGCTGATGGTGAACAATACAAGGAAGAACAACCTCGCGAGGGTTTGTTCTTGGCCGGTGCGATGAACTGCTAGGGGGAGTTCAATCGCTTCTCTCTCTCTCTCTCTTTCTCTTCCCTATTTTCCGGTCTATTAGGTCTCGATCTCCCCCTCCCTCTACCCTGTGGGTGGCTAGCTCTATTTATAGTGGGAGGCCCTGGGCCTCTTCCCAAATATTGAGCGGGAAGGGCGCCAATAATTGGCCACTTTGAAGGGGAACATCTAGTACACTTATCCTGACTAAAGTCGGTCCTCGCCTGCCAATGACTCTGACGGTGACGCCGGCTTGGGCTCCACGGTGACCTCCTTCCCGCCGTTCTGCTAGTCCTGATCTTGTTGCACCGAAATGGTTGCCTTTGTGTCACATCCCTAGTTCTGGTATGACCTAGACTAGCTAGTCATGTGTGCATCATGTTTATATTCCATTTAAATTTGAAATGAGGATTGTGAAACCCTCAGAATCATTTCTGGAAATGACCCAGATAAAAATTGCTTCAAAAAGGTCCAAGAAAATGTTCATGTTACTCTCTGAAAATATTGGACATAGATAAAAATCAAACCAATATTTTCAGGAGCTCATAAGTATTTATTTTGGGCATTAGGAATTAATGCAGTAATTATTTGCTTTGGATATATATTGTTATATATGTAAGATATTGTCCCTAAATTATGCCATTTACTAAGGAGCTCTGGAATAATATAACTAGCTCCTATAAAAATTGGCATAAGAAAATAAATTGGTTTAGTATTCTACTAAATCAGAAACAAATGTCAGAAAATAGAAAAGAAAACAAAAATGGAAAATGTTTACCTGTGCTCACTTGAGGCTCGGCATCAGGCGGCCCAGCTGGTCGGCCTAGCCGACCGCCAGCTGCAGGCCGTCCTCCACCTCCCGCCAGGAGGCCAGGGGCGTGTGGCCGACGCGTGCGCACCGCCGTGCCACCACGGCACCTGCCTGCCTGTCCTCCCCCTCGACGCCTGGACGTTTGGAACGTCTCCACGCGCCGCCGCATACCCCTCTCACTCTCCCCGGTCTTCTCTTCTCCTCTCCCTCGCTTTCTCTCTCGGTCCAACGCGCCGCCACCGCCGACGAGCACCACCGCCCACCGCCACCTCGCCCGCCATGCGCTTGAAGCTCCGCCACATCGCCGGCTACCTCCCGTCAAGCCACGCGCCCAGAGGCCACGAGAGCCGCCGCCGCCTTTCATCTCCGGTCGCCGGAGATCGTCTTCGCCGCCCCACCATCTCCAACCCTTCCCCGAGCTCGCCGAAGCCTCCATCGGAACCGCAGTGAGCTCCTGCCTCGTTCACCTCTCTCCGTTTAGCCGCCCGCACGCCATAGCCCCTTTCCCCGCCGTGGCCGTAGCTCCTCGCCGCCGTCCATGTCGCCGCCATTGCCCTGGCCACCGCAGCACGCAACCGAGCACGTCACCGTGCTCCTGGTGCCACGAGGGTGCCGTAGAGCCCCTCGGGTGGCCTCCCCGTGCCCCACAGCCCGCTCCAGCTCGAAGCCCGAACTCCGGCCACCGCCGAGCTGCTTCCGCGAGCTCCGCACCCCGCAGCCTCCCGCTTGCTCCAAAGGACGCGGACGAGCTCCAGCTCCTCGTCCGTAGTCTCCGACGCCTAAATGGATGCCGGAGGGCGAATCCCGAGCCCCTCCGCCACGCCCGCCTCGCCTGCGCCGAGTCGCCGGGCTGGTTTGACCTGCTGACCAGGGTTTGACCTTTGACCTCACCGATCGACAAGGGGGCCAGCCCCTGCTAATTTTAGTTAGATGTTAACTAAACTTGATTAGCCTGATGATACTGACATGTGGGCCCGAGGCCACTAACTAAACTAGATTAGTTAGGTTAGACACCGACATATGGGTCCCATCGTCAGTTTGACTCGACTGGCCGTTGACTCACTGACGTCACGTTGACGCAGTTATTCATTTTCTGGATTTAAATTAATCAGGAAATTCCAGAAAATGATTCAAACTTCAAAAATCATAGAAATTCAACCATAGCTCAAATCGAAATAAGTTATATATGAAACATTATCAAAAAAATGCAATCTATCCATCTGTACTAGTTTCATGCATGATAAACCAACTTATACCTTCTGTATAAGTGAAATGCTAAAATGGCTTATATAAAGAGCTTACTTTGGAAATGCATTTGAATCTTTGGTTCAAATGGACTTCAACCAAATGAACTCTAGCTGCATTAGCTCAATCAGCATCACATATTCATGCCATGATCATGCATCATATTGTTGCATATGCTTGTGTTCTAATTGCCGACACCGTTCGTTCTTGATAGGTCCTGCTCCGGAGTCCGTTCCAGAGTACCTGTCTGAGGAGCAATGCCTTCCTTGTTGATCTACCAGGCAAGCAAACCCCCCTTGTTCATTCAGATACAATCCTACTCTCTCGCTCCTGCTCTCATTTATTGCATTAGGACAACAACGATTCTTCTGCTACTTTGTGCTGCGGTAGTTGAACCCATTCCTCTGCATGACCTGTCATTGCCACAGTAAATAATTGAAACCCACTAGCATGTGTAGGAGTTGATTGAAGCCATTGTTGTGTTCCTACCATGCCATGCTTGCTATTGCTTAGAGTGTGTCAGGTCTGGTTTATTGGGAATAAATTGGAGTGCAGTGTTCTTTGTTCTGATGCTGAGAGTGAAGTGTGTGAACACGATTTGGTAAAGGTAGCGGTGAGAGGCCATGTAGGAGTACATGGTGGGTTGTCTCACCGAACCGCCCTTAAGCAATCGAGTTCTATGTATGTTGTCCAATGACTCGACACTACCACACATTGGGTTCCGGTAACTCGGCCCCTCTCGACTTATTAACCAACTTGGTCTCTATCCAGGTGTCGCAACTAGTTTCTGGTGTTTGTAGGTAGTGTTAGTAGTCTACCAAGTAGCACCCGGCCAGGTGGGCTTGGGACAGACTAGGCACAAGTGGCACGGTGTACCAAGCGTAGATCCATCCGGCGAGGTGGGCTTGGGAACCCTGCACACATCGTTTGAGGCCGTGAGCGACACCCCGGCCAGATCTCCTTGCGGATGGAACCCGAATAGGCGATAAACTAGGACTAGAGTCTCGTGTGGTTAGTCAGGTCGTGGCCGACACCCTCGCCAGGCGTCCGCTTGAAGGTTGCCGAGATACATGACGTGTACATGGCGGTAAGTGGCGAGAGCGTGTGTGAAGAAGTACACCCCTGCAGGGTTAACATGATCTATTCGAATAGCCGGGTCCGCGGTTATGGACTTCTTGGATTCTTACGTGGTACATAGACAACTTGAAGTGGATACTCTAAAATGCTCAAGACAAGTGTGAGTGCTATGGATGGCCTTCTCATAGGGAGACGGGGATGAATCCATAGTAGTGTATTGTGTGGTGACTAGTGGAATCGTGTGCGCCATATCACCTCAAAGAAGTTCTTGTAGTCGTAGAATAGGATAGCCACTGAGTCAAAGCTGGCTTGCTGCAACTAAACCCCACATTACCTTCTTGATACTAATGCATGTATGATAGGATCTGATGTAAGTCTTGCTCAGTACCTTTGTACTCATGTTGCTTTATTTATGTTTTTGCAGCGAAAACTTCGGTCTTACTAGTTTACGTGGACTTCGACAAGTAGCTTGTGCCTCAGCTACGATCTTGATCGGATGTTGTAGATAGTCAGGCTCTTCACCCTTTTTCATTTGTAGATGTCTGTACTCAGACATGTAATGCTTCCGCTTGTTGCTTGATTGCTCTGAATGTTGGGTCATGTGACCCCTGCTTGTAATAAATGCTATGATGGCTCTTCTGAGCCTTTATCTATATTAGTTGTTGAGTTATGTTGTGATGCCATGTTGTACAGCACATACTTGCATGTTATGCGTACGTGTAATGTGTATTGCTATGTGTGGGATCCGACAACCTAGTTGTTTATCCTTGGTAGTCTCTCTTATGGGGAAATGTAGTCTTGTGCTTCCACCGAGCCATGGTAGTCCGCTACAGCCCGGTTTACCAGAGTCCTGCTAGCCTAGCACTACTGCTCCGGAACACTTAGACTGGCCGGCATGTGATTCACTTCGTTCCTGTGTCTGTCCCTTCGGGGAAATGTCACGCGGTGACATCCGGAGTCCTGCCTAGCCTGCTACAGCCCGGGTTCCCTGAGTCCTGTTAGCCAGTGCTACAGCCCGGATTCGCACGCTGTCAATCGACATGCTCGATGTTGATTCATGTATGCCTGTCCCCATGAGTTAGTGCCACTTTGGGTTCACGACTAGTCATGTCGGCCCGGGTTCTCTGTCATATGGATGCTAGCGACATTATCATATACATGAGCCAAAAGGCGCAAACGGTCCCAAGCCATGGTAAGGCGACACTCGTGGGAATACCGTGCGTGAGGCCGCAAAGAGATATGAGGTGTTACAGGCTAGATCGGTGTGACTTGGAATCGGGTCCCGACAGCTTTGGTATCGAGCTTTGATCGCTCAGAGGATTACCAAGCCAAACTGGTCGAAGTTGAGTCTAGAAATTCTTTAGTTATGTAAGGGAATTGATTGTGGGAAGGAACATAAGGCTCTTTTTACTCCTTATACCTCATGGCCTTCTGATCTGAGTCATCCTACCTTTCCTACGGGGTTAAGGAACTAGGCTTTCTCTTCCGTCTATCAGCATCACGTGTTACTACTCCGTAGTCCCATAGGATTGGTTGATCAGAGTTATACCCCAGTTTTCGAGTACTTCCGGTGTAGCCTGTTTAGTATGATCTCAGTTCCTTGAGTGATGATGTTGAGTATGGTGCTACCCCGTCTTTCGCAGAATGTCTGATTTTGAGCATTTTTCTGCCGTTATGCTGCCGGAATTGTGCTAGGAGTTTGAGAGATGCTAAATTTCCTTGTGCTACATGTTGCATCCTATAGTTGTTGTTGACCTCGTCCTTTGTTCCTCTTCTCAGGATGACGTCGGATAACCGAAGTTCTGTTGCTCATTGCCTGAACCACAGAGGTGGTAGGGATGAGGAGGATCCTCCCAACCAACCTTCGTTGGCAGAGTTCATGTTAGAGATGGAGAGGAACAAGTGTGAGTCTAACCGCTTGTTGGCACGTATCGAGGAGAACACCACACATCAGTTCAAAGGATCTGTGACCATTCATGACTTCATCCGCTTGCACCCACCCACCTTTCATCATTCCATTGAGCCACTCGATGCAGATGACTGGCTCCGTAGCATCACTCATAAGCTGCGTTCCGTGAAAGTAGCTGAAGATGACAAGGTCACCTATGCCACATACCACTTGGAAGGTCCTGCTAGTCTTTGGTGGCTGAACTATGAGGCTATGCTTCCAGCTGGTCAGATTCCTACCTGGAGAGATTTCACTGAGGCTTTTCGTGAGCATCACATTCCTGAAGCCCTCATCAATCACAAGAGAGAAGAGTTTTGTAGTTTCACCCAGAGTAAGATGGCTATTGATGCTTACAGCAGAGATTTTGAGAACCTTGCCCGCTATGCTTCAGAAGAGGTGTCCACGGATGCCAAGAAGTAGGCTATGTTTCGGAAGGGTCTCAACCCCAAGTTGTGTCGTGATCTCCACTTGCACCATTGTGATACATTCCAGGCTCTTGTGAACAAGGCCATTAACGCAGAGACAACTCATCTCACCTATGAGGAGTCTCGTTAGCACACCCATGATTTGGTTTCTTCCTCCGGTTCTACTTCTCAGAAGCGCCGGATTTGGATTCCGAACTCTGCTCTTCCACCTGGCTACACACCGACGCCATCTTATGTGGCGCCTCACCCGGTTCACTTATATGCACCACCCAGGCCTGTTGGTGGACCATCTACCAATGCGGGTCCACGTCCTACCTCCAAGATTTGTTACAAGTGCGGAGAGCTAGGCCACATTGCCCGTATTTGCACTCAGACCAGTGTTGCTCCACCCCAGCCCGAGAAGTCTGTTGGCCGTGGTAGTAAGCCATCACGCAATGTGGGGACCCCGACTCCTAAGTCGAGATCACCGAATGCACGTGTACAGTGATCCCAGAGATCAATGCTCACTGAACACACAGAAGCTGAATAACAAGAGTCTTACATCCATACATACCGTTTTGCAAAAGTAGGACTGTTATGGTCAGGTCTTGAGTATATCATCGCAGCGGAAATCTTCGTCGTTAACTTGGACCCATGCCATCTGCCTTAACCCTACAGGCATTCTGACTGGGAAAGCGTCCTAGCTCGCACAATCGTCACCAAGGTACTCTTCAATATATCTTGTTCTTTCATGCCTGGCCAATAAAATAACCAGTGGCAAGCCAATGAGTACTTTGAATGTACTCGCAAGCAACCCATGTTTTGGTTCAAGATTCAACAATGCATGATATAGGTAGATTTTTGCAGAAAGCTAGTTTTGAGTGCAATGACATGTTCAACAACTTGCATAGTATGCATCAAGAGGATTCATGTAATCCCTGAGGACAAGTTATAGATATCAACATAAATGGAGTGGGCACCAACCCAACTCAATCATATCAAGTCCTTGGACTTGACCCATGTAGTTCTCTCCACTCGTCCATACACACTCACCAGGTTTCGTAAACATATGGACGTAGCCCAAGAGCGGTTACCCAACTGTCCTTGACCGTGGACACGGCTATTCGAATAGTTTTACACTCTGCAGAGGTTGCACACTTTACCCACAAGATCCGGGGAACTTCCGTGTCATCCACGACCCGCGGTACCCCAAGTACCCAGGGTAAGCACCCGATCACTATCTTTCCCTAGACGACACTAACATGGAGTCCACTCGATTGGTAGTAACCCCCGTGACCACATTCCACATAACATTTTCGTGGAGCCTTGCTCCCATATTTATCACATACCACTGGTACGAGGTACCAACGGTGTGTCCGGTGCCCTGTGAAAACAGTCATGGCCGCCCTACCTGGCACGACCCCATCCCGAGAGAGCGCACCAACAACTCCCCCGTCACTAGTAATGCGGGCTCCAAGCTAGTATCGTTCTAGGTAATCAATAATGCCCTTTCCCATACAAGGGTAGAGTGGTTGCGCATGTAAGGTTGGAATAACGGTCGCAACTTAAACCAATCCGTTTTTGAAACCACACTCACATATCCTTCTCCGGTACACCACCTCTTTGTCAAGTGGTTACCCAGCTCAACATCTCCCTCAGGCATTAGTGGCACCCGACGGGGTTTTCAAAAAGTCTTTGAGAACATACTTGCCTCCATCACCATGCATATTCCCGTCCCTTTCTGCGTAGCAACTACTTTAGCATCCTGTCTACTCCCACCGGCATAACCCTCATAAGGAGGTAGGGTCATGCTCAATGCAAGTATCAATGAGGAAGTAACTTAGGCAGCCAACCAACGTGGTTTACCATCTCATCATATTTCCGATGCAACAATAATAAGTGATATATGACATGCATAAAAAGGGTTTCATGGACATGGTCAAAGGGTTGCTTGCCTGGTTCATCAGAGTCTTGAGATCTTCTGGTCCTTCTCCAAGTACTCCGTCTACTTCGTCAACTAACGTCGAAACAATCATAATAAGCAACACAACAAGGCAGAAAATAAAAGTGCTCCAAAAATATGGATTTGACTTTTCTAGGACTTCCCTGGTCATATGAAAAATAACCAGGGTGGTTTCATTGGAATTGGTTTAGTGAATATTTCTGAATATTTCAATATGACGGAATCAAGGGGTTTATGGATTTGCAAGAAGTCTACAGAAATATATTTTTGAAAAAAAGAGCAAAGGTACCCATTTAACAAACCATGGTTTTAGAAACATCTAGGAGTTGGTTTCACTGGATTTGGAGTTCAAATGAATATTCTATGGATTTGCAAAGTTGACAAACATGAAGAAATGGCTCATTAATTTGTGGGGTACAGAAAGTATTAAGAAAAATGTTCATAAACTAAGTTATGAACTTAGAAGCATCTAGGAATTTGAATCATGGAATTTGGATCAAGTTTGAGCTCTTTGTGATTTTCTAAAGTTCATCACAGAAATAGGAAAAATAGGATTTGATAAATATTTGTGAAGAAAAGGTCTCTGGAAAAATGTGCATGTTGCACCAACAGGTAGCTCATGATTTATAGAGTCACGAGAAATTTGAATCATCAAATTTGGAGCTATGTTGATTTATTTATGGGTTTTTGAAGTTGACTGGAAAAAGAAAAAGACAAAGGATTTACCAAAACGGGCCAGATCTGGGCGGCGGCAGCGCGCGCTAGGCGAGGTTTAGCAGCAGGGCGCCATGGGCCGCCCAGCGTTTTGCCGCTGCAGCGGCAGTGGGCGATGTCGATGGCGGGTTCGGCGAAGCCGTTTCCACTTAAACGGCGGGGCCCGCCCACCGGGTCGCTGACTAGCGGGGCCCGCTTGTCGGGTTCGTCCCCAACCTCCCGCTTGAACAGAGCAGAGCAAGGGGCGGCGTCGACGGCGGCTTGCCGGTGCTACAGGCCACCGTTTTCGGTGAGCTGGCCACTGGTGTGCTCAGGGGAGAGCGGCGCATCCAACGAGGTGCGCCACGACCGCAGGGTTGTTCAGACACGAGCACATCATTGGCCGCAGCGGCGAGGCCGGCGGTGGTGATGGAAATCGACAGCACGGCCGTCAGAAGGAGAGGTAGAAGCACGGGAGAGGCTCGCGGTGGTGGTGGAGGTGCTCTAGTGCGGTCTAGAGGGGAGAGGAGCACCGGAGTGCTCGAATTTGCGCGGTGGCCGGCGGCAAGATTCCCGGCCATGGGGGTGAACAAGGGCACTAGGGGAGGAATGGGTTGGCCTGGGATGCGTACGGGAGAGAGAGAGAGAGCCAAAGGAGTCGAGAGGGGGCTCGGGGGTGGCCTTAAATGGCGAGGCCGTGGCTCTCCGTGGACGTGGCCTACGGGCATCCGCGGGAATGGCCGCAGTGGCCACGGGAGGAGGCCCGGGGCTGTCTACGGCGTTCGTGGGAGTCGAGTAGGGTGCCAGGGAGAGAGAGAGGGAGCGGGAGAGGCCGTGGTGCTCGCGCGTGCAAGGCCGGGCATTGGCCGAGCCGGGCGGCTCTGGGCACGCGCCGCAGGGTGTGAGAGAGAGAGGGAAAGGAGGGGGCCTGCACGGTGGCGTGTTGCGGACGTCGAGGCACCTCGACTGGCGCAAGGGGGAGGCTCGAGGTGGTCGGGGGACGCGGCGTCAACGGTCGGGAGCACGCTGACGTGCTCCAGAGCGCGTAAATGGCCGGCACCAGCTTTTTTCGCGTCCTCACGCGCCCACTTGTGTCTGGCAGCTGCAAGGGGGAGTAAACAATGCGGCAATGGCATTGGATGCCCTGGGGATCCACTGGAGTGAGGAGGGAGGTTGAGAGAGAGAGAAATGGTGCTGTCCAGAGAGGGAAAAAGAGCTTTTCACCCCCATAATCATGGCTCCTCGGGCAGGGAAAGATGCAGGGGTTAGAGGAGGACCAGATAGTGCTGTGGGAGAAAGATTAGCTCATGGAGATTAGTGGAAATGGCCAGAACATGCATTTTAAATTTCTGCCAGATGGTGTTTGATGGTGGTTTGGGCGAGAAGATGAACTCCTCTTGTCATGAGGCTTGACAGGGTCAAATGTTACACATAATTAGGGCCTTCCACCAATCTTGAGTTCATTTGGGCAAAGTTGCCAATGCAACTTTTGTGAACCCTAGAAATTGGCAGAAATGAACTTGTGTAGATCTAGTTGATCAAATCACTTCTCCTTGATGCACCACTTGGTGTGGTGGCCTCATTTGGTCATGTGATCATGCTCACAAAGGTTGGAATCAATGAGAGAAAGTTGGTAATGTAGAGTTGTTCAAATTTGGTTCTGGACAGGAAGGGTTTTGGGGCACTTTGATCAAGTCAAATTGTTCCCCAACTTGTTCTACTTGGTCTAGATGATTTATTAGACCATTGCAGCATGTGGACCAAGCTTGAGAGTATCTGGACAAGTTTGCTAATACAAAGTTGTTCAAACTTGAAAAAGGGCAGAAATTGTTTTGAGAGGGTTTCATGGGGTTATACTATTCTCCATGACCATGAGACTTGTCAAGATCATCAAAAATATCATATGTGACATGATAGAATTTTCTTGTAATTTTTGGAGAATATTTCCTTTGTAAATATTTCAAAATCTTGAAATATCCAGGAAGGGTTTTTGAGGTATTTGACCAATATTTTGAACATGACCATGTGTTGAAACTCATATATATGGACAATATATGTCCACTGAGTTTCCCTAAATTTTCACAAATAGTTTTAAAGCATAAAAATAATTTTTCCCTATTAAAAACCATTTCTGGCCTTAAGCAAAAGCTTTTAAATAAAATAGTAAAATAACTTTCTAAATTATATTTTTATGGTTTCTGGGTATCCTATATCTAGTAGGAGTCAAATATATTTATGGAGAGATTTTTACTGCCCTTGATTAAGTACTTGTAGTGCAAACCTCAATTCAGGGGTTTTTGAAAAACTATAATTTTGAAAATACTATTTGGCCAAATTATTTTTGCAAGAAATTATTTTTATGTCCTATACACATGGCATGATCATTGGGCAGAAGTTTTGGATCAAGGAGAAGGAGTATAAGAGTTGGAGGATTTATTTGATTTTTAGAGCACTAGCAATCAGTAGACAAAACCAAATCAAGCAAAGACCAAAACACACAAAAGTTTTTGTCAAACCACAATTTATCATGATTCATCATCTTAAGTGTTGTGCCATGAAAATCAGGGTGTGACAGACCTACCCCCCTTACAAGAATCTCGTCGCCGAGATTCCCAAACTAGGCGCGGAAAGGTATACAAAAACTTTGAGTGGGGTGGTCTTCACGTACTCATGTTGCTTCTGCTTCCGTGTAGTGCTCCATTGAGCTTGAAGTACATGATGGTGTGGCTCCGCGTATGACGCTCTTCTTGATCCAGGTTGCTAATGGGTAGCTTGTGGTAGGTTAGATTAGGCTAGGGGTTGATGGCTCGGTGGTCAATGCCCTCGTAGAGATCGGGCAAGTTAGGAAGTTGGAAACACTTCCGGGTTGTGATGCATGGAAAGCGCCAGCTCATCGGTAACTCAGGTGGTAACTCTAGCTGGTAGCCGTCTACTCTTCGTCTTGAAGTGATCTCGGAGGGGGTTGTTAAATCTTGGAGTGATCTCGAAGGGGGCCGATGAATCTTGGTGTGGGTTCCCTTGTCATGGAAATGTTTGGTTCCTTAGAGAGGAGTGGCTTGCCGATACACATGGTCTTTGACGCGGAAGTATACCTCTTGAAGATGGTGGTTGGTGTAGTTCTTCCTGTTAGACATGACGGTCTTCAGATGTTCCTTGACCAGCTCAACGATTCTTCTTCCGTCTTCGGGTAGACGAGTATGTCATCAAAGAAAGATGACAACTAACTTGTCAAAGCACTCCATGAAGTCTATGGGGTACGTAGAGTGGGCTGAGGCATTGGTGATGGTCACGGTTGAGCATTGGCCACGGTCTTATCGATCTAGAGCCAAATCCCAAGGTCAGGATCCGACCATGTTGTCTCTTGGTAGGGCATAAGGGTTTCAAGTATTCTAGTGTGCGAGTGAATGTTTATCATCCCATCCTTGAGCACAGTTTCTGAGATGCCAATTGTGCTATCTAGTCCTTTAAACAAATAACCTTATACCCCGAAAGCATCGACTCTTGTAAGTCAGCTCCAATCATCACTCATGCTATTATTATCCTCATGACTCCCAAGGGGAGGTCTAATAAATCTATACATGTCAACAATCCCCAAACTCATATGTATGTCTACCCCTAAAAATCCATGGGTAGAATATACAAGCTGCTAAGCTTGAACGTGACATCCCAAGTGCTCAACCTATTCTTCCAAGGTCTAAGATAAAGCATCTCTATCCTAAGGAAACACACCGTAAGCCACTCCAAGATCTTGTTTCCTTCCTATGAATCAACTCCAACAGCCCATTAACTTTCATCAATCACTACAAATCCAATGTCTATGGTGTTCCACACGATCTTCTAAAGTCCTTTAGTCTCCAAATACTTGAAAAGGCTATCTCTAATATAGTCAGTCGACCAATTTCCATTATCATGGTCAAGTAACCTCCAAGGTCAAGTTTATACCAACTCCGACAATTAATCCAATCTCCTAGTTTATCGTCCACCGAGAAACATGGTATCATGATCAAGATCATCAGTCTAAATCCAATTTACTCTGAACCATGCAGGCTTACTCAGCATCTATACTCAACTAAGATCACCTATTTAAATCCAAATCTCTTGTCCAACGAGGAATCCTACATGTTTCCCCAAAGTCATTATCATAATGTCAACTATCTCCTATCAATATCATCTGATCAAGTCAAATCCTTGCACTTCCAGGAATTTCAGCTTGCGATCATAATTGTCCTGTAAATCCAATTTACTCAGGGATAATGGAAGCTATGCTAATCTATAATCATGATCCCACCAAGTTCATCTACCAACATGAAAGCCCCGTGATCTACCAAAGTCTCAGTCAATTCCTCAGGGTCTCTGATATAAACTCATCAAGTCATTTGTCCTCCATTCCTATATCCTCAAATTGGTCTCTCCTATGGCATCATCAGTTTTGGTGATATCTTACGATGATAATGTGCTTGCTCATTACATCCACTAGTTCCATAATGAACCCGGTGCTGTGCAAGGTTACTGAGGCCCAACTGGTTTCCTTGCAATTTGTAGGTTAGGCACATGGTTAAGGATTTGAGCTGGTGTATATCGTGAATTCTCGAAGGGTCTAGGGATGGGCTCCTAATCTTGAGGAGTAGACATAACGCTACTGGGTTGCACTTTGGTCGAGGAGGCAGCAACAAAAGTCTCCAGTGCTAGTTGGTTGTTGAAGTAGAATTCTTGGTGTAGTTTATCTTGCCGGTCTTCAGTTGAGGAGAGAGATGAGAGGGAAAAGTAGCATAGGGGAGGTGGGTTGCCTAAAGGGGGTTCTATAGTGCAAGTGCAAACAAAACAAGTGCCGAAAGGACAAACAAAAGAAACAAGGTAAGGAAGGTGATATAGTCACGTACTTGTTGCCTAGGGCAAAAGTTGCGACTGATATCAAAACATAAACAGTTAAAAACAAGCAACACACAATCATGGTTCTATTCGAACCATCATACGGACTCGACTGCACATAGGGGGTACACGACTTATCCTACCCTAGGGGTCCTCAGACTCAATAGTCATGCCTTGTGCCTCGTGCAGTCTTCCGGGTTTACCTCAGGTGTTGCTACGTCTCTTGTAGTTGTTCGATGAAACGATCTCGGTTGAGCTTGAAGAGTCTTCAACAACTTCTCACCTGCTGAAGTGATGGGGTGAAGGTGGCTCCTTGTAGCTGGCATTGACTTGGTCTTCTATTGTCTTCTTAATCACAACGATCCCTTTTTGTCTTCTAAGCCGTCGATGGTACCAGGTAGGCAATCCTTTATGTAATGACACTAACAAAGCATAGTAGAGGTCCAATCTGCGGATATATCGCTGCCGATGATCGCCACCGAGAGCGGGGATGAAGAGAACTGCTTTCCTGCTCACTATAGTGAGGCGGACCAAATGGCTAGGTTCTCATCCACCGTGGTTGCCGATACAACAACGGTAGTGACAGGTTACCCTATTAGCGATGTATATCATGATCTTGCATATCCTATGCCCTGATCGTCGTAGGCTAAGGTTGCATCATCTTGGGGCAGTGTGAAGGGTGTCACCATCTCCTGGGCCTTCAGGTCCTCATCCCTCGAGGATGTATCTTCTTGTGGTATCGTCTTGTTGTGATGTCGCCAATCTTGTGTTCAGGAGATGTGGGTGAATGTCTGGCAAGGCATCTTCCTTCTAGATTATCCACAAGGATTGCAAGGAATCAAGTGGTCAGGGGACTAAGGGTTCTAGCGACCAAAGGTTTTGAAGGGGAAGAGATCAATAAGGAAAGTATACCTTAGTTTTCAAAAAACTGAGAAGGGAAGAGAAGTATAGATAGTTTTGGAAACTAGTAGTAGTTTTGGAAATAGTTTTACCCTAAATAATGACCATGCTAACTAAGGCTTCCTACAGTCAGGATGGCTCTGATACCAGCTCTGTGGGGACCCCGACTCCTAAGTCAAGATCACCGAATGCACGTGTATAGTGATCCCAGAGATCAATGCTCACTGAACACACAGAAGCTGAATAACAAGAGTCTTACATCCATACATACCGTTTTGCAAAAGTAGGACCGTTATGGTCAGGTCTTGAGTATATCATCGCAGCGGAAATCTTCGTCGTTAACTTGGATCTATGCCATCTGCCTTAACCCTACAGGCATTCTGACTGGGAAAGCGTCCTAGCTCGCACGATCGTCACCAAGGTACTCTTCAATATATCTTGTTCTTTCATGCCTGGCCAATAAAATAACCAGTGGCAAGCCAATGAGTACTTTGAATGTACTCGCAAGCAACCCATGTTTTGGTTCAAGATTAAACAATGCATGATATAGGTAGATTTTTGTAGAAAGCTAGTTTTGAGTGCAATGACAAGTTCAAATACTTGCATAGTATGCATCAAGAGGATTCATGTAATCCCTGAGGACAAGTTATAGATATCAACATAAATGGAGTGGGCACCAACCCAACTCAATCATGTCAAGTCCTTGGACTTGACCCATGTAGTTCTCTCCACTCGTCCATACACACTCACCAGGTTTCGTAAACATATGGACGTAGCCCAAGAGCGGTTACCCAACTGTCCTTGACCGTGGACACGGCTATTCGAATAGTTTTACACTCTGCAGAGGTTGCACACTTTACCCACAAGATCCGGGGAACTTCCGTGTCATCCACGACCCGTGGTACCCCAAGTACCCGGGGTAAGCACCCGATCACTATCTTTCCCTAGACGACACTAACATGGAGTCCACTCGATTGGTAGTAACCCCCGTGACCACATTCCACATAACATTTTCGTGGAGCCTTGCTCCCATATTTATCACATACCACTGGCACGGGGTACCAACGGTGTGTCCGGTGCCTCGTGAAAACAGTCATGGCCGCCCTACCGCACGACCTCGTCCCGAGAGAGCGACCAACAAGTCCCCGTCACTAGTAATGCGGGCTCCAAGCTAGTATCGTTCTAGGTAATCAATAATGCCCTTTCCCATACAAGGGTAGAGTGGTTGCGCATGTAAGGTTGAAATAACGGTCGCAACTTAAACCAATCCGTTTTTGAAACCACACTCACATATCCTTCTCCGGTACACCACCTCTTTGTCAAGTAGTTACCCAGCTCAACATCTCCCTCGGGCATTAGTGGCACCCGACGGGGTTTTCAAAAAGTCTTTGGGAACATACTTGCCTCCATCACCATGCATATTCCCGTCCCTTTCTGCGTAGCAACTACTTTAGCATCCTATCTACTCCCACCGGCATAACCCTCATAAGGAGGTAGGGTCATGCTCAATGCAAGTATCAATGAGGAAGTAACTGAGGCAGCCAACCAACGTGGTTTACCATCTCATCATGTTTCCGATGCAACAATAATAAGTGATATATGACATGCATAAAAAGGGTTTCATGGACATGGTCAAAGGGCTGCTTGCCTGGTTCATCAGAGTCTTGAGATCTTCTGGTCCTTCTCCAAGTACTCCGTCTACTTCGTCAACTAACGTCGAAACAATCATAATAAGCAACACAACAAGGCAGAAAATAAAAGTGCTCCAAAAATATGGATTTGACTTTTCTAGGACTTCCCTGGTCATATGAAAAATAACCAAGGTGGTTTCATTGGAATTGGATTAGTGAATATTTCTGAACATATCAATATGATGGAATCAAGGGGTTTATGGATTTGCAAGAAGTCTACAGAAATATATTTTTGAAAAAAAGAGCAAAGGTACCCATTTAACAAACCATGGTTTTAGAAACATCTAGGAGTTGGTTTCACTGGATTTGGAGTTCAAATGAATATTCTATGGATTTGCAAAGTTGACAAACATGAAGAAATGGCTCATTAATTTGTGGGGTACAGAAAGTATTAAGAAAAATGTTCATAAACTAAGTTATGAACTTAGAAGCATCTAGGAATTTGAATCATGGAATTTGGATCAAGTTTGAGCTCTCTGTGATTTTCTAAAGTTCATCACAGAAATAGGAAAAATAGGATTTGATAAATATTTGTGAAGAAAAGGTCTCTGCAAAAATGTGCATGTTGCACCAACAGGTAGCTCATGATTTATAGAGTCACTAGAAATTTGAACCTTCAAATTTGGAGCTCTGTTGATTTATTTATGGGTTTTTGAAGTTGACTGGAAAAAGAAAAGGACAAAGGATTTACCAAAACGGGCCAGATCTGGGCGGCGGCAGCGCGCGCTAGGCGAGGTTTAGCAGCAGGGCGCCATTGGGCCGGCCCAGCGGCTCGGCCGCACGGCGACAAGGGCGACGTCGATGGCGGGTTCGGCGAAGCCGTTTCCACTTAAACGGCGGGGCCCGCCCACCGGGTCGCTGACGAGCGGGGCCCGCTTGTCGGGTTCGTCCCCAACCTCCCGCTTGAAGAGAGCAGAGGCAGGGGCGGCGTCGACGGCGGCTTGCCGGTGCTACAGGCCACCATTTTCGGTTAGCTGGCCACCGGTGTGCTCAGGGGAGAGCGGCGCATCCGACGAGGTGCGCCACGACCGCAGGGGTGTTCGGACGCGAGCACATCATTGGCCGCAGCGGCGAGGCCGGCGGTGATGATGGAACTCGACAGCACGGCCGTCGGAAGGAGAGGGAGAAGCACGGGAGAGGCTCGCGGTGGTGGTGGAGGTGCTCTAGTGCGGTCTAGAGGGGAGAGGAGCACCGGAGAGCTCGAATTTGCGCGGTGGCCGGCGGCAAGATTCCCGGCCATGGGGGTGAACGAGGGCACTAGGGGAGGAATGGGTTGGCCTGGGAAGTGTACGGGAGAGAGAGAGAGCCAAAGGAGTCGAGACGGGGCTCGGGGGTGGCCTTAAATGGCGAGGCGATGGCTCTCCGTGGACGTGGCCTACGGGCATCCGCGGGAATGGCCGCAGTGGCCACGGGAGGAGGCCCGGGGCTGTCTACGGCGTTCGTGGGAGTCGAGTAGGGTGCCAGGGAGAGAGAGAGGGAGCGGGAGAGGCCGTGGTGCTCGCGCGTGCGAGGCCGGGAATTGGCCGAGCCGGGCGGCTCTGGGCACGCGCCGCAGGGGGTGAGAGAGAGACAGAGGGAAAGGAGGGGGCCTGCACGGTGGCGTGTTGCGGACGTCGAGGCACCTCGACTGGCGCAAGGGGGAGGCTCGAGGTGGTCGGGGGACGCGGCGTCAATGGTCGGGAGCATGCCGACGTGCTCCAGAGCGCGTAAATGGCCGGCAACCGCGGCTTTTTCTCGCGTCCTCACGCGCCCACTTATGTCTGGCAGCTGCAAGGGCGAGTAAACAATGCGGCAATGGCATTGGATGCCCTGGGGATCCACTGGAGTGAGGAGGGAGGTTGAGAGAGAGAGAAATGGTGCTGTCTAGAGAGGGAAAAAGAGCTTTTCACCCCCATAATCATGGCTCCTCGGGCAGGGAAAGATGCAGGGGTTAGAGGAGGACCAGATGGTGCTGTGGGAGAAAGATTAGCTCATGGAGATTAGTGGAAATGGCCAGAACATGCATTTTAAATTTCTGCCAGAAGGTGTTTGATGGTGGTTTGGGCAAGAAGATGAACTCCTCTTGTCATGAGGCTTGACAGGGTCAAATGGTACACATAATTAGGGCCTTCCGCCAATCTTGAGTTCATTTGGGCAAAGTTGCCAATGCAACTTTTGTGAACCCTAGAAATTGGCAGAAATGAACTTGTGTAGATCTAGTTGATCAAATCACTTCTCCTTGATGCACCACTTGGTGTGGTGGCCTCATTTGGTAATGTGATCATGCTCACAAAAGTTGGAATCAATGAGAGAAAGTTGGTAATGTAGAGTTGTTCAAATTTGGTTCTAGACAGGAAGGGTTTTGGGGCACTTTGATCAAGTCAAATTGTTCCCCAACTTGTTCTACTTGGTCTAGATGATTTATTAGACCATTGCAGCATGTGGACCAAGCTTGAGAGTATCTGGACAAGTTTGCTAATGCAAAGTTGTTCAAACTTGAAAAAGGGCAGAAATGCTTTTGTGAGGGTTTCATGGGGTTATACTATTCTCCATGACACGAGACTTGTCAAGATCATCAAAAATATCATATGTGACATGATAGAATTTTCTTGGAATTTTTGGAGAATATTTCCTTTGTAAATATTTCAAAATCTTGAAATATCCAGAAAGGGTATTTGAGGGATTTGACCAATATTTTGAACATGACCATGTGTTGAAACTCTTATATATGGGAAATATATGCCCACTGAGTTTCCCTGAATTTTCACAAATATTTTTAAAGCATAAAAACAATTTTAACCTATTAAAGACCATCTCTGGCCTTAAGAAAAATCTTTTAAATAAAATAGTAAAATCACTTTTAAAATTATATTTTATGTTTTATGGGTATCCTATATCCAATAGGTCTCAAATATACTCTTTGAAATATCCAGAAGGGTTTTTGAGGTATTTGACCAATATTTTGAACATGACCATGTGTTGAAACTCATATATATGGACAATATATGTCCACCGAGTTTCCCTAAATTTTCACAAATAGTTTTAAAGCATAAAAATAATTTTTCCCTATTAAAGACCATTTCTAGCCTTAAGAAAAGCTTTTAAATAAAATAGTAAAATAACTTTTAAAATTATATTTTTATGGTTTCTGGGTATCCTATATCTAGTAGGAGTCAAATATATTTTTGGAGAGATTTTTACTGTCCTTGATTAAGTACTTGTAGTGCAAACCTCAATTCAGGGGTTTTTGAAAAACTAGAATTTTGAAAATACTATTTGGCCAAATTATTTTTGCAAGAAATTATTTTTATGTCCTATACACATGGCATGATCATTGGGCAGAAGTTTTGGATCCAGGAGAAGGAGTATAAGAGTTGGAGTATTTATTTGAATTTTAGAGCACTAGCAATCAGTAGACAAAATCAAATCAAGCAAAGACCAAAACACACAAAAGTTTTTGTCAAACCACAATTTATCATGATTCATCATCTTAAGTGTTGTGCCATGAAAATCAGGGTGTGACACGCAAGATGATCAGTGCCAAGTCAGCTCCCAATGAACATGGACGTGTGCATCACGTCTCAGCTAAAGACGCTCATGATGATCCAGATGTCTTTCTTGGTACACTCCTTGTCAACTGTTATCCAGCATCGGTTCTGTTCGATAGTGGAGCGTCTCATTCCTTCATTTCTGAAAGCTATGCCCGCTTGCACGACATGTCATTTTGTGATATGCCCTCCCCGCTACTCATTCAAACTCCTGGATCCAAATGGCAAACCTCTAGGATAAGTTATGGCAATGAAATCCATGTTGACAGACTTGTATTCCTTGCTTCCTTGATATCTCTCAAGTCTTCGGATATTAACCTCATCTTGGGTATGGACTGGATGACAGCTCATCATGCCAAGATTGATTGTTTCACCAGGTCTGTTCAGCTTACACACCCATCTGGCAAGATAGTCACTGTCTCCACTAGAGTTGCAAGGCGTCAGCTATATTCTCTTAATGCCAGCCCTCTTCTAGACCTTAAAGATATCCCGGTAGTCCGTGACTTCCCGGATGTCTTTCCGGAGGAACTGCCAGGTTTTCCACCTGACAGAGATGTACAGTTTGTCATAGATCTTATCCCATGAACCGCCCCAATCTCTAGGAGACCTTACGAGATGGCACCCTTAGAACTAGCCGAGCTTAAGAAACAACTTGATGAGTCCTTGCAAAAGGGTTTCATCCGTCCTAGTTCTTCTCCTTGGGCTTGCCCCATCCTCTTCATCAAGAAGAAGGATGGTACGTACCGGATGGTTGTAGATTATCGTTCCGTTAATTTGGTCATGATAAAGAACAAATATCCGCTTCCCAGGATCAACGACCTGTATGATCAGCTCGCTGGATCCTCAGTCTTTTTCAAGATGTATTTGAGGTTAGGCTACCACCAAATCAAGATCGAAACGGGACATCCCCAAGACAGCCTTTGTCACTGTGAATGGCCAAGACGAGTACACCGTCATGTTCTTTGGTCTAACCAATGCTCCAAAGAACGCTTCTCCCGCTTGATGAACTCGATCTTCATGGAGTACTTAGATAAGTTCGTTGTGGTTTACCTTGATGATATTCTTATTTACTCGAAGAACGAGGAAGAGCATGCCGAATATCTTAGACTTGTGCTAGAAAAACTTAGAGAGCACCGCCTTTATGCCAAGTTTTCCAAGTGTGAATTTTGGTTGCCAGAAGTGACCTACCTAGGCCACGTAATCTCTGGTAAGTGCATTGTTGTCAATCCCGAGAGAGTTAAGGCCGTTCTTGATTGGACTCCACCTGAATCAGTTAAACAAATTAGGAGTTTCCTTGGTCTAGCCAGCTATTGTCGCCGCTTTGTTGAAAACTTCTCCAAAGTAGCCAAACCCCTCGCGGAACTTCTCAAGAAAGATAAAAAGTTTGAGTGGTCCCCACAATGTGAGTACAGTTTTCAGGAACTGAAAAGGCGCCTGACTTCTGCCTCCATACTTGTGCCACCGGATTTCACTAAAGACTTTGTTATCTACTGTGACGCCTCACGACAAGGACTAGGTTGCATTCTTATGCAGGATCGTCATGTGATTGCCTATGCATCTCGACAGTTGCATCCACATGAGGAGAATTATCCTACACATGATCTAGAGCTTGCAGCCGTAGTCTATGCACTCAAGACCTGGCGACATTACCTTCTTGGTAAACGTTGCGAGATCTACACCGATCACCAGAATCTCAAGTATATCTTCACCCAACCATATTTGAACCTTAGTCAAAGACGTTGGTTGGAGTTGATCTCGGATTATGATCTAGGGATTACTTACGCTCCAGGCAAAGCTAATGTCATGGCTGATGCGCTAAGTCAGAATCCTATTGCAACAATCTCATGTTGCAAAGCAGGTCAACCACTTCTCCTTGAGGAATTCTGTAAGCTTAACCTTCAAATTGCTCCTCACGGATTCCTTTCTACCTTGGTGGCGAAACCTACTATTGTGGATCGATCACGAAGTCTGTATATGATACGGGAATCTCCCGAATCAAGAAAAATATCTCCAAGGGAGTAGCTGGTTGTTTCTCCATGGATGAACGAGGTGTTGTTTACTTTGGGAACCGCTTGGTGGTTCCCAAATTCAGTAGATGTAGCAATTGATTCTTAAGGAGGCGCATGAATCCCCTCTCACGATTCATCCCGGTAGTACTAAGATGTATCAGGACCTATGCCAGAGGTTCTGGTGGACTAGGATGAAGAGAGAAATCGCCGACTTCGTTGCTAATTGTGACGTTTGTTGTTGCGTTAAGGCAGAGCATCAAAGGCCTGCTGGCACTCTTCAGCCTTTAGCTATTCCTGAATGGAAATGGGATAAAGTTGGTATGGACTTCATCACCGGCTTTCCAAGGACCAAGAGACGGAATAATGCTATCTTCGTAGTCATTGATCGTCTCTCCAAAGTGGCGCACTTCCTACCTGTTCGAGAGAGTATCACTGCTAGTCAGCTCGCTGAATTATATATTTCTCGAATAGTATCACTTCATGGTGTTCCACTAGAGATCAATTCAGACCGTGGCAGTCTTTTCACTTCTCATTTCTGGGAGAGTTTCCAAACTGCCATGGGAACCCATCTTTCCTTCAGTAGCGCTTTCCACCCTCAGTCGAGTGGTCAGGTGGAAAGGGTCAACCAAATTCTCGAAGACATGCTTAGAGCTTGCGTTATCTCATTCGGTATGGATTGGGAGGAATGTCTTCCTTTCGCCAAGTTTGCTTATAACAATAGCAATCAATCCAGTCCCAAGAAAGCTCCTTTTGAGATTCTCTATGGACGAAGATGTCGAACACCTTTGAACTGGTCAGAAACCGGTGAAAGACAATTCTTTGGACCGGACATGATCCAGGAGGCATAAGAGCAAGTTCGCATCATTCGTGATAATTTGAAAACAGCCAATCTCGTCAAAAGAGCCAGTATGACCGTCATCATAAGGAAGTGGCTTATGAAGTTGGCGACAAAGCTTACCTTCGGGTTACTCCTTTGAAGGGTACCCATCGCTTCGGTATCAAGGGCAAGTTGGCTCCTCGTTACATTGGTCCCTTTCGCATTCTCGCTAAACGAGGGGGGCTTGCCTACCAATTGGAACTACCCCCACATCTTTCCCGAGTGCATGATGTCTTCCACGTCTCTCAACTCAGGCGTTGCTTTTCGGATCCTATCCGCGGAATGGACCATGAAACGCTTGATCTCCAAGATAACCTCACATATCGAGAGTATCCAGTTCGCATTCTTGATCAAGCAGAGCGTGTCACTCGACGTCATAATATCAAGTTTCTCAAGGTTCAGTGGTCTCATCATTCCGAGAGAGAAGCTACTTGGGAGCGAGAAGATCGTCTTTGACTGGAGTACCCCGCTTTCTTTCCGTCGACCCCTGAATCTCGGGACGAGATTCTTTCAAGTGGGGGCGAGTTGTCACATCCCTAGTTCTGGTATGACCTAGAATAGCTAGTCATGTGTGCATCATGTTTAAATTCCATTTAAATTTGAAATGAGGATTGTGAAACCCTCAGAATCATTTATGGAAATGACCCAGATAAAAATTGCTTCAAAAAGGTCCAAGAAAATGTTCATGTTGCTCTCTGAAAATATTGGACAGAGATAAAAATCAAACCAATATTTTCAGGAGCTCACAAGTATTTATTTTGGGCATTTGGAATTAATGCAGTAATTATTTTCTTTGGATATATATTGTTATATATGTAAGATATTGTCCAAAAATTATGCCATATACTAAGGAGCTCTGGAATAATATAACTAGCTCCTATAAAAATTGGCATAAGAAAATAAATTGGTTTAGTATTCTACTAAATCAGAAACAAATGTCAGAAAATAGAAAAGAAAACAAAAATGGAAAATGTTTACATGTGCTCACCTGAGGCATGGCACTGTGCGGCCCAGATGGCCGGCCCAGCCGACTGGCCAGTGCCAGTCGTCCTCCACCTCCCGCCAGGAGGCCAGGGGCGTGTGCCGCCACGGCACCTGCCTGCCTGTCCTCCTCCTTGACGCCTGGACATCGGGAACGTCGCCACGTGCCACCGCGTACCCCTCTCACTCTCCCCGGTACTCTCCTCTCCTCTCCCTCGCTTTCTCTCTCGCGTCCGAATGCACCCGCCGCCGCCGACGAGCACCACAGCGTCCACCGGCCACCCCTCGCCCTACCGCTGCGCCCAGAAGCTCCGCCACATCGCCGGCTACCTCCCCATCAAGACACGCGCCTTGGGAGGCCCTGGAGAGCCGCCTCGCCACCGTCTTCATCTCCGGTCGCCGGAGATCGTCTTCGCTGCCCCACCGTCTCCAGCCCTTCCCCGAGCTCGGTGAAGCCTCCATCGGAACCGCAGTGAGCTCCTGCCTCATTCCCCTCTCTCCGTTTAGCCGCCCGCACGCCGTAGCCCCTTTACCCCGTGGCTGTAGCTCCTCGCCGCCGTCCATGTCGCCGCTGCGCCTCAGCCACAGAGCCAGCAACCGAGCACGCCACCGTGCTCCTGGTGCCACGAGGGTGCCGCAGCCCCTCGGGTGGCCTCCCGTGCCCCAGCCCGCCTCCCGCCAAGCCCGAACTCCGCCACCGCCTTGAGCTCGCTTCCGGCGAGCTCCGCACCCCGCAGCCTCCCGCTTGCTCCAAACGACGCGGACGAGCTCCGCCTCGTCGTCGTGGTCTCCGCCGCCTAAATGGACGCCGAGGGCGAATCCCGAGCCCTCCGCTGCCTCGCCTCGCCAAGCGCCGAGTCACCGTGGGTTTGACCTCGCTGACTAGGGTTTGACCTTGACCTCGCCGGACTGACAAGTGGGCCCAGGCCCCTGCCAATTTTAGTTAGATGTTAATTAAACTTAATTAGCCTGATGATACTGACATGTGGGCCCGAGGCCACTAACTAAACTAGATTAGTTAGGTTAGACACTGACATATGGGTCCCACTGGTCAGGTTTGACCTGGACCTGGCCGTTGACTCGCTGACGTCAGGCTGACGCAGTTATTCATTTTCTGAATTTAAATTAATCAGGAAATTCCAGAAAATGATTCAAACTTCAAAAAATCATAGAAATTCAACTGTAGCTTAGATTGAAATAAGTTATATATGAAAAATTATCAGAAAAATGCAATCTATCCATCTGTACCAGTTTCATGCATGATAAAACAAGTTATACCTGCTGTATAAGTGAAACACTAAAATGGCTTATATAAAGAGCTTACTTTGGAAATGCATTTGAATCTTTGGTTCAAATGGACTTCAACCAAATGAACTCTAGCTGCATTAGCTCAATCAGCATCACATATTCATGCCATGATCATGCATCATATTGTTGCATATGCTTGTGTTCTGATTGCCGACACTGTACCTTCTTGATAGGTCCTGCTCCGGAGTCCGTTCCAGAGTACCTTTCTGAGGAGCAGTGCCTTCCTTGTTGATCTACCAGGCAAGCAAACCCCCGTTGTTCATTCCGATACAATCCTACTCTCTCGCTCCTGCTCTCATCTATTGCCTTAGGACAACAACGATTCTTCTATTACTTTGTGCTGCGGTAGTTGAACCCATTCCTCTGCATGACCTGTCATTGCCACAATAAATAGTTGAAACCCACTAGCATGTGTAGGAGTTGATTGAAGCCATTGTTGTGTTCCTACCATGCCATGCTTGCTATTGATTAGAGTGTGTCAGGTCTGGATCATTGGGAATAAATTGGAGTGCAGTGTTCTTTGTTCTGATGCTGAGAGTGAAGTGTGTGAACACGATTTGGTAAAGGTAGCGGTGAGAGGCCATGTAGGAGTACATGGTGGGTTGTCTCACCGAACCGCCCTAAGCAATCGAGTTCTATGTATGTTGTCCAATGACTCGATACTACCACACATTGGGTTCCGGTAACTCGGCCCCTCTCGACTTATTAACCAACTTGGTCTCTATCCAGGAGTCACAACTAGTTTCTGGTGTTTGTAGGTAGTGTTAGTAGTCTACCAAGTGACACCCGCCCAGGTGGGCTTGGGACAGACTAGGCACAAGTGGCACGGTGTACCAAGCGTAGATCCATCCGGCGAGGTGGGCTTGGGAACCCTGCACACATCGTTTGGGGCCGTGAGCGACACCCCGGCTGGATTTCCTTGCGGATGGAACCCGAATAGGCGATAAACCTGGACTAGAGTCTCGTGTGGTTAGTCAGGTCGTGGCCGACACCCTCGCCAGGCTTCCGCTTGAAGGTTGCTGAGATACATGACGTGTACATGGCGGTAAGTGGCGAGAGCGTGTGTGAAGAAGTACACCCCTGCAGGGTTAACATGATCTATTCGAATAGCCGGGTCCGCGGTTATGGACTTCTTGGATGCTTACGTGGTACATAGACAACTTGAAGTGGATACTCTAAAATGCTCAAGACAAGTATGAGTGCTATGGATGGCCTTCTCGTAGGGAGACGGGGATGAATCCATAGTAGTGTATTGTGTGGTGACTAGTGGACTCGTGTGCGCCATATCACCTTAAAGAAGTTCATGTAGTCGTAGAACAGGATAGCCACTGAGTCAAAGCTGGCTTGCTGCACCTAAACCCCACATTACCTTCTTGATACTAATGCATGTATGATAGGATCTGATGTAAGTCTTGCTGAGTACCTTTGTACTCATGTTGCTTTATTTATGTTTTTGCAGTGGAGACTTCGGTCTTACTAGTTTACTTGGACTTCGACAAGTAGCTTGTGCCTCAGCTACGATCTTGATCGGATGTTGTAGATAGTCAGGCTCTTCAGCCTTTTTCATTTGTAGATGTATGTACTCAGACATGTAATGCTTCCGCTTGTTGCTTGATTGCTCTGAATGTTGGGTCATGTGACCCCTGCTTGTAATAAATGCTATGATGGCTCTTCTGAGCCTTTATCTATATGAGTTGTTGAGTTATGTTGTGATGCCATGTTATACAGCACATACTTGCATGTTATGCGTACGTGTAATGTGTATTGCTATGTGTGGGATCCGACAACCTAGTTGTTTATCCTTGGTAGTCTCTCTTATGGGGAAATGTAGTCTTGTGCTTCCACTGAGCCATGGTAGTCCGCTACAGCCCGGTTTACCGGAGTCCTGCTAGCCCAGCACTACTGCTCCGGAACACTTAGACTGGCCGGAAAGTGATTAACTTTGTTCCTGTGTCTGTCCCTTCGGGGAAATGTCACTCGGTGACATTCGGAGTCCTGCCTAGCCTGCTACAGCCAGGGTTCCCGGAGTCCTGTTAGCCCAGTGCTACAGCCCGGATTCGCACGCTGCTGACCGACATGCTCGATGTTGATTCATGTATGCCTGTCCCCATGAGTTAGTGCCACTTTGGGTTCACGACTAGTCATGTCGGCCCGGGTTCTCTGTCATATGGATGCTAGCGACACTATCATATACATGAGCCAATAGGCGCAAACGGTCCCGGGCCATGGTAAGGCGACACCCGTGGGAATACCGTGCGTGAGGCTGCAAAGAGATATGAGGTGTTACAGGCTAGATCAGTGTGACTTAGAATCGGGGTCCTGACACTTTGCTTGATGCTTTCGGCTGCGCTTGCCCCTTTGCACCAAAGGGGAAATGAGGACACTGCACGGGCTGGCGCCCGCCTGGCGTCCTCGGTCGTCATGGCTTGCCTCATGGGCACCTCGTGAGGTACCCCGCCTTGATCTCTCCGCCTCCTCGCGAGCCAGCCTAACGAGGCCGTGCCTGAGGAAGCTTCCTGTCATCCGCCCCGCGAGGCTTGGCCCCTCGCGATGTTCTTGAGCTTGTGTTGATGAACATGGGACGTACTGGGCCACCCCTTGAGCCACGCCGCAGGCCTCAGGCAGGCAAGTCTGGGTACCCCCATTCCCAGAACGTTGACAACTTGTTTGTACCCTTGCTAGACTAACGGCACCTTCTCGCTCGCGGGGGTGAGTTCCTTGACCGCTAGGGCCAGTGGCGCGCCAGGTAGGGGTGCGCCGGAGCTTTCCTTCCGTCGAACCACGTCCCATCGCTTCGTCGCATCCATGGCAGCCGCTTGTCGGGCCCGCGTTGAGCGTCGGGCCGCCCTTGCCGCCCGCGTCGCTCAGACCGCTCCTGTCGGCGGGCCTGCCTGTCATTCCCCGTTGCCTGACGCCAACGCCGCCACCAGCCCGCCAGGAAACGAGCAGCAAGCGTCCTAGCTGCACCCCTCTGTGCGGCAGGACGGCTGCACCGCCACTCCGTCGCTGACCCTGGTCGGCTCGTCGTCTCACGCTCGTTGTGCTCCCACAGACGCGCAGACCACACTACTAATGGCATGCGAGCTCCTGCACTACCGCCCCGCCGACGACCTCTACGGGGATTGGCTGGACCACATCGCAGAGCTCGTCAGCGCCACAGGGGGCTCCCCTGCGCCATCCCTCTTGTTGCCTTGCCCTCCGCCAGCTACGGGCGACGTGTCTCACAGAGCGCCTCCACCACCTGTGCACCAAGACGGCGTCCTGGTGCCAAGGTGTGCGGCCCCTCGGCGTGACCCATCGCGCCGAGTGCCTCCACGAGAAGAAGGAAGCTGCCAAGAAGTTACCCGGACGCAAGAAGATGTTCCCGCGCTCCCAGCACCACTCCGACAAGACCGTGCGCCGCCGCCGGCGGCGGTGCGCGGGCATCAAGGGCGGGCTCCGCATCAGCAAAGGGTCCTGGTGGCCATCGCAGGCTGCCGCGCCTTCAGTCCTGAGCTGCGTAGCATCGCATGGCCGGGCAAGTTTAAGCCAGACCTGCCTCCTCGCTACGACGGCACCCCCGAACCCACGGTGTTCTTGCAGCTCTACGAGCTGAGCATCGAGGCAGCCAACAGCGACAAAAAAATCATGGCGAACTGGTTCCCCATGGCTCTCAAGGATGGCGCCCGCTCGTGGCTCCTGAACCTGCCCCCAGGCTCCATCTCCTCCTGGAACGAGATGCGCGACCGCTTCGTCGCCAACTTCCAGGGCACTCACGAACGCCCTCCGGCCGCGGGTGACCTGTGCCGCATCAAGCAGCAGCCATGAGAGACCCTGCAAAAGTACATCCAGCGCTTCAACAACGTTCGCCTCAAGATCCCCAAGGTGACGGACGAGGCCATCATCTCTGCGTTTTCTGAAGGCGTCCGCGATGTCAAGATGAAGGAGGAGCTTGCCATCCACGAGGAGTTGTGCACGACCTTGGAGCTATTCAACCTGGCGACCAAGTGCGCAAGAGTTGAGGAAGGGCGCCATTGCGTCCTCGAGCTCCCAGCTGCTGACCCCAAGGAGAAGAAGGCCAAGGCCAAGGAAGTGAAGCGCAAGGGGGTGGCCATGCTTGCAGCAGAGCCGGAGACGAAGCGCGGCTGGGACATTCTCGAGTCGTCCAAGAGCAGCCGCCCATTCTGCGCCTTCCACAACGTCCACATCACCAACACTAATGACTGTCAAGAGCTCATGGCCATTCAAGACGGACGCCTCGGTCGATGCCCCGAGCGCAACGACCGGGGCTACGGCCGAGGAGGAGGACGTGGCGGAGGACGCTGGGACGACCGCGGCCCCCCTCAAGGAGTGGCGCGACTGACCTCGTCAAGATCCCTGGCAGGACCAACCTCGTGAGGGCGCCCAGAGGGATCAGCCTCGTGAGGACCGCCCCCAGGGCAATGCTGGCCTTCCTCCGCTGCCGCCGGAACCAAGAAGGAACGATGACCACCATCAGGACGAGGGATCTGGGGGCTTCCAAGAGCCGCGCGCTATCACCTGCATCTTGGGCGGAGCTCAGGCCCAGCTTCTCAACGCATCTTCAAGCAGTTTGCTCGCGAGGTGAACGCAGTCCTCCCTAGGCTCGAGGCCACGCGCCCGCTCAGGTGGTCCAAGTGCGCAATCACTTTCAGCTCAGCAGACCAACTCAAGTGCGCGGCCACCGTTGGCGCCCTCCCGATGCTTTGCTCACCCGTCATCAGCAACATGCAAGTCACCAAGACCCTCATCGACGGCAGCGCAGGGCTCAACATCCTGTCCGTTGAGATGTTTGACGGCCTTCAAGTGCCATACGACCAGCTTCAGCCTACCAAGCCTTTATCAAGAGTGATTGATGGCTCCACCACCCCGATAGGGCAGGTCCGCCTCCCTGTCACCTTTGGACAGTGCGACAACTACCGCACCGAGCTCATCAACTTCGACATCCCCACATCCGTCTGCCGTACAATGCCATCCTCGGGTATCCGGCCCTGGCCAAGTTCATGGCAATGACACACCATGGCTACAACATCCTCAAATGCCAGGGAGTGGCGGGATCATCACGGTCCCCTGCGAAGAAAGAGATGCGGTGTGCTCCCTTGAGCGCGCCTTCCAAGCAGCATCAATCGAAGACCCCGACAGCAATGCAGTGCAGTACCCTCCTGAGGTCGTCCCCAATAAGAAGAAGCAGCTACTCCGCACAGGGCCTCAGGGGAGCAGCGCCTCAAGTGGAGCCATGTCAGGATCGGTGCCCATGCCTGGGCACCACCTTCCCTCGCGTAGGAAGGCGCGCCGGGCGCCCTTCTCAGGCAGGGCTCGGGGCTCTCTACTGGAGGGCCTCAGACCTTGCCAACATCAGGAGGGCGGCGCTCGGGCACCACGTGGAGGCCTGCTCCGCAGCATGTTTCCCTCAGGAGGACACCAGGCGAGGAGCGCCCAACGCTCAGGAGTTCATTGCCGAGACCACTCAGGAACTGCAAGATGCAAGAGCCATGCGCGACGACCGCCGCTCACCTGGCGCAGCTCTCCATCCAGGCGAGGATGGCGGGTTGCGCATGTGCAATGACATCCGAGGGCTCAACAGGGCCGCATCTCAGGAGCTTTTTTGGCCTTCGCACGTGGGATGTTGCAAGGGCCCACCTCACAGCTACGTTCGCATGCCATTTGGCCTGCCGAGCGTGGCGTCCGCCTTCCAGCGCAACCTGCAGAGCATCCTGGCGGCTCAGGAGGCCATGCATCAAGCAATCCTGACGGAGATGGAGACAGTCCTCAAGGAACCGCCTGGACCCCAGAGCCTCCCGAGGCTCAGGGTCTCGGTGGCTCGTGAGGAGAAACCCCTTCACCATGCATCTTCAGCTGCCCCAACATCCCTTCGACAACAGAACCAGGTGACATTTTCTAAGTTTATTTAGCTGGGAGCGCCCCTCGGGCTGCATCATTCCCAGGCCGCGAGGGTCTGTCCCTGTGGCATGTATCCTTTTACATCTTGGCTTACTTTGGTGGGGGCGCCCCTCGGGCTGCACTATCCCCAAGCCACTCGGGTCCGGCCCAGTGGCATGTACTGTTCTTGTGTTTACCTAATTCCATTCGCTTTCCATGCATAGTCCATCTATGGTTATCACCTTCTTGACTGTCACCTACCACGGGAGCTACGCACTCTGGCACGGCGCCTGTGCTCGGGTCCATCCCTGTGGAGCCGAAAAATCTGAGTGGTCGAGCACTGGCTCGTGGCATGCCCGCGCACGTCACCTCACCAGGCCCTCAGTGCCTTTGCCTTCTTGCAGGGCAACCTGCGGCAGACCAGCAATCACCATGGCGATCTGTCTTTTCCCTCGTGCTGACCTGCAGGAACCTCCCGAGAATGATAGCGGGGGGTACCACGGGCTCCTCCTCCTTCTCCCATGCGATTCGCTTTCACGTTAAAAGGGGGGCTCCTGAGCATCGCGACTCAGTAGATCTTACTGGCTCTCCATCCCTCACCTCCTGGCCTTGACCACGGCATCGCGACCTAGCATACCAGTGGCGGCTGAGCTCCCTCGAGGGCCGGGACCTGAGGACGCAAAGCAGACGGAAGAGCGTGGAGAAGAGGGGGAGGCTTGCACGGGCCCAACCTAACTACCTCACAGCGGTCGACGCGCAAGTCTGGCGCAACACAAGGAGCCAGCTCAGGAATGCCAAGATAAGTCTCGTGACTAGATAGACCCAGCACTACAGCATCGGACCCTCACCTGTGGCAGCCTTGTTAAGGCAACACCGCCACCCTTTCCTGCTTCTCGGCAGTTGCTTAAGCGCTAAAGGGGACCTCTTGAGCATCGCGCCTCAGGAGCTCTTATTGGACCTCGGGCCGCTCACCTCCTGGCCTTGACCACGGCACCGCGACCTGGCATACCAGCGACGGCTGCAGCCTGCCTGGGGACCGGGGCCTGTCGGCGTAGAGCACCAGGTTGCCGAGGCGTTGGAAAGGGGGGACTGAGCTGAAACACGACATGCGCTCACCAATTTTTGCAATCAGGATAATATGAAAAAAAGACATTACAGATCCCTTACACGCCCCATGGGGTTCGTTTTGATTCCTCGCATGGAACAAAAGAGGGGAATCCCTAGGAGCCCTATCTACACGCGCCAGCGCAGCCAACGCCATCATCACCAGTGGGCCATGGGAGGCCGGCGCCAGCCCTATCCAGATCAGCGACGACCGGGCGCTGCGGCCTTGCTCCGAGCCCGACGAGAGCTCGGGGGCACGTACCTGTCGTTGCTCTTCTCCGGGGTCTCGTAAGGCTTGGGAGAGTCGCTGGACTCCCAAGCGCCACCGCTCCTGCCGGAGGAGCCACTGGAGAAGCCAACGGCGCACCCGGCGCTAGCTGCTGCACCGTCCCGATGACCCCCTCCGAGGCAGCACTCCAAGCGGCGGCATTCCGCGTCGAAGACCGTGAAGAACATCGTGGAGGCACCGTCGTACCTGAAGTGGATGGCTAGGGTGCCTTTCGCGCGGCAGACCCGGGCAACCTCGCCCCAGCCGCGGGTCAAGAAGATCTTGCCTGGGGAGACGGTTTCGACCTCCGCTCCAGTCGCCGGGGCGTCGTAGTCGGTGTTCTGCAGCCAAAGCTCCAGGGGGGCCCCTCGGCGGCATCTCGGCGGAGAAGAACTGCGGGAAGCGGATCCAGGTGCGCAGGGGCATCGCTGCCCACATCACGAGCTCGCGCGAGGAGTCGCGGCGGATCTGGCTGGGCGACGGCGCAGCGCCACCACGGCGCGGCGGCCACGGCCCCGCCGCGGGCGTCGGCGCTTGTCGCCTCCTCCTCTGGAGCCCTCAGCTTGGGCGTACAGAGGCAGCGGATACCCGGGAGGAGGCCGCTCGTACCAAGGCCTCGACACCTCTGGCCTCATGACCATGTCGCGGCGGTGTCTCGGCCTCTTCTTTGGCGGAAGTGGCCCGGGCTCGTCGCGGGGGGTTTTCCCTTTCTCTGCAGCTGAGAACCTTCCAATAGGCGCCATGGGGGTCGCTGCGAGCAATGAGGCGAGGAAGGAGAAGCGAGCAGGAAGAGATAAGCAACGGGGGTTATGTCCCCCCCCCCCCCCTCCACATTCATAGCAGGAGAAGGCCAACCGGAGATCCCCATTTTTTTGACTGTACAGAGTAGGGCAAAATCCCACTGCAATTTTTATATTATCAAAACAAGCAGAGTACAAACAAACAAGGCTTGAGAAAAGCCCATAAAAAAAGAAAAACTGGCCTGAAAAAGCTAAAAGAACTCAAAGAAACTAAAAAAACTAAAACTACAAGAGTTACAGGACAAGGGTGTCCAACCAGGAACAGAAAGAAACTGAAAACTTCTCCTTAATTCTGAATTTGAGTAGGTGTAGTTCTGTGAGGAAAATGAACTTCCATCTATCAATGCTGGTTGGAATGTGATTGAAACTCTTATCATTCCTGACTATCCAAATGGAGATCCCCATGATCACATGTAATGCTGATATTTCTCTGCATGTAGCAGGGACTCGTCAAGTCGGGCAGTTGCCGAGGTAGCATGGGGAAGTGGAGACGCCCACATCCAATCAATCGCCACGCGTCGACCAAGGCTGCAGGCTGTTGGGGCCCGCGGCGCTCCCCACTTGCCCCTTGGCTTCGCCTCGAAGCCAAGTCCGAGCGCGCCTTGGGCCCGGGGGCTACTGTCGGCGTCCTGGGAACGGGAGCCCCAGACTTGCTTGCCTGCGGCCCATGGTGTGGCTCCACCAGCGGCCCTGTACGGCCCATCTTCACCAGCAAACACTCAAGACCCTCTCTAGGGGCCAAGCCTCGTGAGGCGCACGACACAAGACCTCCTCGGGAGCGGCCTCACCAGGCTGGCTCGCGAGGGGCGGAGAGATCAAGGCACGGGACACCTCGCGAGGTTCCTGTGACACAGGCCACGACGACTGGAGCCATGCGGGCGCTAGCGAGCACAGTGTCCTCGTTTCCTCTTTGGTGCTAAAGGGGCAAGCGCAGGCGAGGAGTCCCGAGGCCTCAGGCAAAGGTTTCCATATCGGTGCAACGAAACCAAGACCAGCAGGACGGCAGGACGAAGGTCACCGTGGAGCCGAAGACGGTGTCACCACCAAAACCTTTGGCAGGCGAAGACCCCCTTTAGTCAGGATAACTTGTACTAGGTGTCTCCCTTCGAATTTGGTCGTTGTTGGCTCCCTTCCCGCTCAATATTTGGGGAGAGGACCAGGGCCTCTATAAATAGGACTAGCCACCACAGTAGGAGGCAACTCAGCCAGAATTGAAGATCATCCTCACCCATGCAAGTTCACCAAGCACAAGAACACCTCTCCTCAGGAGGCTGTTATTCCCGTTGTACTGTTCATCCTCAGCCCAAGAGGCAATCCACCACACTGGAGTAGGGTATTACACCACAACGGTGGCCGGAACCAGTATAAATCTCGTGTCTCTTGTGTTGTGGGTTCGTTGAGCTAGTCCTTGAGATTGCAGTGAGGCTGAGGGCATGATTAGGTAGGGGGAGATCTTTGTGCGCACCCTAGTGTTCGAACCTCAAAGGTTTTGCCAGAACCTGAAATCCGACAACAACCTTAATCTCATGGGCTTGGAAGTAGTAGCACAGTTTCCTTGAGGCCATCATGAGGCCAAAAATCAACTTTTGCACACCAGAGTACCTCGGTCTAGCCCCCTTTAACAAGGAGTTGACAAAGTACACTGGGTGCTGCACCAATTTCTTCCTTGTCGCATCCTTGGGGTCGTCCCTGCTGCCGTGCTCCTCTCTGCCCTGATCCTCATCCGGTCCTGCCGGGCTTTGATTATTCTCGGTTTCCTCTACTTCCCGCTGCGCCACTAGGGCTGCAGTTACCACTTGATTGGTTGCCGCCAAGTGTAGCAGCAACAGCTCTTGGGGTTTAGGAGCAACCAAAGTGGGCACTGAGGACAAGTAGGTCTTCAGATCCTGTAGTGTTGCATTTGCCTCTAGAGTCCACTTCATGGGCCCTGCCTTCTTTAAAATTTTAAAGAAAGGCAAGGCACGCTCGGTAGACTTGGAGATGAACCTGCTAAGCACGGCAATGCATCCTATCAGACGCCTCACATCTTTGACTGTCCTGGGTGCCTGGATCTGCTCAATAGCCTTGATCTTACCTGGATTAGCCTCGGACCGTCGATGGAACACAAAGAAACCAAGTAGCTTGCCAGAGGGAACGCCAAATACAAACTTCTCCGGGTTCAGCTTCAAGTTGATCTTACACAGATTTAGCAAATATCTCTTCCAAATCCTGATGAGGGTTAATTCGTCCTTGGTCTTGACCACAATATCATTCATATAAGCCTCAATATTTCTGCGCAACTGTGGTTCAAAACTGATTCAGACCACCCTTGCAAAAGTAAACCCGGCACTCTTTAACCCAAAAGGCATGCGCACAAAGCAGTACGTACCACATGGGGTGATGAACGAGGTCTTCTCTTCATCTTCCTTGGACATGAAGATATGATGATATCCAGAGTACGCATCCATAAAAGAGATCAAATCACAACCTGAAGTGGAGTCCACAATCTAGTCGATGCACGACAAAGGAAATGGATCCTTTGGGCAAGCCTTGTTGAGATCTGTGAAATCCACGCACAACCTCCATTTTCCGTTGGACTTGCGCACAACCACTGGGTTTGCTAACCATGTTGGGTGTAGTACTCCTCAGACCAAACCAGTTGCCTCAAGTTCTTTATCTCCTCGGCAATGAATTGATGCCGTTCGAAGGCCTGCTTCTGGAATTTTTGCTTGACGGGTCTGGCATTCGGACAGACAGCAAGTTGGTGCTCGATTACCTCCCTGGGAACACCGGGGATATCAGATGGTTGCTAGGCAAACACATCGATATTCGCCCACAGGAAGGCAACAAGCGTGCTCTCCTATTTGTCATCAAGGGTGGCGCTGATAGTGAAGGTACCATCAATGCCAGCCAGCCCTGCTGGGGCCTTCTTCACATGGGGTGTAGTACTTGGATCTCTTACTGCTGGAACTCTCCGGCAAGTCATCAACAGGTGCAGCGCACTCTGAAGAGGTATGCTCCCGGATTCCTTGCTGGTGTCCCTGCTATCCTTCTTCTTTCCTTTGCTCTCCTTGGCGGGAACTGCTGCTGTTTCCGTGGCCTATACCGCGACTGCATCCCAGTACATCCTATCCACGCAAATGATTGCGTCTTTCTCATTTGTCAGAATGTAAATGACCCCCACCGGCCCTGGCATCTTCAGGGTGTTGTAGGCATAGTGGGATGCCTCCATGAACTTTGCCAGAGCTGGGCATTCGAGGATCCCATTGTACGTCAAGGGGAGGTCGACCACATCACACACAATCTTCTCAGTCCTATAGTTCTACTCTCCTCCGAATGTCACTGGCAACGTAATCTTTCCCTTAGGATGACTCCTGTCGGGATTAACTCCTTGAAACATGCCAGTGGCCTTAAGCTCTTCCTCTGCTATCTGAAGCTTGTTGATAACATTTGGGGAAATCAGATTCAACCCGGCCCCGCCGTCAACTAGCATCTTTGTGACTTTGAGGTTGCGAATTGTCGAAGAGACCAACAACGGCAAACATCCTACTACAGTGGTGTGGTCAGGATGGTCCTCTTCGTCAAAGATGATGGGCGTGCGTGACCATTTGAGTGGCTTCCGAGACTCTGCTGCTGGCTCCGTGGCATTGACTTCACGCGCCCACCGTTTATGTTGGCAGTGGGAGGAGTCCAGAGATGCACCCCCGTCAATGCACAGGGCGTCAGTGGCCTTCTGGAATTCCTACTCGCTATTTTCCTCTTCATCCCCTCCATCACTCTCATCATTGAAAACATCTTTCTCTTGGCCCCTGGCGGGCTTTCCTTGGTTCCGAAAGGCCTTGCCGGGGTGATTTGCTTCACTGCCTCAGCCCTTCCCGCCAGTGCCGTTCTGCCTTTTTCCTTATCACGCTTCTCATATTCAGCCATCTACCTCTTGACAAGCTGCTCAACCTGATGAAACTCTTGGAGATCGTGGCCTTTGGTCCGATGGATCTTGCAGTACGGCCATCACCTTTCCCAGCCTTATCGGCAGCCGCAGCCTCCCGGCAGTCAGCGCATGCAGCAGCTTCCTTACCGGGGACCTTGGCCTTAGCCTTCTTGCCGGTACTAAGTGTGCCCGATCCTTCGACGGTCATCACCGCCTTATCCTTGCGCCTCTTGTTGTGCTTCTTATTCTTCTTCTTCTGACTGGTGGACTCATCGTCATCCTCTGAGTCGATGTCGATGCAATCTTCCTCCCCAGGAAGCTTTCTTCCCTCCTCCACCCGAGCGCACTTGTCCACCAAGGTGTAAAGCTCCTTCACAGTCTTGGGCAGCCGCACATTCATCTTAGAACGTACCCTGTGGTTACGCACATTCGATTGTAAGGCAGCTATCAGAGCTATTGGGTGGATACCTGGGATGTTTCTGTGGACTTTTCTGAATCTCTGCAAGTACTTCCGCAGAGTCTCACCTTCCTTCTGCCGGAGAAGTTGCAATTCGTTGGGTCACCCTGGTTCTTGGTGGCCGCCCGTGAAGGCGCCAATGAACTCATGGCACAAGTCAGCCCATGAGGAAATAGAGTTCTCCCGCAGATGCATTAGCCAAGACCTCACGTTGGACTTGAGTGCCAAAGGGAAGTAGTTGGCAAATAACTTCTCATCTCTTCCCCCGGCAGCTTGAACATCGATGGTGTAGATGCTCTAGAACTCTAACGGGTTTAGACTCCCATCGTACTTCTCGGGTGTCTCTGGCTTGAACGTGCGAGCGGATGGCCAACGGACTTGTCGTAGCTCACGAGTAAAGGCAAGGAACCTAGTCTCGAAAGGTAGGCACCCGCCCTCCTTGAGCGCAGGCTCGTTGACGTCGGGGCCATCGCACCCATCGATCCGACAGTGGTCATCGTGGCGTTGCTCGATGACGACGCGCGCGCCTCCCCTCGTCTGTCCTCTGGGGCTCGCCGTTGGCTTTTACATGCTCGAGGGTTGGAAGAGGCCGAGATGTTGTCGGTTTCTTGGTTTGGTAGTGCCCGCGCTGGTGGCCGTGGTGGGGACTGCACAGTGGGGGCAGCCCCTTCCGTACGTCCAGCGGCGCGAGCCGCCGTTGTCGCTTGGGGAGGCTGTGGGCGGGCCAGCTCGGTGTGGGCCCCCAGCCTCGGCAAAGCCAATCAGACTCTGAATGGTGGCTCTCCATTCATCCATCTAATCGGTTGCCGGTGGGAACCTTACCAATAGCTGGGCCCGCGCCACGGCTTCCATAGCAGTGCTTGGCATCGGAGATGATGACGTGGATCGCTCCACCACCCGGCTTCTGACAATGCCGGTGGCGACGACGTCATGCCCACACTGTTGCGAGCCAGTCACTTGGATGGCATGGTGGCGCAGTGAAGGCGCTTGTGGGCCAGTGGTTCCGTAGGGCGATGTGGCCGGGTTGGACCATTTCGGGGGAGGCATGTGCGTTGCGGTCGCGCCTGTGGCGGGTGTGGCCGAAGGGCGGCGATTTGCCCCAGAGCTAGTGCCACCACTGTGGATGTGCCCTTCGGCGAGGAGAGAGGGTGTAGGCAAAGTAACCCCCCTCCCCGTCCATACCTCCAAGAGCACGGCCGTTGGAGTGTTGTTGATGCTGCTCTCCTCCGGTGCCTCCCGCTCGTGCTTCGGCCGCAGGGGAGGTGGTGACAACGCTGCCTATGCCGACAGCGTCCCCCGCAGCGCCCGCATCCTCATGGGACTCCGCATTCCCCATGGCGTCAGTAGCCGCGGGTGGCGGAGCCTTCGAGGTGGATGGGTGAGCTACAGCACCGGGTTTCTTCTTGGGCGCCATAGTCGATGGAGCCGCAGATGGTGGAAATGGCGATCAAGACGACGCGCTGCTCACGCTTTCGGATTCACACAAGTGATCACCCTACCTGGCGCGCCAAACATGTCGTGGGAAACCATGGACACCTATGGGGCCATGAGCCCCTTTCTGGTTCGGCGGGGGGATGGCACATTGCACGAAGAGTGGAGGAGCGTGAGACAGCACGACAGAGATCATACGGGAAATTTTACCCAGGTTCGGGCTGTCGTGAGGCGTAGAACCCTACCCCTGCTTTGGTGGATTGATGGTGGACTATGGTGGAAAGCGCAGCGCTCTTGCCCGGCAGGGTTGCCTTGGGACGAGAACGGCTATGCGTGTATGAGTGTACAAGGGTACGAATCCTTTTTATGATTGCCATGGGCCTCCTTTTATAGATTAAGGGGTCGCCACAGTGGCAAATCAGTATTATGCACTCATTAGATAGCAAATAGTGCTATCATACCTAACTCGGCAGGCTAACAGAGCGCATTAAATGCGCCGCTCAATGTCACATCATAACTTGCCCGGCAAGCCCTGCCGGGCTGTTTCACCAGCTTTGCGCCTGCTCCCTTGACACGTCGCAGGACGGGTGTCGCTTGTAGGTATTTTCTGTAGGAAGTGGCTCCCATGTGGAACATAGCATCCACTTAGTCACTTTGGATCTTGACATCACACTGATCGATGGCGTGCATCGTGATGAGGTGGTGCGGTGGAGTCTTGACGGGGTGTCGTGCTTTCGCAGGCCCCGGCAGGCCTGCCGGGACGGTCTTGGGGATCGCTGCCAGGACGATCCTCGTCCTTGCCAGACTCGTCTACCCGACAAGGGAGGTTTTTCCCTTGACAGCATCTTGCTTATCTGGCTTCAACTTGGCCATCTTGATCTGTGCATGGATCGTCTGAGGGAATCAATCCATCATGCTTGGGTTGATCATGGTGTTGTGAACTTGACCTCATGCCTGTGCACAGTCCGGGCAACGGACCCATGGTTTGTTGCGCCAACACTTTGCCTGGTTGCTGCCTTAGGCAAGTTGCTAGGAGTGCTTCAGCTACCCTCATCATAGTTGTTCTCAGGACTAGTGTCTGCACTGAGACTTGCTTGCTCTTCTAACCTATTCTGACTGTCACTGCCCTCTGACATAGCTGAAACTAAACCTCTAAATAGTTGGGTGTAGATAAAGTGGATGAGCATTACAAAGTACAACTTATTTTGAAAAATATTAAGAGAAAAACTTAACTTTAGTTTTCTGTATAAGGCATTTCGGAGCTACCGATTTGACAAACTTGGTGAAAGGAAGCACTGGTCAGAGTCTAAACATGCAGTTTCGGTCAGATCAAAATGCAGTTCGGTGACTCCGAGATGCTAGGGTCGCGCCGATCAGTACACTTCGGTCAGACCGAGTTGTACTTGTGCAATGGCCAGGGCCAGTCGGTGTGACCGAGATCCTCAGATTGGTCGGTCCGAGATGAGTTTGGTCGGAAACCTAACCCTAAGTTTTTGCATCAAATCTATTCTATGGAATTCTTTTGGTGGATAGATCAATCTCATACGTGGGAAGAACATGGGCATTAAACTTTCTACAAGAATCGGAGTTATGGAAAGCACAAAGGGTCAAATCCGTACCCTAACTTGGCGACAGACTTGCTACGGCGGCAACGGTGGTGAGGATTCCATTAACGGTGGTGGAGACCAGCGGCGGAGGCGCACTGGTGAAACATCGATGATCCAGAGACCTAGAGGCAGAGTGCTAGGGAGGCGCAGATGAAATTGTTTGAAGAAATTTCCAAACTTCGAGCCGTGGTATATATACCCAGTCAGTGTGACCGAGTGGAACGACTCGGTGACACCGAGATGCAAAACTAATAGCAGTTACTACAACTCGGTGTGACCGAATGGTTCTAATCGGTTGCACCGAGATGAAATCTAGATCAACTTAATGATTTTGGTGAGACCAAGGTGGATAGGTTGGTCTGAATGAAAATCAATAATAGGTTTTGGAAGTTAAGCCCTTGACGGATCGGTGACTCCGAGTGCTCCTCACCCGGAGGGTCCGAATTCGACTTGTTCAAACTTTGTGATGTAGCATGAATAGACTTTGAGACGAGAAAAAGCATGAATAGCTTGAGGGAGTACTTAGGCATTCTTGTCCATCCATTTCGAAAAAAGAAAAACCAAACAACCAAAGCAACAAATGGATGTCCTCGAATGGAGAAAATTATGAAACCAACATGCTCACATAATAAGATAGCAAATAAAACATGTGGCAAAGCATGCACATACACTCTAGCATCTATCAAGCAATTGGCGATGACTAGGTCATCTATATATGAGTATATTGACTTAGGAGTCAAATGAGAACATTTGATCAAAGGTCATACTCATCTTTTAAGAATAAGTGTGGTTACCACTTTTACATAAAGCATTGTTGTGTTCACATCATTTGAGTTGCTTTTGCTCATTTCTTAGAGAAAAGTTCCCCTAGATGTGATATCCCCCCTTAGAGGGATGAACTAACCTTGGGTTTTGTCGATGATGACTTCATGTAGGTGTTGAAGATGTGGATACTCAATGTTGATGTAGATCGTTTGGAGCAATCCATTGGAGTGGGTTGCACTTTCAATACCTACATGGGTTATTCCCACAAGGAACATGCGAGAATATCCATAGACATAGATTGAAACACACAGATGATGAGGTCCATGAAAGCATTAGGTTACCTTGTCCCTTGTCTTGCCTACAAGAGGGTTTGTGACTCCATGAACTAGTGCAACATATGGAAGTTGATTGCACATGTCCTTGCCAAAATGAATATGAGTGAAATATGTTGGCGGAGTCACCCTCAAGAACACTCTAGTTCTTCTTTGGGATCCACATCAACTTGATTCGAATCCTTGGAGTGGTAGTCGTACTTGATGAAGTGGAACTTGATGTAGTCCTGGGAACCCACTTGACCATGGCCTTAGGAGCTTCTTCAAATGAATCAATCTCTTCTTGAAGCTTGTCCTTGCCTTTTGGCTTGTGGTCTTGTGGGGGAAGATAATCTTGGGCTTGTGTCCCCTCAAAAGAAGTGGGGTCATACTTCTCTTGTTCAGGAACAAACTTCGTCTTGGGTTATTGATCTTCTTCCCACTCAACTCCATTGGCATTGAACTTTCGTTCAAATCCAACACCTTGATTCTTCCGGTGCCTTCCTTCCTTGCGTACAACTTCCTCGAATTGTTTACTCCCGGCAAGGCTCTTGTAAACACCTTTCTCTATAATTCCCTTCGATAAGCTATTTTCTTTCTCAAGTGTAACTTGGCTAAGAGAATCATTAGTGGAATCAAGAGAAGTACTAGAAGCAACAATATTGGATTTAGCATGATTATTGTTAATACTTGAAGAAGAATCTTTCTTGCTCTTCTTGCTATATTTTACTTGTGGCATATAAGTAGAAAAGAGTAAATGCTTGGCAATGTAACAAGAACTCTTCTTTCGAAGATCATCATTGATAGCTTTTAGGAACCCATGCTCTTGCTCTAAATTTAGCTTCTCATGAGTCCTTAGGAGCTCTCTATGATCCTCTAGAGTTGTTTCATGAGCTAACTTAAGAGTGTTTAGTTCTTTAGTTAGATGCTCAATCTCCTTCTTATCATTGTCATTCGTTTCATCTTGATTAGCATGATTAATAGCAATTTCATCATAGTTTTCATCACTAGTGTTGTCAACAAGTAAATCATCATTACCTAGCAAATCATCTTCATCACTATTGAAAGCAAAATACTCGGGGTGTGATACCTTAGGGCCTTTAGCCATGAAGCATCTTCCAACTCCTTCATTTGGTGAGTCAAATATGTTGTAGGAGTTGGATGACACAAGTGCAAGACTGGCAACACCTTCATCCGGAGTATAGTCAGAGTGATAACTTCTTTCAGAGTAGTTGTCGGAGTCGGAACCGGATACCCATTGACCAATTGAGCTTGATGTCTTCGTCTTGTGTAGATCTTTGATGACTTTTCCTTCCTTTCCTAATCCTTGCTTCTACAAGAGGGACTTCATTCATAACGATCATCTCTACGCCTTCTCTCTCTTGGTGGCGATTCATCTCTACTACTTCTCCTTCTTGGTAAATCTTCTCTTTTCTTGTGGGGAGCCGTATACTCATTTGAGTAGTATCCGTGTCTTCCACAATTGTAGCAATTGCGATCACGACTAGAAGATCTTTTGTCATTGTAGAACCTTGACTTGGAACTTCTCTCTTTGCTTCTATTCTTGTAAAATTTGTTGAAGTTCTTCACCATTAAGCTCAATTCTTCATTGAAGACTTGTTTCTCACTTGATGTTGTAGGAGCATCACATGAAGCTTTATAAGCACCACTTGACTTGTTGTGGATCTCCTCCTTATCCTTGAGTGACATCTCATGAGCAACAATTCTACCAATGACTTCCGTTGGCTTGAGATCTTTGTAGTTTCGAATCATTTGGATCGATGTGCACATGGTATCATATTTTCCATCCAAGGCTCTTAGGATCTTCCTGATGATGAATTTTTCGGTCATCTATTCGCTTCCTAAGCCGGCAATCTCATTTGTGATGAGAGCAAGCCTAGAGTACATTTCGGCGACTCCTTCACCATCCTTCATTTTGAACTTGTCAAGTTGACTTTGAAGCACATCCAATTTGGATTCCTTGACGGACTCGGTACCTTCGTGCATATCAACCAAGGTATCCCAAATTTCCTTTGTTTTCTCAAGGCGGCTGATTTTTTTGAATTCTTCGAGGCACAATCCGTTGAAGAGAATAGCGCAAGCTTGAGCATTGTATTGCAACATCTTCAATTCTTCCGTGGACGCTTCACGATCCGGTTCTCTTACATCCTTGAAGTATTCACCTTGCAAGCCAATTCACACAATAGCCCAAACAGGGGGGGGGGTTATGACCAACAATATGCATTTTCATCTTATGCTTCCAACTAGCAAATTTAGTACCATCAAAGTAAGGACCTCTACGGAGATAATTTCCCTCGCTAGACGCCATACTCTCCTAGGTTGTGAAGCCAAGGCTATGATCACCAAAGCTAAGGAAATCAAGGCAAATGGAGACCAAAGCTCTGATACCACTTGTAGGATCGAAAGTAGGTCTAGAGGGGGATGCTTAGACTACTTGACCAAATAAAAATCTAACCTTTTCCCAATTTCAATTGTTTGCTGATTTTAGCAACTAGTACAAGTCAAGCAATCAACATACACATGCAATTCTAAGAGTGTAGCAGTGGAAAGTGAAACATTACATTTGAAGGTAAAGGGAAGGGTTTGGAGAAGGCAAACACAATGTAGACACGGAGATTTTTGGCGTGGTTTCGATAGGTGGTGCTATCATACATCCACGTTGATGGAGACTTCAACCCACGTAGGGTAACGGTTGCACGAGTCCATGGAGGGCTCCACCCACGAAGGGTCCACGAAGAAGCAACCATGTCTATCCCACCATGGCCATCGCCCACAAAGGACTTGCCTCACTCGGGTAGATCTTCACGAAGTAGGCGATCCCCTTGCCCTTACTAACTCCTTGGTTCAACTCCACAATCTTGTCGGAGGCTCCCAACCGACACCTAACCAATCTAGGTGACACCACTCTCCAAAAGGTAATATATGGTGTGTTGATGATGAACTCCTTGCTCTTGTGCTTCAAATGATAGTCTCCCCAACACTCGACTCTCTCTCACAGATTTAGATATGGTGGAAAGAAGATTTTAGTGGAAAGCAACTTGGGGAAGGCTAGAGATCAAGATTCTTGTGGTAGGATTGGTATATCTTGGTCTCAACACATGAGTAGGCGGTTCTCTCTCAGAAAATATGTAGTGGAAGTGTAGGCATGTTCTGATGGCTCTCTCTCAGATGGAGATGGGGATGGATGGGTATATATAGCCTCCACAAGAAATCCAACCGTTACACACATTTGACCCAACTCGTTCAGACCGAATAGAAGAACTCGGTGAGACTGATTCAGTTCAAAATGTGAACATTAGGAATCTCGGTGGGACCGACTGGAACAACTCGATGGGACCGATGTGCTAGGGCTAGGGCAGAACCTTATCTCGGTGAAGCCGATTGCTTGAACTTGGTGAGACTGATTTTAGCAAATAGCAAACAGAGAGTTGTTCAAGCAAACTCGGTGGGACCGATCGCTCATTTTGCTGGGACCCAAAGTTACGAAGGGAAACAGAGAGTTTGCAGGGCCATCTTGGTGAGACCGAGATCTGTATCGGTGTGATCAAACTGTTAGGGTTTCTGGCAGTGGCTATGTAAAATGAACTCGGTGGTGCCGGATAGATCAAATCGGTGGGGCCGAGTTTGACTTTGAGTTTCGGACATATTTGGAATGAGAAAGTGCATGATGGTTTTGGAGCAATATCACTAAGCACTTTGAGCAAGTAGACCATTAAGCAACACCTCATCCCCTTTTAATAGTATCGGCTTTCCTATGGACTCAGTGTGATCTTGGATCACTAAAATATAAAAGAAGAGTCTTGAGATTTTGCCAATCTTGGTCCTTAGCATTTTGAGGGGTCCACATCTCTAGTCCATGCAATGCGAATCGTTGGACTTTATGAAATATTTAACTCGAACGGATATTAGTTCAATGAGATATATGTTGTTATGAATTAGCAAAACCACCCGGGGATTAGTTGCACTTTCAGTATCCTCCTTTTTGGTAATTGATGACAACATATAGATCAAAGCTTCGACAAATGATAATATGAACGAAATGCATCGTCGCTTTGGGAGAAAGGTCTCCTTTGCCTTTGTTGCTTATACCTGGAGCAATGGGCAAGCTGAGAGGATGAATGCTAAAGTGATGTGTGGGCATAAGATGAGAACCTTTGATAAGTTGCAGAAATGCGGCAGACGCTGGATTGATGAGCTGTCGGTGGTTCTTTGGTCCCTCCGGACGACACCAAATTGAGCTACTAGCCAGATTCCCTTCTCCCTAGTATGTGGGGTGAAAGCAGTGCTCCCACCTCACTCATATACGGGTCACCTCGAGTACTTGCCTACGACGATGTAGAGCAAGAGCAGCTTCTGCATCACAATGTTGTGCTCCTCGAGGAAGATCGTATCTGGGCCGCTGTGCGTGCTGCATGCTACCGGCAAGCCCTATGCCACTATCATAGCCATTGGATTCATTCCCGAAGCCTTGACGGCGAAGGGTTCCAACAAGTTGATAGCAAAGTGGGAAGGCCCTTTGTCGGTGTTAAATCTGGCATATCTCGTAGTAGGTGTCCTAAGCTAGGCGTCTTGGAGCGATGGTAACATGGATACGGGATTTTACCTAGGTTCGGGCCCTCTTGATGGAGGTAAAACCCTACGTCCTGTTTTTGATTGTATTCATATGGGGTGTAGTACAGAGTACATGTATCTACCACAAGATTGTTCTAATGAATATTAGATATCTATTGACTAGCCTGGCCTCAGTTTATATAACACACTAGAGGCCTAGGGTTTAGAGGAGTCCTTGTCTTGGGCACCAAGTCTTGTGGAATCCTCCTTGTATGCGGCATGGGTTGCCCGATGTGGCCTATAAGTGAACCGCCATGGGGGTCCTCGGCCCGATCCAGCTGGTCAGGAGACGACGTGGTGAGTACCCCCTAGTCTAGGACACCGTCAGTAGCCCCTTGAACCGGTCTTCAAGTTGAGGACGCTCCTCATTCTTCCGAACTATTCTTCATCTTCGGTCGTTGGTCTTGAAAAGTGGTTCAACAAATCTTCTCATCTTCGATCTTGAGGATCACTAAAGTGAATCCGAAGAGTTTACACGTCCGGTATGCGAGGAGCCCCGTTAAGTTTTCGGCCTTTAGCAATGCATTTTTATTTTTTATGCCACACCTCGGGTTTGAAGTTGTTCCCATGCGGCGGTGTCCTCTTGCGTCCGAGCTCCAAGGCCGGACTACATCCGAGGTATCTTTGGCAGCCGAACACCAACGCTGGATCGTTTCCGAGCTCCAATGGCGGAATGTATCCGAGCTCCAATGCCGGATTGTATCCAAAGTGTAATAGATTCCCTCATGTTTCAAAAAGTTTGAAGGAGGTTACCCGAGCTTAACGCTAAAAAATTTCTCTGTGGAGCCAGCCGCTCGCAGCCGAGTTTTGTGCCGGACTACTTCCGAGGTGATGCACCACCTCGGGCTTGGGCCGATTGTTTGCAGATTTTATTTCCGATTGATACAATTTATTTACTGACGAGATATATAGCCAGTAGCCCTCAAGGTGTGTGTCTGCCCAAAATCCAAGATGCACATTGGAGGAGATAGTGATCAGTGGACGGGCCCTTGAGAGAGGGTTTTGAGAAGTTGTCGTAATATATTAGCTTGATGCCGGAAAATTTCCAGATGATACCTATTATTGTCCGAAGACGTGTTTCCCCATAGTTCGGTCAAGCCGAACACTAAGCACTTTGAATTTTCTGTATTGAATAGGTGTCAGGACCCCGATTCCAAGTCACATCGACCTAGCTGGTAACACCTCATATCACTTTGCGGCCTCACACACGGTATTCCCACGGGTGTCGCCTTACCATGGCCCGGGACCGTTTGCGTCTTTTGGCTCACGTATATGATAGTGTCGCTAGCATCCATATGACAGAGAACCCGGGCCGACATGGCTAGTCGTGAACCCAAAGCGGCACTAACCTATGGGGACAGGCATACATGAAACACTTCGAGCATGTCGGTCATCAACGTATGAATTCGGGCTGTAGGCTGGGCTATCAGGACTCGGTATTCGGGCTGTAGCAAGCTAGGCAGGACTCGAATACCATCGCGTGACATTTCCCGAAGGACAGACATAGGAGAGAAATGAATCACATGCCGCCGATCAAGTGTCCAAGCAGTAGTCTTTGGGCTAGCAGGACTCCGTGAACCGGGCAGTAGCGGACTACTATCGCCGTAAGCACGAGGCTACATTTCCCCATATGAGAGGCTGCCAAGGATAAACAACTAGTTTGTCGGATCCCACTCATACCAAGCATTTCAATCATACACATAATATGCCCGATATGAGTAAATACAACAAGGCATCACAACAAAACTCTACAACTCAAGTACTTTATTTAAGAGGCTCGAGGAGCCATACATAACATATCCATACAGGTAGGGGTCACATGACCCAACACTCAAGTCATACAATCATACAAGCACATGCGAAGCAAACTAGTCTCGAGTCTGCACTCTAGAAAGAAAGAAAGCTTGTTGGAGCCTCTCTATCTACAATGGCCCTTCACAAGTCTTAGATCGCCACACGGGTGGCTAGTTCACTCGTCAAGTCAACATCTACATAGAACCCGTCGGAGGGTAGTATAGTCCTCTGAAAAATATTGATTAAGCAAACATGAGTACAAAAGTACTCAGCAAGTCTTACCACGTAATCCTATCATACATGCACATTCTCAAGGAAGGAGGTGGAGTTATTTGCAGCAAGCCAGCTTTGACTCTTGGCTAAGCTATCCTCGTAACACCACTTTGTAAAGCATTTTGTCGCACACGAGTCCACTAATCACCATCACAATACTCCACCGTGGATCCTCTCTCATCCCCGAGAGGGCCATCCACGATACTCACACTTATCTTGAGGCTTTTAGTAGTATCCATTTACTTGTCTATGAACTGATATAGGTAACCCAGAAGTCCTTCTCCGTGGACACGGCTATTCAATAGATCATATTTAACCCTGCAGGGTATACTTCTTCACACGCTCTCACCACTTATAAATCGTTTACACGACATGTACTGCAACCTTCAAGCGGAAGCCCAACGTGGGTGTCGGCCACAGCCTACCTAAACACTCAAGTCCCTAGTCCAGGTTTATCGCCTATCCGGGTTCCATCTGCAGGAGTCCGCCGAGGTTTCCCATACAGCCCCGAACGATGTGTGCAGGGTTCCCGAGATACCAAACGGGCACTTTCGGTACACGAACCACGGTGCCTACCGCAACACAACCCACCCCTAAGGTCAGCGCTATGCGGCCCCAAATGCTACAAACACGAAACTACTTGCAACTCCCGGACTATGAACAGGGGTGGTTAAGAAGCCAAGAGGGTCAATTAAGGATCCCAATGTGTGGTAGTAACTGTTTCATGGATCACAAACACAGATCTCAGTTCTTAAGTTCGGCTTCAATGAAACAACCCACCATGTACTCCTACATGGCCTCTCATCGATACCTTTACCAAATCGTGTTCAACACTTTCACTCTCGAACCAACACAACCTTTCACTCCAGTTCATCATCCCGATGAGCCAGACCTGACACAACTCTAAGCATAGCAAGCATAGCATGGTAGGAATCACAAACATGGCTCAATCAACTCCTACACATACTAGTGGGTTTCATCTAGTTACTGTGGCAATGACAGGTCATGCAAAGGAAGTGGGTTCAACTACCGCAGCACACAACAGTTGAATCGCGTTGTCTTAATGCAGATGCGAGAGCGAAGCGAGAACATGGGTTTGTATCGAATGATCAATGAATTGCTTGCCCGATGGAACTGGGTGAGAACGCCCTTGGATGGGTAGTCGAGGTTATCTTGAGGCGTAACCTATCATGAAAGCACACGAAATAAACACACAAGACAATATGCAACAATATGATGCATGCTATGACATGGCAATATGGATGTGTGTTGGCCTAATGCAAGTTGAAAGAATAGGGATGAACTCATTTGAATCAAGGATTCAAATGATAGCTCATTGAGTTAGTCCTAATGGTGCAATATCTTATTCTGGTTATTCAGCATAGTTAACTTGTTTTAACATGCATGAAACCTGTACCAATGGATAGAGTGTATTTTTCTGATAATTTTCATATATAAATCTTTGCATTTGGAGTTATAGATAAAAGTTATAAGCATTTGAAATTTGAATTATATTCGGAATTTACTATATCAAAATAAATCCAGAATTTGAATTAATCGCGCCATGAGGTCAGCGTGACGTCAGGGGTCAACGGGGTCGTCCAGGTCAAACTGACCAGTGGGACCCGCATGTCAGGGTTAGTTTAACTAATTAACTTAATTAGAACTAATCCTAATTAGTTAACCGGGGTCCACCTGTCATTGACTCAGAGCAGTCAACAGGGCCACAGTCAGTGGTCAGTGGTCAACTCGCCGGCGTCTAGCCGCCGGCGAGGCCAGGCGCGGCGGAGCAGAGTGCTTTTGCACATTCCGGCCACCAAATGGGGCGCGGAAGGCATCTACGTGGAGCTGGAGATGAACCGCAGCGTTTGGTGGGGCTAGTTGGGGTCGGGGTGACCGGAGTTGGCACCGGCGACGAGTTTGGCGGCGGCCGGGGCTCGGGTGATCTCGAACTAGTTGCTAGGGGGCAAGGTGAGGCGCGTGGAGTGCAGTGTTAGACCCAACGCAACTCGGTGAGTGCGATGGACACGGTGGCGTGGCCGTTGGGTGGCCGGAGCCTCGTCGGCGACGAGCTCCGCGGCGGTGCGTTCGGGCGAGCTACGTGTGCTCGTTGTGGTGCACGAGGAAGAGAATGGAGAGGATGGGGAGGTAGCCAGGCTCACAGTGGTCACGTAGAGAGCCTCGTTGGGGTCGGAGATGATCTGATGCGGCGGCGACGGCGAAGGGGATCTCCGGCGGCTTCGAGCTCGGTCGAGGTCGGTGAGCTAGGTTCGGGGTGCTTGGAGCGAACGGGATTCAGCTAGCTAGGGGTAGTGGAGTGCGGCGGAGCTCCTGGACATGGTGGGGAGGAGCATGGACGGCGGGGAGCACGACTTCGGCGGTGGCGCGTCGGCGATGGCGGCGCCGGCCAGGTTGGGGAGAGCGAGAGAGGAGGCAGGGGAGAGTGGCGTGTCCAGGGGTCGGGCGACGACGTGGAGGCCGTCCAGCAGCGAGGCGGCGAGGAGGTGAAGCGGCGGCGGCCAGCTGCGTGGCGCCCCGAGCTCGCCGTCGGGCACCAGTTGCTGCTGCTGGCGAGCCAAGCAGCTCATTGGCCAGGCTGCTTGGGCTGGGCAGGCAGGTGGGCGAACACAGCGACAGTAAGGTTTTTTCATTTTTAGTCTTTTCTAATTTCTGAACTTTGTGGGGTTTTTTAAAATACCAAAACTATTTTAAAAATCACCAAAATGCTCCTGGTCACTTGTTGGAATATTCCCAACATGAAACATTTTGGTTTGACAATTTTGAACATTTAAAATATTTTATATAATTAAAATGCTCAAGTTCAAAACTTGTGGATTAATCCTAGAACCCTTAGATGACCTAGAAAATGGTACACCTTCTTTGACATGGGTTCTGAACCAAAGTAAAGAGGATGAACATTTTGAAGGGCATTTCGGATTCATTGAAATAAATTTTAGTAAACCCTAGTTGAATTAAGGGGGGGGGGGGTGTTCTGGGGTTTCCTGCCTTCCCCATTTCAAAATTAAATGGAATTTAAACATGATGCACACCCTAATGCATGGTCTAACTGGGATGTGACAACTCACCCCTACTCAAAAGAATCTCGTCCCGAGATTTAGGATCTGTTGCGAAAAAGGTGGGATACTCAAGTCGAAGACGATCCTCCCTTTCCCAAGTTGCTTCTTGCTCGGAATGGTTTGACCATTGAACCTTTAGAAACTTGATATTCCGACGTCGAGTGGTACGCTCGGCTTGATCGAGGATACGAACGGGATATTCTCGATAGGTGAGGTTATCTTGGAGATCAAGCGTTTCGTGGTCTACTCCACGGATAGGATCCGAGAAGCAACGCCTGAGTTGGGAAACGTGGAAGACATCATGGACTCTGGAAAGATGCGGAGGTAGTTCCAATTGGTAGGCAACTTCTCCTTGTTTGGCAAGAATGCGAAAGGGTCCAATGTAACGAGGAGCCAACTTGCCTTTGATATCAAACGATGGGTTCCTTTAAAGGAGTAACCGAAGGTAAGCCTTCTCGCCAATTTCATAAGTCATAGGCTTATGCTTGCGGTCATATTGGCTCTTTTGACGAGATTGGGCTGTTTTCAATTTCTCACGAATGATGCGAACCTGCTCTTCTGCTTCCTGGATCATGTCCGGGCCAAAGAGTTGTCTCTCCCCGGTTTCTGACCAGTTAAGAGGCGTTCGACATTTCCGTCCATAAAGAACTTCGAAAGGGGCTTTGCCCAAGCTGGCTTGATAGCTATTGTTATAAGCGAACTCGGCGAATGGAAGGCATTTTTCCCAATTCATGCCGAAAGAGATGACAGAAGCTCGAAGCATATCCTCTAGGATTTGATTGACTCGTTCTACTTGACCACTTGATTGGGGATGGAAAGCGGTGCTAAAGGAGAGACGAGTTCCCATAGCGTTTGGAAACTTTCCCAAAATCGGAGGTGAAGAGACTTCCACGGTCTGAGTTAATTTCAATGGAACACCATGAAGAGACACTATTCGAGAGATGTACAAATCAGCTAGCTGGCTAGCGGTTATACTCTCACGAACAGGTAGGAAGTGGGCTACTTTGGAAAGACGATCAACAACAACGAAGATAGCGTTATTCCTCTCTTGGTCCTGGGAAACCCGTAATGAAGTCCATACCGATTTTATCCCATTTCCATTCAGGAATTTCCAAAGGTTGAAGGGTACCAGCAGGCCGTTGATGCTCTGCTTTAACTCGACGACAGACGTCGCAATTAGCAATGTATTGAGCGATTTCTCTCTTCATCCTAGTCCACCAAAACCTCTGGCGTAGATCTTGATACATTTTAGTACTACCAGGATGAATGGTGAGAGGAGAGTCATGAGCTTCTTTAATGATCAATTGCCGTAGCTGTTGTTTCTTGGGAACCACTAAGCGGTTATCAAAGAAGACAACACCTCGTTCATCTATGGAGAAACATTTAGCAGCTCCGCTAGCGATGTTCTCCTTGATCCGAGATATCCCTCTGTCATACTGCTGAGCAGCTATGATTCGATCCGTAAGATCAGGTTTCGCCACCAGGGTGGAGAGGAATCCTCGAGGAACAATGTGAAGATTAAGCTTACAAAATTCCTCGTGGAGAATTGGTTGACTTTGTTGTAACATCAGATTGTTACAATAAGATTTGCGACTTAGTGCGTCAGCCATGACATTGGCCTTGCCTGGGGTGTAAGATATTCCTAAGTCGAAATCTGTAATCAACTCGACCCAACGTCTTTGCCTGAGATTCAAATCCGGTTGGGTCAAGATATATTTCAGACTTTGGTGATCGGTGTAGATTTCTAACGATTACCCGAAGGTAATGTCGCCAGGTTTTGAGTGCATGAACCACTGCTGCAAGCTCTAGATCGTGTGTGGGGTAGTTATCCTCATGTGGACGCAACTGTCGAGAGGCGTAGGCAATCACATGACGATCTTGCATGAGTATGCAACCTAGTCCTTGTCGCGAGGCGTCGCAATAGATAATAAAGTCCTTAGAGAAATCTGGTGGAACAAGTACGGGAGCAGATGTCGAGCCTTTTCAGTTCTGAAAGCTGAACTCGCACTGTGGCGTCCATTCGAACTTCTTATCTTTCTTGAGGAGTTCGGTTAGAGGTTTAGCAACTTTAGAGAAATTCTCGATGAAGCGGCGGCAATAGCTCGCTAAACCGAGGAAACTCCGAACTTGCTTGACCGATTCAGGTGGAGTCCAATCAAGGACGGCTTGAACTCGCTCGGGATTGACAGCAATGCCCTTACCAGAGATTACATGTCCTAGATAGGTCACTTCTGGTAACCAGAATTCACATTTAGAGAATTTGGCATAAAGGCGGTGCTCTCGAAGTTTCATCAATACTAGCCTTAGGTGTTCGGCATGTTCTTCCTCATTCTTGGAGTAGATGAGTATATCATCGAGGTATACCACGACGAATTTATCCAAGTACTCCATGAAGATTGAGTTCATTAACCGAGAGAAGGTGGTGGAGCATTGGTTAATCCGAAGGACATGACGGTGTACTCGTATTGGCCATAACGAGTGACAAAGGCCGTTTAGGAATGTCCCGTTCTTGATTTTGATTTGATGGTAGCCCAACCTCAAATCCATCTTGAAAAGATCGAGGATCCAGCGAGCTGATCATACGTGTCGTTGATCCCGGGAGCGGATACTTGTTCTTGATAGTGACCAAATTGACAGTGTCGGTAATCTACAACCATCCGATCCGTACCATCCTTCTTCTTGACGAAGAGGACGGGCAAGCCCATGGAGATGAACTAGGACGGATGAAACCCTTTGCAAGGACTCATCGAGTTGTTTCTTAAGTTCAGCTAGTTCTAGGGTGCCATCTTATAAGGTCTTCTAGAGATTGGGACGGTTCCGGAATAAGATCTATCACGAACTCGACATCCTGTCGGGTGGAACACTGGCAGTTCTTCGAAAGACATCCGGGAAATCACGGACTACCGGAATATCTTCGAGGTCTGGAAGGGGGTTGGCATTTAAGGAGTAAAGCTGGCGCTTAGACACTCGGGTTAAGACATCCACTGTTTTGCCCGAAGGATGGGTGAGTTGAACAGTTCTAGTAGAGCAATCAATCTTAGCATAATGGGATGACATCCAGTCCATACCCAAGATGATGTTTATGTCCGAGGACTTAAGAGCTATTAGAGATGCAAGAAAGACTAATCTGTCGACAAGAATTTCATTCCCATGACTTATTCTAGAGGTTTGCCATCTAGAACCGGGAGTTTGAATTTCCATGGAGGTAGGCATGTCACGAATGTGGTGTTGTGCAATCGAGCATAGCTCTCGAAATAAATGAATGAGATGCTCCAAAGATCAAAAGAACAGTTGCGGATGGCAATTAACAAGAAGCGTGCATCGAGGACGGCGTTGGGATCCTCATAGGTTTCTTCAGCGAGACATAGTTGACATGGCCACGGCGGTGGCAACTGGTTTAGCATAGGGCACCTTTCCTGCTGGCTTGCCGCGCCAATGACTTTCCAGCTTGATTGGGGTTGTTCTGGGACACTCTCGGATATAGTGGCCTGTCTCTCCACACTTGAAGCAAGTTATCACATTTGGGCGTGGAGCAGCATTAGCAGTTGGACCTCCATAAGTCTTGGGTGGAAAATACGGTTGGTTGGGGCGGGCGCCTCGAAGGATGGCCTCGGGGTGTACCTAGGTGGTAGAGCAGTATTTGGAACCCAAACCCGCGCTTCGGGATCGAGCGGATGACGATCGAGTCACGGATGTGCTTGCGTGAAGCCTCAAAATCAGTCTGCCCAGTTTCGGCGCTGATAGCCTTATTGACTAGCTTCGGGAAAGAGGTACACTCATGCAGACGGAGATCTCGGCGTAGCTCAGGGCTAAGTCCCTTGCGGAACCTTGCCTGCTTCTTTGCATCGGTAGAAACTTCTTCGGGAGCATAACATGCTAACCTCCCAAATTCACGGTCAGAGGCATCCACTGTCAGCCTACCTTGGGTGAAACTGCAGAATTCCTCACGTTTGCGGTCCATAAGACCTTCTGGAATATGGTGCTCACGGAAGGCGGCACTGAATTCATCCCAAGTTGTAACTTGTCCAACCGGACGCATAGCCTCATAATTTTCCCACCAGAGACTAGCAGGGCCTTCCAGATGATAGGCGGCAAAGGTAACCTTGTCAGCCTCAGCCACGTTGGCGGAACGCAGCTTGTGGTGGATGCTGCGGAGCCAATCATCCGCGTCGAGTGGCTCGACGGAATATTTGAATTTTGGGGGATATAGCTTGACGAAATCGTTGAGTGAAACCACATCGTTTCTTGGCTGGCGTGCTGTGTTTTGCTCAATCCGCTCCAATAAGCGGTTGGTTTCACGCTTATTGCGTTCTGCTTCCAGCATCACCTCGGCCAAAGATGGCGGTTGCGGCAGATCCACATTTCTGGCTGCACTGGCTTCTCCCTGCTCTGGAGCGGCAGGAGTGTTGCGAGTGTTGACCATCCTGGGAGACAAAGCAAAGGTTTAAACCAGGATGGCAGAATTTAACAAGGAAGTGCGGAAGGTAATGGATAGCATGGAATGCAAAGATGTTCATCCGTATGACATGGTAATATAAAACTGCCATATATATATATACCAACGGTCATACACACCATTCATAGTTTAGTACAAGCCTGACGGAGTACAACTATAAGGAAAGGCGTTACATCTCATCGGAAGCATCCCAACTTCTATACATTATTTTTCTACACTTCCGGAACGATACACACTAAGTCGTATTCCACGAGTCACGCAGGACGGTGGAAACACAACCATTACCATACTAGGAATACTACTACTATCTCGTGCAGCTCCATAGTAGTCCTCATAGAAGTCACCACCCAAGCTCGAAGTGGAACATGATCGTCCGGAAATGCACAATCTGTGGGGCCTGTGGACCATAAGGACTCGGATGTGGCCGTGGACCAACAAACGGTGGCAGACGAGGCCCACGAGGAGGAGTGATGCCTCCAACCTCACGCCACTCCATAAAGTCTGGCAGACTCTCCCGCACGGGGTACAAGTCTCTCATGTCCATATATCCGGCTTGCACGGCAGGTGCAAACCTAGTCAGAGTAGCCCAGTGGTCAGAACGGGCATTAAAAAGCTCCATACGCAAGGCCCGGTTCTCACGGTCCTTGTCCTCCAGCAACTCAGTAGTAGTGCGAAGGAGTGAGTCCTCATGGGATGCATCGCTGTACAAACCCTGAAGGTAGCCATGCGCCCCAGGAAGGGATGCTGGCATATAGCGGAAATCAGTGTTGCTCAGCAAAGCAGTTCTGGCTCGAATAATAGTCATCATGGAATAGGCTGCATCTTGCACAGACATTCCAATAGTGATTCCGAGCCCATAAGAACAGTGAAGTGGCTCAGTAGCTCCGGGATAAGATGGATAAATCCGGACCGTGCATAGGTATTGGCTTTGATTGAAATCCCTAAACTGCTCCTCGACGGTATATTCAGGATACCATCGATAACCAGACTCAATCATCACCCGAACCAGCATTGCCGTGTGACCGCACACATCAATGCAACGGGTCAGGCGAACCACTTGGTTCTGGGGGCGGGTGGCCATCTGAAAGCACAGCCACAATGCAAAGGCATTAGAATTTCTAGGGAAAATCGGGCAGCATAACATCTCAAATGCTCAAAATCAGATTTGAGACATTCAAATTCAGATTGCAAAACCACTCAACAACATCATATCAAGGTTCTGGTTCAAATGATAGCATACTAAAATTTAGTAGCACTGAACTGAGGATGTAACCAACAATCCTATAAGTTACTACGGATTAGTAACACGTGAACCTGATAGAGAGAAGAGAGCCTAGTCCTAAACCCACGTCGAATGAGAAGAGGATGACTCAGATCAGAGGGCATAAGGTAAAGGAGTAAAAGAGCCTTACGTTCCTCCACAATCAATTCCCTACATATAACTAAAGCATTTCTAGACTCAACTTGACCAGTTTGGCTTAGCGAACCTACAGCAGCCCCGCTCGATGCCAACGCTGTCGGGACCCGATTCCAAGTCACATCGACCTAGCTGGTAACACCTCATATCACTTTGCGGCCTCACGCACGGTATTCCCACGGGTGTCGCCTTACCATGGCCCGGGACCGTTTACGTCTTTTGGCTCACGTATATGATAGTGTCGCTAGCATCCACATGACAAAGAACCCGGGCCGACATGGCTAGTCGTGAACCCAAAGCGGCACTAACCTATGGGGACAGGCATACATGAAACACTTCGAGCATGTCGGTCATCAACGTATGAATTCGGGCTGTAGCGCTGGGCTATCAGGACTCCGGTATTCCGGGCTGTAGCAGGCTAGGCAGGACTCCGAATACCATCGCGTGACATTTCCCCGAAGGGACAGACATAGGGACGAAATGAATCACATGCGGCCAGTCAAGTGTCCAAGCAGTAGTCTTTGGGCTAGCAGGACTCGTGAACCGGCTGTAGCGGACTACTATCGCTCAGAAGCACGAGACTACATTTCCCCATATGAGAGGCTGCCAAGGATAAACAACTAGTTTGTCGGATCCCACTCATACCAAGCATTTCAATCATACACGCAATATGCCCGATATGAGTAAATACAACAAGGCATCACAACAAAACTCTACAACTCAAGTACTTTATTTAAGAGGCTCCGAGGAGCCATACATAACATATCCATACAGGTAGGGGTCACATGACCCAACACTCAAGTCATACAATCATACAAGCACATGCGGAAGCAAACTAGTCTGAGTACGCACTCTAGAAAGAAAGAAAGCTTGTTGGAGCCTTTCTATCTACAATGGCCCTTCACAAGTCTTAGATCGCCACACGGGTGGCTAGTTCACTCGTCAAGTCAACATCTACATAGAACCCGTCGGAGGGTAGTATAGTCCTCTGAAAAATATTGATTAAGCAAACATGAGTACAAAAGTACTCAGCAAGTCTTACCACGTAATCCTATCATACATGCACATTCTCAAGGAAGGAGGTGGAGTTATTTGCAGCAAGCCAGCTTTGACTCTTGGCTAAGCTATCCTCGTAACACCACTTTGTAAAGCATTTTGTCGTACATACAGTCCACTAATCACCATCACAATACTCCACCGTGGATCCTCTCTCGTCATCCCGAGAGGGCCATCCACGATACTCACACTTATCTTGAGGCTTTTAGTAGTATCCATTTACTTGTCTATGAACTGATATAGGTAACCCGAAGTCCTTCTCCGTGGACACGGCTATTCAATAGATCATATTTAACCTGCAGGGTATACTTCTTCACACGCTCTCACCACTTATAAATGCGTTTACGACATGTACTCGCAACCTTCAAGCGGAAGCCCAACGTGGGTGTCGGCCACAGCCTACCTAAACACTCAAGTCCCTAGTCCAGGTTTATCGCCTATCCGGGTTCCATCCGCAGGAGTCCGCCGAGGTTTCCCATACAGCCCGAACGATGTGTGCAGGGTTCCCGAGATACCAAACGGGCACTCGGTACATCAACACGGTGCCTACCGCAACACAACCCACCCCTAAGGTCAGCGTTGCGTGCGGCCCCACATGCTACAAACACGAAACTACTTGCAACTCCGGACTATGAACAGGGTGGTTAAGAAGCCGAGAGGGTCAATTAAGGATCCCAATGTGTGGTAGTAACTGTTTCATGGATCACAAACACAGATCTCAGTTCTTAAGTTCGGCTTCAATGAAACAACCCACCATGTACTCCTACATGGCCTCTCATCGATACCTTTACCAAATCGTGTTCAACACTTTCACTCTCGAACCAACACAACCTTTCACTCCAGCTTCATCATCCCGATGAGCCGACTGACACAACTCTAAGCATAGCAAGCATAGCATGGTAGGAATCACAAACATGGCTCAATCAACTCCTACACATACTAGTGGGTTTCATCTAATTCTTGTGGCAATGACAGTCATGCAAAGGAAGTGGGTTCAACTACCGCAGCACACAACAGTTGAATCGCGTTGTCTTAATGCAGTAAACGAGAGCGAAGCGAGAACATGGGTTTGTATCGGAATGATCAATGAATTGCTTGCCCGATGGGCTGGGGTAGAGAACGCCTTCAGATGGGTAGTCGAGGTTATCTTGAGGCGAGAACCTATCATGAAAGCACACGAAATAAACACACAAGACAATATGCAACAATATGATGCATGCTATGACATGGCAATATGGATGTGTGTTGGCCTAATGCAAGTTGAAAGAACAGGGATGAACTCATTTGAATCAAGGATTCAAATGATAGCTCATTGAGTTAGTCCTAATGGTGCAATATCTTATTCTGGTTATTCAGCATAGTTAACTTGTTTTAACATGCATGAAACCTGTACCAATGGATAGAGTGTATTTTTCTGATAATTTTTCATATATAAATCTTTGCATTTGGAGTTATAGATAAAAGTTATAAGCATTTGAAATTTGAATTATATTCGAATTTACTATATCAAAATAAATCCAGAATTTGAATTAATGCGTCGAGATGAGGTCAGCGTGAAGTCGAGGGTCAGCGGGTCATCCAGGTCAAACTGACCAGTGGGACCCGCATGTCGAGGTTAGTTTAACTAATTAACTTAATTAGAACTAATCCTAATTAGTTAACCGGGGTCCACCGTCATTGACTCGAGAGCGATCAACAGGCCCACGATCGGTGGTCGATGGTCAACTCGCTGGCGTCTAGCCACTTGGCGAGGCCGGGCGGCAAGCGGAGCAAGTGCTTTGCACATTCCGCCACCAAATGGGGCGGAAGGCATCTACGTGGAGCTGGAGATGAACCGCAGCGTTTGGTGGGGTTAGTTGGGGTCGGGTGGCGGAGTTGGCACCGCGACGAGTTTGGCGGCGGCGGGGCTCGGGTGATCTCGAACTAGTTGCTAGGGGGCAAGGTGAGGCGCGTGGAGTGCAGTGTTAGACCCAACGCAACTCGGTGAGTGCGATGGACACGGTGGCGTGGCGTTGGGTGGCGGAGCCTCGTCGGCGACGAGCTCCATGGCGCGGTGCGTTCGGGCGAAGCTCGTGTGCTCGTTGTGGTGCACGAGGAAGAGAATGGAGAGGATGGGGAGGTAGCCAGGCTCACGGTGGTCACGTAGAGAGCCTCGTCGGGTCGGAGATGATCGATCTGCGGCGGCGGCGAAGGGGATCTCCGGCGGCTTGAGCTCGGTCGAGGTCGGTGAGCTAGGTTCGGGTGCTTGGAGCGAACGGGATTCAGCTAGCTAGGGGTAGTGGAGTCTTGGCGAGCTCCGGACATGGTGGGGAGGAGCATGGACGGCGGGAGCACGACTTGGCGGTGGCGGCGTCGGCGATGGCGTCGGCCAGGTTGGGGAGAGCGAGAGAGGAGGCGGGGGAGAGTGGCGTGTCCAGGGGGTCGGGGCGACGACGTGGAGGCCGTCCAGCAGCGAGGCGGCGAGGAGGTGAAGCAGGCGGCGGCCAGCTGCGTGGCGCGCTGAGCTCGCCGTCGGGCACCAGGCTGCTGCTGGCAAGCCAAGCAGCTCATTGGCCTGCTCTGCTGGGCTGGGCAGCGGTGGGCGAACAAAGCATGTAAGGTTTTTTCATTTTTAGTCTTTTCTAATTTCTGTAACTTTGTGGGGTTTATTTAAAATACCAAAACTATTTTAAAAATCACCAAAATGCTCCTGGTCACTTGTTGGAATATTCCCAACATGAAACATTTTGGTTTGACAATTTTGAACATTTAAAATATTTTATATAATTAAAATGCTCAAGTTCAAAACTTGTGGATTAATCCTAGAACCCTTAGATGACCTAGAAAATGGTACACCTTCTTTGACATGGGTTCGAACCAAAGTAAAGAGGATGAACATTTTGAAGGGCATTTGGATTCATTGAAATAAATTTTAGTAAACCCTAGTTGAATTAAGGGGGGTGTTCAGGGTTTCTGCCTTCCCCATTTCAAATTAAATGGAATTTAAACATGATGCACACCCTAATGCATGGTCTAACTGGGATGTGACAACTCACCCTACTCAAAAGAATCTCGTCCCGAGATTTAGGATCTGTTCTTGAAAAAGGTGGGATACTCAAGTCGAAGACGATCCTCCCTTTCCCAAGTTGCTTCTTGCTCGGAATGGTTTGACCATTGAACCTTTAGAAACTTGATATTCCGACGTCGAGTGGTACGCTCGGCTTGATCGAGATCTGAACGGGATATTCTCGATAGGTGAGGTTATCTTGGAGATCAAGCGTTTCGTGGTCTACTCCACGGATAGGATCCGAGAAGCAACGCCTGAGTTGGGAAACGTGGAAGACATCATGGACTCTGGAAAGATGCGGAGGTAGTTCCAATTGGTAGGCAACTTCTCCTTGTTTGGCAAGAATGCGAAAGGGTCCAATGTAACGAGGAGCCAACTTGCCTTTAATACCGAAACGATGGGTTCCCTTTAAAGGAGTAACCCGAAGGTAAGCCTTCTCGCCAATTTCATAAGTCATAGGCTTATGCTTGCGGTCATATTGACTCTTTTGACGAGATTGGGCTGTTTTCAATTTCTCACGAATGATGCGAACCTGCTCCTCTGCTTCCTGGATCATGTCCGGGCCAAAGAGTTGTCTCTCCCCGGTTTCTGACCAGTTAAGAGGCGTTCGACATTTCCGTCCATAAAGAACTTCGAAAGGGGCTTTGCCCAAGCTGGCTTGATAGCTATTGTTATAAGCGAACTCGGCGAATGGAAGGCATTTTTCCCAATTCATGCCGAAAGAGATGACAGAAGCTCGAAGCATATCCTCTAGGATTTGATTGACTCGTTCTACTTGACCACTTGATTGGGGATGGAAAGCGGTGCTAAAGACCGAACAATCAGAACGTAGGGTTAAACACAGGAGCCAGGCAACCCAGCTTGGCCAAAATCTTAAGTCAAATTTGATGCATATTTTTGGCTTTATAATGATAATTACGGAAGGCAGCGCTTGTATACTGAATACAAATGCTGATGATATATTTTTATTTTGACTCTGTTGCGACCATTTATCAGTTGAAAGTGGCCCATCATCGGCTTCTACCCATTTGTAGATACTACGCAGGGTGTTTCCACAGTAACTAGACAACCCTTAGCCGACGTCTCGGTGCCCAGAGACGGGTGTGTTAGCGAAAACAAGGCAATGAGAAATGCGGGCTTTATAACTTTCACTTAGTCATAGGAGCTTTAAACTGGGGAAGCTAGCTACGAGCCCCCGGTTAGTGTTCGGCACAAACCGAAGTCTAGCCATTAACACTTCGGCTGGTGTTATGAAAGGCCCATCGTTTAACATGGTGTAATCGATATCAATCTATAGTTTGACACCGTCATCGGATCGCTGACTAGTTTACGCCCATTGTGATTGTCAGTTTTCGGCTTTCTCCACTGAGGTGCTTAACCATTCGAGCTGGAAGCACAATCGTAGCGGTTCTCCCTTTGCACACCTAGCCGAACAAAGTGAAACATAGGAGGCAAGCACAGGAGCTGGACAAACCAACTATTGATCGAAGACATAATTCAAAACCGATGCATATATAGAAATTTCCAAGAATGTTTTTGCCGAATCTCTAAAGGTGTCCGGCGTTGCACTGCGAGACTTATGCTGGAAACAAACAAATTGTTTAAAAGTGCCATAGGCTTGGAAAACCAAAAAACATCAGTAAAAACTTTACTTCCGAACTAAATCATGTTTTTTGTGTCAATCCGAAATCGGTCATAAAAAATTGTGTGCTTCTGCCGTGCTTTAACATGACACATCTGATCTCTGAGCTTCAAGTAGGTCGGCCATCTGCTTCAACCTCGTTATCCCGAAGGTGGAGTGCTTCTCTGAGGCCAGTTTAACGAACTAAACGCGAGCTGCTTTAGAGAGGAGCCAGGCTATTCGGCTATTGACTATACACTTGAGTCAAGAAAGGAGTGGTAGAAAAAGATTTTGCAATGACTTAGAAGAAAACCGTTATTATAAAATGACTCAAATAAATTTTAAGAGCCCCCAGCTAAGTTGGGAAAAATAAGTGTTAAATTTAATGCTTGTTTGAACCGAGTAAAAATTAACAAGTCTGAGCATGAAAGCCACATACCTGGTTAATGTACTTGGTGTTGATGGCGCGGTCCAACCTTGCTGCGGGACGAGGTTCCAGGTCCCAAGCCGGTCCCGAAGAGGCCAAGCAAAGAGCTCGGCTTGATGAAGTTACACCACAACACTACCGATGTGGCGAGGCGAAGCCCCCGGTCTAGGCGAGGAGACAAAGTTGGTCAACAGGGTGACGCCAAACTGACCATGTGACGCCTCTGAAGTCGATTACGGGAAGAGGAGGTTGACTGAGTGGGGTGACGACACTATCTGGCCTATGATGACATCAGCTTGCCCAGTATAACATAGTTGTAGCTGATTATCCTGCATACACGAAGTAGCGCAAGACAAAGAGTAAAAATGGTATAAAATAAATAATTTGAGAAATATAGTCTGAACGCCGAATTTAGCTTGATGGCATGATGGCGGTGACCACACCATGTTGCGTGAATTTGTCCGAAAGACCGAGCTACGGACTAGAGCAACGATAACAGCCTGGAACACTCCGGATGGTGACCACAGTGATCTGCGTACATAAGACAGTACAAACTAGCAGAGAATATGTGGGTACAAATAATTTATGCAATACAATTTTAACAGGAAAAATATAACCTGACTTATTTGGACTACGGGCGAAGCGGATACGGATTCGTAACGTGCCACAGTGCGTCAGGTCGGCCAAGTCATGGCTGAACAGTCCACGATATCATGGTCATGGAAACAACCAGGTTTCGTAAGCAACACCTAGAAAGTAAAAAATCTAACATGGAGCTTTACGCACATTAGTATAGCTTAGCCATGATGGAGTATTCATCGAATAATTAGTACACGCATGCCTAGACAAGAAGTATTAGTAGCCAACAGCCTTGATATAATCTAAAGTTAAAGTAAAGAAATAGAGGATCTCCCTGATGGTTGACGCCAAGCAGAGATCTTCTCGGCTCCGCCGGCTGTGCACCCGTGCGAGTACTTCTAGTACTGCACATTGGCTGGGTTGGGTCGATGGTGTAGGAGTGCACCAGATTAGTATGCATCATCACCTGTAGTGCTGCTACATATTGAATTGACTTCACCCGTCGCCATCATTAGATGAAATAGTGCACATATGTCGCAGTCTAGACCCTAGTTGTGATCTGCGAACACAATTGAAAAGACTGGCAGAAAAAATTCTTGACGGACTCAACTGGTGACCGATATGTCTAATTGAAAAGAGAGCACCTAATTTCAAATATAGATGTAGGAGTACGATAAATCTACACCAATTCCCAGCCCCAGGCCCGAGGTGACCGAGTGAAGAGCTCGGCTCGTCGAAGTGGCAACGCAATGTTGTTGATGTGGCGAGGTGGAGCCCCAGGTCCAGCTAACGTGACGAAGCTGGTCGGCTGGTGATGCTGAAATCCTCCGAGTAGGTTGATGAAGATATGGCGGATCCCCTAGTCCAGCCGAGGTGACAGAGTAGGTCGGCAGGGCAACGCCGGAGCCCCCGCGCTAGCCAATGTGTCGAAAACAGGTCGGCGGAGGTGGGACAACGAAGTCGGCATGCCAAGGTGATGGTGTGATGCAGCCGAAGTCAATTGCCTACACACATATAATAGGGCGGCCCAAAAGTAATACCAACAACGGAAAAAAAAATCTTCTACTTAATTAATTTAAGTGAAGTAAGTAATTAAAAAAATATGGCATGGGCGCCGAGGTCGGCCTGATGGAGTGGCAGCACGGAGATATCGACACAGGTCGGAAATCCGCGACAGGCTGGATTTATTCTGCGTGTCACGTACCAAAGAGGAAATTCTTCTGTGTCCCATGTGATCTAGTTTTAAATCAGACCGGCCTCAATGAGAAGTTTTAACGGCAATTGACAAAGAACAACAAAAGTCAAGCATTAAATTTTGCCTTCACGTGAATTAGTAAAGCAAAAGCTAAGATGCTATTTATTAATTAAACCTTGACGGAAGTGTTGTAATTAGTCAAATAGTATTATATATAATGAATTGATTGACTTCCTTGGTGGATCACGTGAAGACGAACTATAGTATGTCATCGCTTGACGCCACGGGAACCTGAAAAAGGAGTCGGGCACTGTGGCTCTCCTGAGGCCCATGTGGCTGTCACAACCCCAGTTTAGCCTTTGCTTGTCCTTGCATGATCATCATGTCTAAATTCTGAAAATTGAATTGAGGGAATTCTCAAGCCTCAGAAACCTGTTAAAAAAATAATCAACATTTAATCCTCATCAAATGAGTCCAAAGAAATGTTCCTGTTACTCTGTGAAAATATTGGTAAGGGGTAAAATCCAAACCAATATTTTTGGAATCACAGAAATATTTATTTTGGGCCTTTGACTTAAATCAATGACATATTTGAGTTGAATTTATTTCTGTTATATGAGAAATAAAGTTCAAATATTTTTGTCAACTGCATGTGACCTTGGACCAGTTTCTGAGCTTACATAGCAATTTACAGAAAGTTCAAAAAATGATTTGATGTTTTAAATCAAATCAAAACAAATTGCAGAAAATAGAAAACATTAATAAATAGAAAACCAGAGAGAGAGAACCTACCTGGGCCACATACCTGGCGGCCCATCTGCACCGGCCCAGCCCATGGCACAGTGCCGATCATCGCTACCTCTGCCAAGATGGCGGAGGAGGGACACCGCGACACCGCCGAGCTCGCCACGCCTCCTCCTGCTTGCCACCGACCGCCTGGAGCTGGCTGGAGACGCCACACACTCCCCAGGCCCTCTCACTCCTCCCCCGTGCTCATCCCCTACCATGTCCCTCTCGCGCGCACCACCCGAGCGCAGCCGTCGCCGCCGCTCGTCGCTGCCGTGCCCTGAGCCTCCCCCTCACCTCTCCGACATGCCCAGGGGCTCCGCCATCGTCGCCTACGCCTACCTGTTGACTCACGTGCCTCCAAACGCCGCTGAACGCCGTCTTCGCCTTCGTCTTCAACCTCAGGCACCCGAGCCCGTCTCCGGTCGATTCGGCGCCGCCAGGACTTCCCCGAGCATGCTGAGGCCACCTCTTCACTCGCCGTGAGCTCCTGATTATTCCCCTGTGTTTGCCCCCTCCATTTTCGTCTCCTAGATCCGTCTTCCACCACGGCCGAAGCTCGACGCCGCCACCGCACGTCGCCGTCGTGGCCAAAGCCACTTGGGCTTGATCCCGAGCACGTCACCATCTTCACCGCACTCGCAGGAGCCCAACGCACCACCCCACGCGCCTCGCCGTGCCCCGTAGCCTCGGGTTCGACCTTGCCCGGCGACTGCCAAGGTCGTCGCCGGCGACGTTCCTGGCCACCCCAAGCTCCACCACTGCCCGACAAGCAGCGGCTCGTTCCCAACCAGCGTGAAGGTCTCCGCCGTCCATTTGGTCGCGAGCATGAAACCGCCTCCCACCGCGTCTGGTCTCGCCCAAGACTAAGCGCCAATGGTTTGACCTGTTGACTTTGACTGGGTGGGCCTAGGTTGACTCCCCCCTGAGTCTATGACAAGTGGGGCCCGCCTTGCTAGATAACTTAGGTTAACACTAACTAAATTTAGTTAGTTTAAATAACTACTGACACGCGGGACCCGCTGGTCAGGTTGACCTAGACGTCCCCTTTGACCACTGACGTCACCCTGACGCACTGCTGATGCAATAACTAATCTCTGGAATTATTTTTATATAGAAAATTCCAGAAATTGTTGCAAACTTCTAAAAATCATAGAAAATCAACCGTAGCTCCAAATCAAACAAATTATATATGAAAAATGATCAGAAAAATCCAATCTATCCATCTGTACTGGTTAGTGCATGTTTAAACAATTTAACGTTGCTGTTTAGAGGAAACAAGTTAATGCACTAATATAACCTCTTAAAATGGGTTTGCATTTGAATCCTTGGTTCAAATGGACTCATCTCAATCTGTTCTAGCTTGCATTAGCCCAAAACACATTCATATTGCCATGTCATAGCATGCATCATATTGTGCATTGCATTGATCGTGTTTCTTCTCTGTTTGCCGGTGTTGTTTTCCCTTGGTAGACGTTGTACCGACGTTGTGATCCTTGACACTGATGAAGACTCAATGCTATCTTCAGAAGTGCCAGGCAAGCAAAACTCCCTTGTTCATTCCGATACAATCCCACTCTCTCATTCCTGTTCTCTTTTACTGCATTAGGACAACAACGATTCATCTGTTACTTGTTGCGGTAGCTGAACCCCTTTATCCTCTGCATGACCTGTCATTCCACAGTAAATAGATGAAACCCACTAGCATGAGTAGGAGTTGTTTGAGCCCTGTTGTGCCTACTCATTCATGCTTGTTTGTCGTGCCTGCTATTGCTTAGAGTTGTGTCAGGTCTGATTCATCGGGGATGAATCGGAGGTGTGTGAACATGTCATACTGTTAAGAGCTAAGTGTGTGAACACGGTTTGGTAAAAGGTAGCGGTGAGAGGCCATGTAGGAGTACATGGTGGGTTGTCTCATTGAAGCCGTCCACGGGAACTGAGTTCTGTGTTTGTGATCCATGAATAGTTACTACCACACATTCGGATCCTTAATTGACTCTCTCGGCTTCTTAACCACCCTTGTTCTTTGTCCAGGAGTTGCAACTAGTTTCTGGTGTTTGTAGGATATGTGTTGGAGGCCGTGCGTAGCACTGACCCTAGGGGTGGGCTATGATGCGGTAGATACACCATGGCACGGTGTACCGGGCGCCCGTTTGGTGTCTCGGGAACCCTACTCACATCGTTCGGGGTCGTATGTGGAAACCTCGGCTGGACTCCCTGCGGATGGAACCTGAATAGGCGATAAACCTGGACTAGAGACTTGAGTGTTTAGGTAGGCCGTGGCCGACTCCCTCGCCAGGCTTCCGCTTGAAGGCTGCCGAGATACACGACGTGTACATGGTGGTAAGTGGCGAGAGCGTGTGTGAAGAAGTACACCCCTGCATGGTTAACATCATCTATTCGAATAGCCGTGTCCGCGGTAAAGGACTTCTGGGTTGCCTATAACAGTTCATAGACAAGTGAAAGTGGATACTCTAAAATGCGCATGATAAGCATGAGTGCTATGGATGGCGTTCTCGCAGGGAGACGGGAGCGGATCCATAGTGGTGTATTGATATGGTGAATATGTGGACTCGTGTGCACCACCTCAAAAGAGTTACTTGCAGCTGTAGTTTAGGATAGCCACCGAGTCAAAGCTGGCTTGCTGCAGTCAAACTCCACCACCCCCTTTGTTTATACTAATGCATATGTAGCTAGTTCTGATGTAAGTCTTGCTGGGTACATTTGTACTCACGTTGCCTATTTTATGTTTTGCGAGAGAGCGTCGGTCTAGCTAGTAGTTCGATGTGGACTTGACGTTTAGCTTGGTACCTCAGCTCGATCTTGTGCCCTCGGCGGAGATCTAGTAGATAGTCAAGCTTCTCAGCCTTTTCATTTATAGTTATGCAGACTCGGACATGTTAAGCTTCGCATGTGTTTGACTTGTATGCTTTTAATGTTGGGTCATGAGACCCATGTTTGTAATATCTTGGCTCCTCGGGCCTAATGAATAAATACTTGAGTCGTAGAGTTATGTTGTGATGCCATGTTGTATTTACACATATCGAGCATATTGTGTGTATGATTGAAATGCTTGGTATGTGTGGGATCCGACAATCTAGTTGTTTATCCTTGGCAGCCTCTCTTATGGGGAAATGTAGTCTAGTGCTTCCATGAGCCATAGTAGTCCGCTACTGCCCGGTTCACGGAGTCACGCTAGCCCACACTCTTGCTCGGGACACTTGGTAGCCGGCATGTGTTTCACCGTTCTGTTTACATCCTTCGAGAAATGTCACGCGGTGACATCCGGAGTCCTGCCTAGCCTGCTATAGCCCAGGTTCCTGGAGTCCTGTTAGCCAAGTGCTACAGCCCGGATTCACACGATGTTGACCGACATGCTCGATGTGATTCATGTATGCATGTCCCCATGGGTTAGTGCCGCTTTGGGTTCACGACTAGCCATGTCGGCCCGGGTTCTCTGTCATATGGATGCTAGCGACACTATCATATACGTGAGCCAAAAGGCGCAAACGGTCCCGGGCCATGGTAAGGCGACACTCGTGGGAATACCGTGCGTGAGGCCGCAAAGTGATATGAGGTGTTACTGGCTAGATCAATGTGACTTGGAATCGGGGTTCTGACAGTGGCGGAACCTGAAAAGCTGTAGTGGTATAGGTTTTTTTTACGTGAGGCAACGCCCAGATCTGCCCGATCCGATCTTGCCACAGAGCTCAGCCGCTAGACGTCCTGCCGCTGCTGCTATAGGCACGCCACCATACCCATGTGCGCCTTTTATCGAAGGTTTGCACGCGCATCAAGGTCATTCGCGGATGTTTTACCTGGGATAGATGGCTAGCTGCAGCACTCGAGGCTGCCTAGAAATTCTTCTGCGAACAAAATAGCATGGGAAAGCAGAGATCTTTACGCAAACAAATTGATCTATGTAAAACGAAATAAACTAAAAGAGCAACACCTGATTTGGCATCGGTTGAAAATCTGATCAAACCATGACGCTCGCCTAGCGGGCTCTCAATGAAAGCACCAATGTCGGTGTTAAATCCGGCATATCTCGTAGTAGGGGTCCTAAGCTAGGCGCCTTGGAGCGATGGTAACATGGACACGGGATTTTACACAGGTTCAGGCCCTCTTGATGGAGGTAAAACCCTACGTCCTACTTTTGATTGTATTCATATGGGGTGTAGTACAGAGTACATGTATCTACCACGAGATTGTTCTAATGAATATTAGATTATCTATTGACTAGCCTGACCTTGGTTTATATAACACACCGAAGGCCTAGGGTTTAGAGGAGTCCTTGGCTTGGGCGCCAAGTCTTGTGGAATCCTCCTTGTATGCGGCATGGGCTGCCTGAAGTGGCCCATAAGTGAACCGCCGTGGGGGTCCTCGGCCCGATCCAGCTAGTCGGGAGACGATGTGGTGAGTACCCCCTAGCCCAGGACACCGTCACCCTTACCGGGTAGTACAATTCACTAGACCTAGCGGAATCCATCTGGAGACCGAAGATGGCATTAAAATGCAAAACTCATGGAATATTGTGCATCTTGGCAAGTTCTACCCATAAGGCGCGGTTGCCGGGCTCAGCCCATGGCAACCACTTTTTGTACAAGCATTGCCGATGTGCATGTAACCCTTTGTACAAAGCCTGGTGTAGACCCTATACGAAGATAATAAAATGAAGCGTTGGCGCCTAAGACTTGCATGCATGTTTACTTAAGTCTGCCTTTGTTGTAGTCATTAAATCATATAGATGAGATCGTGTGCTGCTATTTTTCCCTGTACTAGCAACAGGGATCCTGCCATGGATAAACTCCCCGAAGGGAAGAAGTGAAAATAAGCTGGCGTATCAATCCCCGACAGCGTAAACCAGATACGTTCCCCTAGCCATCCATGGTATACGCCTGTATAAAAAGGTTGTGCATAGAAAAACCTCATCGCCCTCAACATCTATGCTCCCTTCCTTTGATTCGAAGGAATACTACAATCAGGAGAGTTGCAGCGGCATTTGAAGGAGGGTTGATGAGGGGCCGGCTCCCTTTCATGCCCCTGACCCGTCAGACCGAGTCCAGTGGCAGCAACTAAAGGGACCGGCAAGGTGTCTTGCCGGAAAACCTTGTTTACTTGGAAGTTTTGAGGGGTCGCCCCTTAGCATGCACATAACACATGCACAAGTACTCGACAGGCATATATTTTTTCATTAATACACGGACAGACAAGTACAAACCATATAGGGTACAAACATGGATGGAGGATTACATAATTTAAACTAAAGTTTAGCTGACGCCTACATCTTTTAGATTGAAAAAACATAAGTGCCTCGTAATGCCTTTCTTGTCCCTCTCCTCCTAGGAGCTACAGTGGGAGGTGAGGAGGGCAAAAAGAGTGCCTAGGCGGAAGCCCAGTGTCGGTGTCAAAACTGGCGGATCTCGGGTAGGGGGTCCCGAACTGTGCGTCTAGGCGGATGGTAACAGGAGACAAGGGACACGATGTTTTACCCAGGTTCGGGCCCTCTTGATGGAGGTAAAACCCTACGTCCTGCTCGATTGATATTGATATTGTGGATGTTTACAAGAGCGGATCTACCATGAGATCAAGGAGGCTAAACCCTAGAAGCTAGCCTATGGTATGGTTGTAAGGGTTGTTGATGTTGTCCTACGGACTAGAGCCATCCGGTTTATATAGACACCGGAGAGGGCTAGGGTTACATAGAGTCGGTTACAATGGTAGGAGATCTACATATCCGTATCGCCAAGCTTGCCTTCCACGCCAAGGAAAGTCCCATCCGGACACGGGGCGAAATCTTCAATCTTGTATCTTCATAGTCTTGGAGTCCGGTCGATGATGATAGTCCGGCCGATGATAGTTCGGCCGATGATGGTAGTCCGGCCATCCGGACACCCCCTAATCCGGGACTCCCTCTGTAGCCCCCGAACCAGGCTTCAATGACGATAAGTCCAGCATGCGTGTAGTCTTCGGCGTTGCAAGGCGGGTTCTCCTTCAAGTTCTACGTACCTGCCGAATAGTGTCTAGCTTGCTCATCAATGTTGCGCGTCTTGGCTTCTACGCCCAATAATGGCCTTCTTCCATGCGTCGTGCGAATGTGAAAAGCCTGGGTGTCTTTTATGTTTTACCCCCTAGCTGTGTGAACAATCTGCCTATAAGGGAGGCAAGAATCCAGATCCACATCACCATCTTCCTCTCGCAAATACTCATCGGAGCGCTTTCGACCAAGAATCCATTCCATCATGGACCGTCAACGCGGCTCCTCTTCTCGCGCTCCCGTCCCTTTGCCAGTAGATTGGAGGAAATGCTCTATTCCGCACTACGAGCTGGTGAAGCTCCAAATGGGGGGATATCTCCCTCCGGCCTACAAAGGTGGGAAGCAAGCGGAGGTTACCCCAAATCCCAACAAAGGGAGCGGGTATGCTTCGTCCCCTATCGATAAGGGGCTCGGATTTCTGTACATCCATTCCTCCGCGGGATCACAGGAGTTCTACGGACTCCAGCTTCATCACCTCGCCCGCCTCAATCCTGCATATTGCGGGTTATGTAGCTCTTCTGAGCTTTTCTGGCGTCGAGCCCCACTTCGCTATTGTGGAAGAGGTTGTTCGCCTTGTACCCGCTCTCACGAGGGGTCCATATATCAAGTGGGCGGCGCTTGAAATATGGCGCATTGCGGGACGGATATCCATCCGGAACCCCTAAGAAGGCGTCCGAAGACGGCCTTGGAATGGTTTATATAGAAGGCGCTCGCTGCGGACCTGTTCGGATCGGCCTCCGGAGTTCAGCAATGCTCCTCTCAAGAAACGCCTCGATTGGCGTCCATGAGCCCCATCTGGAGGAAGACAAGAGCATCCATTATTTGATGGGCCGAATAAGGTTACTGGCCCATGCCGGGTTGACCATGATTGGAATCATGGCAATATGCATTACGCGGGGGGTGCAGCCGCTACAATACAGGGGCCACCCCATGTGGGATTTCAACAGGGAGGACGATGCCACCCGTCATGGCCGCAAAGGGCCGGATTCGGCCGAAGATATGGTGACGATCTTGTTCGGCCTGTACAAGGGGGAGAAGGAGGATTTCCTTCGGAAGAACCCGTTAAATGGGTTTTCCATGAATAATCCCCGGCCTTGGGTAAGCGAACACTCAGCGTGTCCGACCCGTGCCTTTCGAAACTTAAGTTTCTTATAGTGTGTTCTTCTTGCGACGCAGGAACTACGCCGAACCGTGGAGGGCATGCTAAGTCTGGCTCCGCAGCCCGAGGCTCCAGAGAGATCCCGGGATCCGGCCTCCGAAGAGGATCCAGACATAAAGGTGGAGCTAATCGACGGGGTGTTCCACCAGCTCAGCATGGACAATGTTGTAGTCGCCACCACGGCCGACTATCCCGGACTATATCCGGCTTCCGAGGTGATTGCGGCCGAAGCCCTGACACCGTCATTCCTTCCTTGCTTTTTCTGACCACCGTATATGATGGCATTTGTGGGGAGGCGCCCTAGGGCGAAAGCCGAGCCATGGTGGCTGACCAACAAGGGCCAGTCCGGACCAGTAGGCGGAAGAGGAGCGCGGCGTGGACTGAATCGTCGCCGCAAAGGTGTAGCTCACAATTCAGTATTTAGAGCAACATTCCTAGGAAGCGTTTGAGTGCTCATGACTTTTATAGGGAAAAAAGCGTCCGCCGGACTGCGGGCGTGGAAGTTGTCAATCCAACCTCTACCAGCCGGGCTCCCTTTTTGGTCGAGGAGGAGGCGAGCTCAAGGCGCGAGCCGGACGTTTCTCCGACGGAGGATGCCGACAGACTGTCCACCACCAAGTCTGAGGTGGAGAGTGCCCGGAATCACAGGCGCCGCCGGACAGTATTTCGTGACACGTGCTTTTCCCCCGAGGCGTTGAATGCCTATAACACGGGGGACGCGCACCTTCGTGCTGCTCAAGATAGTTTTATCAGAGCCACGGAGCAGTATCTAAAAGACATACGGGTAAGAGAATTTAATAGTTATATATTCCAGTAGCCCCCGAGACTTAAAGTAGTTATATGGAACTGATTTAAGGATCATATGAAACGTAGGATCTTACCGAGAAGAATACCCAACTGTCTCAGGAGCTGCAAGAGTGCAAGGCCCAACTTGAGGCCGCATTATGCAGCGCAGGAGGAAATGAAAGGACCTCTCACAGTAACGCATTATTTGTAGAAAGATAAGTAGCGTTTGGCCTTTGCGCAAGTCTAAAAACGACATTGCGAGGTGCTGCGGACAAGATCCGGACAGGCAAGAACCTGCGCCAACTAAAGGCGGCGAGAGGTGCTGCATAAGGTGCAGCATGAAAGGAACAAGCTCCGGGATGCCCGTGCCCAGCTTGGAGAAGAGCTGAAAGGCGTTAAGGCGAGCTGTCGGGCTCCGTTAAGGAGAATCAGCAACCGTCGCGGCATATATAGTAAGTGCTTGGCGAACTCCTTTGAAAAGAAGAGTTCGGCGAGGAAGTCAATTTAACGTAATATGTCTGCAGGTATACTCACAGTGTCGCCTGCGGAGGAGATGCCGTAACAACGGGTGATCAACTTCCCGTTGTTGCAACCGATCGAGCGAGTTCGGCAGGCTATGAGCGGCGTCATCCAGGCGTTATGGCCAGCCTTCTCCATACCCGAGGTCTTGGTGAGCTTGCGGAGAAGCTGCAAGGAGTGCGGCGGCGCTTCCATATATGGAAGATTTCCGCTTTGCCGCCAGGTGCTGTGGAGGCACAGGCCATGGTAAAGACGCGGTACAAGAAGGCGGATCCCAACCACATGGCGAGTCGGACTGTGTGGCCCGATGGGAAGGAGATCCTGTGAGTTTAGTATACGGCCAAGTGGAGTTGGCGCTAAATTTCCCAACAGATCTGTAAATTAGACAACCTGTTAGATGGGATTGAGGAAGAATACAATCGATCGATTTGACAATGTATTATAAAATGACATACAAAATGCCTTCTAGCGGATTGTAGATCGGTTGTCTTTGCCGACCTTTTAACCCGACCTCGGGACCCTAGAGTCCGGAGTGTGTCCGAATACCTTCTCGGTTATGAAACAACCGGGTATGCATGGAGACCAGGCGTAGGGGTCATCGGTGCTTTATCGCACAAGTGCCCAACTAGTTATGTTATATTACATGGGTAGTAAGAAACATCTTCCAGGAGAATAGTTCCGTTAAGGGTTCCTTTCCTCTGGGGTGGCATGCCCTAAAGTGCATGTCCGGACTGCGAAAAAGCGAAAAACATCCGGGGCAGATAAATAAGTGGATAAAAATCATCTTTTAAGTCACCGACCGAATATTCCCTTAAGAACGCTAGCTTTCGGCTTCACCCAGTCTGAGGTACACATCCGGTTGACCCGGCGGTAACAATCGCAGATGGTGCTCCTTTACCTCCTAGCCGAACAATCGGGAACGTGAGGTAAGCCACGAAGCTAGGCAACCCAGCTTGGCCAAAACTTAAGTCATATCGATGCATATAATGGTGAATAAAAGGTACATGTGGAGGCTTGACACATGTGATGGGCATGAAGCCCGTATAATTAAGCTTCTGGTAAAGAAGCCCGCAGGTAAAATGAGTGCGGATAGCACGTCAATTGCGCTCGAACGTTGCGCAAGTAGGCCCTTTAAGGCTTGGATGAATAGGGTTGGGAAGAAAAAGATAAACAAAAGGCAGCTGAAGTAAAAAAAAAAATTGGATGGGGGAAGGGGCGAACTCTTAGTCGGCGCTAGGCATAGAATCGTCGGAGGCGGGCTCGTTCCATGGGTTCGCTCGAGTCGGTTATCCGATGCATTTAAATGACGCAATGCGCTCCGCCGTCAGGACTTGATCGATGATGAAGGGCCTTCCCATTTGGGCTTGAGCTTGTCCTTTTCTTGTCCGTGAGGCGTAGAACCAGTTCGCCAGCGTTGTAAGTCTTGGCCCGAACTTTTACGCTTTGATATCTTGAGCCTGCTGCTGATAGAATGCGGAGCGAGCCTTGGCGACGTCGCTCTTCCTCAATGTGTCCAAGCTGTCCTGCCGATCCAACTCGGCTTCTCTTTCTTCGTACATGCGCTTTTCGAGGTGTGTCATGAATGATGTCGCGAGGCAAAACTGCTTCGCGCCGATACCATAAAAATGGTGTGAATCCGGTGAATGCGGTTAGGTGTTGTCCGCAGCCCTCGAGTGCGGAGTTGAGCTCCTCTACCCGGTCGTGTCGATTTAAGAGGACCGCACTAGTCTGGGTTTGATGCCGCTCATTATTAGACCATTTGCTCGTTCCACTTGACCGTTGGTTTGAGGATGATAGATGAAGCGTAATCGAGCTTGATGCCCATATTTTTGCACCGATTTAACCTCGCCGGCGGTGAAGTTCATGCCGTTATCGGTGATGATGTGTGGGGACACCATAGCGGTGTACTACCCGGATATAAAGTCTATCACTGGTCCGGACTCTGCTGTTTTAACGGCTTGGCCTCTATCCATTTGGTGAATTTATCCACCATGACCAATAGGTACCTTTGCTTGTGGGTTCCCCTTTAAGTGGTCCAACCATGTCAAGCCCCGGACATGACGGCCGGGTAATGGGTATAGTTTTGAGGGCGGTGGGTGGCATATGGCTCGATTAGCAAAGAGCGACAACCGACGCATCTTTGGACTAAGTCACGAGCATCTGCTCGGGCCGTCGGCGATAAAATCCTGTACGAATGCCTTTCCTACAAGGGCCCGAGCTGCGGCGTGGTGTCCGCCTAGTCCGCATGAATTTCAGCCAGGAGGTTTCGCCCTTCTTCTTTGGAGATACACCTTTGAAGGACTCCGGTTGTACTTTTCTTATAAAGTTCTCCCTCATAGACCTTGTAGGCTTTAGATCGCCGGACAATGCAGCGGGCCTCATTTTGGTCTTCGGGAAGCTCTTGCCTAAACATGTAGGTGAGGAATGGTTCTGTCCACGGGGCAATTACTGCCATTATGTCGTGGGCGGAAGGTGTTATATCATCGGCTGAATCGCCGGTTGGTGCTGCTTGTTCCGGTTTGTTAGTTCCGGACTCCTCTTCCCATAGTATGGATGGCTTGAAGAGCCGTTCCAGGAAGATGTTAGGAGGGACAACACCGCGTTTTGCGCCAATGCGTGCCAGTACGTCGGCTGCTTGGTTATTATCCCGGGCTACGTGATGGAATTCAAGTCCTTCGAACCGGGCTGACATTTTTAGGACAGTGTTGCGATATGCTGCCATTTTCGGATCTTTGGCGTCAAAGTCTCCGTTTATTTGGGATATTGCGAGGTTTGAATCCCCGCGCACCTCTAGGCGTTGGATGCCCATGGAGATTGCCATCCGGAGACCATGTAAAAGGGCCTCGTATTCGGCTGCGTTGTTGGAGTCCGTGTACATTATCTGAAATGCGTATTGGACTGTGTCCCGGTCGGGGCGTTGTCTACGACGCCACCCCAATCCGGCTAACATTTTAGAGCCGTCAAGTGCATAATCAATTGGAGTATCGCCGTATTCTTTAGGGAGTTCGACCCGGTCCATTCAGCGACAAAGTCAGCCAAAACTTGTGACTTTATAGCTCGCGAGGTTTGTAAGATATATCAAATGGTAAGAGCTCAATGGCCCATTTGCAATCCTGCCCGTCGCGTCGTGGTTGTTTATAATGTCGTTAAGTGGTACTTGAGGCCACTTGTTATCGAACACTCTTGAAAGTAGTGTCGGAGCTTCCGGATGCCATGAATACGCGTATGCTATCTTCGATAGTGCGGAGTAGCAGGACTTGAAGGGGTTAACACGGTGGATCGTAGTATACTGGTTTTGAAGAGGGAATTTATGCCCATCTGCTTTCTCGTTCGACGATGAGTACCGCGCTTACAACTTGATGCGTAGCTGCGATGTATAACAACATTGGTTCGCCCGGGTTGGGCGCAGCCAGACCGGATTGTTGCCAATATGGCCTTTATTTCTTGAGTCCGGCGGTGGCAGCATCCGTCCACTCGAAGTGTTCGGTGCGCCTAAGGAGGCGATAGAGGGGTAATGCCTTTTCTCCTAGATGGGAGATAAAGCGGCTTAGAGCCGCTACGCATCCAGTCAATTTTTGTATTTTCTTGAGGTCTTTTGGGATATCTAGCTGTGACAGAGCTCGGATTTTGGCTGGGTTTGCTTCAATTCCTCTACCGGATACGATGAAGCCCGGCAGCTTTCCAGCTGGTACGCCGAAAACGCATTTTTCCGAATTCAGCTTAATGTCATATGCTCTGAGGTTGTCAAATGTGAGCCTCAAGTCGTCTATTAGAGTTTCGACATGTTTAGTTTTGACGACTATGTCGTCTACGTATGCCTCTACTGTTTTCCCGATCTGGGTAGCCAGACATGTCTGAATCATGCGCTGATATGTTGCGCCGGCGTTTTTAAGTCCGAAGGGCATCGTGTTGAAGCAGAATGGTCCGTATGGAGTAATGAATGCCGTTGCGGCTTGATCCGCTTCGCCATCTTGATTTGATGATAGCGGAGTATCGTCCGGGAAGCACAATGAATCGTGCCTGCAGTGGCATCGATGATTTGGTCGATCTTGAGGAGGAAGGGATCCTTTGGGCATGCATTATTTAGGTCTTTGAAATCGACACATAGGCGCCAGGATTTGTCCTTCTTTGGTACCATTACCAGGTTTGCTAGCCAATCCGGGTTCTGACGTCTCTGATGAATCCGGCTTCTAATAGTTTGGCTAGCTCTTCTCCCATAGCCTGTCTTTTGGGTTCGGAAAATCGTCGAATGGCCTGTTTGACTGGCTTGAATCCTTTTAGGATGTTTAGGCTGTGTTCTGCCAATCTGCGTGGGATTCCGGGCATATCCGAGGGGTGCCATGCGAAAATGTCCCAATTTTCCCGAAGGAATTCTCGCAGTGCAGCGTCTACATCAGGGTTCAATTGTGCCCCGATGGAGGCTGTCTTTGTTGGGTCCGTTGGGTGGACCTGGAATTTTACTATTTCATCTGCTGGTTTAAAGGAGGTGGACTTGGATCTCTTATCGAGTATCACATCATCCCTGTTCACCGTAGAGCGCAGCGTGGTGAGTTCCTCTGCCGCTAGGGCTTGGATAGTGCCTCTAAGGCTAATGCGGCTGTCTTGTTTTCGGTAGGAGTGCTATGTCCGGATCTCTAACGAGTGATTATTCCACGGGCCCGGCATTTTGAGCTTCATGTACCCATAATGGGTGCGGCTTGAAAATTGTGAATGCCTCTCGTCCTAGTATAGCGTGATATCCGCTGTTGAGCAGGGCCACTTGGAGCGTGACTTCTTCGGATCTGTAATTGTCCGGTGAGCGAATACCACATCGAGTGTGATTTTTCTGTGCAGCGCGCCTCCGGCTAGGGATTATTCCTCTAAAGGTTGTGCTGCTTCGCTCAATGCGGCTCGAGATATTTCCATTTTTGAAGGGTTTCCTCGTAGATGAGGTTTAATCCGCTGCCGCCATCCATGAGGACTTTTGTAAGTCAAAAGCCATCCACTATTGGACTAAGTACCGGTCTTGGTGGAGCTCGGGCTGTCCGAATTTAGGTTCGTCGCTGGCGTTGAAGGTGATGGCTTTGTCGCTCCATGGATTGGTTGTTGCTACTTGGTAGACTTGGCGAGGCCATGGATTATTCGTTTCGCATATTATTTGATGCGAAAGTCTCGAAGACTGTTGATACCGCATCGATGTTGTTGGAGTGGTTTTCGGGGCTAAAGCTCCTCTCCACTTTTGGCCACCTGCCGTAATATCCAACATGCTCGAAGGTTATGTGTTGGGACGGCGCCTATAGATCTTTGTGAATTTTACAGGTCCGCTAAGCCATCCCTCTAAATGCGGTTCTGTGCCCTTTATGGGGTCTTTGCTTTTTGGTTTTTATATCTGGTGCACGAGTGTAATGCACCCTTTTATTGCGGACTAGGGTTGTATTGAGGCGGATTGTCCCAAAAATTATTTTGGTTGTCAAAACTCTCCATCGCCTGATACTTTCGTACTATGGGCCTTGGTCGTGAGCGTGTAATTTCCGGACGGTGACGGCGTTCAAGAATCCTCGTCCGTGCAATTATTGCAAAAAAATGAGATTACGTTTTCCTCTCGGCGATCCTTTATCCTGTCCATAACCGGGAGAATCGGCCCGATAGTGATGTCTTGTCTCGGCGGGCACTTGCGGATTAGAGATAGATCGCATATGTGCAGGCAGGTGGGTGGAATTAAGTCCGGAACCCTACCCATCTCAAGGCTCAAAGGCCAAGAAGTTTCAATTTGGAAGCTTGGATTGCTGGGCGTTGTCCAACGAGTGCAGTCCGATGCGACTTTAAGTTCGATGCTTGATCGAAGTCCGTCCCTCAGCGGGAATCCGGCATGGGGGTTGGAAGCCGGACATGACTAGTTTTCAATATAGGAGAAGCGTCACGCATTGTTCCTCTACCACTGCAGCGTGGTGGGTGACACAGGGAGAGTTAATCTCTCGGATCGGTTTTAAGCCCAATCTGTTTGTAGTCCATAGCGACTCGAGCGGCGATCACGATCCAAGAGCTCGTTCTGGACGAGATCTCTATTGGATCCAGCCGCTCGTAATTCCGAGCTGACGTGAAAATTGCTTTTGACGACTTGAGAGGTCATTGTAGAAGCGGTGGCGGACGGCGGTCATAAGAAAACCACCTAGCGGATTGTTTGGCGGCGGACGGGGCTCCTTTAAGCGAAAATACCGTCCTTGAAGGCGGGAGGAGGCATCCTTCCTATCGGTGGCGCACGGAGGAACTCTCAATGAAAGCACCAATGTCGGTGTCAAAACCGGCGGATCTCGGTAGGGGTCCCGAACTGTGCGTCTAGGCGGATGGTAACAGGAGACAAGGGACACGATGTTTTACCCAGGTTCGGGCCCTCTTGATGGAGGTAAAACCCTACGTCCTGCTCGATTGATATTGATATTGTGGATGTTTACAAGAGTGGATCTACCACGAGATCAAGGAGGCTAAACCCTAGAAGCTAGCCTATGGTATGATTGTAAGGGTTGTTGATGTTGTCCTACGGACTAGAGCCATCCGGTTTATATAGACACCGAAGAGGGCTAGGGTTACATAGAGTCGGTTACAATGGTAGGAGATCTACATATCCGTATCGCCAAGCTTGCCTTCCACGCCAAGGAAAGTCCCATCCGGACACGGGGCGAAGTCTTCAATCTTGTATCTTCATAGTCTTGGAGTCCGGTCGATGATGATAGTCCGGCCGATGATAGTCCGGCCGATGATGGTAGTCCGGCCATCCGGACACCCCCTAATCCGGGACTCCCTCAGCCAGCCTGATCCTGTCAGGGCCCACGGGATGCAGCCTGGCAAGATCGGGAGGGCGGGGACGAAGCCGGAAGGGCGGAAGGAGCGGCAAATCGATGCCCTGGTCACTACGGCTAGGACCATAGCAACGCGGCAGGAAGGACCCTGGCTGGGAAGACGAAGCCGTAGTCCATGAGGAAGCCTGCCGGAGCCTAGCTGGAGGAGGTGGAGGCATCCACACCCAAACCCCCGACAAATCACTCTGCCGAGGAGAAGACCAGGTGCACATGATGGTGCTGCCGACACCTGGCTGACGGTGACGATGCGTCCGGTGCTCAGCTGGAGTCCAAGCCGCCATCCTCCTGCTCGACGCTATCATCTTTGTTGTCAGTGTCCTCTTTGTCGATGTCGTTGGAAGAGGAGCTTTAATCATCGATCGAGCTCTCCACGCAGCACCCTAAGCGAGCACCCGAACGCCCGAAGACCTTGATGGAGAGCAGGTCTACGTTCATTAACTTAAAAAGGAGGGCATGCCCCTCCGCCAAGCTATGGGCACGTGCGAAAGTTTTCCAACCGCAACGGGGAAGCATCACATGAGGTGCAGGGAATTCAACATCCACCCGCATGTTGCCATTACAGCAACCCCTCATGTGCAGCTTCAGCCCACACGGTTGTTCAACCTGAATTACCCTTGCAAAAGGGTTAGGAAGCCAAAGACGGCTACGCGGGGGCCCGCATAGCCTGACGATGAACTCTAGTGGCGTGTCACCGGAATGGCCCTTCATTGGAGCCAGGGCGGCTAGGGAAGGAGCGACTAGAGCGCCACCACGTCCACCCCGGCCCCTAGAGCCTCGCCGACCACGTCTGCGTCCCGCAGCGCCACCATGTGTGCTGGATTCTGCCCCGCATCTCCGGCTGGGGCAGGGAAGCGTTGATGAGAAGAGACCCTTGTCGCCACCACCAGAGTACAACCGCGCCCTCTCCCTCTCACCATGGTGGAAGAGGAGCACAATAAGAAGAAGGAGATGCGTGGGTGAGTCCTTTAGCCCACCTCTGCACTCCATTTTTATAGCGGAGCGTGGCAGTGGGCTGGCTCCCCACTACCCCATGACAACTGCCACACTCCACCGATCAGGTCCGTCTGCATCATTGGCAACGTCCAGAATCGCCAACCGCCCTCCTGCGCCTATCAACGGTGCCGAGCTTTCTGCCATGGCACTCATTCTCGCGCCCTCCACATCCGCTACCAACCTTGTGCAATGCATGCAACGTACGTGGCGGAAACGGCAACGGTAGTGGGGTGAGTGAAATGGCAATTACCTCCTCGTGAACGTGTGCGGCCCACGGGCCATTACGTAGATAGCACCACGACGTTCAGCACGACTCGTAGGAAAACCAGGAACTGATTCAATCCTAGTTATATGAAGAAGCAAAGAAGATATCATAGAAGACATCGATCCCGCCGCAGCATGGTCTACGTGCCTGCCTGTGCATTTTTTAGGGCCTACCCCAATGATGCCCAGCAGCACGTATCGGCCAGACCCAAGGGCTCCTGTCGGTGCAACGAACATGCACGTTTGTTGACCGAGCCCATACACAGGCGTACTAATGATCATGCATTCAGCACCAACGCACAACACAAGGCCAAGCCAGAGAAGCCGTTCTCGTGAGATCAAGGAGCGTATCAAGAAGAGCAAGCTAACATACAAGTCAAGATTCCGAGAGGAGTGTCCCTTGCCGGCTAGGCGAGGCCGGCAAGGTCGATACCACAAGCCAATAGCAAAGCCAAACCGCGCCAGCCGCGCCTCTGGGGCGACCGGAGACCGTCGCGCACACCCTTGCAAGAAGGCCCGGCAAGCCCTGCCCCCGGTAGGCACAGGATAATTACCACCGCTCCACTGTATCGCAATGCCAATCACTTGTCGATGCGATGTCGATCCCCTAGGCAGCTAAGTGGCTCTCACTAAGCACGTGGTGACCCACTGGAAGACAGATCACACCCCTGTGACACCCGTCTAAGGGCGTGTCAAGATGATAAGCAAAGCTAGCTAAGCGGTGATATAAGCTTGCCTGGGATGCTGTCGGTGTTCTGGGAACGGGGGTGCTCAGACTTGCCTGCCTACAGCCCGTGGCGTGGCTCCATCAACGGCCCAGTACGGCCCAGCTTCAGTAGCAGCAACTCAAGACCCTCACGGGGGGCCAAGCCTCGCGAGGCGGATGACACCAAGACCTCCTTTGGGGTAGTCTCACTAGGCTGGCTCCCGAGGAGCGGAGATATCAATGCAAATGGCACCTTGCGAGGTTCGCATGATGTGACCCATGACGTCCAAGGCCAGGTGGGAGCCAGCGAGCACAGTGTACCAGTTTCCTCTCTGGTGCTAAGGAGGCAAGCGCAGGCACGGGGTCCCGAGGAATCAGGCAAAGGTTTCCATATCGGTGCAACAAGACCAAGACCAGTAGGATGGCAGGACGGAGGTCATCGCGGAGCCCACAGCAGTGTCACCACCAGAGCCTTTGGCAGGCGAAGACTACTTTTGTCAGGATAGCTTGTACTAGTTGTCCCCCTTCAAACTTGCCCGTGTTGGGATCCCTTCCCGCCTAACATTTGGGAAGAGGACGAAGGCCACTATAAATAGGACCTAGCCACCACCGTAGCAAGGGGAGATCATTCAGACCATCCTCATACTCACCAGCTCATCGAGCTCAAGAACACCTCACCTCCTAAGGCTGTTCATCCACTGTACTAGTTCATCCTCAACCCCTCGAGGCAATCCACCCACAAACTGGAGTAGGGTATTACACCGCAAGGTGGCCCGAACCAGTATAAACCCCTGTGTTTCTTGTTCTTTTGGTTCGTCGAGCTAGGCCATGGGATCATTGAGCGAGCGGGTTGGGGAGAGAGTGTTCTTCGTGCGCACACCAGAGTTCGAACCTCTCAAGGGTTTGCCGGAACCCGTGATCTGACATTTGGCGCGCCGGATAGGGGTGCGCCGAAGCCCCTCCTCCTACAGTCGACCCGCCGACATCCCGCGGTTCCGATGTCTGACGATTCGAGGACTCACGCCGACCATTGGGCTGCTTGGCCCGTCCCGGCGGCGCCGTCCGCACAAGAAGATCTCAACTCCACACTCCAGGCGGCCAGCACGTCACCAAACACTACCGGGCACGGGCGGCGCGGACCGGCGCCCTCCACCCTCGCGTCGCGGCGCACGCGCGCCACCATGCGATCTTCAGGCTACGCTGCGGCAACGGCACCGCACACCCGACGGGAGCAGGCGAACATGCGAACCGCGCTCATCATGGCGCGGGAACTGCTGCAATGTAGGCTGGCGGAGAATGGCCGCGATGTGCTGCTGGAGCGCGTCGCTGAGCTGCTGGATGCTGCTTCCAGAGGTACGCCACCTTTCTGCTCCTTGCCCATGCCTCAGGTTGTGGCAGAAGCGCGCGCGAGGCCCCAGCAAGCTCGTGTGCCCCCTGGGGCGCTAGGGGGCTCGACGTCACCAACATACACCCCAGCGCAGCCCGTCCTGCCGTGAGGGCGCGCTGGAGTGCCACCCAGTGGCCACCAGGTCCAGGCGCCACGTCTAGTGGCTCAAGGCACGGGGCATCCAGGGGACGGCTCCACCGGGGCGACCGAGGACGCCTACATACCCCGCATGGTGAACCTGGAGTACATGCCCGGGGAAGGCCCCAACCCGTTCCCCGAGCCAGGATGAGAGGGTGGAACGCCTGAAGCGGGGGCCTTCCATGAGACGCTCGGAGGCTTCGCCGACCCCTTCAGCAACGACGAAGGCGGGGTACAACCAACATCTCGAGAGCAAGTTTACACTAACCATGGGCTGCAGGTGAACCAGACCACGGCAGCAGTCGGAGACCCCAGGGCAGTGGCTCCACCCCCGACGGGAGTGGTGCACTGGGGGCCGCATGGAAGGGGCCAGGAGCCAGGGCCTTCCCCGCACCGCACAGAGCAAGGTGCTGCGCGGAAGTAGGTGCTCTGCCGGGGGAGGCGTCGGTGAGCCCTTCCCCCGGCAGAGGGCCCGTGGTTGCCCAGGGTGCCACCAGCATCCCCTTTACCCCTTGGCCTCGTCCTGGTTTCCGGACGCCCCAACGGTGGTCGGGTGTGGCGCAGGACGGGGCCCTCGTTTGGCGATATGAAGCAAGGCTCACGCCTGTGAAGGTTTCTGCTCATGACACTCTCACGTAATAATGAGTGGGGCTGTACATGCCCCGGAGTCTCCAGAGTGTCGCCCTTGGGCCTCGGGGGCTCTCGTCCACGTCCTAGTGGAAGCACCATGTTCAAGGCTGGTCATTTACACTTTCCCCAATGACTATGCTCACAGCTAGTGAAAGCACTTAGCTCCGCGCTAGTGGGAAGACTAGAAGACTAGCTAGGTGTCGTACGCGGCCATTTGTTTTCATCCCCTTTTCTGTAACTCGATTCGCCGCCCTTTTGGATTGAATTTGAAGTCTTTTTTTCCCAAGCATGGGGGATTATTTTCTTGCCGTTTTCTTGCATTTTGGTTATGTGGTTTTATTTTTGAGGCTCAAGCACTGCTACTCCTCCCTTCCGAAAGTGCCTCATGAGCGGGGCTGGGTGGTATCATGACGTCACCAAGGTCTGCAAGCCCGTGGCGCATAAACCCCCAAGATCAAGGGTACAATTACCACAGGACCACCGTGCGCACACCCTGCCATAGTCTGGCATTTGCTCCTCGCGAGGCCCTCTCAGGCCGATCAGCAGGCTCCTCGGGAGATCTAAAACCTTGCGACCCCCTAAAGGGCTCCCCTCTGGAGAAGGATGCATCAGCAACCTCAAAGCCCGCTCAAGGCCTGCAGGAATCAAGGTAAGTCACAGCAACAACCCTGCTGAGGAGCTCGCAAGCTCGCAAAAGCGCGTTTCAAGTTCGCCCTAAAAGATAGAACATCAATTGACATACACGAGGGGCTCCCCCTCCAAAATGCTCTCATGATCTGCGGGGCCATGTCCAAGTCTCTGCGTGCAGGTTCAAGTGAAGGAATACAGCTTAATCAATATGTCGCCATAACGCCATCCTCGGTCGCCTCAGACGCTTCCCGCACTGCTCGCTAGCGCTATCTTCGCCGCTGCCGATCAAGGCCGCCGGTTCATCCGCCATGACCACCACCGCATCGTCCTCGATGGAAAACGCCCTGACCAGGGCGTCCACGTGATTGTCCACCCAGTGCGACAGGTTGTCCCGGATGGCCCTGGGCACTGGAGCAATGGCAACGTCAAAGTCAAAGTGGGGGCCGAGGTTCTGGAGATGGCTGAAGACGCGTGAGAACGCGTGCCCAAGGAGGCCCCGGCTCCTCTCCTCAACAAGCTCGCGAGCCCTCACGACCCTCCAGGCGTGTCACGATTTCGGTGAAGAAGTGGAGGTGGCTGGCGTAGTCTTCCATGCGGGGATGAGGGACACTCTCCTCGCAGATGACGCCCAGTACTCGGTTGGCCCTCACTCTGAGCGCCTGCAGCATGGGGGCGTGCTCGCGCTGCAGCATTTGCCGATGACATGCCTCCTCCCTGTTCTGATGCGCGAGGGATGCGGCGTCATCAATCTACTGCTGGAGCGAGAGTAGATCAGCACGAGCTTTGGCCGATTCGGCCTGGGCAGAGGCCTCGGCCGCCACAACAGTCTTCTCGTGCTGCTCCACCTCGTCTAGCCATGACCTGAGGGTGGTGGTCCTGCCCTCAGCTTGGGCCTCTGAGAACTTTAGCTTCATGTCGTACTCCTTGACAAGATCCGCACGACCTTTCGCTACCCTCCGGTCAACACCTCCTGGACCTTGGCTTCGCGTGCAGCGACGGCATCTTCGCACGTGGCCACATGGCACTCCCTCGTCTCCAGCCGCTCAAGCTCGAGGCTGCGCTCCGAGGCCTCCAACATCAGCGCTTCCTCACTCTTCTGGATCTCCTTCTCTTCGGAAGGCACCCCCCTCATTAACGCCAAGACGGCCCTGCGCACCTCAACCTCCTGCTCGAGGGTAGCATTCAAGGCCCAGAGCTCCTGTTCACGCTTCTCGGCGGCCTTGCGGTGGTGATCGGCCTCTCTGGCCTCTTCCAAGGCCCGGGCGCTAGCCTCGCGTGAGATTGCAAGGGACACCACGGCCTACGCACGGGCTTGCTCGTGCTGAAGATGCCCGAGGTTGATGGACACCTTCAACTGATGTCGCTCGTCCTCCAGCCGGAGGCCCTCTGTCTCAAGGCGAGCGTCAACATCGTCAAGATCTTCCCCGAGTCGGCTCAGCGCCCCCGTCGTCTCCCGAAGAGCTCGTGGTGGACAGCGCCACACCCGCGCGTAAGTTCAAACACACGGCCAGGTCCGTCCTCCGCCCCGGGAATCGTTGGGGAGGCTTGCGGTGGCTGGCCTTCTCCTTGCAGGGGGCTGGAGGCCGGCGCCTTCCCCGCCGCCTTTCGTGCCTTGACGGAGGCGCTACAGCGCGAGGCCTCACGACTTGAAGAAGAAGCCAGGGCTGGGGCCACCCAGCTACGGGCGATGACCAACGGGGGAGCCCTCGGCACACCTTCAACTCGCAGACAGGACCGTGAAGGAGGGACGACAAGAACGCAGGGTCAAGACCCCCAGTCGGCGCGCCCTCTGTCGATGTCAAAACCAGCGGATCTCGGGTAGGGGGTCCTGAACTCTGTGTCTAAGGTCAATGGTAACAGGAGACGGGGGAAACAATGTTTAACCAGGTTCGGGCCCTCTCTATGGAGGTAATACCCTACTTCCTGCTTGATTGATCTTGATGAATATGAGTATTACAAGAGTTGATCTACCACGAGATCGTAATGGCTAAGACCCTAGAAGTCTAGCCTGTATGACTGTATCCATTTGCGGACTAAGCCCTCCGGTTTATATAGACACCGGAGGGGACTAGGGTTGTACAAAGTCGGTTACAGAGAAAGGAATCTTCATATTTGGTCGCCAAGCTTGCCTTCCATGCTAAGGAGAGTCCCATCCGGACATGGGAGAGAGTCTTTGGTCTTGTATCTTCACAGCCCATTAGTCCGGCCTATGTCCAACAGGCCGGACGCCCGAGGACCCCTTTATCCAGGACTCCCTCAGTAGCCCCTGAACCAGGCTTCAATGACGAGGTGTCCGGTGCGCAGATTGTCTTCGGCATTGCAAGGTGGGTTCTCCTTTCTGAATACTCCACGATAGTCTTCAGACGCAACGAACGTGTCCGGATCTGCAACACAAGTACCACACACACAGCCATAGAGAGTATAATATTTCACGAGTCCCATCCACTGACAACTTTTTGCAAGATGACATCACACCTGCCCGGTCATTATTTCGAACCATTTTCGTCTGCCGTTCCGCGTTTCAAGATGCGGTTTCCATTGGCACCTCTTGTCAAAGTAGAGATCGTGTCCCCTTATTGCGGGATTCTCATCAATACGGGCGTGGGTAATCCAACCGTGCCGTTTACGCAGCCCTTGGGAATAGGCGAGTTTTAAGGCAAGTGGGGAGGCGTTCGTTTTTCACTGCGTTTATAAGGGGATAAGGATTCCCCTTCTTCACCCACGCCTTCTTTCTTCCTCTGCCCTTCCATTCTCGAGCTCCAGCGCCCAAGTTCTTGTATTTTCCACTCCGAGCAAGCTCTCAACCATGTCCGGCTCTGGAGGGCAAGGCAACCGGATGGCTTCTTCCATCAAGGAGAAGGACATCGCCGAGCTTCGGGAGGCCAGGTATCTGGCGAAGGAGATCGCCCACCGGCTTCCGGCCAAGGGACAAGTAGTCCCAACACCAAAACCCAACAAGAGGGTGGTGTTCCTCCCTCATTTCGTCCATGGACTAGGGTTTCCACTCCACCCTTTCATCCGCGGACTTATGTTCTATTGCGGGCTAGATTTCCATCATCTAGCCCCGAACTCTTTCCTCAACATCTCGGCATTCATTGTCGTGTCTGAGGCTTTCCTCCGCATCTAGCCCCACTTCATTCTGTGGCTTAAGATCTTCAATATGAAAGCCGAAGGTGGTGGATGGCCAACACGCGGAGTGCGGAGGAGCCATGGTGAGCAAGATGCCCAACGTCACATGGCCCAAAGGCACATTTGTGGAGACCGTCAAGGAGTGGCTAAAGTTGTGGTTCTATATCACAGAGCCCCGCGACGCCACCTGGGCTGCGGCTCTCGAATTCAAGTCCGGGGCTCCAACGCGGCTGACCTCCTGGATGGAGAAGGGCCCAAATTGGTCTTCGTCGGACAAGCTGATAGCGCTGCAATTGCGCATCCAAAGCATGGTGGACAAAAACATCAAGCTCGTCGACGTGATCCAGGTTATGCTAGTTCGCCAGATCCTCCCCTGCCAAAGCCGAACTTCCCCTCTATGGGAATTCAATCCGGACAAGCATCAGACCTTGGTGAGGCTCTTCGGCACTACTCACGAAGACGCCTGGAAGCTGCTCTTCAAGGGTGACGAGAAGCCGCCGACCATAGACTCGGATCATGGGCACGATCTTGCCCACCCCGCCAGCGTTGTAAGTCCTTCGCGTCTCAAGGCGTACTCTCTACCTGCTTGTCCAAGGAGGGTAACTAAACTTTGCTAATTTATCCTTTCAGGAATGGACGGAGAAAGTGGAGCGAATTCACAGTCTCGCTCACGTTCAAGAACTCACATCCCGCTTCCGGCGAAGATGTTGGTCCCGGCGCCCTACCAGCTGCCGGAGAAGAAGGCCAAGAAGAAGGGCAAGGGCGGGGGGTGGCCTCGCCGCAAGGGTATTTCGACGTGATGTCTCAAGACAAGACTCACTCCTCTGCCGCCGAAGATGACGATGAGGAGGAGGAGGAAAGCAACCTTCCCCCTAATGGGGGAAGGAAGAAGAGGGCGGCCTCCACAAATCTGGAGGCGGAGGCGCCCAAGAAGGGGGAAGGCTCTCTCACGGATAAAACCGCATGGGACGTCAACAGCAGTCCGGAGCGACGCCCGCGGAGCACGCCCCCGGCCGCATCGTAAGTACTGACAGACTCGTACTTTCCCGTGTAAATGGCCTTTCCTCCTCATTGTATTAACATGGTTAATTCTGCAATTGCAGTCCGGCCAACGACAGCTCCCAGCGATCCTCATCAACAGGTTTGTTGGATTCATGGGCGATCGCCAGCGCGTCACCGCCGGCTGCTAACTCTCCCACGGCCAAAGGTGACGCCGAGGTGCTGTCGCGAAGGAATTTCCTAGGACAGGGAGAGCCTCAGGAGGCCGTCAGGGTGGCACCAGTGGGCGAAACCTCGGTCGCCGGACGCATGGGGGAGCAGTCCCCCACGGAGACTGGCGATGGCGGCCGTATTCAGTTCGGCCCCCGTCCGGATACGGTTCCGGAGACCTACACGGCTCCTGAGTCCGGCGTGGAGCCTCCTTTGAAACACGGAGGTGTGCCTATCCCATCGGTGACCTCTGTTCAACCAAGGGCACCGAACAATCTTCTGGAAGCGCTGCGAGGCGCTTCCATTGTGGAAGAACACCGTATCCTTATGGGTACGGTGATTGAGAGGGTTCAGTCCATCAAGAGCGGACTGACCGAAGCCTGCAGTGGCCTGCTGACAGGTTTTGAGGTAAGCGACGCAAAGGAGAAAATCTCCATATGGACAGTAGCCCCCGAGACACTGTCCGGTGTTCAGAAAGCAAGACCGGACAGAGTATCAATTCATTTTTGCAGGAAACTAACTACATTTGTCTTGTATGAATGAGCAGGCATCGTTACTGGCCGCGACCTCTCATGCTGCCGAAGTCTCCGGACTAAAGCAGAGACTGGAGTGAGCTGAGGAGGAGATCGGACAAACGAGGAAGCAGCTGGAAGACCAGCAAGGTATGTAATGACTCGTTGTGTATTCAGAAAGAATAAATGATGTGTATTGACCATAGTGTTATGATATGTGCAAGAGCGAGGAACAAGGTCGAGGCCCTTAAAAAGGCCCTGGTCGAAGCCGAGGAGAAAGCTGCCAAGGAGCAAGCCACTCGTAAGAAGCTCAAGGCTCGGGTCAACGAGGTCCAGCAAGAGCTTCAGGACGCGTTGAAGAAATGCGAGGCCTTGGAGTGTGATGTTTCGGCTCGAGAGGCCGAACTCGCCAAGGCTCGCCAAAGTGCTGAAGAGGCCCGGGTTGAGGCCTAGGGCGCCCTCCAGGAGATCCAGGAGGCCAGGAAGATCGCGGCGGGTACGGCGTTTAGTATGCAAAGCAAGTATGTGAAGAAGCAGTATGTCTTACTAACGCAGATTCGGAGTTCTCTAGGGGCATTTGTGGATTTGCCGCGCAGTGTGTCAGACGATTCAGAGTTCTTCCGAGCTGAAGAAGGGAGCTCAACGGAGAAGCTATTATGGTCGCAATACCTTGCGCCATAACGTCTAGTGCCCTTCACCGATCAGCTGAAGCAGCTGGTCGAGCTGCATGGGGTGGCTGAACTGGCCATGAAGGATTTAATAATCCGGCTGTGGCCTGCCGAAGCTATACCCGGAAGTTACTTCGGACTCGTGAAGCGGTTGATGAATGCATGTCCTCGGCTGAACGTCGTCAAGCGGTCGTTCTGCATCGAGGGCGCGCGCATGGCATTCGCCCGCGTCAAGGTCTAGCGGGCGAAGATGGATGCCGTCAAGCTCGTGACCGAAGGGCCGGCTGAGGGCAAGGAGTACCGCACGCCAGAGTGATATTTTGAGGACGTCTTGGAGGGGTCCCGCATTGTAGCGACACAATGTGCGAAAGACATTATCTTTGAATGAATACATTCATGTTGTCGCTACCATGTATGATGAAACAAAGTTGTTATGTAATATAATTTTTGTTATGTTTAAACAATTTTACCACCTATGCGGCCGTTTTGTATGAAATCTGAGAGTTCGCCAGTCGTCGGCTTCTGCCCCACGTAGGTAGTATGGGGCTGTTTGGGATGGAATCTAAACACTCTTGATCCAATTGTTTGGTCCTTGAAGGAGGTGCTTAGCACAACGAACCAGGCAATCAGACTATGCGGCTTTAGCACTCTCACTTAGCCACAGGAGTTTGACAATAAAATGTGGGCGCAGCCCCTAGTATCCAAACTAGAAGGCGATAGGCACCCGACCGAGTAAGTGACGATCCTTCACGTAATGCGGAAAAAATCTCCGTCGATTTGAAACCTCCGAAGAGCTGATTGCTCGCCGATCATGACACTTCGCCGCTTTCTCTCGAGGTGCTCCTTCGGGTAAACCGGGGCACAATTGCAGTAGTGCTCCCTTTAATACCTTAGCCGATATAGAGGAACGTAAGGTAGCAAGCACAGGAGCCGGGAAACCCAACTATTGACCAAAGACATGATTCGGAGCCAATGCATATAGTGCTAAATTCGGGGTGCCGAACTATACTGTTAAAAGTGTTCGGACTTTGTTGCCATAGTGCGGCGCGCTATGAAGCCCCTGGCAAATTGAAACGTACCACAGTGTACGGGTGCTATCTAATAAGCTTATTAATAGTAAAAAAGAAAAACAGAAAAGGAGTAAAAGAAATAAACAGGGGCCCTAAAATTTGGGCCACAAACTATTTCCATTATGATTTGATTAATATGTCAAAGCGCATTGATACGGGTAGTGCGATAAGCAACTGGCTATTTGACATGCCACGACCAAAGGAGAGCTGTGTGTGGGACCCTGGAGACAGGTAGAGTGGTTGTTTAAGAAAGCACTTAGAAATTCCCCTCTACGTGTAACGCCCTCAATGCGGCTATATCTCCCACGTGTCGAAGCACGACTTAGAGGCATAACCGCATTGAAAGCAATGTCGCAAGTGAGGTAATCTTCACACAACCCATGTAATACATAAGGGGAAAGAGATACATAGTTGGCTTACAGTCGCCACTTCACACAATACATAAATAAACATCCATCATCCAGATTACACTCAAGGTCCGACTACGGAACCAAAATAAAAGAAGATTACCCCAAAAGCTACACAGATCCCCGATCGTCCCAACTAGGCTCCACTACTGATCATCAGGAAAAGACACATAGTAACGACCACGCCTCGTCGAACTCCCACTTGAGCTCGGTTAGCGCATCTCAGACTGCATCGTGGCACCTGCAACTGTTTTGGTAGAATCTGTGAGTCACGGGGACTCAGCAATCTCACACCCGCGAGATCAAGACTATTTAAGCTTATAGGAAGGACAGAGTTGTGAGGTGGAGCTACAACAAGCGACTAGCATATATGGTGGCTACATTCACAAAAGAGAGCGAAAAGAGAAGCAAGGCACGGTCGTGAAGCTAGTAGCGATCAAGAAGTGATCCCGAAACTACTTACGCCAAACATAACTCCAACATCAGGTTCACTTCCGGACTCCGAGAGAAGAGACCATCACGGTTACACACGCGTTGATGTATTTTAATTAAGGTCAACTTCAGGTTTTCTACAACCGACATTAACAAATTCCCATCTGCCTCATAAACGCGGCACGGCTTTCGAAAGATAATACCCAGCAGGGTGGCCCAACTTAGCCCATTATAAGCTCTCACGGTCAACAAAGGATATTCCTTCTACCGGAAGACCCGATCAGTCTCGAATCCTGGACTACAAGACATTTCGACAAAGAATAAAACAAGACCAGCAAAGCCGCCTGACAGTGCCGACAAATCCCGATAGGAGCTGCACATATCTCGTTCTCGTGGCACATCCGGATGAGACATCCTACGAGGAAAACCAAGCCTCAAGTCTCCCAAGGTGGCCCTCAAGAGTTCAGCTCATTTGGACCAGACCCAGAGGAGCACCGCCCGGGGCTAAATAAAGATGACCCTCGGCTCGCGAAACCCGGGGAAAAAGGCTTAGATGGCAAATGGTAAAACCAAAGTTGGGCCTTCTTTGGAAGAGTCTTATTCAAAGCGAACTATCAAGGGGTCCCATAAATCACCCAACCGTATGGAACGCTAAATCAAGGAACATAACACCGTATGACGGAAACTAGGGTGGCAAGAGTGGAACAAAACACCGTGCATAAGGCCGAGTCTTCCACCCTTTACCAAGTATATAGATGCATTAATTAAACAATAGATATTGTGATATCCCAACAAGTAAACATGTTCCAACAAGGAACAACATCTCCATGTTCCAACAAGGAACAAACTTCATCTTCACCGCAACTAGCAACGCTATAAGAGGGCTGAGCAAAGCGGTAACATAGCCAAAACAACGGTTTGCTAGGAAAGGATGGTTAGGGCTTGACATGGCAATATGGGACGATGATAAGCAAGTGATAGGCATCGTAGCATAGGCATAGCAAAAGAGCGAGCATCTAGCAAGCAAAGATAGAAGTGATTTCAAGGGTATGGTCATCTTGCTCGCAAGGTTCTCGAGTTGTCGAAAGCTTGATCCTCGTAAGCGTTCTCAACAGGTTCCTCGTTCACGCACTCGCCTCCGGCTCTACCCAAAGCAAGAACACAAACAAAGGAACCACAATAAATCACGGTGCAATGCACAAGCAACATGATGCAATACATGACATGATATGCGAAATGTGATATGCAATGCGTATGCGTGCTCCGGAAGGAAAATGATGAACCAGGCATCAACTTGGCAAACCAAGTATGCCGCTGGAAAGGTGAGATGATTTCGGTTGAAATGGATATAAAGATCACCGGAATCGGATGCACGGTTTGCAAATGACAAGCAAAACAAGAATGGCACAAATCTGCCATTAACAACATGATGCCACATAGCAAGCAACAAGAAATTAAGCAACTGCACCCAAACGTACCAACAAAGCATATGGCAGTGATCTACTCAAGATGCTTGAAAAAAAGATGAACACTGAGCTACGGCTAAATCACATCATAACAGGTCCAAACAAGCATGGAAAAAGTGCAAAATATATCAGCTTCACAGACTTGGTGAAAATACTGAACATGGCAGAATCAGCATCAGGAAGCAATGTTCAGAGCAAGCAAACAACATGCTATAGGAACTTATTATAGCAAAACAAGGCATGGCATGAATCTACTCAAATCATAGAACAAAAGTCCCTTACTGACCAAGAGCCAAAAAGGATCAGAAGATATGATGGCACCCACGTAAACATAGCAAGCTTCGTTAACAGATTCAGCAAACGGGGCATCACATTGACAGAATTATGAAGGCATCTTCGCGAGCTCGATGCACTCACTACAGAGCACTCCAAGATAAACTAAGCATACATCCATCAAGAAGACATGGCATAGAAGCCATACATGGCAAGAACAACATCATAGCATACATGGATCAAGTACAACAACCATGGCAAAATTGAATAACATGTAAACAATCTGCCAGGAAACATTTTATAGTAAAAGTAGAGCTCGATTGACTCAAGCTATGGCACTCCATAATTGCAAACAAAGGCATGGATGGATAGAGCATAACCATATGTTCAAATCATCCTTAGTGAAGTATCTCAAAATATGCATGGATCTCTCGGTAGCATCAGGTTAACATGGCATAAAAATATCAGCAAAACAGGGGCTGAAATCAGCAACATCATGAAGCCTAGTTTGCATGCTTGTGCTAGTCACCACAGAGATGACAAAAATACATGGCATACACCCCTGTAAAGATGGCATGGCATATTACAAAACACATGTAGGACTCAAGATCATAGGGTGCACACATCAATCATGGAAAAAATAACAAAAGTGCATGTTCTGATAACAATCTGAAACTAACATCACATAGACCTCTTCTAACAGCATTTCGGGCATTAAGATGAGCTCAAATGAAAATGATGCAATGAGATGAAATAACGTACTCGTCGTGGCGAACAATACGGTATGCTATACGCCCCAAACGGAGCCACAGGTGCAAAGTTATGGCATGATGAAAATGCAATAAATTACTGACAGAAAATGACTTGGAGGAATTCAGGAGAGAGAGAAGTCAACCGAGATGATTTTGGATCTGAGATCCGGCGCGACTCGAGGCGAGGCAATGGCGGCGGCGCCGAGCGGCGCCGGAGGAGGGAAGAGGGCCGGAGGAGCCGCCGAGCGCCGGAGTCCGGGCGGCGACCGGCGCGGCGCGGCGACCGGCGCGCGCGGCGGCCGGAGGCGGCGAGGCGGCGGCGGGCGCCGGACGGACCGCAGCGCGGGGTGAGGCGGCGAGGCGGCTGCCGGGCGGCGCGGACGCTGGCGACCAGGGGAGGCGGCGGCGGCGGACGCTGAGCGGGCGGGCGGCGGAGGCGCTGGGCGCGCCCGGGCTTGGTGCGGGAGGGCCCCGCCAGGCCAGCGGTGGCGGCGCTGGGCGGTGGGGCGCGCCCATGTTGCGGCCCCGGATTGGCCGGGCGGCGGCGGACGGACAAGTCCGGCTCCGTCCGGACGTGTCCGGTGGCGCGGAGAGGAGCGGGACTAGGGTTAGGGGTGGAGTGATTCGGGATTTCGGGGGATGGGGTGTTTTTAAAGGTAGAAGGAGCTAGGAAGCTCCAAATGAGGTGCGGTTTTCGCCCACACGATCGTGATCGAACGGCGATGGACATGGAAGTGACTTAGATGGGTTATTGGGCTGTTTTGGAGGGGTGTTGGGCTGCAACTTAAAAGAGGCCTTCGCGGATATGCGGATAACCGTTGGAGTACCAAACGAGCTCCAAATGACCCGAAACTTGACAGGTGGTCTACCGGTGCTATACCAAGGCCGCTTGACAAACCTCGGTCCATTCCGAGAAAGTTTAGTACCCGTTCACGGAAAAATGTAAAAGGGGACGCCGGGGGACATAGGAGTGCCGGATTGCAAAACGGACAACGGGGAAAATGCTCGGAATCATGAGACGAACACGTATGAAAATGAGATGCACATGATGACATGATATGAAATGCATGACATGGACAAAATGCAAAACGAAAGACAAAAACCCAACCACGGAGGGAATATCATATCACAATGCCGAAAATGGCAAGAGTTGGAGTTACAAATATGGAAAGTTACATCCGGGGTGTTACAACACTCCACCACTACAAGAGGATCTCGCCCGAGATCTAGGACTGAAAGAACTCCGGATATTCAGAACGGAGGTGATCCTCGCGCCCCTGTGGCTTCTCGGTCTGAATGGTGTGACCACTTCACTTTCAGGAATTTGATTGACTTGTTGCGAGTCTTGCGCTCGGTTTCTTCAAGAATAGCAACGGGTGCTCATGATAAGAGATCTTCTTGGAGGTCAATTTCTTCGAAGTTGATAGTGCACTCAGATTCTTGAAGCACTTGCGAAGCTGTGACAAGTGAAACATATCGTGCGTTCGCGGTTGACGGAAGCTCAAGTTGATAGGCGAGATCGCCTCTTTTGCCAATGATCTTGAAAGGACCCACGATCTAGGGGCAAGCTTCCTTTGATACCGGCGGCGAGTGCCTTTCATTGAGAGACGCGGAGGTAGACATGGTCTCCGATTTCAAAAGCCACATCACGGTGCTTGTCATCATAATAGCTTCTTCCGGCGCGATTGCGCGCGCTTTGAGATTTTCACGAATGACTTTGCACATTTCTTCGCTTCTGTGATCAAGTCGTTGCCAAGAAGTTGCGTTCACCTGTCTCGGACCAATTGAGAGGAGTACGGCACTTTCTGCCATAGAGAATTTCGAATGGGGCCTTGCCCGAACTCGCTTGGAAGCTGTTGTTGTAGGAGAACTCGGCATATGGAAGACAATCTTCCCACTTAATATCAAGGAAATGACACAAGCCCCGAGCATATCTTCAAGGATTTGATTGACTCGCCGACTTGGCCACTTGTTTGAGGATGGAAAGCTGTCTTTGAAACGAATGTTGGTGCCCATGGCCTTCAAAAGAATCCCAAAACTTGGAGGTAAAGATGCTACCACGGTCTCAAGAGATCACTTGTGGAATGCCGTGCAAGGAGACAATCCTGGAGGTGTATAGCTCTGCCAACTGAGCTGCTGTGATAGATTCTTTGATAGGAAGAAAATGAGCCACTTTAGTAAGCTTGTCAATGACAACGATAGCATCATTTCCACGCTTGGACTTTGGAAATCCAGTCACGAAGTCCATTTCGATATGATCAAACTTCCATTCTGGAATAGCAAGAGGTTGGAGGAGACCAGCTGGTCGTTGGTGTTCTGCTTTCAGTCTTCTGCAGACATCACATTCATTCACGAATTGAGCAATTTCTCGCTTCATTAGAGTCCACCAATACGACTGCTTGAGATCATAGTACATCCTCGTACTTCCAGGATGAATGGATAGAAGGGAATTGTGTGCCTCATTCATAATGACTTTACGTAGATCACCCTTAGGAACCACAATCCGGTCCTTGAAGAAAACAGTATCTTTGTCATCAATGTGGAAGCACTTGTATTTGGAAATGCCCTTGTTGATACCACGCTTCACCTTTTTCACCATGGTATCCAGGAGTTGAGCCTCACGAATTTGGTCTTCCAAAGTAGGAGAGACTATGAGGTTGGCAAGAAAGCCTTGAGGAACAACTTGAAGATTCAGCTTGCGGAAAGCTTCACAAAGGTCCGGCTGGAAGGGCTTGAGGATTAAACTGTTGCAATAAGCCTTTCTGCTCAAAGCATCTGCAATCACATTGGCCTTGCCCAGAGTATATTCAATACTTGGGTTGTACTCTTGAATCATTTCGACCCACCTAGTTTGCCTGAGGTTGAGGTTGGGTTGAGTGAAAATATACTTGAGGCTCTTGTGATCGGTGAAAATGTCCACTTTCCTTCCCAACAAGAGATGTCTCCATGTTATTAATGCATGGACAACTGCCGCCAACTCAAGATCGTGAGTGGGGTAGTTCCTTTCAAGAGCTTCAGCCGACGAGAGGTATAGGCCACAACTCTCTTCTCTTGCATTAACACAGCACCGAGACCTTGAAGAGAAGCATCACGTAAAACTTCAATGGCTTGGATTCATCAGAGGAGTCAAGACAGAGCTGTGACGAGTTTCTCTTTGAGAGTATTGAAAGCAACGCCACACTCGGGAGACCGTACATACTTCACATGCTTCGGAGGAGGTTGGAAACAGGCTTTGCAATCTTAGAGAAGTTCTCAACGAATCTTCGGCAATAGCTTGCAAGACCAAGAAAACTGCGAAGCTGCTTGACATTTTGAGGAGGTTCCCAATTCACAACTGCAGACACCTTCTCGGGATTAACAGCGATGCCCTTGGCGGAGATGATGTGACCAAGGTAAAGAACTTCATCAAGCCAAATTTCACATTTGGAAAACTTCGCATAGAATTGATACTCTCTGAGCTTGTCGACCGACCTTAGGAGCCCCCTTGATTGATCTGATACCCATGGTAATGGAATTGTTGAGTCCTCGTGGCTCACAGATTACTACACCACTAGTTGCAGGTACAGGTTTGCGATGATCATGACGCGAGAGCGATGTTTGCTTGTTTTGGAGTTCTTCTTCTGCTTCTTCTTCGATCAGGGGATAGGTTCCAGGTCGGCAGCCTGGGCTAGCAGGGTGGATATTGTTTGAGTTTCTTTTTATGATTCATCCGTAGTCGGATGTTGATCTTGTATGATGTTGATGATTCTTGTGGCATTTGTGCCTTATGTATGTATCCCCATCTATTATGTAATGTTGATGTAATGATATCCACCTTGCAAAAGCATTTCAATATGCGGGTCTATCCTTTGTGGGACCTTCGAGTTCCTTTTGGATAGGGTCGCATATTGGGCGTGACAAGTTGGTATCAGAGCCTCGACCGACCCTAGGAGCCCCCTTGCTTGATCGTGTAGTTTGGCCGTTGTTGAGTCTAGAAGAAAACTATTTTCGGAGTCTAGTTATATCGGAGAGTAGGATTTCTTTTTACTCCTCAACCCCTTCGTCGCTCTGGTGAGGAATCTTGACGTAGGTGTTTTGTATTACTCCTCTTCCCCTTCAAATTTTTTCTTTAGGATCACGCAGTTGGTTTTTCCGATCGTTGGTTCCTCAGCTCTTTCAATCCGGTGCATTTCTCGTCAAGTTGACTCGACCATCTTCATCTTTGCCAAGTTCAATCCTCAGTTGTCTTATTTTCCCGCACGCCCACCCTTCTTCTTCTCGGAACCGGAGTCCGTAATCGAGTATCCATCCTACTCGTGCGAAGTCTTTGCTCTCTCTCCTCAATGATTTCAACCGGTGTTTTCTCTTCAAGATATTCGTCGTTTTCCCCTTCCAAGTTACCATTGTTTTCCCGCCCTCCCACCCTCTTCTTCCTGTAGTTTGAGTCTCTTTCGACCATCTATTTCATTCGTACGGAGCCTCTTCAGTCTTCTCCCATTTATTTCAACCGGTGAATTCTCGTCTTGTTCGTCATTCTTCATCCCTTTCTTTTTCCGGTGCACTCAATTCAAGTTTTTTCGGGTTAATCATATTCTTTTCCTCCGAAGTGTTCTCTTTGCTCGTTTGCCTCTCGCCAGTTTATCCTTCCGAAGTGCTGAAGACATCTCAGGAGATTCGTCTGTATTTGAATTAATCCGAGGTTATCACCTCATGCAAATATCTCAATTGTTCCGGTGCATCATCTATCTGTTCAACAACCCTTTTCAACGATGTTTTTCTCTTTAGTGGGCCCTAACCCACAGGTCTTTTCCCAGGATCTTACTTGACTCTTCTGATTTTCCCGGAGTTATTCCCAATTCTTTTCAAGTGTGACGTAAGAATGAATATCATCAGTCACTTGCCTTTTCCAAGATCGATTTCGAATCATTTCATTGTTGGCTCAACCTCTTTGCTTTTCATTCTCCCGAGTACCTCGAAATTTTGGTGGTGTTTCGTCGTCATTTGAAGACCGAAGAAGAGTCTTTCCTCTAAATCTTGTCTGTTCTCTCGAAGATTCGCGGTCCTAGCTCGATGTTATGCTATCAAATTGTTTCGAGTCATGCAAATTCTGTTCATCCATCCGGAGCATTTTAGGAGTTGCTTTCTCTCTCGATCATCCGGAGGCCATCTTTTCGGAAGATTTCTTCATTCTAAGTTTTCAGATTCATTCCCCAATTATTCTATATCCGTGCCCCTTCGTTCATCTCAATATTCTTCCGGTGCTTCGTTCAAGTGTTCTTTAATCAGCTCATGATCTCTTTGTTCTTTTGAATCTAAATCCCCTCAGGCATATTTGTTCTTCTAATTCTTCCCGGTGATTCATTCTATTTCGTCAGTCATTTTCGAATTCTTACGGTGGTTCGTTCAAGATTCTTTTTCCTTGATTATCATTCTAATCCATTCGTTCTTTCGAATCCTACCGGTGGTTCATGAAGACCTTCTCAAGGTGGCGCAATGTCACTTCTCAATCCTTTTTCAAGAAGAATAAGTTGCATGCCAAATCCATTGCTTGTCATCAATTTAATTTGATCAAGGATAAGCATACAATAAATCTTATTCTTATTTCATCCAAGTGATTAATCCCTTACTTCGGAGTTTGTTCGTAATGAATAAATTCTAGTTCCAAGTGTTTTCATCTTTTCTTTTCCGGAGTTCGAATTTCCTCGGCCATTTCGTCGGAACCACCATCTAAATCATCGCAATGCTCATCTTATTCTTTCATCCTTCAATTTTATCTCATCATCCTTTTGTCACCGGAGTTCTTCTTGGTGGTTCTTCATGATTTAATTCTTTCTTCAAGAGTTCATCAAGTATCATTCCATCCCCTCAAGTTCATGTTCTAATCCTTCCATTTTCAGCAGGAGTGCTTCCTAAATCCTTTCAGTCTTATCCGTTTCTTTTCTCATTCTAACCACTTCGGTTAGAACGAGTGGTTTCATAGTCTATCTGATTCCACGAGCTTTCAATTCTCGTCATTCTCGTCGTTCCCCTCGTCCTCTCTAGTGCTCACGATTCTTTGCCTCTTTTCTCTTGAGTTCTTGTTTCACCTCATCCTTTTTCCCTTCCGTCTCGGTCCTAAGATCTCGGGACGAGATCTCTTGTTAGTGGAGGAGTGTTGTAACGCCCCGGATTCGATGCGCCAGGTGTCCTTCAGTTATTCGCCGTTGTTGCCATGTCATTTGCTTGCGTGTTGCACTTTGCCATGTCATCATCTACATTTCATATCATGTCGTCATGTGCATTTCATTTTATGCGTCGTGTTCGCCTCATGCATCCGAGCATTTTCCCGTTGTCCGCTTTGCAATCCGGCACTCCTATGTCTCCCGCGCCTTTTTACCTCTTTTAGTATGCGGGTGTTAAACGGTCTCGGAATGGACCGAGGTTTGTCAAGCGGCCTTGGTATAGTACCGGTAGACCGCCTGTCAAGTTTCGTGCCATTTGGAGGTCGTTTGATACTCCAACGGTTAACCGGGTAACCGCAAAAGCCCCCTTCTCTTTGCAGCCCAACACCCTTCCAAAGTGGCCCAAAACCCATCTAACTCCCCTCCATGCTCTCGGTCGTTCGATCACGATCGTGTGGGCGAAAACCGCTCCTCATTTGGACACTCCTAGCTCCCTCTACCTATAAAACTAGGCCCTCCCCCGAAATTCGCGGATGAAATCCCCCCGAAACCCTAGATCTCTCCCTCCGCGCCGCCGGACATGTCCGCCCGGCGGCCGGACACGTCCGCCCGCTCCCCATCCAATCGCGGCCTGCCGCGTGGTCCGCGCCGCCGCCCAGCGCCCTCCCATCCGCCCGACCAGCGGACCCGCTGCCCGAAGCGCCCGCTGCTTCGTCCCGCCGCCCGGCGTCGTCGCGCCTTTTACCGCCCAGACGCTCCCGCCGCCGATCTCCGCCGTCGGCTGAAGGCCCAGCGCTGGCAGCGGCCTCGCCGCCGTGCCGCTCGCGCTCGCCGCCTTCGCCGCCCGCGCGCCACCCGACGCGCCAGGCCCGGCAAGGCGCCCGCCGCCCTCCGCTCGCCAGCGCCTCGCGCCGCCCGCCGGCCTCGCCCTCGCCTCCGCCCGCCCGCTTCGCCGCTGACCTCCTCCGCGGCCTCCCCGCTCCGTCCTCCTCCCGGATCCGGCCGTCTCCGGCGATCCCCCTCCTCTCCGGCCGAATTCCGGCGAGATCCGGCCCTGCCTCGAAATCCGTGCAAGGTTGACTTCCCCCCCCCCCCCCTGAAATTTCTCCAAGTCCCCGAGTATTTCAGTATTTTCATGCCATGTTCATGCCATCGTATCTCTGCATCCGTAGCTCCGTTTTGTGCGTGTAATATGCCAATTTGTTCGCCTCGACGAGTACATCATGCCATCTCATTGCATCATTTTCATTTGAGCTCATCTTGATGCCCGAAATGCTGTTAGAAGAGGGCTATGTGATGTTAGTTTCAGGTTCTTATCAGAACATGCACTTTTGTCATTTTTGCCATGATTGATGTGTGCATCCAATGAACTTGAATCCTACATGTGTTTTGTACTATGCCATGCCATGTTTACAGGGGTGTATACCATGTATTTTTGTGATCTCTGTGGTGAATAGCACAAGCATGCAAACTAGGCTTCATGATGTTGCTGATTTCAGCCCCTGTTCTGCTGATATTTTTATGCCATGTAAACTTGATGCTACAGAGAGATCCATGCTTATTTTGAGATACCTCAGTAAGGATGTTTTGAACATATGGTTATTATATATCCATCCATGCCCTTGTTTGCAATTATGGAGTGACATAGCTTGAGTCATTTGAGCTCTACTTTTGCTATAAAATGTTTCCTGGCAGGTTGTTTACATGTTATTCAATTTTGCCAAGGTTGTTGTAGTTGATCCGTGTATGCTATGATGTTGTTCTTCCATGTATAGATTCTATGACATGTCTTCTTACTGTGAGTTGCCTTGCCATGCCATGTATTGCTCTGTGGTGAGTGGTTCAAGCTCACCAACATGCCTACTTATTGTTGTTCCTGCCATGTGTGAATCTGTAATATAACTTGCTATGTTTACATGGGTGCCATCATATCTTCTGGTCCTTTTTGGCTTATGGTCAGTAAGGGACATTTGTTCTATGCATTTAGTAGTAACATTACATTCCTTTTTTTGCCATGATAAGTTCCTCTAACATGTTGTTTGATAGCTCTAAACATTGCAACCTGATGTTATTTCCTGATAAGTCTGAAACTGTTATTATTTGCAATCTTGCCATGTCTTTTTGAGCATGTTCTAGTGATTTCTGGAGATAGCTCAGTGTTCATGTTTCGTCATGCTTTACCTTTACATCATGCCCATGCCTTTTATTTTTACGTTGAGATGCTGTAGCTTGTTGTTTTGATGCTTGCTATATGCCTAGTTGCTGTTTTGGGCAGATTGTTGCTATAACTTGTTTCATGTGTATGTGTTGAACCGTTGCTCCGTTTTGAGTGTGCTCTATATGAAACTTGCTTGATTTTGCATGTAGTTTCATATTATCATGTTGCATCCTTGTTTTGATGTGTTTGCTTGATGTTTGTATGAATTTTGTATCAATGCCATGCTTATCTTGTTTTGCTCATATCTTCTAGACCGTAGCTCCGAATTAAATGAACTTTATATGTAACTTGACTAGAATTTCGTGTAGATCATCTTGGTGCATCTTAACTTGATGTTTAACAACTTGAACATAATGTTTATTCAGATCTGGACCAATTTCGAAATTTGCATATGAGGACTTACCGGAATTGTTCTATGTTGTTTCCGGCCTCATTTAAACTTGCTTTGATGTGTTGCTCTTGTATGCATCATCTCTTGCCATGAGTAGCCTCATCTAGCGTTGTCATGCATCTTGCTTGTTGTGCATCATGCCTTGTTCATGTGTGGTGTGTTTACTATGTTGTGTGCTTCTTCTAGATAGTTCCCGTTTCGTTGCGATCGTGAGGATTCGTTCGTCTACGCTTGGTTCGGCTTCATCCGTTCGTCTTCTTCATGGACTCATTCTTCTCCCTTGTGGGACTTCAGGCAAGATGACCGCTACCCTGGATCTCACTTCTATCATTGCTATGCTAGTTGCTTCGTTCTATCGCTATGCTGCGCTACCTATTACCTGTCTATCAAGCCATCCCAAATTGCCATGTCAGCCTCTAACCTTTGACACCTTTGCTATGCAAACCGTTGTTTGGCTATGTTACCGCTTTGCTCAGCCCCTCTTATAGCGTTGTTAGTTGCAGGTGAAGATGAAGTTTGTTCCTTGTTGGAACATGAAGATGTTGTTCCTTGTTGGAACATGTTTACTTGTTGGGATATCACAATATATCTTATTTAATTAATGCATCTATATACTTGGTAAAGGGTGGAAGGCTCGGCCTTATGCCCTGTGTTTTGTTCCACTCTTGCCGCCTAGTTTCCGTCATATCGGTATTATGTTCCCGGATTTTGCGTCCCTAACGCGGTCGGGTGATTTATGGGACCCCTTGACAGTTCGCTTTGAATAAGACTCCTCCAAAAAGGCCCAACCTTGGTTTTACCATTTGCCTCACCACCACCTACCTTTCCTTGGGAGTAATTAACCCAAGGGTCATCTTTATTTAGCCCCCCTGGGCCAATGCTTGTCTAAGTGTTGGCCCGAACCGACTAGATCAAGGGGCCCTCGGGAAACTCGGGTTTGGTTTTACTCGTAGGATGTCTCATCCGTGTTGCCCTGAGAACGAGATATGTGCAGCTCCTATCGGGATTGTCGGCGCATCGGGCGGCTTTGCTGGTCTTGTTTTATTGCTGTCGAAATGTGTTGTAGCCGGGATTCCGAGACTGATCGGGTCTTCCCGGGGAGAAGGAATATCCTTCGTTGATCGCGAGAGCTTATCATGGGCAAAGTTGGGACACCCCTGCAGGGTATAAACTTTCAAGAGCCGTGCCCGCGGTTATGTGGCAGATGGGAATTTGTTAATATCCGGCTGTAGTAAACTTGAAGCAAACTCTTCTAAAATACACCAACCGTGAGTGTCTCTTTTCGGGGTCGATCGAGAGGAGAACACGGTTTCTGGGTTATGTCTGACGTAAGTAGGAGTTCAGGATCACTTCTTGATCATTACTAGTTGACGACCGTTCCTTTGTTTCTCTTCTCGCTCTCATTTGCGTATGTTAGCCACTATATATGCTTAGCCTCTGTTGCAACCTCACCACTTTACACCTTCCTTTCCCATTAAGCTTTGCTAGTCTTGATACCCATGGTAATGGGATTGCTTGAGTCCTCGTGGCTCACTGATTACTACACCACCAGTTGCAGGTACAGGTTTGCGGTGATCATGACGCGAGAGCGATGTTTGCTTGTTTTGGAGTTCTTCTTCTCGCTTCTTCTTGATCAGGGATAGGTTCCAGGTCGGCAGCCTGGGCTAGCAGGTGGATATTGTTTGAGTTTCGTTTATGATTCATCCGTAGTCGGATGTTGATCTTGTATGATGTTGATGTATTCTTGTGGCATTTGTGCCTTATGTATGTATCCCCATCTATTATGTAATGTTGATGTAATGATATCCACCTTGCAAAAGCGTTTCAATATGCGGGTCTATCCTTGGTGGGACCTTGAGTTCCTTTTGGATAGGGTCGATATTGGGCGTGATAAGGCAGCTGGCGGCGCTGGTGCGACCCTCCGCCGCCTCGGCCGTCCGCCGCCGCTGGCCGACCTCGCCGCCGCGCCCGGCCGCCTTCCGCCCGCCGCCGCCCGCCCTCCCTCCTCTGGGCGCGGGACCGACAGCGGCGGGGTGAGGCGGCGGAGGCGGCCGGCGAGCGCGGCACGGACGCGGCGACCAGCGGGAGGCGGCGGCGGCGATCATGGAGCGGGCGGCGGCGGAGGCGCTGGGCGCGCCTCGGGCGACGGGCCGGAGGGCTCTGCCTGGGCCAGGGCGGCGGCGCTGGCGAGGTGGGGCGCGCCACGTGGCGGCCCCGGATTGGCGGGGCGGCGGCGGACGGACACGTCCGGCGGCGCGGAGAGGAGCGGGACTAGGGTTAGGGGTGGAGTGATCCGGGATTTCGGGGGAGGGGTGTTTTTAAAGGTAGAAGGAGCTAGGAAGCTCCAAATGAGGTGTGGTTTTCGCCCACACGATCGTGATCGAACGGCGATGGACATGGAAATGACTTAGATGGGTTATTGGGCTGTTTTGGAGGGGTGTTGGGCTGCAACTTAAAAGAGGCATTCGCGGATATGCGGATAACCGTTGGAGTACCAAACGAGCTCCAAATGACCCGAAACTTGACAGGTGGTCTACTGGTGCTATACCAAGGCCACTTGACAAACCTCGGTCCATTCCGAGAAAGTTTAGTACCCGCTCACGGAAAAATGTAAAAGGGGACGCCAGGGGACATAGGAGTGCCAGATTGCAAAACGGACAACGGGGAAAATGCTCGGAATCATGAGACGAACACGTATGCAAATGAGATGCACATGATGACATGATATGAAATGCATGACATGGACAAAATGCAAAACGAAAGACAAAAACCCAACCACGGAGGGAATATCATATCACAAAGCCGAAAATGGCAAGAGTTGGAGTTACAAATATGGAAAGTTACATCCGGGGTGTTACACTACGTCCAAGCTGACTGCCGGCTTGGTGTATTTGTCCTTTGAAAAGACCTGTGATCGAGTCGTCAGGGAAGGCCTCTGGAGAAGAAACCTGAAAAGCAGAAAAGAAACAGTCAAAGTATAGGTGTCCGGGAGCGGTCAAGCCGTATTGTGGATCACAAGCTAGTTATGCCTCCACCTGTCCCCATGGTATTTTGAGTGCGTAGTTATGTACGCGCGGTGCGAATGCTGCCACTTCCGGGACTGGGACGGAGGCCAAATTGCTAGTCGAGCTCTTAACGATCCGATCTGTCCTGCTGCAGAGTAGTCCGGACCCTCTTGATAGTGTCCAGGGGCTCGACCGCTGAATTAAGGCCTTGCTTGAAAAGGCCGCTCTGTACTTCTGCTACTAGGGCAGTGGTGTGCTCCTCGGTACGGAGGGAGCGTTCCATATTTCCATTAACTATTATGATGTCACGTGGTCCGGCCATTTTGATCTTAAGGTAAGAATAATGAGGGACTGCATTGAATCGAGCGAATGCGGTTCATCCGAGCAGTGTGTGGTAGCAGCTGCAAAAAGGGACGATATCAAAGATTAGCTCTTCGCTTCGGAAGTTGTCCGGAGATCCAAAGACAACCTCTAGCGTAATTGAGCCCGTACGACGGGCCTCTACACCTGGTATGACTCCTTTAAAGGTAGTCTTTGTGGGCTTGATCCGTGATGGGTTAATGCCCATTTTGTGCACTGTATCCTGATAGAGCGGTTCAGGCTGCTGCCGCCGTCCATAAGGACTCGCGTCAGGTAGAATCCGTCAATTATTGGGTCAGATGATCCCGTCGAACAAAAGTGATCGGGCATGATGACCATGGATTAAATTTTGGGGCGACCGGCTCTATCGCATAGACATCCCTGAGTGCGCGCTTGCGCTCCCTCTTGGGGATGTGTGTAGCATATATCATGTTCACCGTTTTGACCTGGGGGGGGGGACTTCTTTTGTCCCCCTGTGTTCGGTTGTCGGGGCTCCTCTCATCATCCTCGCTTTGTGATCCCTTTTCTTTGTTCTCAGCGTTTAACTTATCAGCATGTTTAAAAACCCAACAATCTCTATTGGTATGATTGGCTGGTTTGTCTGGGGTGCCATGGGTCTGGCACGGACGATCGAGTATGCGGTCCAGGCTGGATCCGGCGTTGACTGTCGTGTCATCGGTGTTGTCGACATTACTTCGGCGTTTGTGTCTGCTGCGTTGGAGCTTGTCGTTGCTATTTTTGACCTCGGGGGTGCCCGTTTCGCTTTCTGTGTTTTTGCTACGGGCCAGCCAGCTATCCTCACCTGCACAAAAGCAGGTCATGAGTATCGTGAGGGCTTCCATGGACTTCGGCTTTTCCTGGCCGAGGTGGCGGGCGAGCCATTCATCACGGATGATATGTTTAAAGGCCGCTAGGGCTTCGGCATCCGGACAGTCGACGATCTGGTTCTTTTTAGTTAGGAACCTAGTCCAGAATTTCCTGGCTGACTCTCCAGGCTGCTGAACTATGTGACTTAAGTCATCGGCGTCTGGTGGCCAGACATATGTACCTTGGAAGTTTTCAAGGAAGGCTTCTTCCAAGTCCTCCCAGCTGCCAATAGAATTTTCAGGTAGACTGTTTAACCAGTGCTGAGCTGGCCCTTTGAATTTTAGTGGGAGGTATTTGATGACATGAAGATCATCTCCACGGGCCATATGCATGTGGAGAATAAATCCTCGATCCATACCACGGGATCGGTTGTGCCATCGTATGATTTGATGTTTACGGGTTTAAACCCTTCTGGGAACTCATGATCCATTACTTTGTCAGTGAAGCAGAGAGGGTGTGCGGCGCCTCTATATCGGGCCGCATCGTGACGTAGCTCCGATGGAGTCCGTTTGCGGTTTTTGGCCCCGGCGTGACTAGGTTTGACACGTCCGAATAGGTAGCCATCGTCGCGTGTCAAGGCATGTCCTTGCGATTCATAGATCGATCTTGTGTGTCCTGTTCTACTATCCAGGTCCTGCCGAAGGTCATATGTGTAACCCTGAGCTGTTTTATCCCTGCCTTTACGGCGAGCTAAGGCGGTCTGGTGTTCGGCTTGAGTTGCCGCTTTATCCCGACCACGTGGTGGTCGGTCAGCCACATTGCTTGATGATGGTACGGGCTCCGGCACCTCGTCATCGAACTGAGGTAGCAATTTCCACTTCGGGTAACATTTGGTTTGGCGCTTAAGGCGGTATTCTTCGGCTATCAGGACATCAGTCCATCTATTGTTGAGCATATCTTGATTAGCTTGAAGCTGCTGCTGCTTCTTTTTCAGGCTCCTCGCAGTGGCTATTAGCTGGCGCTTAAAGCGCTCTTGCTTGAGAGGTTCCTCCGGCACGATGAAATCCTCGTTGCCAAGGCTCACCTCATCCTCGGAGGGTGGAAGATAAGTGCTGCCCTCCGAGTTGTCGTCTATGGCCTGTTTGTCAGGGCTAACTTGCCCATCTTCCCGATCGTCCTGTTCGGCCATTAGTTCATCAGAATCTTCTCTGTCTTCGGCACCCTCCGGAGTGTGATCGTCTCCTGTGCCGGTGTTGCTGTCCTTGCTGCGGCGGGATTTAGAGCGGCGCCGCTGATGCCGGTGCTTTGGTTGTGTCTTGGGAGGCTCATCCTCGGCTAGCTTTTCCTTGTCCTCACCGCTATTCTCTTTGGGTGTATCCACCATGTATACGTCGTACGAAGAAGTGGTCGTCCAACGTCCGGTAAACGGCGGGTTTTGGCCATGCTCCTCATCTGCATCGTCGTCCATACCGTCGATGTCCTCAGAGCCGTAATCGAGCATGTCAGTTAAGTCCTCGATAGTGGCTATGTAGTGGGTGGCGGGTGGGAAGCGAAATTCCCCGCTATGAGCCTCCAGTTCAAACCGGGCATAGTTCAGCTGTGAGCCCTCTGCTAAGGATAGATTTCTTAATGAGTTTAACACATCGCCTAAAGGCGAGTGCCGGAAGATATATGCGGCGCTGAATTCGAAGATCGATAACTGATCAAGCTCAGCGGCCGCGGACGCACATGGTTCGGAGCTTATAGCCGGAGACGAGTCCGGAGCTCCGGTGACATAGATATCACATGAGGTTAAGTCTGTGTGCGGCTCCAACGCCGCGGAATCTGTGGCCTCCGTGGCGGGCTTGAGCTTCCCGTCCTCGGATGGCGCAATCTGCTCTGGATCTAAGACCGGAGCGGTTACAGGTGCAATTCCCTGAGTATTGTCTGATGATAGATTTATATCATGTTCATCATAGGGATAGGGAGTGGCTGTCGTGGTCTCGAATCCGTCGAAGATCAAGTCTCCGCAGATGTCCGCGACGTAGTTCAAGATCCCAAATCTGACCTGATGGGCAGGGGTGTAGCTGTCGATCTGCTCCAGATGGCCAAGCGAGTTGGCCCATAGTGCGAAGCCGCCGAACACGAAGATCTGTCCGGGGGAGAAGGTTTCCCCTTGGATAGCATCGTTGTTGATGTTTGTAGAAGCCATCGAACCTTTTGGGGACGGCACAGTGGAACTCTCAATTAAAGCACCAATGTCGGTGTCAAAATCGGCGGATCTCAGGTAGGGGGTCCCAAATTGTGCGTCTTAGGTCGATGGTAACAGGAGACAGGGGACACAATGTTTACCCAGGTTAGGGCCCTCTCTATGGAGGTAATAGCCTACTTCCTACTTGATTGATCTTGATGAATATGAGTATTACACGAGTTGATCTACCACGAGATCGTAATGGCTAAAACTCTAGAAGTCTAGCCTGTATGACTGTATCTGTTTCCGGACTAAGCCCTCCGGTTTATATAGACACCGGAGTGGACTAGGGTTGTAAAAAGTTGGTTACGGAGAGAGGAATCTTCATATTTGGTCGCCAAGGAGAGTCCCATCCGGACACGAGAGAGAGTCTTTGGTCTTGTATCTTCACAGCCCATTAGTCCGGCCTATGTCCAACAGGCCGGACGCCCGAGGACCCCTTAGTCCAGGAATCCCTCACCCTCCTCAGGAACGGGCCCCGAGCCGCTCGCAGCGGCCTGGCGAGTTGAGCTCATGGTCAGTGGCGAGCCAATGATCAAGGGGCCGCTCTTCAGGAGATCTCGCCGCTCCAACCGAAGGGACACTGAAGAGTTGTGGTCAGGAGGGGATGCAGCACTCAGGAAATCATGCAGATAAGGTACTTACTAGTCCTTGGCGATGTATTTCCTCTGTTTCAACGGCTGGTCGGCGCCACCTTTGCAGCTTGGAGGCACCTTCCTCTTGCGGAGTGCCTCGAAATTCAGGCGAAGCTGCCCGAAGCCCTAGGCGCGACCGCCACCGCCTAGGGTAGTTGGCGCGGCTCCTGAGGGGGTGACCTCGGGAGCGCCCGGTTGTGTCGGCCCCTCAACCTTCGGCTCAGGATGGCTCTCTTGAGCCCTGGGGGGCTTCCACCCCAGGAGCCTCAGACCACGTCGACCCTCCAACTGGCGCCTTGGGGTAGCTCGCCCGAGCCCCACGAGCCGCCACCTCAGGAGCCCTGACCGATGTCGCTTCCTCGGCAGCCACTTCGCTGGCATTCGGCGGTGCTTGCCCCCCTGCACCCACTTCTGGGGTGAGCGCTGAGGTGACGGCAGGCAGGGGAACCACAAGAACGCTTTCATGGGGCCCTTCAAGGCCAACCGGGCGTACTCCCCATTCATCGAAGGGGGGCATCTGTCTCACGAACTACACCTTGTTCGAGCAGCAGTGCAAGAGGCAACCCTCCTCCGGTAGGTCGGCTGGCGTCGGGTCGCCCGTCAAGATCTCAAGAACCATCCGCAGCACCGCAGGAGGGAGCGCGGGTACGTGGAGCCTTATTGGGTCCCTGCTGCCGGAGAAGGTCCACATCATTCGGGAGTGACGCTGGAGCGGAGCAATGCGGCATCGGATGAACTCATTCTCCACCATGGGCGCCGTGTAACGCCCCAAAACCGACACTCCAGACGCCTTCCATGTTTTGCGTGTCGGCTGTGTTATTTATTTGTTTGTTGCATTCATCATGTCATCATTTGCATTGCATCGGCACTCTGTTGCCATCATGATTTCATAAAACTTGCTTCCGCTCGTAGTTGCCGCGTCCCCCCTTGCTTTTGTTGACCGTTCTGAGACCAACCTTGTTTTTCGTTTTCCCTCTTGCCTAAACCGGAGTCTCTCTGTACAGTGCTCAAACCTCTCGCGCGCGTCCGAAAGTTGTCCCGAACCCGACCCGGGCAGTCGTCACCGTTGGGTCCGGATCATCCCCAAACATCTATAAAATATCTCCGGCTTCTTATTTAGGCTTCTCTAGCCTATGTTTCTCGACCGCCCGATCTAAATCGAAGGGTTCAATCAGACCTAACCTAGATCCACTGATATATATATATATATATATATATATATATATATATATATATATATATATATATATATATATATATATATATATATATATAGGTCCAACCCTAGATCCTAGGGGCTTGTCCCATCCACCAAATCCCTCACCCGCCGATCTCTCGGGATCCATCCATGCAGCCACCTGGTCTCCCTGGATTTCAACGCCGGCCAATCCCCACCGAATTCCATCGATCCATCCATCCAACCGCATCTCCTAGCGCCCACCTCCTCACCACCGAGCAGCTCGCGAGGCCCCGACCTCCTCAGCTCCTCCGGCCCAGCAGCAACCTTGCAGGAGCTACACCCGCGTCCCCGCCCGCGACCACCTCCATCAGGCCAGACCCTGCACCCGCTCGCTGCTTCTCCTTCACTTGTTCTCTCTTTGCCTCTGGTTTCCTCTCTCACATGCGGTCTCTCTTCTCCATAAAACTCGCAGGAACTCCATGGTGTCCCCGAGCCCAACCGTGGACAGTTGCTGCCGGAGCTCGTCTTCCCCGCCCGCGCGTGCCCGCCGCCGGCAAGAGTCGCAGGCTAGTGAACCAAGCCTCTCCTTTGCCTTATCTTTTTCCCGTGCTTCCTGTCTTCTCTTCCCACGCTAACCTACCTTTTGCTCTCTGAATGGTAGCCATGGACAGCCCTAGGAGCTCCCTCGCAGCCTCCTGGATCTGGCGTCTCACCGGAGAACGCCGTCCTCGCCCGGATCCAGCCGCCCCTGCTTCCTGTCGAGCCTCCCCGCCTTGGATCCAGTCGTCCCCGCAACGTCCCGCCGCGCCAAGCCCCCTCCAGCCGCGGGTCTCCTTTGCTACACCGAGCGGCAGCAGTTCAGGCAGAGGAGGATGGCGCCTCTGCCTCGACACCCCGCGCGTCGCCTGCGTGCGTTGACCGCGCCAAGGCCCAGCGCCTCTTCCACCGTCTGGGCCGAGCCCATGGGTGAGCAGCCCGTCCAGCCCCTCTCCTGTACACTGCTGGTCCAGCCAGATTTGGCCCGATTCATGTTTTTTTCCGCGCAACGATTTTAGCTTTTATCCAGAAAACTGCATGTTTACAGATTAGTCCCTCTAGATCATGCATATAATAACTCATAAACCGTGCATCATATGTCTAAACATTATTTATGGAAAATGCTTAGAATTTTGTCTAGTTTCATAATATGCAACTTTTTTCCATGTTTAAAATGTTTAAATGTGTTATTTGAATTAGTTTGCATAAATGCCATGTTAAAATGATTTATTTCATAACTAAATAACCGTAGCTCGGTTTTAAATGTTCTTTATATGTAAATGGGGTGAAAAAATGCATAGATTAACATGGTGCACTTTAGTTTCTTGTTTAACAAAAAAATATGGTTTTAGACAGAACAGTAGCAAATTCGAAATATGACATATGGGGATTTTCCGGAATAGTTGTTTGTTGTTCCGGCCTCATTTAAACTTGCCTAGATAGGTAGTTTTATTGTGCTTCACCTCTTGCCATGTTTAACAACATTTAGTATTGTTTGGTACATAACCGAGAGAGAACTAAATGAGTCATGTGGTGTTTCGTCAATATGCAACTCGTTGCATATTGAACTCCACTTAATTTGTAGTATTGTTTGTTGCACTTTGCCATGTCATGCCTCATTTAAACCGGACATGCATCATACTTGATTGTGCATCATGCCATGTTTATGATTGTGTGTTTACTATGGTGTTTGTTTCTTTCCGGGTTGCTTCTCTCGTTAGCTTCGGTTTCATTCCGGAGTTGTGAGGATTCGTTCGACTACATCTGTTTGTCTTCTTCATGGACTCGTTCTTCTTCCTTGCGGGATCTCAGGCAAGATGACCATACCCTCGAAATCACTTCTATCTTTGCTTGCTAGTTGTTCGTTCTATCGCTATGTCGCGCTACCTACCACCTATTTACCATGCGTCCCATTTTGCCATGTCAAGCCTCCAACCCACCTTTCCTAGCAAATCGTTGTTTGGCTAAGTTACCGCTTTTGCTCAGCCCCTCTTATAGCGTTGTTAGTTGTAGGTGAAGCTAAAGTTTGTTCCATGTTAGAACATAGATATCTTGGGATATCAAAATATCTCTTATTTAATTAATGCATCTATATACTTGGTAAAGGGTGGAAGGCTCGGCCTTATGCCTGGTGTTTTGTTCCACTCTTGCCGCCCTAGTTTCCGTCATACCGGTGTTATGTTCCTTGATTTTGCGTTCCTTACGCGGTTGGGTGATAATGGGAACCCCTTGACAGTTTGCCTTGAATAAAACTCCTCCAGCAAGGCCCAACCTTGGTTTTAACATTTGCCACCTAAGCCCTCTTCCCTTGGGTTCTGCAGACGCAAGGGTCATCTTTATTTTAAACCCCCGGGCCAGTGCTCCTCCGAGTGTTGGTCCAAACAAGAGCACCGTGCGAGACCGTCCCTTGGCAACTTGGGTTATGTTGGTACCTGTACGCGTTAGCTTATCCGGTGTGCCCTGGGAACGAGATATGTGCAGCTCCTATCGGGATTTGTCGGCACAGCGGGTGGTCTTGCTGGTCTTGTTTTACCATTGTCGAAATGTCTTGTAACCGGGATTCCGAGCCTGACCGGGTCTTCCCGGGAGAAGGAATATCCTTCGTTGACCGTGAGAGCTTATGATGGGCTAAGTTGGGACACCCCTGCAGTGTATAAACTTTCGAGAGCCGTGCCCGCGGTTATGTGGCAGATGGGAATTTGTTAATATCCGGTTGTAGAGAACTTGACACTTGACTTAATTAAAATGCATCAACCGCGTGTGTAGCCGTGATGGTCTATTCTTGGCGAAGTCCGGGAAGTGAAGACGGTCTTGGGTTATGTATGAACGTAAGTAGTTTCAGGATCACTTCTTGATCACTTCTAGCTTCTCGACCGTTGCGTTGCTCCTCTTCTCGCTCTTATTTGCGTATGTTAGCCACCATATTTGCTTAGTGCTTGCTGCAGCTCCACCTCATTACCCCATCCTTCCTATAAGCTTAAATAGTCTTGATCTCGCGGGTGTGAGATTGCTGAGTCCTCGTGACTCACAGATTCTACCAAAACAGTTGCAGGTGCCGACGATACCAGTGTAGTTGACGCAACTGAGCTCAAGTGGGAGTTTGACGAGGACCTTGGTCGTTAATATGTTTCGTTTCCTGATGATCAGTAGTGGAGCCCAGTTGGGACGATCTGGGATCTAGCATTTGGGGTTATCTTCTTTTCATTTGGATTTGACCATAGTCGGTCTATGTGTGTATCTTGAATGATGTATGAATTTATTTTATGTATTGTGTGAAGTGGCGATGGTAAGCCAACTCTTTATCCCATTCTTGTTCGTTACATGGGATTGTGTGAAGATGACCCTTCTTGCGACAAAACCTACAATGCGGTTATGCCTCGAAGTCGTGCCTCGACACGTGAGAGATATAGCCGCATCGTGGGCGTTACACACCTTCACCCCAAGGTCCTTCAACCTGGCCAGCCGACACCAGACGTGGGAGAGCCACTAGTCAACAAGCTACGCGTGCCCCCAGCCGGAGCTCGGGATGGCCGGCGCCCGTGGGAGCAGTAGCAGAGGGCTGAGCAACCTAGCATCCACAAATACCCACCGCTTCTGAAATCCATCCACGACTGGTGAGAGCTCGAAGTCGATCCCCGAGCCGGCCGTCGCCGCAACGGCCTGGAAAGACACACACCCCGAGCGCTGGAGGGCGTCCGTCAGATGCAGCGAGAAGAAATGGCGAAACAAAGCCATGGAAGGGGCAATGCCCACCAGGGCCTCGCAGCGAAGGTGAAGACAGCAAGGAGGATGATGGATTGGGGATCCAGGTGCAGTGCATTGACTTGATAATGCGGGAGCACGTCATTGAAGAAATCGGAGAAGGGGGAATTAGGCTAGCCCAGAGGGCGTGAAGATGGATGGGGATCTCGGTGGCCGTCCTATCAACCTTGTCCATCCCTTCCTGGTTGAGCACCAGCGACCGCTCGATGGTGGGCTCGAAGACCGGCGGCGCTGGGGCTGATGTACGGGACTTCCTCTTCCCCTTCTTCTGACTCGGCGCCATGGCGGCGGGGAGGATTGGTGCCGGGTCAGGCCGGTGGAGGAAACGCTGTTTTCCGGAAGATAGAGGAACTGTGGGAGCGCGCTGTCAGCGATGGAGGCGGAGCTGTGTTCACAATGGCGGCTGCCTAGCCTAGCGGATATCAAGGCTGCATGGGGGAGTGGAGGCGCCCACGTACCATCTGTCGCCACTGTCAATCAAGACTACAGGCGGTTGGGGCTCGCGGTGCTCCGCACTTGCCCTTTGGCTTCGCCTAGAAGCCAAGTTCGAGCGTGCCTTGGGACCGGGGGCTATTGTCGGCGTTCTATGAACGGGGGTGCCCAAACTTGCCTGCCTGTGGACCGTGGCGTGGCTCCATCAATGGCCCGGTATGGCCCAGCTTCAGCAGCAGCAACTCAAGACCCTCGCGAGGCGGACGACACCAAGACCTCCTTGGGGGCAGTCTCACTAGGCTGGCGCCCGAGGAGCGGAAATACCTATGCAAGGGGCACCTCGTGAGGTTCGCGTGACGTGATCCATGACGACCAAGGCCAGGCGGGCGCAGTGCACCAGTTTCCTCTTTGGTCCTAAGGAGGCAAGCGCAGGCGCGGGGTCCCGAGGAATCAGGCAAAGGTTTCCATATCGGTGCAACAAGACCAAGACCAGCAGGACAAAGGTCATCGCGGAGCCCACAGCAGCGTCACCACCCGAGCCTTTGGCAGGCGAAGACTACTTTTGTCAGGATAGCTTGTACTAGTTGTTCCCCTTCAAACTTGGCCATTGTGTGATCCCTTCCCGCCTAACATTTGGGAAGAGGACCAAGGCCACTATAAATAGGACCTAGCCATTACCGTAGAAGGGGAGATCATTCAGACCATCCTCATAGTCACCAGCTCATCGAGCTCAAGAGCACCTCACCTCCTGAGGTTGTTCATCCAGTGTACTAGTTCATCCTCAGCCCCCTCGAGGCAATCCACCCACAAACTGGAGTAGGGTATTACACCACAAGGTGGCCCAAACCAGTATAAACCCCTGTGTTTCTTGTTCTATGGGTTCGTCGAGCTAGGCCGTGGGATCGTTGAGCGAGCGAGTTGGGGAGAGAGTGTTCTTCGTGCGCACACCAGAGTTCGAACCTCTCAAGGGTTTGCCGGAACTCGTGGTCCGATAGATGCACCCCCTCACGACACCTAAGGTAGCATTTATGGCATTTTGTCCTAAGTGCCAGAGTTAGGTATGATAGCACTGTTAGCTATCTAATCCCAAGATAATGGATGTTTTTCCACTGTGGTTACCCCTTGGGCTATAAAAGGAGATCCAAGGCAACCTAGAGGAGGATTCGGTCCTCCTCACACTTGTACGTGTGTAGCAGCTCTCCACGAGGCTACCTTGCCGGGCTTGAGCGTTGCGTGTTGTTGTGTTTCCTCCAATCCAATCCAATAAAGTAGGAGTAGAGTTTTACGCTTTCCAGAGCCACGTCGTCGTGCTGTCTCATGGTTTCTGCTCTTTGTACAACATGATCACCCCCTTGCCGAACCACAAGGGGCTCATGGCTCCATAGGTGATCGTGTTCATCCACGACACTAGCGTTCTTAAGAATATAATTGGTCAGCCAGGAGGGAAGTGAAAATATGTGGTGGCCATCACCAACGTCCGGGGTTGCTTTCCCGAAGTAACCATTCCTTGTTCAATACGGGTATTTGGTTAAACGTCTATGGTTAACGTGACAACCTGAAGAAAGGAACCCATGGAGGAACTATTTTCTTTGAAAGATGTTTCTTATATTAACCAGTAATATAGCATAACTCCCCGAGTGCTTTTTGTATGTTTGCACCAAATGGCCGGATTTCCTGGTTCTCTGAAGTGATTTCCCGATGATCTTGGGTCACAAAGTAAGAAACACTCATCGGCCAATGGCGGGAGAGGCGGAAGCCGATGGCCGGTTAAGAATATGTTTACAGCACGGTTTGGAGAATATTTGGTGTAAAGTACATGGATACATACAATCAAACACCATGTTCTTGGTCGAGATAATCTATTATGGTGTCAAGGGTGCAGTCTTCTTGGGAAGTTTGAGCTGCAAGCATCACTTGGCCATATACCAAATGTAGTGGCACTTCCTGCCCATCCGGCACTACTGGCCCAATTCGAGCTAAATGCTCCGGGTTGAGCTTGGTAAAGTGGGTTTTGACCATCGCCCAAGCCTCCCGCTCTCCCTCTCTGTCAGTGTATTAGACAAGGGACATAATACCCTGACTTATGCACAGACAAGTTGCAGCTTTCCCGACAAGGGTAGATTTTCAAACAAAGTTTTCCCAGGCTAAAAGAGTAGCTCTTCGTGAGATCAAGGAGTGCATTAAGAAGACCAAGACAAAACCACAAAGTTGAAGATAGCTCTTGCAGGTAAGGAGAGCCCGGCAAGATGAAGGCCTGGTAGGCCAACACCAAAACACCAGCGCCCACCTCACCGAGCAGGTTTTCACCAATCAATGAGGTGTCGAGCTTGCAGGAAGTTAGGTGAAGCTTGTCGGGCACATGGCGGCCCGCTGGGGGGAAGATTACCTTTATCAACACCTGTCATAATGACGTGTCAAGATAATTGGAGGCAGATGAGCAAGCGGTGCGGCAACATTGTTGGGGCTCCTCCTCATGACACCTAGCGATACAACTAGTGTATTTTGTCCCAACTAGCAGAGTTAGGTATGATACATCTGTTTCCATCTAATCACCCAGTGAAGACCCTTTTGCCACTATGGTAACCCCTTAAACTATAAAAGGTGGGCGAAGGCAACCTTTACAAGGGTTCGAACCCCATGCAACTTCACGTGTAGGTGCTTGTGCAGCTGCCCTCTCCTCGTGACTTGCCGGGGGAGAGTGCTCTGCGTGCTTGCGCATACACCCCATCAATAAACAAAAGCAAGAGTAGGGTTTTACGCTTCTCAGCAGCCTGAACCTGGGTAAAACCATCATGTCCCTCGTTGTCTTGCTCTTTACGTCACGTGCACCCCCTCACCGAACTAGCAAAGGTGCAGCCATGACCCATAGACCGTCGGCTCCATGCCGACATCTATGGCGCGCCAGGTAGGGGCTGCGTCAGCGTGAATCAAGTCGGCAAACAGCGCGTCGACTTCATCAAGCTTAACATCTCCTTAACCTTTCATGGTGCCCAAGAAGAAGGGCTACATGACGTCGAAGCCATCAACATCCAAACTCCCAACAGACGCGCTAGCAGGCAGCGCCGCTGACGCAGACAGCATGGACGCTGCGGTGGGCACGACGAGCACAGGTGGTGCGGTCGTCGTGCCCACTACGGTGGAAGAGACCCTGGAGTCAAGTACATGCCCCGCTGACGGAGTCCTGGATTAAGGCGTCCCTGGGCATCTAGGCTATGTAATTTGGGCCAGACTGATGGGCCATGAAGATACAAGACGGAAGGCTTTCCCCGTGTCCGGATAGGACTCTCCTTTGCATGGAAGGCAAGCTTGGCGTTCGGATATGAAGATTTATCTCTCTGTAAACCGACTTTGTACAACCCTAGCCCCCTCCGGTGTCTATATAAACCGAAGGGTTTAGTCCGTAGAGGCAATCATAATCATACAGGCTAGACATCTAGAGTTTAACCATTACGATCTCGAGGTAGATCAACTCTTGTAACCCCTATACTCATCAAAGTCAATCAAGCAGGAAGTAGGGTATTACCTCCATCGAGAGGGCCTAAACCTGAGTAAACATCGTGTCCCCTGCCTCCTATTACCTCCGATCCTTAGAAGCACAGTTTGGGACCCCCTACCCGAGATCTGCCAGTTTTGACACCGACATTGGTGCTTTCATTGAGAGTTCCTCCGCGTTGTCGATAAAAGGATCGATGGCTGTAGGATCGAAAATATGTCTAGAGGGGGGTGATTAGACTACTTGACCAAATAAAAATCTAGCCTTTTCCCAATTTTAGTTCTTGGTAGATTTTAGCAACTTTGCACAAGTCAAGCAATCAACCTACACATGCAATTCTAAGAGTATAGCAGCGGAATGTAAAAAAATTGCATATGAAGGTAAAGGGAGGAGTTTGAGGGAGCAAACGCAATGTCGACACGGAGATTTTTTATTCGTGGTTCCGATAGGTGGTGCTATCGTGCATCCACGTTGATGGAGACTTCAACCCACGAAGGGTAACGGTTGCGCGAGTCCACGGAGGGCTCCACCCACGAAGGGTTCACGAAGAAGCAACCTTGTCTATCCCACCATGGCCGTCGCCCACGAAGGACTTGCCTCACTCGGGTAGATCTTCACGAAGTAGGCGATCTTCTTGACTTTACAAACTCCTTGGTTCAACTCCACAATCTTGATGGAGGCTCCCAAGTGACACCTAGCCAATCTAGGAGACACCACTCTCCAAGAGGTAACAAATGGTGTGTTGATGATGAACTCCTTGCTCCTGTGCTCCAAATGATAGTCTCCCCAACACTCAACTCTCTCTCTCTCTCTCTCACAGGATTTGGATTTGGTGGAAAGAAGATTTGAGTGGAAAGAAACTTGGGAAGGCTAGAGATCAAGATTTATGTGGTTGGAGTGGAATATCTTGACCTCAACACAAGTGTAGGTGGTTCTCTCTCAGAAAATGTATGTTTGAAGTGTAGGCATGTTCTGATGGCTCTCTCCATGAATAAAGAGTGGGTGGAGGGGTATATATAGCCTCCACACAAAATCTAACCGTTACACACAAATCACCAAACTCGGTGGGACTGAATCAGAGTACTCGGTCAGACCGATTTAGTTCATAATGTGACCGTTAGGCATTTCGGTGGGACCGACATGTCAACTCGGTGGGACCGATTTCGTTAGGGTTAGGGCATAACGTAATCTCGGTGAGACCGATTACACAAACTCGGTGAGACCGATTTTGGTAATGGACTAAAAGAGAGTTGGTCAGGCAAACTCGATGGGACCGATTCGCTCATTTTGGTTGGACCGAAACATTACGAAAGGGAAACAGAGAGTTTGCATTGCAATCTCGGTGGGACCGATCGCTCATCTCGGTTTGACCGAAACGTTACGAAGGGAAACAGAGTGATTACAATCCCATCTCGGTGAGACTGAGATCCCTATCGGTGAGACCGAAAAGACTAGGGTTTCGGCAAAGGGCTATGTCAATCGAACTCGATGGCGCGGATAGAATGTTCCGGTGGGGCCGAGTTTGACTTTTGGTTTGGGACATAAGTGGATGTCAGAAAGTAGTTGAGGGTTTTGGAGCATATCAGTAAGAACTTTGAGCAAGAAACTCATTAAGCAACACCTCACCCCCTCTTGATAGTATTGGCTTTTCCTATGGACTCAATGTGATCTGGGATCACTAAAACGAAAATGTAGAGTCTTGTGCTTTGAGCTTGAGCCAATCTTTTGTCCTTAGCATTTTGAGGGGTCCACTTTCTAATCCATGCCATGCCAATCATTGAGCTTTCCTGAAATATTTATCTTGAAATACCATTAGCTCAATGAGCTATATGTTGTTAGGAATTACCAAAACCACCCAGGGATAGTTGCACTTTCAATCTCCCCCTTTTTGGTAATTGATGACAACATATATATCAAAGCTTCCACAAAGGTTAATAAGATTGAAAAACATCGTCGCTTTGAGAAGTATGTGATAAGCAAGGGCTCCCCCTAAATTTGTGCATTATTTAAAATTTTCTTTTGAATGCAAATGCACAATCGATTAGGATCATGGGATACTCTTCCATGTCACATACATCTTGGTAGAGCGCTCAAAATGATAGAAATTAAAAGCATGCACTGATCACCAAGCAAGTGAATGATCATATAACAATATAAGAGATAGTATCATACAACAAGCATTAAAGGTAGCATATGATCAAACACATCATCAAACAAGTATCTCACACGGACATAAAGTATCTCACACAAGCACACAATAAAAAGTTTCAACCAAAATAGCAAGAGAGATAAAAAGCAACACTCTCTCTCGAAGCCTATGATCTATAGATTTTTCTCCCCCTTTGGCAACAAGTTACCAAAAAGTTCAAAAATGCATGTTGCTAAGCGTCTCTCAGGCTTGATCTTCGGGAGGTGATGTTGAGAGAACTCCAAGGACGAAGGCTTCAGATGATGTAGTTGGAGCTGGTGGAGTGGCTACTGGAGGTGGCACTGGAGATGTAGCTGCTAGTGTAGATGATGTAGCTCGAGTATCTGTCACGGGCACTGCAGCAGATCTTTGTCCTCTAGGCACTCTAGCAAAAGCATCTGTAGTAGACTTGCCCTTCTTCTCTTCTGCTTCCTCCTGAAGCTGCTCAACTGCAGTTTGGATCTCAGTTACCTTCAGATCAAGATCATATAATTTGGTCTCTATAATCCTCTCCAAGCTCTCCTGGTTTTGAGTCGGGGTGGCCAAGCCCTTCTCAATCCTCAAGGTGGATTGGATCAGATATGCTAACTGATCTTGCTTGCTCTTCAGGAAAACTCGAGATGCCTCTTCAACAGTTGGCATCTTTGCAGCTTTCTCTGCCCTTGCCTTCTCTCTCTTTTCATGTGCTTGAGCTGATGATGGTTCATTCTCAGTCATGACTACAATGTTGTCTTCAAACTCAGGATATAAGGGTAGATGCTCCTTATCCAAAAGATATGTGCCCGTGCCCATCTTTGAGTTAATGACCTCCTGAATGTGTGGGACATACCCACAACTTCTCTTCTGATCAGCTGTTGTCCTTTTGATTGTTTCCACAATCAGACTGATGACTTTGAACTTTTGAGGCACATCAAACAAATGTAGCAAGTTGATATCATGTCCTTTGATCATCTTGTGATCACCTGACTTGGGTAGCAAAGTGTGCCTTAGGATCCAATTTATGGTAGGCAGACCAGATAACAAGAAGTGGACAGATCCAAACTTGTGATTCTCCAAAGCATCATCCGGGATCTCTCTGTACATGTGTGCCATAGTGTTGTGGTCTTTCTTATTCTCATCATAAACATCCAAGTCATCCTCATTTTCTTCCGAGGCATTGATCAACTGAGCCCATTCTACAACAGTGGATTGGTACCTTGTACCTTCATACATTCAAACAATACTTCCATCTGGATAGAAGTGGGTAGTGGAGTAAAACTGCATGATCAGCTCATCATTCCACTTGGTGAGCTTCTGGACAACAAAAGTATCAACTCCACATGCTTTGAAGCTGTCATATACTCCTAGATAGTGATCTTCATTCTTCTTGATGTACTCCCAGTCAACCCATCTCATGTCACACACAATGGGCTTCTTGTCAAGCAAAATTGTCTCATAAAAGTATTGTTGTTCCTTAGTGTGAAACCTGTAGTCAATAGCAGTTCTCCTCCTGACAGCATATGGATCAGACTGTCTCCGTAATCTCAGTCTTGCATCCTTTCGGATCTTCATGTTTTCTGCAACGGGATGTGCATCATTGTGGTCAGGGATCTTGGGCTTGAGCTTTCTCAAAACATGTGAGTCATCTTCCTCTTCTTCAGCAGCCTCAGGCACTGGGGCCTTGTTTTTCTCCTCACCAGGAATGTTTCTAATGCTTCTCTTGGGTTTAGGCTTTGGAGTTGGAGCAGCAGCCTTGGGAGCAGCTTTGGGCTTAGATGGAGCAGCCCCTGATCTGATTGCATCTCCCATGAGCTTCTGAGCTTTGGGTGCTGGTGCAACATCCTCCTGTTCTTCTTCTTCTTTAGAATCTCTCCTCATTGAGGGCTTGCCAAGAACTTTGGCAGAAGTGGTTCTTTCCCTTTTCTTCTTCTTATCCTCACCAGCTACTTCTTCTTCAGATTCAATGGTGAACTTCATGGTTTTACCTGTGGCAACTTTCCTTGGCTTTGACACTGGAACTCTTCTTGCTGGAGCCTTTGTTTTCATTCCTGGCTTACTTGCAGCAGCTATGCCATACTCCTTTTTCAACACCTTTTTCAATGAAGTGGCTTCATCCTCTACAGCCACATAATCTTCATCCTCTGAATCAGAATTTTTCTTCTTCCTTGTCCTGGTAGCTGCCTTTGGCAAGTTACTAGGTGTGCTCCTGCTGCCCTCATCATAGCTGCTAGAGGGATCAGAACCCTCACTCATCTGCACCTGCTGTTCAGACTTGTTCTGGCTGTCACTTTGGTCAGACATCTTGCAGGCAGACTGTCAGCAGACACTGTGACTAGATTATAGATGAGGTAGAGAAGATGAGCATCACAAACTACAAGAGTTTTGCAAAACAATTGAGTCAAAAAGTTTAGTTTTAGTCCTCTACAGAAGTGATCTCGGAGCTACCAAATTGACAAACTCGGTAATACCGAAGCAGCACTTGGAACCCAAACTAGTGAACTCGGTAGGGCCGAGTCACAGTTTGGTGGCACCGAGATTGCTAGGGTTTCACAGAATCTTGAACTCGGTCACACCGATTTGCACGTTTCGGTCAGACCGAAGAGCGCATGTGCAATGGCCAAGGCCGAATCAGTGAGACCGATATCTATAGTTCGGTCGGTCCGAGATGAGTTCTGCGGAGAGCTAACCCTAAATTTTTTGAATCAATATAGACCTAAGGAAGTTTTAGCTGGATGGTTCAATCTCAATCGTGGCAAGAAACATGGCATTGTCCTTGTGCTAGGAATCGGAGTGAAGGAGACAACACAAGGGATCAAACACTTACCCTAGAGCGGCGAGTGTTCGCTACTGCGGCAACGGCGGAGTAGATTTCCTTTGACGGCGGCGGAGACCAGCGGCAGGAGGTCGCTGGCGGCGAGAAGACGATCCGGAGACCCGAAAAGGCAGAGCAGGTTACGCGCGGGTGACGCTTTTCAGAATTTTTTCCAAAATTTGACCCGTCGGTTATAACCTGACCCTGTCGGTGTGACCGAGTGGAACAACTCGGTGGCACCGAGATGCAAAATTGCAGGCAGTTACTGCAACTCGGTGTGACCGAAAGGTTCTAATCGGTTGCACCGAGATTCAAAACCTAGATCAACTTAGTGATCTTGGTAGGACCGAAAAGGATGAATCGGTCAGACCGAAATGCACAAAGAGGTTTTCGAAGTTTAAGTCTATGACGAATAGGCTTCTCCAAGTGCTCCTCACACAGAGTGGTTCGAATCTGACTTGATCAAACTTTGTGATGTAGCATGAATAGAGTTTTAGACGATAAAAGCATAGATAGCTAGAGGGAGTTCTTAGGCATTCTTGTCGATCCATTTGGCAAAAGAGAAAAAGCCAAACAACAAAGCAACAGTCGGATTTCTGGTTCCGGCAGACCCTCTAGGTTCGAACTCTGGGGTGCAGCGGAGATCGCACCTCCAACCTACCTACGCCTCATCGCCTTGCAAGGATCTAAACTACATAAAGAACAACACAAGGGACACGAGGTTTATACTAGTTCGGGCCACCATTGTGGTGTAATACCCTACTCGAGTGTGTGGTGTGGTGGATTGCCTCAAGGGCTGATGATGAACAGTACAAGGGAAGAACAGCCTCGCGAGGGTCTGTTCTTGAGCTGATGCGATGAACTGCTAGGGGAGTTCGATCGCCTCTCTTTTTCTCTCTCTAGGTGCCGATTCGGATCGATCTCTCCATCAGGTGTCCCCCGGGCCGACCCTCTATCCGGTGGGTGGCTAGTCCTATTTATAGGCAGAGGCCCTGGGCCTCTCCCCAAATATTGAGCGGGAAGGGCGCCAACAATTGGCCATTTTGAAGGGGAACATCTAGTACAATTATCCTGACTAAACTCGGTCCTCACCTGACAAAGACTCTGACGGTGACGCCGGCTTGGGCTCCATGATGACCTCCTTCCTGCCGTTCTGCTGGTCTTGGTCTTGTTGCACCGAAATGGTTGCCTTTGCCTGATGCCTTGGCTTGCGTTTGCCTCCTTTCCACCAAAGGGGAAATGAGGACACTGAGCGGGCTGGCGCCCGCCTGGCGCCCTCGGTCTTCATGGCTTGCGTCATGGGCACTTCGTGAGGTACCCCACCTTGATCTCTCCGCCTCCTCGCGAGCCAGCTTGATGAGGCCGTGCCTGAGGAAGCTTCCTGTCGTCCGCCCCGCGAGGCTTGGCCTCTCACGAGGGTCTTGAGCTTGTGTTGATGAAGATGGGCCGTACTGGGCCACCCCTTGAGCCACGCCACAGGCCGCAGGCAGGCAAGTCTGGGTACCCCCATTCCCAGAACGCCGACAGTAGCCCCCGGGCCCAAGGCGCGCCTGGACTTGTCTTAGCAGAAAAGCGAAGGGGCAAGTGCAAAGCACCGCGGGCCCCAACAGCCTGCGGCCTTGGGCGCCGCGTGGCGATTGATTGGACATGGGCGTCCCTGCTTCCCCACGACGCCCCGGCAACTGCACGAATTGCCAAGAGAGCGGTACCCGTCTAGGCTTTACCTTCTTTGCCTTCTCCAATCATTGCCCAGATCCCCTTTCTCGCTCCTATCCTTCCTGTTTTCGAAATCCCCAGATCTACTCCAACCCTGCGCCCTAGCAAGGCATGGCGCCTCGCCAGACCCCAGCCGGAGCTTGGTTCTTGCCCGCTTTGGATTCCCCGAACATGTCAGAGAAGAGCCTTGCCCGGACGCGCCAGATGATGGTGGCGCAAGGCAACGACGGGGCGGCGGTGCTCAAGGTTGGCTCCGCCCTTCCCGAGGACCAAGGAAGCACCTTCTACCCGCTCTTCATGAGCGTCATTGCCGCCGGTCTAGTGCCTCCCTTTTCCGAGTTCTTATTTTCTGTCCTCCGCCATTACAACCTGCAAGCTCTTCACCTCCACCCCAACTCTATTCTTCTCCTGGCGATCTTCGCCTACTACTGCGAAGCTCATGTCGGGGTGCAGCCCTCAGTGGCCTTGCTACGCCATTATTTCTACCTCCGGGTCTCTCGCGGCTCCATCACCGCGTGCGCGAGCTTTTTCGCGTATGGAAGCTCCAACACCATCTCGAAGCCTGGGAAAAGGATTGAAGGCTTCAGGAGCAAGTGGGTCATGGTGGATGTTGGGCGCATCCATCCCCAGCTGATTCTGCCCACGGAGCAGCCCAAGTTTGTTGACGCTTGATCTCACGCGGAGCTCGTTGATCCCCGCACGAAGCCAGTGCTGGAGAGGATGGACGCGGACCTGTGGCCAGGCAACATGGCGATGGCGAAGCTGACCGGGGCGTCGCTCCTGAGGGAGTTCCTGGAGCATCGGGTGGCCTCGTAGTCTTGGCTGACGAAGATCTGGCCGCGGTCCTCCAAACCTTGCTCGTGGGAGACGTGGCGAGGCTGGAGGTGCTCATGTACCCCTGTTCCTTCGAGATGATTGGGAGCAGGTGGTGAACTCCAGGACCACTTTCGACGGGGACGGGCATGTGCCCGCGGAGGTTCCCGAGGACCTGGCAGCCCTGGCGACGGTGAACGTATCCTCCGGCGACTCCAGCGAAGAGGAGGAAGAAGAGGAGCGGGAAGAGGAGCCCGATTCCGAGGCGACCGATGGGGAGTCGAGAGCGCCGCTCTGTAACACCCCGGAAGTAACTTTCGGAGTGCCATAGCTTGAGTCAATCGAGCTCTACTTTTGCTATCAAATGTTTCCTGGCAGATTGTTTACATGTTATTCAATTTTGCCTAGGTTGTTGTGGTTGATCCATGTATGCTATGTTATTGTTCTTGCCATGTATGTCTTCTATGTCATGTCTTCTTGATGTATGTATGCCTAGTTTTTCATATAAGGCTCTGTAGTGAGTGCATTGAGCTTGTAAACATGCCTACTTGTTATCAGTTTTTGACATGCCATGTTGCTGAATCTGTTAACGAAACTTTCGATATTGACATGGGTGTTACTATATTTTCTGATCCTTTTTGGCTTATGGTCAGTAAGGGACTTTTGTTCTATGCTTTGAGTAGATTCATGCCATGCCTTGTTTTGCTATTTTAAGTTCCTGTAGCATGTAGTTTTCTTGCTCTGAACATTGCAACCAGATGATGTTTTTGCCATGTCCAGCCTGATATTTTGTGCTCTTTTGCCATGCTTGTTTGAACTTGTTATGATGTGAACTAGCCGTAGCTCAGTGCTCATCTTTTGTCAAGCATCTTGTGTAGATCACTGCCATGTGCTTTGTTGATACGTTTGGATGCAGTAGCTTAATTAATTGTTGCTTGCTAAGTGGCATCATGTTGTTAATGGCAGATTTGTGCCATTCTTGTTTTGCTCGTCATTTGCAAACCGTGCATCCGATTCCGGTGATCTTTATATCGATTTCAACCGAAATCATCTCATCTTTCCAGTGGAATACTTGGTTTGCCCATTTGATGCCTGGTTCATCATTTTCCTTCTGGAGCGCACATACGCATTGCATATCACATCTCGCATATCATGTCATGTTTTGCATCATGTTGCTTGTGCATTGCACCGTGATTTATTGTGGTTCCTTTGTTTGTGTTCTTGCTTTGGGTAGAGCCGGGAGACGAGTATGTGAACGAGGAACCTGTTGAGAACGCTTACGAGGATCAAGCTTTCGACAAATCTGAGAACATTGCAGGCAAGATGACCATACCCTCGAAATCACTTCGATCTTTGCTATGCTAGATGCTCGCTCTTTTTCTATGCCTATGCTGCGATGCCTACCACTTGCTATATCATGCCACCCATATTGCCATGTCAGCCCCTAACCATCCCTTTTCCTAGCAAACCGTTGATTGGCTATGTTACCGCTTTGCTCAGCCCTCTTATAAGCGTTGCTAGTTGCGGTGAAGTGAAGTTTGTTCCTTGTTGGAACATGGAGATGTTGTTCCTTTTGGAACATGGTTACTTGTTGGCGATATCACAATATATATCTGCTATAATTAATGCATCTATATACTTGGTAAAGGGTGGAAGGCTCGGCCTTATGCACGGTGTTGTGTTCCACTCTTGCCACCCTAGTTTCCGTCATACCGTGTTAAGTTCCTTGATTTCGCATTCCTTACGGTTGGGTGATTTATGGGACCCCTTGACAGTTCGCTTTGAATAAGACTCGTCCAAAGCAAGGCCCAACTTTGGTTTTACCATTTGCCACCTAAGCCTTTTCCCTCGGGTTTTCGCGAGCCCGAGGGTCATCTTTATTTAACCCCCCCGGGCCAATGCTCCTCTGAGCGTTGGTCCAAACTAGAGCCACTTGCGGTGCCATCCCGAGGCAACTTGGGGCATCTTCGGTTGCCGTACATACTGCTCATCCGGATGTGCCCTGAGAACGAGATATGTGCAGCTCCTATCGGGATTTGTCGGCACAATCGGGCGGCTTTGCTGGTCTTGTTTTATTGCTGTCGAAATGTCTTGTAGTCCGGGATTCGAGATTGATCGGGTCTTCCGGTAGAAGGAATGTCCTTCGTTGACCGTGAGAGCTTATAATGGGCTAAGTTGGAACACCCTGCAGGTAATATCTTTCAAAGCCGTGCCCGCGGTTATGAGGCAGATGGGAATTTGTTAATGTCCGGTTGTAGAAAACCCGGTTGACCTCAATTAAAATACACATCAACCAAGGTGTAACTGTGATGGTCTCTTCTCGGAGTCCGGAAGTGAACACGGTGTTGGAGTTATGTCGACGTAAGTAGTTCAGGATCACTTCTTGATCGCTATTAGCTTCACGACCGTGCTTTGCTCCTCTTCTCGCTCTCTTTTGCGATGTAGCCACCATATATGCTAGTCTCTTGCTGCAGCTCCACCTTACTACTCTGTCCTTCCTATAAGCTTATATAGTCTTGACCTCGCGGGTGTGAGATTGCTGAGTCCCCGTGACTCACAGATACTTCCAAAACAGTTGCAGGTGCCGATGATGCCAGTGCAGGTGACTCAACCGATCTCAAGTGGGAGTTCAACGAGGAACGTGGTCGTTACTATGTGTCTTTTCCTGATGATTAGTAGTGGTGCCCAGTTGGGACGATCGGGGATCTGTGTAGCTTTTGGGGTATCTTCTTTTATTTTGGTTCCGTAGTCGGACCTTGAGTGTACTCTGAATGATGGATGTTTATTTATGTGCTGTGTGAAGTGGCGACTGTAAGCCAACTATGTATCTCTTTCCCTTATGTATTACATGGGTTTTGTGAAGATTACCTCACTTGCGACATTGCTTTCAATGCGGTTATGCCTCTAAGTCGTGCCTCGACACGTGGGAGATATAGCCGCATCGGGGGCGTTACAAGTTGCGTCCCGGATGTTTCTATCAAGATGGGCGATTATAGATTTCTGTCTAAACCAGTTGTTCTCGGTGACTCGGATATTGATCTTATTCTCGGAATGGACTGGCTTTATCAGCACAAAGCTCAGCTTGATTGTGCTGCCAGGGAAATTCAATTGACTCACTCTTCTAATGATGTGATCATCTATGCGCTTCGTGATGAAACCATTCGTTGTTTTCTCTCAATGAGAAGGAGAACTGAATGCTATCTCTCGATTCCATCGTTTGTGAGTACCAAGATGTCTTTCGGAAGAGCTTCCGGTATGCCTCCTCATCGGCCGATTGAGTTCGTTATCGATCTTGAGCCCGCATCAACCCGTTTGCAAGCGTCCATACAAGCTTGGACCTGATGAGCTGAAGGAATTGAAGAAGCAGCTCGATGAACAAGAGCGTCTGGGTTTGATCGGACCGAGTTCATCTCCTTGGGGTTGTGGTGTTCTTTTGTCCGGAAGAAGGATGGCACGGACCGACTTTCGTCGATTACCGTCCATTGAATAAGAAGACAATCAAGAACAAGTATCCACTTCCCAACATCAATGAGCTTTTCGAGCAACTCAAAGGTGCTAAAGTGTTCTCCAAGCTTGACCTTCGTATGGGTTATCAACAGATTCGCATTCGTGAACAAGATATTCCCAAGACGGCATTCAGAACAAGTTTTGGTTCTTATGAATATACTGTCATGTCTTTCGGCCTCGTCAATGCTCCTCCAACATTCTCTCGGATGATGAACTTCATTTTCAACCCCTACACCAATGAATTTCGTCTTGGTATATCTTGATGATATTTTGGTCTTCTCCAAGAATAAGAAGGATCATGCCAAACATTTGCGATTGGTGCTAGACAAGCTCAGAGAGTATCAATTCTATGCGAAGTTCTCCAAATGTCAATTTTGGCTTGATGAAGTGCTTTATCTTGGTCATATCATCTCCGCCAAGGGCATCGCTGTTAATCCCGAGAAGGTGTCCGCAATAGTGAATTGGGAACCTCCTCAGAATGTCAAGCAGCTCCGCAGTTTTCTTGGTCTTGCAAGCTATTGCCGAAGATTCGTTGAGAACTTCTCCAAGATTGCAAAGCCTCTTTCCAACCTCCTCCAGAAGCATGTGAAGTATGTCTGGTCTCCTGAATGTGATGTTGCTTTCAATACCCTCAAAGAGAAACTCGTCACAGCTCCTGTCTTGACTCCTCCTGATGAATCCAAGCCATTTGAAGTTTTCTGTGATGCTTCTCTTCAAGGTCTCGGTGCTGTGTTAATGCAAGAGAAGAGAGTTGTGGCTTATACCTCTCGCCAGTTGAAGCCCAACGAGAAGAACTACCCCACTCACGATCTTGAGTTGGCGGCAGTTGTCCATGCATTAATAACGTGGAGACATCTCTTGTTGGGAAGGAAAGTGGACATTTTCACCGATCACAAGAGTCTCAAGTACATCTTCACTCAGCCCAACCTCAACCTCAGGCAGACTCGATGGGTCGAAATGATTCAAGAGTACAACCCAAGTATTGAATATACTCCGGCAAAGCCAATGTCATTGCAGATGCTTTGAGCAGGAAGGCTTCTTTATGCCTAATCCTCAAGCCCTTCCAACCGGATCTTTGTGAATCTTTCCATAAGCTGAATCTTCAAGTTGTTCCTCAAGGCTTTCTTGCCAACCTCATAGTCTCTCCTACTTTGGAAGATCAGATTCGTGAGGCTCAACTTCGGATGCCATGGTGAAAAAGGTGAAACGTGGTATCGACAAGGGCATTTCAAGTACAAGTGCTTCCATGTTGATGACAAAGACACTCTTTTCTTTGAGGACGGATTGTGGTTCCTAAGGGTGATCTGAGAAAAGTCATTATGAGCGAGGCTCACAATTCGCTTCTATCCATTCATCCCGGAAGTACGAAGATGTACCATGATCTCAAGCAGTCATATTGGTGGACTCGAATGAAGCGAGAAATTGCTCAATTCGTGAATGAGTGTGATGTCTGCGAGAAGAGTGAAAGCAGAACACCAAAGACCAGCTGGTCTCCTTCAACCTCTTGCTATTCCGAATGGAAGTTTGATCATATTGAAATGGACTTCGTGACTGGTTTTCCAAAGTCCAAGCGTGGAAATGATGCTATCTTCGTTGTCATTGACAAGCTTACTAAAGTGGCTCATTTTCTTCCTATCAAAGAATCCATCACAGCAGCTCGGTTGGCGAGCTATACACCTCGAGATTGTCTCCTTGCATGGCATTCCACAAGTGATCTCTTGAGACCGTGGCAGCATCTTTACCTCAAGTTTTGGGATTCTTTTCAAAAGGCCATGGGCACCAACATTCGTTTCAGCACAGCTTTCCATCCTCAAACAAGTGGCCAAGTCGGCGAGTTAATCAAATCCTTGAAGATATGCTCGGGCTTGTGTCATTTCTTCGGTATGAAGTGGGAAGATTGTCTTCCATATGCCGAGTTCTCCTACAACAACAGCTTCCAAGCGAGTTCGGGCAAGGCCCCATTCGAAATTCTCTATGGCGAAAGTGTCGTACTCCTCTCAATTGGTGCAGACAGGTGAACGCCAACTTCTTGGCAATGACTTGATCACGAAGCGGAAGAAATGTGCAAAGTCATTCGTGAGAATCTCAAAGCCGCATAATCGCGCCGGAAGAGCTATTATGATAATAAGCACCGTGATGTGGCTTTTGAAATAGGAGGCCATGTCTACCTCCGCGTCTCTCCAATGAAAGGCACTCGTCGCCCGGTATCAAAGGAAGCTTGCCCCTAGATACGTGGGTCCTTTCAAGATCATTGGAAAAGAGGCGATCTCGCCTATCAACTTGAGCTTCCATCCAACTTTGCAAGCGTGCGATGTGTTTCACGTGTCACAGCTTCGCAAGTGCTTCAAGACTCTGAACGCACTATCAACTTCAAGAGATTGACCTTCAAGAAGATCTCTCTTATCATGAGCACCCGTTGCTATTCTTGAAGAAACCGAAGCGCAAGACTCGTAACAAGTCAATCAAATTCCTGAAAGTGAAGTGGTCACACCATTCCGACCGAGAAGCTACACGGGGCGCGAGGATCACCTCCGTTCCGAATATCCGGAGTTCTTTCAGTCCTAGATCTCGGGACGAGATCCTCTTGTAGTGGTGGAGTGTTGTAACACCCCGGAAGTAACTTTCCATATTTGTAACTCCAACTCTTGCCATTTTCGGCATTGTGATATGATATTCCCTCCGTGGTTGGGTTTTCCTCATTTTGCATTTTGTCCATGTCATGCATTTTATATCATGTCATCATGTGCATCGCATTTGCATACGTGTTCGTCTCATGATTCCGAGCATTTTTCCCGTTGTCCGTTTTGCAATCCGGCACTCCTATCTTCCCCGGCGGCCCCTTTTACGCTTTTCCGTGTGCCGGTACAAAACCTTCTCGTAATGGACCGATGTTTGTCTAGTGGCCTTGGTATACCACCCGTAGACCACCAGTCAAGTTTCGGGTCATTTGGAGCTCGTTTGGTACTCCAACGGTTAACCGCACTCTCGCAAAAGCCTCTTTTAAGTTGCAGCCCACCACCCCTTCAAAACAGCCCAATAACCCATCTAAGTCACTTCCATGCTCTCCGTCGTTCGATCACGATCGTGTGGGCGAAAACTACACCTCATTTGGACTCTCCTAGCTCCCTCTATGCCTATTTAAACACCTCCCGAAAATCCGGATCAATTCCCCTAACCCTAGCCCGCTCCTCTCCCGCCGCCGGGACGTGTCCGATCGGGCCGGACACGTCCGCCCGCCGCCACCGACCAACTGGAGCCGCCACGTGGCACCCAGCCGCCCGCCCGCCGAGCCCACGGCCGCCCCAGCATGTTCGCGCGCAGCGCCGCTCCGCGCTGGTCCGCCGCCTCCGCCGCCTTCCTCGCGCGGCCACGCCGCCTCGCCTCGCCACGCCAGCAGGCAACGTCGCCCGCCACCGCCGCGCCGGCACGCCGCCCGGCGCCACGCGCCTCTCCGGCCCGCCGTCGCCTCGCCGGCCGGCCCGACCTCGCCCGATCGCCTCCTCCGACTTCTGGCGCCGCCGCTCCGCCTCGCCCGATCCGGGTCGGCCGGATCCCGACCGGATCCCGAGCTCCCGTTGACTTTCTTCTTCCCCCTCCTAATTTCTTCCAAGTTATTTTGCATCTTATGTCATTTTGTAGCATTTTCAACGTGGTATATCTTTGCATCTGTAGGTCCATTTTGCGCGTATAATATATCAAAATGTTCGACTCGAGGAGTAGATCATTTCATATCATTGCATCATTTTCATTTGAGCTCATCTTGATGCCCGAAATGCTGTTAGAAGAGGGCTATGTGATGTTAGTTTCTGTTTCTTAACAGAACTTGCACTTTTTTTATTTTTGCCATGATTGATGTGTGCACCCTATGAATTTGAGCCCTACATGTGTTTTGTAATATGTCATGCCATCTTTCCAGGGGTGTATTCCATGTATTTTTGTGATCTATGTGGTGACTAGCACAAGCATGCAAAGTAGGTGTCCTGATGTTGCTGTTTTCAGCCCTGTTTAGCTTATATTTTGATGCCATGTTTACTTGATGCTACCGAGAGATCTATGCATATTTTGAGATACTTCAGTAAGGATGTTTTGTTAAACATGTCTTGATCTATCCAACCATGCCCTTGTTTGCATTTATGGAGGGCCATAGCTTGAGTCAATCGAGCTCTACTTTTGCTATCAAATGTTTCCTGGCAGATTGTTTACATGTTATTCAATTTTGCCTAGGTTGTTGTGGTTGATCCATGTATGCTATGTTATTGTTCTTGCCATGTATGTCTTCTATGTCATGTCTTGTTGATGTATGTATGCCTATTTTTTCATATAAGGCTCTGTAGTGAGTGCATTGAGCTTGTAAACATGCCTACTTGTTATCAGTTTTTGACATGCCATGTTGCTGAATCTGTTAACGAAACTTTCGATATTGACATGGGTGTTACTATATTTTCTGATCCTTTTTGGCTTATGGACAGTAAGGGACTTTTGTTCTATGCTTTTAGTAGATTCATGCCATGCCATGTTTTGCTATTTTAAGTTCCTGTAGCATGTAGTTTTCTTGCTCTGAACATTGCAACCTGATGCTGTTTTTGCCATGTCCAGCCTGATATTTTGTGCTCTTTTGCCATGCTTGTTTGAACTTGTTATGATGTGAACTAGCCGTAGCTCAGTGCTGATCTTTTGTCAAGCATCTTGTGTAGATCACTGCCATGTGCTTTGTTGATACGTTTGGATGCAGTAGCTTAATTAATTGTTGCTTGCTAAGTGGCATCATGCTGTTAATGGCAGATTTGTGCCATTCTTGTTTTGCTTGTCATTTGCAAACCGTGCATCCGATTCCGGTGATCTTTATATCGATTTCAACCGAAATCATCTCATCTGTCCAGTGGCATACTTGGTTTGCCAAGTTGATGCCTGTTTCATCATTTTCCTTCCGGAGCGCACATACGCATTGCATATCACATCTCGCATATCATGTCATGTTTTGCATCATGTTGCTTGTGCATTGCACCATGATTTATTGTGGTTCCTTTGTTTGTGTTCATGCTTTGGGTAGAGCCGGGAGACGAGTACGTGAACAAGGAACCTGTTGAGAACGCTTACGAGGATCAAGCTTTCGACAACTCTGAGAACATTGCAGGCAAGATGACCATACCCTCGAAATCACTTCTATCTTTGCTATGCTATATGTCGCTCTTTTGCTATGCCTATGCTGCGATGCCTACCACTTGCTATATCATGCCACCAATATTGCCATGTCAGCCCCTAACCATCCATTTTCCTAGCAAACCGTTGATTGGCTATGTTACCGCTTTGCTCAGCCCTCTTATAGCGTTGCTAGTTGCAGGTGAAGCTGAAGTTTGTTCCTTTTTGGAACATGGAGATGTTGTTCCTTTTTGGAACATGGTTACTTGTTGGGGATATCACAATATATATCTGCTATAATTAATGCATCTATATACTTGGTAAAGGGTGGAAGGCTCGGCCTTATGCCCGTGTTTTGTTCCACTCTTGCCACCCTAGTTTCCGTCATACGGTGTTATGTTCCTTGATTTAGCGTTCCTTACGGTTGGGTGATTTATGGGACCCCTTGACAGTTCGCTTTGAATAAGACTCGTCCAAAGAAGGCCCAACTTTGGTTTTACCATTTTCCACCTAAGCCTTTTCCCCGGGTTTTCGCGAGCCCGAGGGTCATCTTTATTTAACCCCCGGCCAATGCTCCTCGAGCGTTGGTCCAAACTAAACCACTTGCGGTGCCACCCGAGGCAACTTGGGGCATCTTCGGTTGCCGTCGTACTGCTCATCCGGATGTGCCCTGAGAACGAGATATGTGCAGCTCCTATCGGGATTTGTCGGCACAATCGGGCGGCTTTGCTGGTCTTGTTTAATTACTGTCGAAATGTCTTGTAGTCCGGGATTCCGAGATTGATCGGGTCTTCCCGGTAGAAGGAATATCCTTCGTTGACCGTGAGAGCTTATAATGGGCTAAGTTGGAACACCCCTGCAGGGTAATATCTTTCGAATGCCGTGCCTGCGGTTATGAGGCAGATGGGAATTTGTTAATGTCCGGTTGTAGAAAACCCGAAGTTGACCTCAATTAAAATACACATCAACCGCGTGTGTAACCGTGATGGTCTCTTCTCGGCGGAGTCCGGGAAGTGAACACGGTGTTGGAGTTATGTCTGACGTAAGTAGTTCAGGATCACTTCTTGATCACTATTAGCTTCACGACCGTGCTTTGCTCCTCTTCTCGCTCTCTTTTGTGATGTAGCCACCATATATGCTAGTCGCTTGCTGCAGCTCCACCTTACTACTCTGTCCTTCCTATAAGCTTATATAGTCTTGATCTCGCGGGTGTGAGATTGCTGAGTCCCCGTGACTCACAGATACTTCCAAAACAGTTGCAGGTGCCGATGATGCCAGGTCAGGTGACTCAACCGAGCTCAAGTGGGAGTTCGACGAGGAACGTGGTCGTTACTATGTGTCTTTTCCTGATGATCAGTAGTGGTGCCCAGTTGGGACGATCGGGGATCTGTGTAGCTTTTGGGGTATCTTCTTTTATTTTGGTTCCGTAGTCGGACCTTGAGTGTACTCAATGATGGATGTTTATTTATGTACTGTGAAGTGGCATTGTAAGCCAACTATGTATCTCTTTCCCTTATGTATTACATGGGTTGTGTGAAGATTACCTCACTTGCGACATTGCTTTCAATGCGGTTATGCCTCTAAGTCGTGCCTCGACACGTGGGAGATATAGCCGCATCGGGGGCGTTACACGCTCCCTCTGCACATGTCTCGCGCTCTCCGCCTCTTGCCGGATGACGACGAGGATGGCGATGAGCGAGGTGGCGAGAGCTCGCCCCTGATCCCGAAGAAGGACAGGACGAGGCTGGTTCCCCGCGGGTCTGCTCCGGCTCCGAGGCGATCTGCAGATGCGCCTCCCGCTCCCGAGCCTCTTGAGGTTGATCCCAGCAGCCGGCTCTCGGGCTTCAAGTTCGGCCGGAGGTTTCTTGAGTCTGCGAGCGATGACCAGTAAGTGCTTGATTCTCGTTTTGCTTTTCGCTTCATTGTTGAGGCTTGATGTCCATATTCCTTGGCTAGGCCGGTGCCTGCGGCCAAAAAGCTAAAGGGGGCTCCTGAGGTTTCGCCCGATGTAGCACCTCCATCCGCGGGAGAAGAGGGCGGCAAGATGCGGGCTTCTCCTGCCCAGTCATCCTCGCGAGGCCTGGCGGGGCCAGCTGGGGCGAGCTCAGCCCCCATGGCCCAAGTGGCTCCCGAGGTGTCCTTGCCAGACGCCACTACCGTAGTCGTCGGGGCGTAGAAGGTCCCGACTCATGGTGCTGTGATTACGCTGTTGTCTTCTCCTCCTACTCCGCCAACTGCCGTCTCTCCGACTCCTTCTACTGTCCTGGATCGTGCTGCTGCTGAGCTGGACCGGCTGCGGAAAGATCTTCTGGGTGCTGACCCTCGCTTGGTGGCCGGGCCCCTGGAGCTAGCCTCTGGCTGGGTCCGTTCTGATGTTTCAGTCCGGGCGGCGCTGGCTCAGGCCGCGACAGCCTGCGACGAGGAGAAGCAGGCCATCCTTGGGGCGAAGGCCGCTCGCGACGCCGCCTTGGGTGAGGTAGCAGATGTCCGGGGTCGCTGCGAGGCGCTGGAGAGTGAGCTGCAAGGCCTGCGCGACCAGCTTGCCAAGGAGGCCCGTGTCCGCCAGGAGAAGGAGGAAGACATGAAGGCTCGTGCGCGCTGCCGCCAAGGACCGGGATGCCAAACTTGATGAACGCCATGGGCGCTTGGGTGCGCTGGAGCAGGCGTTGGAGGCGAAGAGGATCAAGTTGGACGGCAAGGCGTGGGTCCTGGCCGAGGACCACGTGGCCTTCGCGAAGCTGGAGGCGAAGCCTTGCACCTTGCTGAAGTCGCTTTATGACAGCGCCCTGGAAAGCCCGCTGGCCGGCGCCGAGGACGGCCCCGCCAAGCTGCTTCCCTTCCTGGTCCACGCCCTTGAAGATGTCGCCCTCGGCCTTGGCCCCACGGCTGAGGTTGAGGCGCGTGTCCTTTCTTCTACAGCGCTGACGCGCGTCTTCACCCATGTCTACCTCTGCGACCCCGGCGTTCACCTTGACAGCCTGCTGGAGCCTGTGAGCAGCGAGCTTGCCACCGTCGCTGCTAAGGCCCTGAAGGGTCGAGCGGAGGCTCTGCTGGCGAAGTTCCGGGCTTTCAGCACCAAGCCAAAGCGAGGCACTGCCGATCCTGAGGCTCCACGAGGCGAAGTCGCGCAGCGCAGCTCCGTCACCAGCGATGGCCCCGCCAGAAAGTGACCCCTTCGCGGCTCCCGTCCTGCTTTTAGTTCATGCAACATGCAACCTGCCTCGTCGAGGCGTTTAAACTTGTGTTTGGCGTTGTCAAAGCACTCTATGGATTGTAATATTTGCTTTTGAATTCCTTGAGATTTGCGTTTTTCCTTCCTACTTGCTTGTGTTCTACGTCGGCAGAGCCCGGCCCCGCGCATACCTCAGTCGCTGTTGGCCCCGACCGGAAACCAGGATGGGACCAAGGAGTAAGGGGCTACGTGACAAGTTAGGCTCCTGAGTTGCGATGCTCAAGAGTCCCCCTTGACGCACGAACATCAAGTAGGGAGGTGAGATGTATGGGTGGATTTACCGTTCTACGTCGGCAGAGCCTGGCCCCGCGCATACCTCAACCGCCATTAGCCTTTCGGAACTAAGGGGTGAGGGGCTACGTGACCAGTTAGGCTCCTGAGTCGCGATGCTCAGGAGTCTCCCTTGACGTTCAAACGACCTTCGTACCTTGGCTCCGCTCAGGGAGAGACGTGCGACGAACCAGGCCCGAGGGGCCTGTCTGGATGGCATGCGTCTGGGCGTGACCCATGCGTAGCCCCCGTGCCCAGCCCCCTCGCGCGGCACTCCCGAGGGGAGGCGTTACGATGAGGCCGGTCACTGAGCTCTAGGCTCCCTGAGGTTGATGCAGCCGGGGGCCACCCTCAGTTGTTTATCACCAGCGCGGAGCATAGCGCTTCCGTATGTGTACGGGCATAGCCGCTCCTTGGCAGTGTTGTCAGCCATCACGGAGCATGGTGCTTCCACTGGTGTGTGGGAGGGGGCTCCCCTCCGGGAGGAGCCCCCGGGGCGTGTACAGCCCCGCCCTGACACGTGGCTGGCACGGTAGGGCCTGACGAGGTGTATCTGGGCACCCGTGAGCCAGCGCGGGACTCACGGGGCCCTACCTCAAGGCGGGTTGCGCCTGGCTCTGGGCCTTTACTTGTAATTTGTTCCTGCAAATTTGGTTAGATGTCGGCGCTCTACGTCCTCGGGTCCCGGCCCTCGAGCGGGCTCAGCCGTCACTGGTATGCCAGGTCGTGATGCCGTGGACAAGGCCAGAGGGTGAGGGATGGAGAGCCCATGAGTCGTGATGCTCAGGTACCCCCCCTTTAACGTGCAAGCGGCCGACATGACGGAAGAAGGGTGCCATGGGCAGGCATCAAATAACGGTCATGATGGGTCAAACGCACGACCCGAATAAACGCAAGAGGGATACATGCCACTGGGTCTGGCCCGGTTGGCTTGGGGATAATGCAGCCCGAGGGGCGCCCCCAATAAAGTAAACTAGAAACATGAATCAAAAGGGATACATGCCGCAGGGACGGACCCACGCCGCCTGGGAATGATGCAGCCCTGGGGGGCGCTCCCAGCTGAAAATGAAACTCGAAGGATGTCACCTGGTGATGTTGGAGATGAAGGGATGCTGGAGTAGCAGACGTCGTGCGCTGCGGAAGCCGATCTTCACGAGCCCCCAGGCCCAGGAGCCTCGGGAGGCTCCGGAGGCGCTAATGGCTCCTCGCGAACCATCTCCATCTCCGCCAGGACTGCGGAACGCCTGGCCTCTTGAGCCTCCAGGATGCTCCTAATGAGGCGCTGGCGCGCGGCAGCCGCGTTCGGCAAGCCGTAAGGCATGCGAACATAGCTGTGGGGTGGACCTTTGCAGCGTCCCACGCGCGAGGGCCAGAGGCGCTCCTTAGAGGCGGCTCGGTTGAGCCCTGGTATGTCGATGCAGACGCGCAACCCACCATCCTCGCCTGGATGGGGAGCTACGGTGGGTAAGCGGCGGCTGCCACTCATGACTCTTGACTCCTGCAGCTCCTGAATGATCTTGCTGACGAACTCCTGAGGGTTTGGCCCTCCTTGCCTTGCTCCTTCCTGAGGGAAACGTTCTTTGAAACACGCCTCCAAGTGGTGCCCAAGCGCCTCCCTCGTGATCTTAGCAAAGTCGGTGGCCCTCCAGGAGAGAGCCCCCGAGCCTTGCTCGAGGAGGGCGCCGGGCGCGCCTTCCTATGCGACAGAAGGAGGCGCCCCTGGAATGGGCGCAGACTCCGAGGGGCCTACCTCCCGAGGGCTACGACCAGGGGATGTCTTCTTCTTCTTAGGAGCATCCTCGAAAAGCCTCCCGCTCCTGTGATCTGGGTCTTCAATTGATGCGGCTTGGAAAGCACGCTCCAGAGAACACACAACGTCTCTCTCTTCACAAGGCACCGTGATGACTCCACCGCTTCCTGGCATCTTGAGGACATTGTAGCCATGATGGGTCATGGCCATGATCTTGGCCAGAGCTGGGTACCCGAGGATGGAATTGTACGGCAGGCGAATGTGAGCGACGTCGAAGTCAATAAGCTCGGTGCGGTAGTTGTCGCGCGTCCCGAAGGTGACAAGAAGGCGGACCTGCCCTATCGGAACTGTGGAGCCATCAGTGACTCCGGAGAAAGGCTTGGTTGGCTGAAGCTGATTGTATGGCACTTGGAGATTGTTGAATGTCCCGACGGACAGGATGTTGAGCCCTGCTCCGCCATCGATGAGGGTCCTGGTGACCTGCACATTGCTAATGATTGGGGAACAAAGCATCGGGAGGACTCCGGCTGTGGCTGCGCACTTGAGCTGATCCGCTGAGCTGAATGTGATGGCGCACGCTGACCACCTGAGGGAGCGTGTGGCTTCGAGCCTGGGGAGGACTGCATTCACTTCGCGGGCGAACTGCTTGAAGATGTGCTGAGAGGCTGGGGCTTGAGCTCCGTCCAGGATGCAAGCGATTGCGCGCGGCTCCTGGAAGCCCCCAGCCCCCTCGTCCTGATGATGGTCTTCATTTCTTCTTGGCTGCGGTGGCAGAGGAGGGAGGCCTGCGTTGCCTTGTGGGCGATCCTCGCGAGGCTGATCCCTCCAGCCTCCCTCGTGAGGCGGGTACCTCCAACCTCCCTCGAGAGGCTGATCCTGCCAGCGGTCCTCGCGAGGTCGGTCACGCCACCCTTGGCGAGGGCCACGGTCTTCCCATCGTCCTCCACCTCTTCCTCCTCCTCGGCCATAGCCCCGGTCGCTGCGCTCGGGGCGTTGGCCGGCACGCACGTCCTGCACGGCCCTGATCTCTTGGCATTCGTTGGTGTTGTGGGTGTGGAGGTCATGGTACACGCAGTACCGACTGCCCTTGGATGACTCAAGCTGATCCCTTCCCCGCTTGGTGTCCGGCTCTGCTGCAAGCATGGCAGCCCCCTTGCGCTTCACGTCCTTGACGTTGGGCTTCTTCTCTTCTGGGTCGGCGGCCGACAGCTCGAGCAAGGAAAGGCGTCCTTCCTCAGCCCTGGCGCACTTGGTCGCCAAGTTGAATAGCTCCATGGATGTGCATAGGTCTTCATGGATTGCGAGCTCTTCCTTCATCTTGACGTCACGCACACCGTCGGAGAAGGCGGAGATGATGGCCTCCTCAAACACCCTGGGGATCTTAAGGCGAGCGTTGTTGAAACGTTGGATGAACTTTGCGAGGTCTCCCCGACTGCTGCTTGATCTGGCGCAAGTCACTCATGGCGGGGCGATCGCGGGTGCCTTGGAAGTTGGCGATGAATCGAGTGCGCATCTCGTTCCAGGAGGAAATCGTGCGAGAGCGAGTTCGGGGCGCAGTGCGGGCACCGTCCTTGAGCGCCATGGGAAACCAGTTCGCCATGACCTTCTCGTCTCTGTTGGCGGCTTTGAAGCCCAGCTCATAGAGCTGGAGGAACTCCGCAGGGTCAGCCGTGCCATCGTAGCGCGGGGGCAGGTCTGGCTTGAACTTGCCTGGCAAGGCCACGCTGCGCAGCTCGGCGGTGAAGGCACGGTAGCCTGCAGTGGCCACGGGAGGCCTTTGGTGACGGAGGGCTTGATCTTGGAGGTCTCCGTCGCTGCCGCCGAGAGCAGCGCTGGGTCTTGATGTCTTTGGCAGCGAGCGCGCCGCCGTGTCGGGCCGGTGCGGGGAGAACACGGGCGGCTTCTTGGGGACGAGGGATCTCTTGGCAGCTCTTCTCTTGCTGTGCTGGTGCCGGACGGAGTGGGTCCTGCCCAGGGACCACGCGTCTTGGTGCCAAGGCGCCTTCTTGAGGGGGAGGCGGCTGAGGCGCCCCCGGAGCTTCATCGCCCGCGCAAGGCGGGGCGCGGTGCAGTGGGAGGGATGGCGCAGGGGAGCCCCCAGCGGCGCTGACGAGCTCGGTGATGCGGGCGAGCCACTCGTCGTAGAGGTCGTGGACGGGACGGTAGTGCAGGAGTTCCCGTGCCAGAAGCAAAGCAGTGTGCACGTCCGCAGGAGCGCGACGGGCGTGGGACGAAGAACCGGCTGGAGCCAGAGATGGGGTGGCGGTGCGGCCTTCCCGCCGCACCGAAGGATGCAGAGACGATGCCTGCTGCTCGTTCCCCACCGGGCCGGTGGCGGCGTTGACGGCAGGCAATGGGGAACGGCGGGGGCGGCCGCCGATGGGGGCCGTCTGGGCAACGTGAGTAGCGAGAGCGGCGCGGCGCTCGGCGCGGGCTCGACGAGCGTGTGACATGTATGCGTGGGGCGGCGAAGCGAGGCGGCGAGGCGGATTCGGTGCACCCTACCGTGCGCCAAATGTCGGTTCGGGTTCCGATAGACCTCAGAGGTTCGAACTCTGGGTGCACGGAGATCGCACCTCAAACTACCTCACGCCTCGCCTCGCAAGGATCTAAACTACACAAAGAACAACACAAGGGACACGAGGTTTATACTGGTTCGGGCCACCATTGTGGTGTAATACCCTACTCAATTGTGTGGTGTGGTGGATTGCCTCAGGGGCTGATGATGAACAGTACAAGGGAAGAACAGCCTCGCAAGGGTCTGTTCTTGAGCTGGTGCAATGAACTGCTAGGGGAGTTCAGTCGCCTCTCTTTTTCTCTCTCTAGGTGCCGATTCGGATCGATCTCTCCATCAGGTGTCCCCCGGGCCGACCCTCTATCCGGTGGGTGGCTAGTCCTATTTATAGGCAGAGGCCCTGGGCCTCTCCCCAAATATTGAGCGGGAAGGGCGCCAACAATTGGCCATTTTGAAGGGGAACATCTAGTACACTTATCCTGACTAAAGTCGGTCCTCGCCTGCCAAAGACTCTAACGGTGACGCCGGCTTGGGCTCCACGTTGACCTCCTTCCTGCCGTTCTGCTGGTCTTGGTCTTGTTGCACCGAAATGGTTGCCTTTGCCTGATGCCTTGGCTTGCACTTTCCTCCTTTGCACCAAAGGGGAAGTGAGGACACTGCGCGGGCTGGCGCCCGCCTGGCGCCCTCGGTCGTCATGGCTTGTGTCATGGGCACCTCATGAGGTACCCCGCCTTGATCTCTCCGCCTCCTCGCGAGCCAGCCTGACGAGGCCGTGCCTGAGGAAGCTTCCTGTCGTCCGCCCCACGAGGCTTGGCCCCTCGCGAGGGTCTTGAGCTTGTGTTGATGAAGATGGGCCATACTGGGCCACCCCTTGAGCCATGCCGCAGGCCGCAGGCAGGCAAGTCTGGGTACCCCCGTTCCCAGAACGCCGACAGCAACAAATGGATGTCCTTGAATGAGTAAAATATGCATCCAACATGCTCACACAATAAACTGACAAATGAAATATGTGACAAAGCATGCACAAACACTCTAGCATCTATCAAGCAATTTGGCGATAACTAAGTCATCTATATATGAGTATATTGACTTAGGAGTCAAACGAGAACATTTGTTCATAGGTCATACTCATCATTTAAGAACAAGTGGGGTTGCCACTTTTACATAAAGCATTGTTGTGCTCGCATCATTAGAGTTGCTTTAGCTCAATTGATTAGAGTAAAGCTCCCCCTAGATGTGATATCCCCCCTAAGTGGGATGAACTAACCATGGGTTTTGTCGATGATGACTTCATGTAGGTGTTGAAGATGTGGATGCTCAATGTTGATGTAGATCATTCGAAGCAATCTATTAGAGTGAGTTGCACTTTCAATACCTACACGGGTTAGTCCCACAAGGAACAAACAAGGATATCTATAGACATGGAGTGATGTGTACACAAGATGATGTCCATGAAAGCATTAGGTTACCTTGTCCCTTGTCTTACCAACAAGAGGGTTTGTGACTCCTTGAACTAGTGCAAGATATGAAAGTTGTTTGCACTTGCCCTTGACAAAATGATAAGAGTGAAGTACGTTGGCGGAGTCACCCTCAAGAACTTTCTAGTTCTTCTTCGGGATCCACACCATCCTGATGGGAATCCTTGGAGTTGTAGTCGTGCTTGATGAAGTAGAAATTGATGTAGTCGTGGGAATCCACTTGACCAAGGCCTTGGGTGCATCTTCAAATGCATCAATCTCCTCTTGAAGCTTGTCCTTGCCTTTTTGCTTGTGGTCTTGTGGTGGAAGATCATCTTGAGCGTGTGTTCCTTTGAAAGAAGTAGGATCATACTTCTCTTGTTGAGGAACAGACTTCGTCTCGGGGTATTGATCTTCTTCCCACTCAACTCCATGGGCATTGAACTTTCGTTCAAAACCAATACCTTGATTCTTCCGGTGTCTTCCTTGCTTGCGTACAATTTTCTCAAATTGCTTACTTCCGGCAAGGCTCTTGTCAACACCTTTCTCTATAATTCCCTTCAATAAGCTATTTTCTTGCTCAAGTGTAACTTGGCTAAGAGAATCATTAGTGGAATCAAGAGAACTACTAGAAGCAACATTGTTCGCACATGAACACGTCACCGTGTACCCTCGACGCTGGGGGTGATGCACCACAACTCACGTCGAAGGAGACCAGCCGGAAGCGCGGTACGCAAGCAATTCGGCAGGTGCTTTTGAAGACCCAAAACCTGACGCACTCGGGAGGGACCCCGTCTGGGCGCGTGGCGGCTATGGGCTGCCCTAGGTCAACCTGATCGCCCCTAGGGCCTCGAGGTTCGCCGCCCTGCAACAAGAAGAACAAACAAAGAACGAGGAAAAGGAAGAACTAGGGTTAAGGAGAAAAGATAAAAGATAAAAAGTGGTATATGATTTGATCGGTTGTGTGTTCTTCAATCGGCCGTCACCCCTTAGATACATAAGAGGCGGTTGGACTTCCCGTGCAAGGAAAAGGTTTGGATTCACGTCCAAAACCCTAGTCAAATTCGGATTGGTTTTATCCGAACTTTCCAAAACTGTTCGGTCTAAAAGTGGCTGCACCTTGCGGGTCTTTTTTGTAGTGGTAAACGACCTCGGACGGAAACGAGTCCAAAAGAAATCTTGACCGTTTCGATGAGACGAACAACTTTAATGTTGAATATTTGTTCATCAGAGGTAATCTCGAGGGTCAAATCGCTCACGCAAAACAGCTAATTATTCACACAGCTCATCAGACATACACACATATGTGTTTGGTTTCGGGCGTCATATTTTGCTCACTGAAGGGTCATGCTGTGTGGGCTCTAACTTTTGGATACGATCTCAGATTGGGACGATCTTTATATCAAAATCGATCGTTTCAACTAGACACACAACTTTCTTGTTTAAACTTTCTCCATTTGAAGCAATCTTCATTGGGTATCTAGCCATTCTTTAATCTGGTGTCAACATGAGCATCTCTGAACTTGTCATAACTTTTACATCCGAGCTCCGTTTTAGACGATCTTCATATTCATCTTCATCTTCTCGAAGAGAGCCATCTCATGGTGACTTTCAATATTAAATTTGAATTAATATTGACATAGCTTCAAGCCACTCTTTGTAAATGTGCCACTTTTGAGCGTCAACACATGCCCCCCTGTTTTTCGGCAAAGCTAGCGTGTTGTTCTAAGGACGATGTCAACACTCCATCAGCCATTTATATGTTCTTAGGACGATAAGTATATATCGGCCATGTCTTGTGTGAACTTTTTGATGCAAACTTGGGTGAAACCTTCTCAGCTTCATTAACAGTCTGGCGATAAAGTTCCATAGATATGCATCTCATGGTCATCCTCCAAACCATATTGTTCACCCTTTTGCTAGGATTCTGTAGATAATCAACAATAAACTTTCTGCAATCCTTACTTTTGCCTGCATAAAAATTTCATTAGTGGCCGAAGCTGTGGACTTTGGTTCGGCCTTACCTATGTTGACGAGACTAAGGGTCGGCTATTGAGAGAAATGCAATACAACATGATGGACATGGTAGCGGGATGCTTTCTATGCAAACTCTCTCCAATTGTCATGTCTAAATATATGAACAATTTTAATGCAACCCAAGGTAAATTCTGCGTCTAGACATACCCCAAGATAAACTATAAGTGTTTCATCAAAATATTGATAACCCTTGGATATTTGTTGCACTACTCATAACGAATCACCGAAAGCCTCAATATGTATAGCACCTATATCAAGTAAAAGAGGCAATCCGAATAACAATGCATATTCGGCCTTGATTAATCGTGCATAAAAATATTCTAAGCGGCACTTGGCTTCAAAAATAGTACCATAAAGAGATATATAAACAACACCAACACATTGGCCATTGCTATGAATTGAACCATCAAAACATAATCTCCATAGTACTAGAGAGACAAGGCTAATATTAATATTATGCATGTCATTAACCTGATGTTCAGTAATAAAATCTGCTATGATTTGGCCTCTTATAGATCTCAAAGACGCATAAGCCAAAACATATCCAAACAAAGTATAAGCCCCCTAGCCAATTCTGTAACTATGAATTGGTCTATGCATCATGTATTCAATGACATCGGTAATCATATCTCAACTCCATTCAAATATAAATATAAATTTCCATGAGCACGTACCTTGTCTCGCTCTCCAATCAAACTAAGGACGATGTTATAATATTGCACCGGCCATGCATTGACATACTCTTAGGACGATAGATTAATATCCGCCATTACCATGTAAACTTTATTCAAAGCATATATAGCCGAAATAAACAAATGAAATGACAAATCAAGTATTTCGGCCCTTTGGATCAGCAACAAACTTGTAGCTAATCAAACGTATAGTGACTTGGTAACACCCTTTCATGATGTAAGAAATTATATTGCATCCATGGATTAAAATAAGCCCATTGAGGGTTACCAATCAAACCTGATGATGAATTCCATGGCATAGGCGTTAATGGCATAGTTGAAGAATATGGACAATGTGTAGACCGAAGATGCTGAAACCTTAAGCTTGGTCCTTCATAGTTTTCACTCTTTTCCTTCTTCACCTTTGCCGCACTTCTTGTAATGGAGGCTTGCACATAATTCTTATTTTGAGTACTTCCTTTGGGAACCCATGCCATGTTCCTCTCTTCAAGTTCTTGTGCACTAAGTTTGTGTAATTCCCTCTTTTGCCAATACGATAAGCCGAGTGGGCATCTCGGCTGTGATTCTGTTTTGACCAATGGCAATTCCTTTTTGGCCTTGTGCACTCTCAACTTCTTTTCTTCAGATATGGCACTTTGACTCTAAGTAATTGGTTGCTTCGTCTCATTGCCTTTAGTAGCCAATGTCAACACTTTAATTGGATCTTTTTCATTTGAGATCAAATCTGAAGTTGCACTCTTACGACCATCTCTTTTCACACGGTAAACTTGCTTGACCACCTCTTTCTTCTTCCTTGAGCTCTGGACCGATTCCTTATGATTGAAACGGTCTTTAGCATGTGATTGTTCAAATGTTGATCTTCTCGGAGCTGCATAATATTGGTGAGATGGTCTAAAATAAGATGGAGAAGTGCCCTTGTATCATACCTTTCCCATGATGGATATGGATCTATATGAGCATAGGGAGGCATCCACGGCATTGGCATTGGCGGCCCAAAATAAGGATATGAATATGTTGCATTAAAATTCTCACTTTGCCAATACCAATCCTCATATTTGCGCCTTGGGGGTGATCTTGGCTTCTTTGCATGATTTGGCCGATAAGTATTGTTCTCTTCACTCTTCTTTCGATATTTATCCAATAGTTCAGTGAAGGTGATTTTTGATCTCTTACACTTGCGCTTATTTCGGCCTTTGTTTTCTTTTGGTTTGCTTTCGTCGATCATTGGATTTTCTTGCTGCCCCCTAGTCATTGGCGTCTTCATTGTAGCTTCAATGGAATTCTTGCCCTCAAGATTATGTTCATTATGCTCTTCAACAACTTCTTTACTTGAAAGCTTGATCTCATCACCTGCAGTTTTTACCTTCTCTTTAAGTGAATCAGCTTGAAGCAGCCGATGCAAAAACTTTCTAACATTGGGACCAATCGGAATAGACTGGTCATCTCTTGGTGTCTCAACAAATTTCAATCGTCCTTTATCAATGGCCGATTTAATTATTTGACGAAACAAGTTGCAATCCTCAAAATTATGCTTGGACGAATCATGCAACTTACAATACATTCGTCCCCGGAAAGATGGCTCAACATGGTGATCAAGAATTCTAATATAATTATTTCTCAATAACAAATCAAAGATTTGGTCACACATATTGGAATTGAAGGTAATTTTTTTATTTTCTAGCCGATCTTGCTGTGAAAACGGCTTTGGAGTTAAGCAAACAAATGGTTCAGATTTTGTATGACCCCATTAGGCTATGGTTTTTGTTTTGCAATCTTTTACTGATGTCATTGGATAAGATATTATACTAGCATCGATTTTCTGAAAAGAATCTAACCTTGGATTTATGTTTCTGAAACAAAAATAGTTAGAACATGCATGCCTCAACTGAGACCAAGAGTAAGCCAAGTATGAAGCAAGCAAAGCTACCCATGTAGATACGAACTTTAAATAAAGCAATGAGGAAAGCCTTGATTGCAACAATAAGTCAATATCGGTCTTTATAAATGGCGCAATGGGTTGACCAATATGTTCTATAAAATTTTTATTGCTAACAAGTAAATTACCCTTCTTCATTGGTCTTTCAAATTACTTAAGAAGATTTTTCTAATAGATGCATCAACAATAAAGTTTTGACCAAATCTGAAAATAGGTAAATTACTTGCTAAACATACCTCTTCAAATATGTTGGGAGAGCATGATGGTAGTGTGACTTGAACAATATCTTGCTTCATGTTTGGGTGGCTCCCCAACGCCTCTTCATCATCTTTTTCTTGATTCCGTGCATCATTACACTGAAGGTTTTTGTCGGTCGAACTTTGTTCTGCTACTTGTTCTTGTCCTTGAAGCTTGTCAATTTCTATGGCACGAAACTCATAGGGCGGGAAGTAGGTTCCATTAACTTCAGAAAAATCAAGTATGGTTGCCTTGCTATACTTTCCGTGCCCTTTCTCAACAATGTTTTCCTCTTTGGATTTGATGGATCCGGAATATATACTACTTGATTCGGCTCTTTCAACGGAAGCACTTATAGTTTCCGAATCATCATTCTTTTCACCGTTATATCAATTGGCAAGGTTTCTTTTCTTTGAGATAATTCACTGTCAATTCTCTCTTGGCGAAGTATTTGCACCCTATCGCGCAAAGCTTTAACTCCCCTCTCAATTTCAGCCCGCTCTAGATTAGTTTGCCCCCCAATGCTTTTGGATTCTTTGGGCAATGACACATGGGTGTTGCCGAAACTTTGCAATTGTGTAGGCGGTGTATAATATGATGTACCACTAGATGAAGGCATATGTATTGATGTAAAACCATATTTTTGCTCGCCAATTTTATCAATTGGCAAAGATTCATCTTCTTGCAAAACTCTATCTTTTATTGCGGCATAATCAGGAAATAGCCGCTTTTCATATTGTTCAAGGCAAAAAGCAATAATTCTCTTGTTTTGTGCCAAGCTCTTTTTAATGCAGCCACAACTGCTTCTGGAAGGGATTGCTCTGCAATACTTTCAGATTTTTTCGGCAATGATTTGTGAGTGTTGCCGAAATTCTTGAATTGCGTAGAGTATGCATTATATGCTAAAGTATTTGATGACTGTAGCGACCAGACCTCAAATAGTCTGACCTCTGTGCTCAAGTGTCATCCCTGGATCGGTAATGCTGACACCACACAGTACTCGAAGGATTTATAACAGAGTATCAATCACACACTTATTACATCGAATGTCTCAAGAGAGAACTTAACAAAATAAATATGGCTTAACGCCATCTGATAACGATAACAACGGAAGGCTTGGAAGAATAAGCGAGTCCATCAACTCCAACGACATCACTGAGTATAGAACCACGACCTAAGCACCTTACTCGTCGTCTGAAAAGTCTGCAACATGAAACGTTGCAGCCCGAAAACGGGTCAGCACATGGAATATGCTGGCAAAGTAACACATAGAGAATAATGGAAGAATAAGCCTATACAACATGCATATATGGCTGGTGGAAAGCTCTATGGTTACAGTTTTGCGTAAAGCCAATTTTTCCCTACTGCAAAGGAATAAATTTATTTAACTATCATGGTGGTTGTTGAACATTCAGAATGGTTGACAGCATCCTCAATCCCAATTAAAAGTACTCATTAACAACCCAACAATATTAATTAGAGTAACAAGATGAGATTCACATGATAATCCAAGTACGAGATACTCAAGATGTCCATGACCGGGGACACGGATAACCATGATTAGTTTATACACTCTGCAGAGGTTTGTGCACTTCTCCCACAAGACTCGATCTCCTCCGTTTGATTTCTTGCACTACATTGTGTTTGAGAAACGGATGACCGAGACATAGTCTTTCAGAAGCGCTAGCACCTTACATGTGGGTAGACCGTACCAACCTACAACCCCTACATCAGCTAGTCCAGCCGTAAGAGTTCGCACAGCCTAATCAACTATGCTAGAGCCCATAGTAGCATGTGGCTCCACATGGAAGTTTCTAGCATGAATAATCTCATGATCCCTTTGAGCCTGGGTGGCGGTCCGAAGAAATACAGGCAAGTCCTGATGGAAACCAGGTGCCTCAATCCACCCAGATGTGTGTTTAAGTTGCCACCTTAAATAAACCATTAATTTAACAATCTCACATCTGTCATGGAATACACTCACCCAATCCACGTCTACTAGCATAGCATGGCATAATAAGCAAACGTAGAAGTGACTCCCAAAGGTTTGAATATAAGTCAGGTAATAGGTACTACCTCATCTACTTCCCATCCCACAATTTAATTAGATCCTAATCATGCAATGTTTGAGGATTGATCTAATGCAATAAAACTGGGTAGTAGAAAAGAGTATGATCAAAGTGTTACTTGCCTTGCTGATGATCCGCGAAACCTAGAGACTCGAAGTAACAGGCGGCGCACTCCGGGTATTCTATCGTAGACAAACAAACAAGCATACAATAAGTACTCATCTAATTCACAGCTAAAAATCAAATAGATCTAACCAGATAGTTCAACTTAAGAAGTCCGGTTCGCAAAAAGAATCAAACCAAACGAAGCAACGAAACTCAAACGGCGAAAGAAATAAGATCCGTTTACTAAACTGAACCTAGGTCAATTTTTACAGAGGAAAAAACTTGTTTGAGTTGATTATTTGGAAATAGGGTTTCGAGACGAAACTCCAGGCGCTTGAATCGGCGGATTCCGATAAACGAGCGAAAAGTTATACTAAAACAAAAATCGGATCAGGAATCGCGAAACAGAAAAATCGCGGATTAAATCCGAGAAAAAGATGAACGACGAACAGGTTAACGAACGGACGTTCGTTAACTAAACTAATCTGACGAACGCGTTCGTTAAAAACGAACGAACGAACGAACGCTCGCTATTTAACCGAACCGAAAAAACCGATCTAAAGAAAAAAAATAAACCGACGAAAACCGTTCGGTTTTTTAAAAACCGAAGGCACGGAAGTCAAGGCGCGGCGAGCCTCGGCGGCGGGATCCGCGATGGCGGCGGGTCGGGCGGGTCGGGCGGGCGGCGAGGTCGGCGGGCGGCGGCGGCGGGCGGGGCGGCGGCAGGCGTGGGGTCGGCGGCGGCGGCGGGCGGCTTTAATGGCCGGGCGGCGGGCGCGGCGGTGGTCGGGCGGTCAAGGGGCTAGGGTTCGCCCAGGTGGGCGGCTTTTAAAGCCCGTGAGGCCGGGTGTCCCAGTGGACACGGCTCAGAGGTCGGTCTTGTTTTTTTAAATAATTCATGAGAAGAAAAATAAAAGAAATACTAAGCGGACTCCAAAAATCCCGAATAAATTTTCCCGACTTCTAAAATCAAGCGGACTAGATGAACTTTTATTTGGGGCCTAAATGCAATTTTGAAAAATGCGCGTTTTCCTAAATTCGAATAAAAACGCGAAAAACTCCGAAATAAAATCTTATTTGATTTTATTATTAAATCCTCATTATTTCTTTATTTTGGGAAAGTCATTTTATTCCCTCTCTCATATTTTTGTAATAGAAATAATTGAAGATAAAATAATTAAAATCAAATGATCCTATTTTCAAAATTTGAGAAAACTCAAATATGAAAATAACGAAATCCACAACTCTCTCCGTGGGTCCTTGAGTTGTGTAGAATTTCTAGGATCGAGCCAGAAATGCAACAAAAATATGATATGCAATGATGCTCTATGTATAACATTCCAAATTGAAAATTTGGGATGTTACAAAGCTACTATTAAGATGAATCTAGCCCTCGAGATTCGGGTTAACTAGAAAATAGGTGAGGTGGTCCTTAAGCAGATCTTCCTCTCGCTCCCGGTGGCTTCATCCTCGGTGTGGTGGCTCCAATGAACTTTGCAAAACTTAATGACCTTGTTGCGGGTGACTCGGCTGGCAAACTCGAGAATCCTGACTGGTTTCTCCTCATAGGTCAAATCGTTATTCAACCGAATCGCCTCTAGTGGCACAAGATCTCTCGGTGGTATATCAGCCATCATGCGTGACACTTCTTCAATCGAGAAACATGAAACACATCATGAACACCTGACAATCCTTCGGGTAATTCCAACTTGTACGAAACTTCTCCCATGCGCTCCAAAACTTTGTATGGTCCCACAAAACGTGGCGCTAATTTTCCTTTAACACCAAAACGCTTAACTCCTCGAAGCGGAGATACTCGAAGATAAACTCTGTCTCCGGCTTCGTATTCTGTCTCCTTGTGTTTTGAATCTGCATAGCTCTTCTATCTTGACTGGGCTACCTTGAGCCTATCATGAATTAACTTTACTTTCCGTTCAGACTCCTTAATCAAATCCGGTCCAAACAACTGGCGGTCTCCAACTTCATCCCACAGTAGCAGGGTTCTGCATCTCCTTCCGTACAAGGCTTCGAAAGGTGCCATCTTCAAACTGGTTTGGTAGCTGTTGTTATAAGAAAACTCCGCATAGGGCAAGTTGTCATCCCAGCTTGATCCATAATATAAAGCACATGCTCTCAGCATATCCTCTAAGATCTGGTTGACTCTCTCTATTTGTCCATCTGTCTGTGGATGAAAGGTTGTGCTAAACTCCAGTCTGGTTCCCAAAGTTTCGTGCAACTGCTTCCAGAACTTTGAGGTGAATTGGGTTCCTCTATCTGATACGATACTCCTCGGAACTCCATGCAAGCATACAATCCTTGTCATGTATATCTTAGCCAATTTGGCACTGATGTAGGTAGTCTTTACTGGAATGAAATGGGTTACCTTCGTCAAACGATCGACTACAACCCAAATCGAGTCATAGCCTGAACGGGTCCTGGGCAATCCTGTGATGAAATCCACACCTAGTTTATCCCACTTCCATTCGGTTATAGGCAATGGCTATAACAATCCTGCTGGCTTCTGATGTTCTGCTTTCACCTTCTGACACACATCACAAACTGCTACATACTCTGCGATATATTTCTCCATTCCGGTCCACCAGAAAGTATCCTTCAAATCCAAATACATCTTGGTATTTCCGGGGTGGATCGAATCGGCTAATCATGTGCCTCTTGCAAAATCAACTTCGAATCTCGGATCACTTGGTACGTAAACGCGGTCCTCAAACCATAAGGTATCATGCTCATCCTCACGAAATCCTTTGCTTTTCCCTTGCTCATCTTCTCCTTAATAGAAGCAACTTCCTTATCGACCTTTTAGCTTCTCGATTTTGTCCATCAAAGTAGATTGAAACTCCAACGCTGCTACATAGCCTCATGGAACTATTTCCAAACATAGCTCCCAAATTCCTCGGCTAATTCTTTTGGTAAACCTCCGGTCATTAGGATGTTAACATGACTCTTACGGCTCAACGCGTCTGCTACCACGTTAGCCTTTCCGGGGTGGTAATGCAATCTCATATCATAATCCTTGATGAGCTCCAACCATCTTCTCTGCCTGAGATTTAACTCCTTCTGCGTGAAGATGTACTTCAAACTCTTGTGATCTGTATACACCTCACAATGATTTCCAATGAGGAAATGTCTCCATGTTTTCAATGCATGCACTATGGATGCTAACTCCAAATCATGTGTGGCATAGTTTAATTCGTGAGGTTTCAGCTGTCGTGAAGCATACGAAACAACTCTTCCCTCCTGCATAAGCACTGCTCCAAGTCCTCGACGTGAAGCGTCGCAATAAAGTTCGTAATCCTTGCTTTGGTCTGGCAGGATTAGTACTGGAGAGGTAACCAAATGCTTCTTCAACTCTTGGAAACTAGCCTCACACTCCTCAGTCCAAATAAACTTGGTATCCTTCTTCAATAATTTTGTCATGGGCTTCGCAATCCTCGAGAAATTCTCAATGAATCTCCGGTAGTATCCTGCGAGTCCAAGGAAACTCCGGATCTCTCCAACTGTTGTTGGCACTTCCTAGTTTGTCACCGTGGCAACTTTAATGGGGTCTACTGCTATACCTTCTCCGGATATAACATGTCCGAGAAATCCAACTTCCTTCAACCAAAACTCACACTTGCTGAACTTGGCATACAACTGATGTTCTCTGAGCTTCTCGAGTACCAAACGCAAATGCTCCTTATGTTCTTCTTCATTCTTTGAGTAGGCCAAGATATCGTCAATGAATACCACGACAAACTTATCCAAAAATTCCATAAACACCTTGTTCATCATGTTCATAAAATAGGCTGGGGCGTTAGTCAGACCAAATGACATAACGGTATACTCATACAGCCCGTACCTGGTGGTAAAAGCCGTTTTGGGTATATCCTGCTCCCGAATCTTCAACTGATGGTATCCTGATCGCAAATCAATCTTGGAAAATACTTTAGCTCCTTGCAATTGGTCAAACAAGTCGTTGATCATCGGCAACAGGTATTTGTTCTTAATGGTTACTTCATTCAATCCTCGATAATCAACAACCATTCTTAAAGATCCATCCTTCTTCTCCACTAGAATCTTGGTGATCCCCAAAGGCGAAGAACTTGGGCGAATAAAACCTTTATCCAATAACTCCTTAATCTGCTTCTTAATTTCCTCCAAATCTTGGGCTGGCATCCTATACGGTCTCTTAGATATCGGCCCAGTGCCTGGCAGTAGTTCAATCAGAAATTCAATGTCTCTGTCCGGCGGCATGCCTGGCAACTCTTCCGGAAACACGTCCGGGTAATCCCTTACCACTGGTACTTCCTCCTGCACAACTCCTGTTAAGGAATTTACATGTGCTCTCCTCGGCTCATGCCGTGATACAAACTTGATTCTCCTTCCTTCTGGGTTGGTAAGAAAAGTCGACTTACTGGCACAATCTATGTTCCCTCCATACTTCGATAACCAATCCATGCCTAATATCATATCCAATCCTTGCGATTCCAGAACTATTAGGTCCGAGGGAAATACATAGTGTCCAATCCTTAATGGCAGTCGACCGCACCATATACTTGCCATATATTCTGCTCCGGGTGAGGTTACTAGAATGGGTGACCTAAGGGCTTGGGTTGGTAATTTATACTTATCCACAAATCCCTTGATATGTATGAATGCGATGCACCAAGATCAAAAGAACAACTGCGATAAATGTCTTAACCAAAAACTTACCTATTATCTGCGTCGGCTGAGCTTCAACGTCCTCCATGGTAACGTGGTTCACTTGTCCCCGTTGAAAGGGTTCGCTTCTTTCTGAGCTTCCATTGCCATTACCATTTTGGCCTTCTGGACAATCATTTGCATAATGCCCAGTCTTACGGCACTTAAAACAGGTGATATGGCTCAGGTCTACCTTGGATGGTGTTGACGGGTTGGTGCGGTTTTGTCCATTGCTTCCTCCATTCTCGTTTCCATTCTTGGTGCCATTATGGTTGTGCGAGCTCCCTCCTCCGTGAGTATGTTGAAATTGTCCTCCTGGCTTCGGGGTAAAGCGAAGTTTCTACTGAGCTCCAGAGTTATACTTCCCCTGTCCATAGTTTCTCTTGCGATTGTCAATCTGCTGCTGCTTCCCTTTAATCCTAAGAGCACGATCTACTAACTCCTGGTAGTTATTGAAGGTGGCTACCATCAACTGCATGCTCAGCTCATCATTCAGTCCTTCTAGAAACTTCTCCTGCTTAGCTATGTCCGTAGCAACGTCATCTGGGGCATAACATGCTAGCTTACTAAAGTCATCCACATACTGGCCAACTGTCCGTCCTCCTTGGCACAAGTTGCGAAACTCACGCTTCTTCATGGCCATAGCTCCTGCTGAAACATGGGCATTATGGAAAGCTTGCTGAAACTGATCCCATGTGACAGTGTCTACAGGGTAAGTGACTGTAAAATTCTCCCACCATGTTGCTGCGGGTCCTTCAAGCTGATGTGCGACAAATTTCACCTTTTCCCCATCTGTACATCCTGCAGTGGTCAACTCCCTCCCTACTTTGCGGAGCCAATCATCTACAACAATCGGCTCGGTGCTACTAGAAAACACCGGCGGATTCAGCCTTAAGAAACGGGTCAAATGGTCAACAGGTGGTGGTGGCGGTGGGTTGTTGTTGTTGTTGTTGTTGTTGTTGCCTTGGTTCTGTACCAATGTTTGAATCAAGGCATTCTGCTGCTGAATCAACTGAGTGATCTCCAGCGGGAAAACAAATCCGGGGTCGCGTCTCGGATGCATCTGAGGGTTTATAGAAAAGATGAGTTAAGAATAGAATGAGGTCTAGGGAGAAAACACTACCCATATGCACATGAGACAAAACACACAATATCACTCCAATCAATTCAAACAAGGGCATACAACGGTCTAACTATCGTTACAAAGTGCTGGAACTAAAACTAATTTTTAATGGGGGAATCTACTACTGTTATGGTGGTCAACTAGAAAAATCTGCTCCAATGAAGACTCCATGATATCTGCTCCAGCTTCATCTTCGAAGTCATCATCACTAGGATCGGAATTGGTGTCGTCGATGATGATGTAGTTCTCTAGACAGGTGTAATCTTCATCTTCTCCTCCGGGTGCTGAATTTCCCATGAGTTCTTCAATCTTCTCCTTAAGATCGCCATTTTGTCTCACTAGAGCTACAATCTCCTCCATGTAGTCCTTGCGAGTGGCCTTCAGTTCTCCTTCTAGTTCGATAATCTTGGCTTTTGATGTCTTCAACTCCATCATGTCTGCGCACATCTGGTTCTCCTGGCGTCGAATGTGCTGATTTAACTCCTGGATGAAAGCTGCAATGGATCGATCCTTCTTAGTGCCAACTATCTCCCATTGTTCATCTCGGCGCCCGCAAATCTGGTAGATAGTATCCTTGAGGTCTTCTTTGTAAACTTCTCCAATGCGTCCCATGGTTATGTGAGCTGCCATGCTCTTTCCCAGACTCCAAGTTGGTGCATTAAAAACACACTCCATGGGCTCCGTGACTGGCGCAAACGTCCTTCCGGGAACTTGAGCTTGAATCTTCCAGCGCTCTTCTTCAGGTAAGGTGGAATTGTAGGTCCCGGTGAAGCTTGGTATTCCGATGTTCAGGTACTTAGTGACTTCCTTCAGGTGTCGTCCAAAGGGTGTATCTTCATCCGGCTGGGTGAACTTGATCCTCGCTTCCGTCATCCTAGAAGAGTAGAAAAGATGAGGAGTTAGAAATGAGAAGAGAGTAGTGATCTAGGGCTTTAGCTTAATGGTCGTGTCCCACAGTCAACGGGTGCTCTGATACCATCTTTGTAACGACCAGACCTCAAACAGTCTGACCTCTGTGCTCAAGTGTCATCCATGGATCAGTAATGCTGACACCACACAGTACTCGAAGGATTTATAACAGAGTAGCAATCACACACTTATTACATTGAATGTCTCAAGAGAGAACTTAACAAAATAAATATGGCTTAAGGCCATCTGATAACGATAACAGCGGAAGGCTTGGAAGAATAAGCGAGTCCATCAACTCCAACGGCATCATCGAGTATAGAACCACGACCTAAGCACCTTACTCGTCAATTCGAAAAGTCAGTAACATGAAACGTTGCAGCCCGAAAACGGGTCAGCACATGGAATATGCTGGCAAAGTAACACATAGAGAATAATGGAAGAATAAGCCTATACTACATGCATATATGGTTGGTGGAAAGCTCTATGGTTACAGTTTTGCGTAAAGCCAATTTTTCCCTACTGCAAAGGAATAAATTTATTTAACTATCATGGTGGTTGTTGAACATTGAGAATGGTTGACAGCATCCTCAATCCCAATTAAAAGTACTCATTAACAACCCAACAATATTAATTAGAGTAACATGATGAGATTCACATGATAATCCAAGTACTAGATACTCAAGATGTCCATGACCGGGGACACGGCTAACCATGATTAGTTTATACACTCTGCAGAGGTTTGTGCACTTTTCCCACAAGACTCGATCTCCTCCGTTTTATTTCTCGCACTACATGGTGTTTGAGAAACGGATGACCGAGACATAGTCTTTCAGAAGCGCTAGCACCTTACATGTGGGTAGACCGTACCAACCTACAACCCCTACATCAGCTAGTCCAGCCGTAAGAGTTTTCACAACTTAATCAACTATGCTAGAGCCCATAGTAGCATGTGGCTGCACACGGAAGTTTCTAGCATGAATAATCTCATGATCCATTTGAGCCTGGGTGGCGGTCCGAAGAAATACAGGCAAGTCCTGATGGAAACCAGGTGCCTCAATCCACCCAGATGTGTGTTTAAGTTGCCACCTTAAATAAACCATTAATTTAACAATCTCACATCTGTCATGGAATACACTCACCCAATCCACGTCTACTAGCATAGCATGGCATAATAAGCAAACGTAGAAGTGACTCCCAAAGGTTTGAATATAAATCAGGTAATAGGTACTACCTCATCTACTTCCCATCCCACAATTTAATTAGATCCTAATCATGCAATGTTTGAGGATTGATCTAATGCAATAAAACTGGGTAGTAGAAAAGAGTATGATCAAAGTGTTACTTGCCTTGTCGATGATCCATGAAACCTAGAGACTCAAGTAACAGCAGCGACCGGTATTCTATCGCAGACAAACAAACAAGCATACAATAAGTACTCATCTAATGCACAGGGAAAACTCAAATAGATCTAACCAGATAGTTCAACTTAAGAACTCCGGTTTGCAAAAAGAAACAAATCAAACGAAGCAACGAAACTCAAACGACGAAAGAAAACAGCTCCGTTTTACTAATCTGGATCTAAGTCAAATTTTACAGAGGCAAAAACTTGTTTAAGTTGGTTATTCGGAAAGAGGGTTTCGAGACGAAACTCCAGGGCGCTTGAATCGCTTGATTCTGATAAACGAGCAAAAATTTATACTAAAACGAAAATTGGATCAGGAATCGCGATCAGAAAAATCACGGATTAGATCCGAGAAAAAGAAAAACGACGAACAGGTTAACGAATGGACGTTCGTTAACTAAACTTATCTGACGAATGCGCTCGTTAAAAACGAATGAACGAACGAACGCTCGATATTTAACCGAACCGAAAAAATCCGATCTAAAGAAAAAAAATAAACCGACGAAAACCGTTCGTTTTTTTAAATAAAACCGAAGGCACGGAAGTCGAGGCGCGGCGAACCTCGGCGGCGGGATCCGGCGACGGCGGGGTCCGCGGGTCGGGCGGCGGCGGCGGCGTGGTCGGCGGCGGCGGCGGGCGGCGGCGGCGGCGGGCGCGTGGTCGGGCGGTGGGGTGGCTAGGGTTCGCCCTGGGTGGGCGGCTTTAAAGCCCCGTGGGCCGGTGTCCCAAAGGACACGCCCTGTAGGTCGATCTGCGCGTTTTTTAAATAATTTCAAGAGAAGAAAAATAAAAGAAATACTAAACGGACTCCAAAAATCCCGAAATAAATTTTCCCCGTCTTCTAAAATCAAGCCGGACTAGATGAACTGTTATTTGGGGCCTAAATGCAATTTTGAAAAACGCGCATTTTTCCTAAATTCAAATAAAAAGGCGAAAAACTCCGAAATAAAATCTTATTTGATTTTATTATTAAATCCTCATTATTTCTTTATTTTGGGAAAGTCATTTTATTCCCTCTCTCATATTTTCGTAATAGAAATAATTAAAGATAAAATAATTAAAATCAAATGATCCTATTTTCAAAATTTGAGAAAACTCAAATATGAAAATAACGAAATCCCCAACTCTCTCTGCGGGTCCTTGAGTTGTGTAGAATTTCTAGGATCGAGCCAGAAATGCAACAAAAATATGATATGCAATGATGCTCTATGTATAACATTCCAAATTGAAAATTTGGGATGTTACAATGACGGCACATGTGTTCCTGTAAAATTTTCACTTATTCAGCTATGACCATGAAGATATGGGGCCGAATTATGAACACTTACAGTTGCATACGGTGCTGAAAAATTACTAACATGATTTGTAGCATATGATGGTTGAGAGTAACTGGCCGAATAGCTAGTCGTAGCATGGCCAATTCTCCCATCCATCGGCAAGGTTGGATTCACATATTGCAAATTAGTTGCCGATGAATAAAAAGGTGAAACACTTTCTTGTATGCTATTAGAAATTTTAACATGAGGTGTTTCAAATTGATTAACCAAACCCATTATGTTGTTCATCGGCATATGGATTTGTGGGGTTGCTGATGCATGAGAATTTGGATACATATGTTGTACATTGCTAAAATCATAAGAATTTGAAGAATGAAGATTGTTTTGCATCGGCCTTTGCGCATAATTAGATGCATGATTGATAAAACTAGGGCTAGCCGATACATTGTGCTCATTAGGTGATCCAGCAACAACATATGGATTATTTGCATCTACAAAGGGGAATTGGGTATTCATATTACCTTTGTAGATTGCAGCAACTTGATGAGGATCTCTTCGTAGCAAGAACGGGCTGGAGACCGTTTAGTGCTTCGTTCCCAGTGGAGTCGCCAAAAAGTGTGTTCGCACACGAACACGTCACCATGTACCCTCGACGCCGGGGATGATGCACCGCAGCTCACGTCGAAGGAGACCCACCGGAAGCGCGGTACGCAAGCAATCCCGCGGGTGCTTTTGAAGACCCGAAACCCAACGCACCCGGGAGGGACCCCGTCTGGGCGCGTGGCGGCTATGGGCTGCCCTAGGTCGACCTGATCACCCCTAGGGCCTCGAGGTTCGCCGCCCTGCAACAAGAAGAACAAACGAAGAACGAGGAAAAAGAAGAACTAGGGTTAAGGAGAAAAGATAAAAGATAAAAAGTGGTAGATGATTTGATAGATTGTGTGTTGTTCAATCGGCTGTCACCCCTTAGGAATATAAGAGGCGGCTGGACTTGCCGTGTAAGGAAAAGGTTTGGATTCACATCCAAAACCCTAGTCAAATTCGGATTGGTTTTATCCGAACTTCCCAAAACTGTTCGGTCTAAAACTGGCTGCACCTTAAGAGTCTTTTTTGTGGTGGTAAACGACCTCGGATGGAAATGAGTCCAAAAGCAATCTTGACCGTTTCGATGATACAAACAACTTTCATATTGAACATTTGTTCATCAGAGGTCATCGCGAGGGTCAAATCGCTCACGCAAAACAGCTAATTATTCATGCAGATCATCAGACATACCCACATATGTGTCTGGTTCCGGGCGTCATATTTTGCTCACTGAAGGGTCGTGCTGTGTGGACTCTAACTTTTTCATACTATCTCGGATTGGTACGATCTTTATATAAAAATCAATCGCTTCAACGAGATGCATAACTTTCTTGTTGAAACTTTCTCCATTTGAGGCAATCTTCATTGGGTTTATAGCCATTCTTTAATATGGTGTCGACATGAGCATCTCTGAACTTGTCATAACTTTTACATCCGAGCTCCGTTTTAGATGATCTTCATATTCATCTTCATCTTCTCGAAGAGAGCCATCTCATGGTGACTTTCAATATTAAGTTTGAATTAATATTGACATAGCTTCAAGCCACTCTTTTTAAATGTGCCACTTTTGAGCGTCAACAAACATCATTAGATTTAGCATGATTGTTGTTACTACTAGATGAAGAATCTTTCTTGTACTTGTTGCTAGATTTAACTTGTGGCATGTAAGTAGACAAGAGTAAACGCTTGGCAATGTAATAAGAACTTTTCTTGCGAAGATCATCATTGATTGCCTTTAAAAACTCATGTTCTTGCTCAAGGTTGAGCTTTTCAAAGCGTAGCTTATCATGAGTCTTTAAAAGTTCTCGATGATTTTCCAAGGTAGTTTCATGAGCTAACTTAAGAGTGTTTAGTTCTTTAGTTAGACGCTCAATCTCCTTCTTATCATCATCATTCGTTTTGTCTTGATTATCATGATTAATAGCAAGCTCATCATAGTTTTCATAACTAGAGTTGTCAACAAGTAAATCATCATCTCCTAGCAAATCATCTTCATCACTATTGAAATCAACATACTCGCGCGGGGTGTGTTACCTTTGGACCTTTAGCCATGAATCATCTCCCAATTCCTTCATTTGGTGAGTCAAATATGTCGTAGGAGTTGGTTGTCCCAAGTGCTAGTCCGGCAACACCTTCATCTTGAGTATATTCGGAGTAGGAGTGATAACTTATTTCAGAGTGATGGTCAGAGTCGGAACCGGATACCCATTCACCAACATGAGCTTGATGTCTTATTTTTGTGTAGCTCCTTGATGACTTGTCCTTCCTTTCTGAATCCTTGCTTCTTTGAGAGGGTCTTCGTTCATAACGATCATCTCTACTCCTTCTTTCTCTTGATGGTGATTCTTCTCTTCAACTCCTTCTTTTGGGAGAATCTTCTCTTCTTTTGTAGGGAGCCGTACACTCATTGGAGTAGTGTCCGGGTCTTCCACAATTGTAGCAATTACGCTCACGACTAGAAGATCTTTTGTCATTGTAGGACCTCGACTTGGAACTTCTTTCCTTGCTTCTACTCTTGTAGAACTTGTTGAAGTTCTTCACCATTAGACTCCATTCCTCATTGAAGGTTTGCTTCTCACTTGATGATGTGGGAGCATCACACGAGGCTTTGTAAGCACCACTTGACATGTTGTGAAGCTCTTCCTTATCCTTGAGTGACATCTCATGAGCAACAATTCTTCCAATAACTTCCGTTGGCTTGAGATCTTTGTAATTGGGCATCATTTGGATCAATGTGCACATGGTATCATATTTTCCATCCAAGGCTCTAAGGATCTTCTTGATGATGAATCTATCGGTCATCTCTTCACTTCCTAAGTCGACAATCCCATTTGTGATGAGAGCAAGCCTAGAGTATATTTCAGCGACGCCTTCACCATCCTTCATTTTGAACTTGTCAAGCTAACTTTGGGGCACATCCAATTTGGGTTCCTTGACGGAATCGTTACCTTCGTGCATATCAATCAAAGTATCCCAAATTTCCTTTGCATTCTCAAGACGGCTGATTTTGTTGAATTCTTCGGGGCACAATCCGTTGAAGAGAGTATCACAAGCTTGATCATTGTATTGTAGCTACTTCAACTCTTCCGCAGTAGCTTCACGGTTTGGTTCTCTCCCATCGAAGAATTCACCTTGCAAGCCAATACACACAATAGCCCAAACAACGGGGTTATGTCCAAGAATATGCATTTTCATCTTATGCTTCCAACCAGCAAAATTTGTACCACCAAATTAAGGGCCTCTACAGTGGTAATTTCCCTCGCTAGATGCCATACTCTCCTAGGTTGTGAAACCAATGCTATGACCACCAAAAGCTATGGAAATCAAAGAAAATGGAGACCAAGGCTCTGATACCACTTGTAGGATCGAAAGTATGTCTAGAGGGGGGGGTGATTAGACTACTTGACCAAATAAAAATCTAGCCTTTTCTGAATTTTAGTTCTTGGCAAATTTTAGCAACTTTGCACAAGTCAAGCAATCAACCTACACATGCAATTCTAAGAGTATAGCAGCGGAATGTAAAATAGTTGCATATGAAGGTAAAGGGAGGAGTTTGAGGGAGCAAACGCAATGTCGACATGGAGAATTTTTATCTATGGTTCTGATAGGTGGTGCTATCGTACATCCACGTTGATGGAGACTTCAACCCACGAAGGGTAACGGCTGCGCGAGTCCGCGGAGGGCTCCACCCACGAAGGGTCCACGAAGAAGAAACCTTGTCTATCCCACCATGGTCGTCGCCCACGAAGGACTTGCCTCACTCGGGTAGATCTTCATGAAGTAGGCGATCTCCTTGCCTTTACAAACTCCTTGGATTAACTCCACGATCTTGACGGAGGCTCCCAAGTGACACCTAGCCAATCTAGGAGACACCACTCTCCAAGAGGTAACAAATGGTGTGTTGATGATGAAATCCTTGCTCTTGTGCTTCAAATGATAGTCTCCCCAACACTCAACTCTCTCTCACATGATTTGGATTTGGTGGAAAGAAGGTTTGAGTGGAAAGCAACTTGGGAAGTCTAGAGATCAAGATTTATGTGGTTGGAATGGAATATCTTGACCTCAACACAAGTGTAGGTGGTTCTCTCTCATAAAATGTATGTTGGAAGTGTAGGCATGTTCTGATGGCTCTCTCCACGAGTGAAGTGTGGGTGGAGGGGTATATATATAGCCTCCACACAAAATCTAACCGTTACACACACATCACCAAACTCGGTGGGACCGAATCAGAGAACTCGGTCAGACCGATTTAGTTCATAATGTGACCGTTAGGCATTTCGGTGGGACCGACATGTCAACTCGGTGGGACCGATTTCGTTAGGGTTAGGGCATAACTAATCTCAGTGAGACCGAATGCACAAACTCGGTGAGACCGATTTTGGTAATAGACTAACAGAGAGTTGGTAGGCAAACTCGATGGGACCGATTCGCTAATTTCGGTTGGACCGAAACATTACAAAAGGGAAATAGAGAGTTTGCACTGCAATCTTGGTGGGACCGATTGCTCATCTCGGTTTGACCGAAATGTTACGAAGGGAAACAGAGTGATTACAATCCCATCTTGGTGAGACTGAGATCCTTATCGGTGAGACCGAAAAGACTAGGGTTTCTGGCAGTGGCTATGTCAACTGAACTCGGTGGCGCCGGATAGAAAGTTTCGGTGGGGCCGAGTTTGACCTTTGGTTTGGGACATAAGTGGATGTGAGAAAGTAGTTGAGGGTTTTGGAGCATATCACTAACCACTTTGAGCAAGAAACTCATTAAGCAACACCTCACCCCCTCTTGATAGTATTGGCTTTTCCTATGGACTCAATGTGATCTTGGATCACTAAAATGAAAATGTAGAGTCTTGTGCTTTGAGCTTGAGCCAATCTTTTGTGCTTAGCATTTTGAGGGGTCCACTTTCTAATCCATTCCATGCCAATCATTGAGCTTTCCTGAAATATTTATCTTGTAAAAGCATTAGCTCAATGAGCTATATGTTGTTAGGAATTACCAAAACCACCCAAGGATAGTTGCACTTTCAATGGCTCGCCTCGTCGTCAACGAAAAAATCACTTATGGAAGAGCATTAGTTCCTGGGCAGATCCTCCAGATCGGAAATTTCACCATAGGCGCCCGTCCAGCCATTAAGCCTAAGGCAGTCCCCCGGATTGCCAAAAATTATCTCCGCAGCAACCCCGGCGTCGATAAGATGGATCCGATAGATGTTTCGTCTTTTAATGAACTATTATATCGCATGCTGCCCTAGGGGTCGCAAAGGATTACGACCTGGTTGGGCCTAAACCCGATCAGGGGGATATTAGGTCTTCACCTGTCACCCATCTGGTGACTGTTGTGGAAGAACAAGTTGAGGATGTTGCTCCTCCCACGCTAAAAGTGAACTATGTTCAGATCTCCGAGCCCTATGAGCCGGACACTCGTCTTCGAGAAGGGATTATCTGTCTCCCGAACATAGAATTCGGCACTGAGTCTCAAAACCCTCTGGTCACTCCAGACCCTGGGCCAATGATCTCAGAAAATCTTCTAAATCCAGATTCCACAGTGGGTCAGTGTTCGGACTCAAGCCCACCCACCCACCACAACCAATACTCTCGAAGCAATTCCAGTCCCCCGGACATATGCGATTTAATGTATATACGAAAGTAAACTCTGGAAATAGTCCACCACTTTTGGGCTAGACTCCTACTTGTTAAAAACAAGATCAAGGATTGTTGCGATGACGATGCAGTATCAGTCTTTTGCCACAACTGTACGGATGAGGGCATCCTCAACACCCTCAATCGGCGCCACATTTTGCACTTTGCAGAGTTGGCACACATAGTACAGTAGTGTTGCACAATGGAAAGCGCTTGGAAAGCCCAGACAGCTCGGTGGGAGCCACCGGACTTTAAGCCACCCACCGGCCGAACAAAAAGGATGCACCCTTACGGGGCACCTGATCATTCTTCCACGGGAAGAAAAACTCAGCCCTTACCGAGAAACAGAACTGTCCTTGATGGATGGCTCGACAAGCCCTGTCAGATACACGCAATGCCAGACTCCAGGCCAACTCATAACCTTCGGGCATGTTGGATCCCGCGGCAGGTGGCTAAAAGTGGGGAGGCTATCCTCACCAGCACTACTCCGACAAGGCATTCCCCCGGGGACAACTACCTTGGTGTATTTACGGTCTTCGAGACCTTTTCTTCAAAAAACTGGCGCAAAAGGGCGCTCCATGACCTCGCTGAAGTCAATCACGTAGCCGCAATAAATCCTTGGAAAGATATGGCGATAACCTTCAACGCCAATGACGAACTAAGTGCCCGATTAGTCCAAGCACCAGCCGCTTTGGTTCTAAACCCAATTGTAGACGGCTTTCACCTCACCAAAGTGCTCATGGACGGTGGCAGTGGACTGAACCTCATCTATGAAGACACGCTCAATAAAATGCAAATGGACAGGAGTCGCATTGAGCAAAGCAATACATGCTTTCGAGGAATCATCCCCAGCAGGGAAGCAAGATGATAAGGGAAAATTAAAGTAGATGTGGTATTCGGCATGCCAGAGAACTATAGGTCCGAAGAGATAATCTTCCAAGTGGCCCCTTTCAACAGCGGATATCATGCCCTGTTAGGGCGAGATGCATTCACACGCTTTCAAGCCATACCTCATTACGGGTACATGAAGCTCAAAATGCCCGGGCCCAATGGTGTTATCACTATCTCCAGTGATCCGGACATAGCACTCCACGCCGAAAATAAAACCGCATCTCTGGCCCTTGAGGCACTGTTCGAAGCCCTGGCGGCCGAGGAGCTCACCGCTCTGTGTTCCACAGTGGATAGAGACGACGTAATTCTTGATAAAAGGCCTAAATCCACCTCTTTCAAGCCAGCAGACGAGATAGTCAAATTTCAAGTCCACCCGACGGACCCCAAGAAGACAGCTTCCATTGGGGCACAGCTGGATCCGGCGGTCGACGTCCCATTGTGTGCGTTCTTGCGCGAGAACTGGGACATCTTCGCCTGTCACCCCTGGGATATGCCGGGAATCCCACAAGCACTGGCCGAACATAGTATCAACATACTGAAGGGATACAAACTAGTCAAGAAAATGCGTCGGCGATTTTTCAAACCCAAACGACAGGCTATGGGGGAGGAGCTAGCCAAGCTACTCGAAGCCGGGTTTATCAGAGAGATCAAACATCCGGATTGGCTGGCAAATCTGGTCATGGTGTCGAAGAAGGATAAATCCTGGCGCTTGTGTGTCGACTTCAAGGACCTTAATAAATCCTGCCCTAAGGATCCCTTCCCATTACCTCGCATTGACCAGATCATTGATGCAACCGCAGGACACGACTCACTGTGCTTCCTTGACGCATACTCCGGATACCATCAAATCAAGATGAAGGAATCCGACCAAGCTGCGACGACATTCATCACCCCATATGGGCCCTTCTGCTTCAACACCATGCCCTTCAGGCTCAAAAATGCTGGTGCCACATACCAACGCATGATTCAAACATGCCTGGAAAAGCAAATCGGCAAGACAGTTGAGGCATATGTAGATGATGTCGTCATCAAAACTAAGCATGTCGAATCATTGGTGGACGATTTACGCCTTACCTTCGACAATGTCAGGACCCCGATTCCAAGTCACATCGACCTAGCTGGTAACACCTCATATCACTTTGCGGCCTCACGCACGGCATTCCCACGGGTGTCGCCTTACCATGGCCCGGGACCGTTTGCGTCTTTTGGCTCACGTATATGATAGTGTCGCTAGCATGCACATGACAAAGAACCCGGGCCGACATGGCTAGTCGTGAACCCAAGGCGGCACTAACCTATGGGGACAGGCATACATGAAACACTTCGAGCATGTCGGTCATCAACGTATGAACTCGGGCTGTAGCACTGGGCTAACAGGACTCCGGTATCCCGGCTGTAGCAGCTAGGCAGGACTCAAGTATCACCGCGACATTTCCCGAAGGACAGACATAGGAACGAAATGAATCACATGCCGGCCAGTCAAGTGTCCAAGCAGTAGTCTTTGGGCTAGCAGGACTCGTGAACCGGGCAGTAGCGGACTACTATCGCCGAAGCACGAGACTACATTTCCCCATATGAGAGGCTGCCAAGGATAAACAACTAGTTTGTCGGATCCCACTCATACCAAGCATTTCAATCATACACGCAATATGCCCGATATGAGTAAATACAACAAGGCATCACAACAAAACTCTACAACTCAAGTACTTTATTTAAGAGGCTCCGAGGAGCCTTACATAACATATTCATACAGGTAGGGGTCACATGACCCAACACTCAAGTCATACAATCATACAAGCACATGCGGAAGCAAAGTAGTCTGAGTACAGACTCTAGAAAGAAAGAAAGCTTGTTGGAGCCTTTCTATCTACAATGGCCCTTCACAAGTCTTAGATCGCCACCTGGGTGGCTAGCTTACTAAATCAAGTCAACATCTACATAGAATCCGTCGGAGGGGGTAGTATAGTCCTCTGAAAAATATTGATTAAGCAAACATGAGTACAAAAGTACTCAGCAAGTCTTACCACAGAATCCTATCATACATGCACATTCTCAAGGAAGGAAGTGGAGTTATTGCAGCAAGCCAGCTTTGACTCTTGGCTAAGCTATCCTACGTGACACACTTTGTAAAGCATTTTGTCGTACACGAGTCCACTAATCACCATCACAATACCCCACCGTGGATCCTCTCTCGTCATCCCCGAGAGGGCCATCCACGATACTCACACTTATCTTGAGGCTTTTAGTAGTATCCATTTACTTGTCTATGAACTGATATAGGTAACCCAGAAGTCCTTTTCCGTGGACACGGCTATTCAATAGATCATATTTAACCTGCAGGGTATACTTCTTCACACACGCTCACCACTTATCGTCGTTTACACGACATGTACTCGCAACCTTCAGCGGAAGCCCAACGTGGGTGTCGGCCACAGCCTACCTAAACACTCAAGTCCCTAGTCCAGGTTTATCGCCTATTCGGGTTCCATCCGCAGGAGTCCGCCGAGGTTTCCCATACAGCCCGAGCGATGTGTGCAGGGTTCCCGAGATACCAAGCGGGCACTTTCGGTACACGGGCCACGGTGCCTACCGCAACACAGCCCACCCCTAAGGTCAGCGTTATGTGCGGCCCCACATGCTACAAACACCAGAAACTACTTGCAACTCCCGAACTATGAACAGGGGTGGTTAAGAAGCCGAGAGGGTCCATTGGTTTCGGGCCCAATGCGTGGTAGTAGCTAGCTCATGGATCACAAACACAGATCTCAGTTCTTAAGTTCGGCCTCAATGAAACAACCCACCATGTACTCCTACATGGCCTCTCATCGATACCTTTACCAATTCGTGTTCAACACTTTCACTCTCGAACCAACACAACCTTTCACTCCAGTTCATCATCCCGATGAGCCAGACCTGACACAACTCTAAGCATAGCAAGCATGGCATGGTAGGAATCACAAACATGGCTCAATCAACTCCTACACATACTAGTGGGTTTCATCTAGTTCTTGTGGCAATGACAGTCATGCAAAGGAAGTGGGTTCAACTACCGCAGCACACAACAGTTGAATCGCGTTGTCTTAATGCAGATAAACGAGAGCGAAGCGAGAACATGGGTTTGTATCGGAATGATCAATGAATTGCTTGCCTGATGGAACTGGGGTAGAGAACTGCCCTTCAGATGGGTAATCGGGGTTATCTTCGGGGGCAGAACCTATCATGAAAAACACACCAAAATAAACATACAAACAATATGCAACAATATGATGCATGCTATGACATGGCGATATGGATGTGTGTTGGCCTAATGCAAGTTGAAGGGACAGGGGATGAACTCATTTGAATCAAAGGTTCAAATGATAGCTCATGTGAGTTAGGCCTAATGGTGCAAAATCTTAATCTGGTTATTCAGCATAGTTAACTTGTTTTAACATGCATGAAACCTGTACCAATGGATAGAGTATATTTTTCTGATAATTTTTCATATATAAATCTTTGCATTTGGAGTTATAGAATAAAAGTTATAAGCATTTGAAAATTGAATTATATTCTGAAATTTATTATATAAAAATAATTCCAGAATTTGAATTAATGCGTCAGCATGAGGTCAGCATGACGTCAGGGGGTCAACGGGGTCATCCAGGTCAAACCGACCAGTGGGACCCGCATGTCAGAGTTAATTTAACTAATTAGTTTTAGTTAGAACTAATCCTAATTAGTTTAACTGGAGGGGTCCACCTGTCATTGACCCAGAGGGTCAACAGGGCCCACGGACGGGGTCAACTCACCGGCGTCTAGCCGCCGGCGAGGCCAGACGCGGCGGAGCAAGTGCTTTTGCACTTTCCGGGCTCCAAATGGAGCGCGGGGAGCACCTACGTGAAGCTGGAGGTGAGCCGCGGTTAGTGGTGGAGTCGGTTGGGTTAGGGGTGGCCGGAGTGGGCGCCGGCGACGAGTCGGGCGGCGACCGGGGCTCGCCACCGACGGGTTTGGGGTTAGAGGGCCCGGCGAGGTGCGGGAAGTGCAGCGTTAGACCCGTTGGGGTGTGGTGAGTGTGGTGGACGTAGTGGCGTGGCCATTAGGTGACCGGAGCTTCGTCGGCGACGAGCTCCGCGGCGGTGGGTTCAGGTGATCAACGGCGCTCGCTGTGGTGCAAGAAGAAGAGAGCGGGGAGGACGGGGAGTAGCTGGCTCACGGTGAACTGTGGAGAGCTTCGACGGGTCGGGGGCGGTCTGATGCGGCGGCGGCGGCGATGGGGATCTCCGGCGGCCTTGAGCTCGGTCGAGGTGCGTGTAGTGGCCTCGGGGTGTTCTGGAGCGAGGGGGACTAGCTAGCTAGAGGTAACGGGGTGCGGCGGAGCTGCTAGACATGGCGGGGAGGAGCGTGGGCGGCGGGAGCACGGCGTCGGCGGTGGCGCGTCGGCGATGGCGTCGGCCAGGTTGAAGCGGCGAGAGAGAGAGGGGGGGGAAGTGAGGTGTCCGGGGTCGGGCGACGACGTGGGTCGTCCGGGTCGGCGGCGGCGGCGAGCGGCGGCGGCGGCGCGTGCGCGCGCCCTGCGCTCGCCGCCCGGCACCAGGCTGCTGCTGGCGAGCCAAGCAGCTCGGCCATGCTGCTGCTTTGGGCTGGGCCGCAGTGGGCGATCATGAGCGACAGTGTAAACCTTTCTCTTTTTTCTAGTCTTTTCTATTTTCTGCAACTCTGTTAGGGTTTTTAAAAATACCAAAACCATTTCAAAAATTACCAAAATGCTCCTGGTCACTTGTTGGAATATTCCCAACATGAAACATTTTAGTTTGACAATTTTTGAACATTTAAAATATTTTTCATAATTTGAAATGCTCATTTCAAAAACTTGTGAATTAGATCTAGAACCCTTAGGTGACCTAGGAAATGTTCCACCTTCTTTGACATGGATCCTGAACCCAAACAAAGAGGATGAGCATTTTGAAGGGCATTTCGGATTCATTGAAATAAATTTTAGTAAACCCTAGTTCTTTTAAGGGGGTGTTACGGGGTTTCTGCCTTCCCATTTCAAATTCAAATGAAATTTAAACATGATGCACACCCTAATGCATGGTCTATCGGGATGTGACAACTCACCCCACTCAAAAGAATCTCGTCCGAGATTTAGGATCTGTTGCGAAAAAGGTGGGGTACTCAAGTCAAGACGATCCTCCCTTTCCCAAGTTGCTTCTTGCTCGGAATGGTTTGACCATTGAACCTTTAGGAACTTGATATTCCGGCGTCGAGTGGTGCGCTCGGTTTGATCGAGGATCTGAACGGGATATTCTCGATAGGTGAGGTTATCTTGGAGATCAAGCGTTTATTGGTCCACTCCACGGATAGGATCCGAGAAGCAACGCTGAGTTGGGATCGTGGAAGACATCATGGACCTTGGAAAGATGCGGAGGTAGTTCCAATTGGTAGGCAACTTCCCTCGTTTGGCAAGAATGCGAAAGGGTCCAATGTAACGAGGAGCCAACTTGCCTTTGATACCGAATCGATGGGTTCCTTTAAAGGAGTGACCGAAGGTAAGCCTTCTCGCCAATTTCATAAGCCATAGGCTTATGCTTGCGGTCATATTGGCTCTTCTGACGAGATTGGGCTGTTTTCAATTTCTCACGAACCACGCGAACCTGCTCCTCTGCTTCTGAATCATATCCGGGCCAAGAGTTGTCTCTCCCGGTTTCGACCAGCTTAAGAGGCGTTCGACATTTTCGTCCATAAAGAACTTGAAAGGGCTTTGCCCAGACTGGCTTGATAACTATTGTTATAAGCGAACTCGGCGAATGGAAGGCATTTCTCCCAATTCATGCCGAAAGAGATGACAGAAGCTCGAAGCATATCCTCTAGGATCTGATTGACTCGTTCTACTTGACCACTTGATTGGGGATGGAAAGCGGTGCTAAAGGAGAGACGAGTTCCCATAGCGTTTTGGAAACTTTCCCAAAATCGAGAGGTGAAGAGACTCCCACGGTCTGAGTTAATCTCCAACGGAACACCGTGAAGAGACACTATTCGAGAGATGTATAAATCAGCTAGCTGGCTAGCGGTTATACTCTCGCGAACGGGTAGGAAGTGGGCTACTTTGGAAAGACGATCAACGACAACGAAGATAGCATTATTCCCTCTCTTGGTCCTGGGAAACCCGGTAATGAAATCCATACCGATTTTATCCCATTTCCATTCAGGAATTTCCAAAGGTTGAAGGGTACCAGCAGGCCGTTGATGCTCTGCTTAACTCGACGACAGACGTCGCAGTTAGCAATGTATTGAGCGATTTCTCTCTTCATCCTAGTCCACCAAAACCTCTGGCGTAGATCTTGATACATCTTAGTACTACCAGGATGAATGGTGAGAGGAGAGTCATGAGCTTCCTTAAGGATCAATCGCCTCAGGTTGCGCACCTTGGGAACCACTAGACGGTCTCCAAAGAACACGACACCTTGTTCATCAATGGAGAAACAATCTGCGACTCCTTTTTTGATGTTTCTCCTAATACGGGAGATTCCCGGATCTACCTTCTGTGCTTTGATGATCTGATCCGTAAGGGTAGGTTTCGCCACCAGGGTGGAGAGGAATCCTCGAGGAACAATGTGAAGATTAAGCTTACGAAATTCCTCGTGGAGAATTGGTTGACTTTGTTGTAACATCAGATTGTTACAATAAGATTTGCGACTTAGTGCGTCAGCCATGACATTGGCTTTGCCTGGGGTGTAGGATATTCCTAAGTCGAAATCTGTAATCAACTCGACCCAACGTCTTTGCCTGAGATTCAAATCCGGTTGGGTGAAGATATATTTCAGACTTTGGTGATCTGTGTAGATTTTGCAACGATTACCCAGGAGGTAATGTCGCCAGGTTTTGAGTGCATGAACCACTGCTGCAAGCTCTAGATCGTGTGTGGGATAGTTATCCTCATGTGGACGAATCGCTCGAGAAGCGAGGCAATCACATGACGATCTTGCATGAGTATGCAACCTAGTCCTTGTCGCGGGCGTCGCAATAGATAATAAAGTCCTTAGAAATCTGGTGGAATAAATGCGGAGCAGATGTCGCGTCTTTTCAGTTCTGAAAGCTGATCTCGCCTTGTGGTGTCCATTCGAACTTCTTATCTTTCTTGAGGAGTTCGTTAGAGGTTTAGCAACTTTAGAGAAATTCTCGACGAAGCGGCGGCAATAGCTCGCTAAACCGAGGAAACTCGAACTTGCTTGACCGATTCAGGTGGAGTCCAATCAGGGCGGCTTGAACTCGCTCGGGATTGACAGCAATACCCTTACCAGAGATTACATGTCCTAGATAGGTCACTTCTGGTAACCAGAATTCACACTTAGAGAATTTGGCATAAAGGCGGTGCTCTCGAAGTTTCATCAATACTAGCCTTAGGTGTTCGGCATGTTCTTCCTCATTCTTGGAGTAGATGAGTATATCATCGAGGTATACCACGACGAATTTATCCAAGTACTCCATGAAGATCGAGTTCATTAACCGAGAGAAAGTGGCTGGAGCATTGGTTAATCCGAAGGACATGACGGTGTACTCGTATTGGCCATAACGAGTGACAAAGGCCGTTTTAGGTATGTCCCCGTTCTTGATTTTGATTTGATGGTAGCCCAACCTCAAATCCATCTTGGAAAAGACTGAGGATCCAGCGAGCTGATCATACAGGTCGTTGATCCTGGGGAGCGGATACTTGTTCTTGATAGTGACCAAATTGACAGGTCGGTAATCTACAACCATCCGATCCGTACCATCCTTCTTCTTGACGAAGAGGACGGGGCAAGCCCATGGAGAGGAACTAGGACGGATGAAACCTTTTTGCAAGGACTCATCGAGTTGTTTCTTAAGTTCAGCTAGTTCTAGGGGTGCCATCTTATAAGGTCTTCTAGAGATTGGGACGGTTCCGGGAATAAGATCTATCACGAACTCGACATCCCTGTCAGGTGGAACACCTGGCAGTTCTTCCGGGAAGACATCCGGAAAATCACGGACTACCGGAATATCTTCGAGATCTGGAAGAGGGTTGGCATTTAAGGAGTAAAGTCGGCGCTTAGACACTCGGGTTAAAACATCCTTTGTTTTGCCCAAGGATGGGTAAGTTGACAGTTCTAGTAGAGCAATCAATCTTAGCATAATGGGCTGACATCCAGTCCATACCCAAGATGATGTTTATGTCCGAGGACTTGAGAGCTATTAGAGATGCAAGAAAACTAATCATCGACAAGAATTTCATTCCCATGACTTATTCTAGAGGTTTGCCATCTAGAACCGGGGTTTGAATTTCCATGGAGGTAGGCATGTCACGAGAATGTAGTGTTGTGCAATCGAGCATAGCTCTTTAAATAAATGAATGAGATGCTCGGTATCAAAAGAACATTGCGGAAGGCAATTAACAAGAAGCGTACCGAGGACGACGTTGGGATCCTCATAGGTTTCTTCAGCAGAGACATAGTTGACATGACCACGAGCGGCGGCAACTGGCTTGGCATAGGGAACCTTTCCTGCTGGCTTGCCGCGGCCCACGGACTTTCCAGCTTGATTGGGGTTGTTCTGGGGACACTCTCGAATATAGTGGCCCGTCTCTCCACACTTGAAGCAAGTGATCACATTTGGCCGTGGAGCAGCACTAGCAGTTGGACCTCCATATGTCTTGGGTGGAAAATACGGCTGGTTGGGGTGAGGCGCCTCGAAGGATGGCCTCGGGGTGTACCTGGGTGGTAGAGCCGTATTTGGAACCCAAACCCGGCGCTTCTGGGACCCAGAGCCGGATGACGATCCAGAATCACGGATGTGCTTGCGTGAAGCCTCGAAATCAGTCTGCCCAGTCTCGGCGCTGATAGCCTTATTGACTAGCTTCGGGAAAGAGGTGCATTCATGCAGACGGAGATCTCGGCGTAGCTCAGGGCTAAGTCCCTTACGGAACCTCGCCTGCTTCTTAGCATCGGTAGAAACTTCTTCGGGAGCATAGCGTGCTAACCTCCCAAATTCACGGTCAGAGGCATCCACCGTCACCGCCCTTGGGTGAAACTGCAAAATTCCTCACGCTTATGGTCCATAAGACCTTCGGTATATGGTGCTCATGAAGGCGGCACTGAATTCATCCCAAGTTGTAACTTGTCCAGCGGACGATAGCCTCATAGTTTTCCCACCAGAGACCGGGGCCTTCCAGATGATAGGCGGCAAAGATAACTTTGTCACCTCACCACATTGGCGGAACGCAGCTTGTGGTGGATATCGCGGAGCTAATCATCGGCGCCGAGTGGCTCGACGGAGCATTTGAATTTTGGAGGATATAGCTTGACGAAATCATTGAGTGAAACCCCATCGTTTCTTGGCTGGCGTGTGTGTTTTGTTCAATCCGCCCAATAAGCGGTTGGTTTCAAGGCTTATTATGTTACGCTTCCAAAGATCACCTCGGCCAAAGATGGCGGTTGCGGCAGATTCACATTTCTGGCTGCACTGGCCTCTCCCTGCTCTGGAACAGCAGGAGAATTCCGAGTGTTGACCATCCTGGGAGACAAAACAAAAGTTTAAACCAGGATGGCAGAATTTAACAAGGAAGTGCGGAAGGTAATGGACAGAATGCAAGGATGTTCATCCGTATGACATGGTAATATAAACTGCCATATATATATATACCATCGGTCATACACACCATTCATAGTTTAGTACAAGCCTGACGGAGTACAACTATAAGGAAAGGCGTTACATCTTATCGGAAGCATTCCAACTCCTATACATTATTTTTCTACACTTCCGGAACGATACACACTAGGTCGTATTCCACGAGTCACGCAGGACGGTGGAAACACAACCATTACCATACTAGGAATACTACTACTATCTCAGGCAGCTCCATAGTAGTCCTCATTGAAGTCACCACCTGCACTGAAGTGGAACATGATCGTCCGGAACAGTAATCCTGTGGGGCCTGTGGACCATAAGGACTCGGATGTGGCCGTGGACCAACAAACGGTGGCAGAAGAGGCCCACGAGGGGGAGTGATGCCTCCAACCTCACGCCACTCCATGAAGTCCGGCAGACTCGCCCGCACAGGTACAAGTCTCTCATGTCCATACATCCGCTTGCACGGCGGTGCAAACCTAGTCGAGTAGCCCAGTGGTCGAACGGGCATTAAACAGCTCCATACGCAAGGCCGGTTCTCACGGTCCTTGTCCTCCAAAGAACTCAAGAGTAGTGCGAAGGTGAGTCCTCATGGGATGCATCACCGCAAACCACAAGGTAGCCATGCGCCCGTGAAGGATCTTTGGCATATAGCGGAAATCGGTGTTGCACAGACAAAGCAGTCTGGCTCGAATAATGGTCATCATGGAATAGGCTGCATCTTGTACGACATTCCAATAGTGATTCGAGCCCATAAGAACAGTGAAGTGGCTCAAGAGCTCCGGGATAGGATGGATAAATCCGACCATGCATAGATATTGGCTTTGATTGAAATCCTGAACTGCTCCTCGGCGGTATATTCAGGATACCATCGATAACCAGCCTCAATCATCACCCTAACCAACATGGCCGTGTGACCGCACACATCAATGCAGCGGTCAGCGAACCACTTGGTTACGGGAACGGTGGCCATCTGAAAGCATAGCCATAATGCAAAGGCATTAGAATTTCTAGGAAAATCGGGCAGCATAACATCTCAGAAATGCTCAAATCAAATTTGAGACATTCAAAATCAGATTTGCAAAACCACTCAACAACATCATATCAAGGTTCTGGTTCAAATGGTAGCATACTAAAATTTAGTAACACTGAACGGAGGATGTAACCAACAATCCTACAAGGTACTATGGATAGTAACACGTGAACCTGATAGAGAGAAGAGAGCCTAGTCCTATACCCACGTTGAATGAGAAGAGGATGACTCAGATCAGAGGCATAAGGTAAAGGAGTAAAAAGAGCCTTACGTTCCCTCCCACAATCAATTCCCCTACATATATCTAAAGCATTTCTAGACTCAACTTCGACCAGTTTGGCTTAGCGGACCTCACAGCAGCCCCGCTCGATGCCAACGCTGTCGGACCCCGATTCCAAGTCACATCGACCTAGCTGGTAACACCTCATATCACTTTGCGCCTCACGCACGGTATTCCCACGGTGTCGCCTTACCATGGCCCGGACCGTTTATGTCTTTTGGCTCACGATATGATAGTGTCGCTAGCATCCACATGACAAAGAACCCGGCCGACATGGCTAGTCGTGAACCCAAAGCGGCACTAACCTATGGGGACAGGCATACATGAAACACTTCGAGCATGTCGGTCATCAACGTATGAACTCGGGCTGTAGCATGGGCTATGAGGACTCGTATCCCGGCTGTAGCAGGCTAGGCAGGACTCCAAGTATCACCGCGTGACATTTCCCGAAGGACAGTACATAGGAACGAAATGAATCACATGCCGCCAGTCAAGTGTCCAAGCAGTAGTCTTTGGGCTAGCAGGACTCCGTGAACCGGCTGTAGCGGACTACTATCGCCGTAAGCACGAGACTACATTTCCCCATATGAGAGGCTGCCAAGGATAAACAACTAGTTTGTCGGATCCCACTCATACCAAGCATTTCAATCATACATGCAATATGCCCGATATGAGTAAATACAACAAGGCATCACAACAAAACTCTACAACTCAAGTACTTTATTTAAGAGGCTCCGAGGAGCCATACATAACATATTCATACAGGTAGGGGTCACATGACCCAACACTCAAGTCATACAATCATACAAGCACATGCGGAAGCAAAGTAGTCTGAGTACAGACTCTAGAAAGAAAGAAAGCTTGTTGGAGCCTTTCTATCTACAATGGCCCTTCACAAGTCTTAGATCGCCACCTGGGTGGCTAGCTTACTCGTCGAAGTCAACATCTACATAGAATCCGTCGGAGGGGGTAGTATAGTCCTCTGAAAAATATTGATTACAAACATGAGTACAAAAGTACTCAAGAAGTCTTACCACGTAATCCTATCATACATGCACATTCTCAAGGAAGGAAGTGGAGTTATTGCAGCAAGCCAGCTTTGACTCTTGGCTAAGCTATCCTACGTGACACACTTTGTAAAGCATTTTGTCGTACACGAGTCCACTAATCACCATCACAATACCCCACCGTGGATCCTCTCTCGTCATCCCCGAGAGGGCCATCCACGATACTCACACTTATCTTGAGGCTTTTAGTAGTATCCATTTACTTGTCTATGAACTGATATAGGTAACCCAGAAGTCCTTCTCCGTGGACACGGCTATTCGAATAGATCATATTTAACCCTGCAGGGGTATACTTCTTCACACACGCTCTCACCACTTATCGTCGTTTACACGACATGTACTCGGCAACCTTCAAGCGGAAGCCCAACGTGGGTGTCGGCCACAGCCTACCTAAACACTCAAGTCCCTAGTCCAGGTTTATCGCCTATTCGGGTTCCATCCGCAGGAGTCCGGCCGAGGTTTCCCATACAGCCCGAACGATGTGTGCAGGTTCCCGAGATACCAAACGGGCACTTTCGGTACACGAACCACGGTGCCTACCGCAACACAACCCACCCCTAAGGTCAGCGCTTGCGTGCCCCCAGCATGCTACAAACACCAGAAACTACTTGCAACTCCCGGACTATGAACAGGGGTGGTTAAGAAGCCGAGAGGGTCCATTGGTTTCGGGCCCAATGCGTGGTAGTAGCTAGCTCATGGATCACAAACACAGATCTCAGTTCTTAAGTTCGCCTCAATGAAACAACCCACCATGTACTCCTACATGGCCTCTCATCGATACCTTTACCAATTCGTGTTCAACACTTTCACTCTCGAACCAACACAACCTTTCACTCCAGTTCATCATCCCAATGAGCCAGACTGACACAACTCTAAGCATAGCAAGCATGGCATGGTAGGAATCACAAACATGGCTCAATCAACTCCTACACATACTAGTGGGTTTCATCTAGTTCTTGTGGCAATGACAGTCATGCAAAGGAAGTGGGTTCAACTACCGCAGCACACAACAGTTGAATCGCGTTGTCTTAATGCAGAAACGAGAGCGAAGCGAGAACATGGGTTTGTATCGGAATGATCAATGAATTGCTTGCTGATGGGCTGGGTAGAGAACTGCCCTTCGATGGGTAATCGGGGTTATCTTGAGGCAGAACCTATCATGAAAACACACCAAAATAAACATACAAACAATATGCAACAATATGATGCATGCTATGACATGGCAATATGGATGTGTGTTGGCCTAATGCAAGTTGAAGGGACAGGGATGAACTCATTTGAATCAAAGGTTCAAATGATAGCTCATGTGAGTTAGGCCTAATGGTGCAAAATCTTAATCTGGTTATTCAGCATAGTTAACTTGTTTTAACATGCATGAAACCTGTACCAATGGATAGAGTATATTTTTCTGATAATTTTCATATATAAATCTTTGCATTTGGAGTTATAGAATAAAAGTTATAAGCATTTGAAAATTGAATTATATTCTGAAATTTATTATATAAAAATAATTCCAGAATTTGAATTAATGCGTCAGCATGAGGTCAGCATGACGTCAGGGGGTCAACGGGGTCATCCAGGTCAAACCGACCAGTGGGACCCGCATGTCAGAGTTAATTTAACTAATTAGTTTTAGTTAGAACTAATCCTAATTAATTTAATCGAGAGGTCCACTGCCATTGACCCGGAGGGTCAACAGGGCCCACGGACGGGGTTAACTCACCGGCGTCTAGCCGCCGGCGAGGCCAGACGCGGCGGAGCAAGTGCTTTTGCACTTTCCGGGCTCCAAATGGAGCGCGGGGAGCACCTACGTGAAGCTGGAGGTGAGCCGCGGTTAGTGGTGGAGTCAGTTGGGTTAGGGGTGGCCGGAGTGGGCGCCGGCGACAAGTCGGGCGGCGACCGGGGCTCGGCCACCGACGGGTTTGGGGTTAGAGGGCCCGGCGAGGTGCGGGAAGTGCAGCGTTAGACCCGTTGGGGTGTGGTGAGTGCGATGGACGTAGTGGCGTGGCCATTAGGTGACCGGAGCTTCGTCGGCGACGAGCTCCGCGGCGGTGGGTTCAGTGATCAACGAGCGCTCGCTGTGGTGCAAGAAGAAGAGAGCGGGGAGGACGGGGAGTAGCTGGCTCACGGTGAACCTGTGGAGAGCTTCGACGGGTCGGGGCGGTCGATGCGGCGGCGGCGGCGATGGGGATCTCCGCGGCCTTGAGCTCGGTCGAGGTGCGTGTAGTGGCCTCGGGTGTTCTGAGCGAGGGGACTAGCTAGCTAGAGGTAACGGGTGCGCGGAGCTGCTAGACATGGCGGGAGGAGCGTGGGCGGCGGGAGCACGGCGTCGACGGTGGCGCGTCGGCGATGGCGTCGGCCAGGTTGGGCGAGCGAGAGAGAGGGCAGGGGGAAGTGAGGTGTCCGGGTCGGGCGACGACGCGGGTCGTCCGGGTCGGCGGCGGGCGAGGGCGGCAGGGCGGCGGCCAGCTGCGTGGCGCGCCTCGCTCCGCCGGGCCGACACCAGTTGCTGCTGGCGAGCCAAGCAGCTTCATTGGCGCTGCTTTGGGCTGGGCCGGCAGGTGGGCGGTCATGAGCGACAGTAAACCTTTCTTTTTTCTAGTCTTTTCTATTTTCTGCAACTCTGTTAGGGTTTTTAAAAATACCAAAACCATTTCAAAAATTACCAAAATGCTCCTGGTCACTTGTTGGAATATTCCCAACATGAAACATTTTAGTTTGACAATTTTGAACATTTAAAATATTTTTCATAATTTGAAATGCTCATTTCAAAAACTTGTGAATTAGATCTAGAACCCTTAGGTGACCTAGGAAATGTTCCACCTTCTTTGACATGGATCCTGAACCCAAACAAAGAGGATGAGCATTTTGAAGGGCATTTCGGATTCATTGAAATAAATTTTAGTAAACCCTAGTTCTTTTAAGGGGGGGGTGTTCTGGGGGTTTCCTGCCTTCCCCATTTCAAATTCAAATGAAATTTAAACATGATGCACACCCTAATGCATGGTCTATCTGGGATGTGACAGACAACCTCCAAATATATGACATATGGAAAGTGTGTTTTCGGCGTTCTCGCCTGAAAATTGCTTGGGTTCATTTTTTCCAATACGGTAATCGAGGAAAACCCAGCCAAAATCCGAGCCCTGTCACAGTTTCCTACACCAACAGACCTAAAACAGGTCCAAAAACTAGCCGGATGCGTAGCGGCTTTGAGCCCCTTTATATCCAGATTAGGAGAAAAGGCGCTGCCATTGTATCGCCTGCTCCGACGCACTGACCACTTCGCGTGGATGGATGCTGCAATGGTCGGACTGGAAGAAATTAAGGCTTTGTTAGCAAGCAACCCAATCCTGGCTGTGCCAAACGTCGGCGAACCCATGTTACTGTATATATCCGCAACACATCAGGTGGTGAGTGCGGTGCTCGCCGTCGAACGAGAGGAAGAAGGACATAAATTCCCACTTCAAAAACCAGTATACTATGTGTCGACGGTCCACACACCATGCAAATCCCAATACCCGCATTATCAAAAGATAGTGTACGCGGTCTTCATGGCATCCCGAAAGCTGTGTCACTACTTTCAAGAGTGTTCAATCACGATGGCCTCCGAGGTACCACTTAATGATATCATAAACAACCGAGACACCACCGGTCGGATTGCCAAATGGGCTACTGAGCTCTTACCGTTTGAAATAACATATAAGCCACACCGAGCCATTAAATCTCAGGTGTTGGCTGACTTCGTCGCCGAATGGACAGAGGCCGAGCTCCCTAAAGAGTACGACACATATTCCAACTGGGTGATGCACTTCGATGGCTCTAAAATGCTAGCCAGACTTGGGGCCGGTGTCGTCCTGACATCCACCACAGGAGACACAGTCCGTTATGTGCTCCAAATACTGTATACAGACTCCAATAACGCATCCGAAAATGAGGCCCTATTGCATGGTCTTCGAATGGCCGTCTCTATGGGCATACAAGACCTTGAGGTACGTGGGGATTCTAACCTCGCAATATCCCAAATAAACGGAGAATTCGATGCCAAAGATCCGAAGATGGCGGCTTACCGTAATGTTGTACTTAAAATATCATCTCGGTTTGAGGGGCTCGAGTTTCCTCACGTGGCCCGAGATAGTAATCAGGCGGCGGACATCCTTGCTCGCATGGGCGCTAAGCGCGACCCCGTCCCGCCCAATACCTTCGTTGAGAGGATTTTCAAACCATCCGTGGTATGGCAGGACGGGAGCGGCAGCACCATTCCAGATCCGATTATACCCCAGATTCCGAACACAATCCCGATATCATCGGGGGCTCGGCCACCGAAATAACAGCATCAGCCCATGTAATCATGGCAGTGATAGCCCCATGGACCGAACCCTTCCTAGCCTACCTTAATAGGAGAGAGCTCCCTGAGGACCAGAATGAGGCTCGATGCATCGTTCGACGATCGAAAGCCTACAAGGTTCATGAAGGCGAGCTCTACAAGAAAAGTACTACCGGAGTACTTCAAAGATGTATCTTCGAAGAAGAAGGGCGGAAGCTCTTGGCCGAAATCCATGCTGGTCTTGGCGGTCATCATGCCGCAGCTTGGGCCCTTGTAAGTAAGGCCTTCCGTTCCGGCTTTTTCTGGCCTACGGCCCGAGCAGATGCACAAGACCTCGTACAACGTTGTGTAGGATGCCAGCTTTTCGCTAACCAAAGCCATATGCGGCCTACCGCCCTACAAACAATCCCCATTACATGGCCTTTTGCGGTTTGGGGGCTTGATATGGTCGGACCACTTAAAGGGGAAGCCAGAAGAAGAAAAATATGTTGGTCATGGTGGATAAATTCACTAAGTGGATAGAGGCCAAGCGAGTTAAAACGGCCGAAGCCGTACCTGTGATAGATTTTATATCCGATGTCGTACACCGTTATGGTGTCCCACACAGCATCATCACCGATAGTGGCTCTAACTTCACAGCCGACGAAGTAAAAACTTGGTGTGCTAATCTGGGCATCAAGCTCGATTATGCCTCCGTCTATCACTGTAACACCCACGATGCGGCTATATCTCCCACTTGTCGAGGCACGACTTGGAGGCATAACCGCATGGTGGTTTTGTCGCAAGAGGGGTCATCTTCACGCAATCCCATGTAATGAATAAGAATGGGATAATTAACGAGTTGGCTTACAATCGCCACTTCACTTAATACATTAATTAAACATACATCATTCAGAGAACACACATAGACTGACTACGGACGATTACAAATGAAAAGGAAGACAACCCCAAATGCTAGATCCCCTATTGTCCCAACTGGGCTCCACTACTGATCATCAAGAAACGAAACATAATAACGACCAAGGTCCTCGTCGAACTCCCACTAGAGCTCGATTGCGTCACCTACACTGGTATCATCGGCACCTGCAACTGTTTTGGTAGTATCTGTGAGCCACGAGGACTCAGCAATCTCAAAACCCGCGAGATCAAGAATATTTAAGATTATGGGTAGGAAAGGGGTAATGAGGTGGAGCTGCAGCAAGCACTAAGCATATATGGTGGCTAACATACGCAAATAAGAGCGAGAAGAGAAGCAACGCAACGGTCGAGAAGCTAGAAGTGATCAAGAAGTGATCCTGAAACTACTTACGTTCATACATAACCCAAACCGTGTTCACTTCCCGGACTCCGCTGAAAAGAGACCATCACGGCTACACACGCGGTTGACGCATTTTCATTAAGTCAAGTGTCAAGTTCTCTACAACCGGACATTAAGAAATTCCCATCTGCCACATAACCGCGGGCACGGCTCTCGAAAGTTTATACCCTGCAGGGGTGTCCCAACTTAGCCCATCACAAGCTCTCACGATCAACGAAGGATATTCCTTCTCCCAGGACAACCCGATCAGACTCGGAATCTCGGTTATAGGACATTTCGACAATGGTAAAACAAGACCAGCAAGACCACCAGACTGTGCCGACAAATCCCGATAGGAGCTGCACATATCTCGTTCTCAGGGCACACCGGATAAGCTAACCGTACAAGTACCAACATAACCCAAGTTGCCAAGGGACGGTCCTGCACGGTGCTCTAGTTTGGACCAACACTCAGAGGAGCACTGGCCCGGGGGGTAAATAAAGATGACCCTCGGGCTAGCGAAAACCCAAGGGAAAGGCTTAGGTGAGGCGAATGTAAAACCAAGGTTGGGTCTTGCTGGAGGAGTTTTATTCAAAGCGAACTGTCAAAGGGGTCCCATAACCCAACCGCGTAAGGAACACAAAATCAAGGAACATAACACCGGTATGACGGAAACTAGGGTGGCAAGAGTGGAACAAAACACCAGGCATAAGGCCGAGCCTTCCACCCATTACCAAGTATATAGATGCATTAATTAAATAAGAGATATTGTGATATCCCAAAATCATCATGTTCCAACATGGAGCAAAACTTCAACTTCACCTGCAACTAACAATGCTATAAGAGGGGCTGAGCAAAAGTGGTAACAAAGCCAAACAACAGTTTGCTAGGAAGGTGGGTTTGAGGCTTGACATGGCAATATGGGAGGCATGATAAACAAGTGGTAGGTAGCATGACATAGCGATAGAGCGAACAACTAGCAAGCAAAGATAGAAGTGATATCAAGGGTAATGGTCATCTTGCCTGAGATCCCGCAAGGAAGAAGAACGAGTCCATTAAGGAGACAAACGGACGTAGTCGAACGAATCCTCACAACTCCGGAACGAAACCGAAGCTAACGAGAGAAGCAAACCGGAAAGAAGCAAACAACCTGGTAAACACACAAGCATAAACATGGCATGATGCACAATCAAGTATGATGCATGTCCAGTTTAAATGGCATGGCATGGCAAAGTGCACAACCAATACTACAAATTAAGTGGAGCTCAATATGCAGCGAGTTGCATATAGATGAAACACCACATTCAATTATTTAGTTCTCTCCCGTTATGTACCCCAACAATATTAAATGTTGTTAAACATGGAAAGAGGTGAAGCATAAGTAAACTAACTATTTAGGCAAGTTTAAATGAGGCCGGAACAACAAACAACAATTCCGGAAAATCCCCATGTGCATATTTTAGATTTGGTACTGTTCTGCCTAAAACCATATTTTATTGTTGTTAAATAGGAAAATTAAGTGCAACATGTTAATCTATGCATTTTCCTACCGCATTTACATATAAAGTTTATTTAAAATGGAGCCGCGGTTATTTAGTTATGAAATAAAGCATTTTAGCATGGCATTTATGCAAAATAAATGCAAACAACATTTTAAACATGGATGAAAGTTGCATATTGCAAAACTAGATGAAATTCTAAGCATTTTTATATTTAAAGTATTGCATAGGATGCATGGTTGATGAGTTATTAAATGCATGAGCTAGAGGGACTTTTCTATAAATAAGAATGCACTGGAAAATGCTAAAATATACAGTGGGAAAAACATGCTTGGGTAGGAAGCAGCACGGTGCAGCGGCCCAGCAGCGAAGGAGGCCCAAGTGGTTCTGGTGTGGGCAAAAGGCATAAAAGAAAAGAGCCAAACAGGGGCGCGCCTGGGACTTGAACCTAGGACCTCCTGGTGTGTGTTTTGTGTGCAGACCAGTTGGGCTGGCTGTGTTCTTGTGATTGGGAAGGTGCATAGCTTTAATGAACAAATCGCATGGCCCTGACTTCTTCTTCTCCAAGAAAAGAGAAGAAAACGAGGACGATGATGGCGGCAGCAACGGTGACGGCAGGGCCTGGGTTGTAGCGGCGGGCATGCGGGTTCAGCAGGGGGTGTGCGTGCGGACGCGCGCGTGCAGATGCCCGAGCACGAGCTCGTGCTTGCCTCGGGCGTGGTATAGAACGGCGAGCGAGCGACGCGAGCAGGCAGGGTACACGCGCGGGTGCAGATGCATGCGGGGCTACGGGAGCAGCGAGCGAGCATGCGCGAGCATGTGGGAACAGGGGAGAGCGCGAATGCTCGTGTGCACGTGCAGCAGCAAAACATGGGCTACTAAAACTTTAGAGATCGCCGGAGCGCGGCGAAGACATTGATCGGGCGAGTGCTACGGGGTTCTACACGCCATGGAAAGAAAAGGAGCGGGAGATGCGTTACCCAGCTCACCCTAGGACACGGAGAGGTTGACGGATACGCGCCGGAGGCGACCAGAGGGAGCTCTAAACTTGGCGAAGATGCTATCCGGGAAGAAGAGGAAGAAGACAGCATCGTGGAGGTCGAACCCGGGGCCGTGTGGTCGCGTGCGTAGAGGCAGGGGACGGAGAGGTACTTGGCGTTCCTCTCCAGAGTGGTTGAGGGGTCGGAGGCGCGGCGACGAGCTACTCCGAGCTCGAGCTCAAGCTCGTCCGGAGCATGGTGGGCAGGGCGACGGCGTGGCATGGCTAGCCTTACCTGGCCGCGGTGAGGGAAGGAGAGGAGGGGGATCAATCAAGGAGGAACCCTAGGAAACTGGTGACATGAAATATAGGGGCTAGGGACGCCGGACGGCCGTCAAATCACGCCCATGTTCGACGTGGACACACTGGATGCACTGCCGTACAGGGGAGACGACGCTCATGGGCTGGATGGGCTGCTGCTGCTGCGCGAGTTGGGCTGCAGGTGCTGGTGCACTGGGAGGCTGGTCCAGGTAAGTTTCCTTACTTAGCTTTCTGTTTAAAAGAATAAACAGTTCTCAAAGGAAATGTCCAGGAGGGTTGGGGAAGAATATGAATGAAGTAGAGATATACTTCGACTCCTGGAATTATGGTCCATTTGAATAAATTACTTTGGGGATTTTTAAAGGAAGAAAATTAAATCAAGTTTGAATTAAATTCAAACTTGAGTCAATTTTTGACCCAACCAAAACATATTCAAATGAGCTGAAAATTGGCATAGAGGATGGGCAAGGTGCAAGATTTATAGGGAGAAGATGAACATTAAAGGAGGAGTGAAAAATGGCACTTGCCAAAAGAAAGAAAGAGAAGGAGAGGTGGGGTGATGCAAGGGGTGATCATGCATGAAACACACAATGCACATGATGAGCATGATGAAATGCAACATTAAAAGAAGCACAAATGCAGCACTTCAAATGATCACAATGCAAGCATGGATGACAAAAGCAATACATAAAAGGAAATGACAGAGCAGTGCAACAAATAACAACACAAAGGCAACCAAAAGAAGCCAACCATGATAGACCCAAGGAATTGGATGAAGACCAAAATTGATACATTGCCAAAATAAGGGAGGTTTTACATCTGGGGTGTTACAATCACCCTCAAACAAACGGTGAAGTCGAACGGGCTAATGGCCTGATAATGAGCGGCATTAAACCCAGACTAGTGCGGTCCTTACAGGAGTTAGATAAACACTGGGTCGAGGAGCTCGACTCCGTACTCTGGGGGCTGCAGACCACGCCCAATCGCACGACTGGATACACACCATTCTTCATGGTGTACGGCGCAGAGGCGGTCTTGCCCTGCGATATTATCCACGACTCACCTCGAGTACGCATGTACGAGGAGAAAGAGGCTGAGCTCAATCGGCAAGATTACTTATATGGCATGGAGGAGGAGTGCGATGTCGCAAAGGCTCGTTCAGCATTCTACCAACAACAAGCTCGAAGATACCAAAGCAGAGAAGTGCGGGCCAAGACTTACAATGTCGGTGAACTTGTTCTACGCCTACCAGAGAAGAAAAAGGAAATGCTCAAGCCCACATGGGAGGGTCCCTTCATTATAGAGGAAGTTCTCACTGAAGGATCCTGCCGCTTTCCTAATGCATCGGACAATCGCTTAGAGCCGAACCCGTGGAACGCTGCCAGACTCCGAAGATTCTACGCCTAAATCCGGACTCATTGTTCGTTACCTTTTCTACTTTTTTCTCTTTCTTATTTTCGTTTTTATAAGACTTCTAGCCCGTGTGTCTACATCCTTAAATGTACATACCCCACAATACCTGGGGGCTTCTTGTCACAGAAGCTTATTTTTATTTCCCGAGTGTCAAGCTCACTGTACATATGTGTCGTCTCCTCATATATGCCTTTTATTCGCCATTATATGCACCTTTATGACTTAAGTTTTTGCCAAGCTGGGTAGCTTGGCTCCTATGCTTATGCCCTACGTTCCCGTTTGTTCGGCTAGGGCATAAAGGCAGCACCTTGTGATTGTTACAGCCGGGTTATCCGGATGTGTACCTCAGACAGGTGAAGCCGAAAGCTAGCGTTCTTAAGGGCATAATTGGTCGGCGGACAAAAGATGAACCACCCTCGTTGCGATACAAGCCCCAAAAAATTGTGTGTATTGTGATTTCTCACATCACAGTTTTGGCATGCATAATGACGCATGCTGGCCCAAGGAGAGGAACCCTTAACAGAACTATTCTCTCTGGAAGATGTTTCTTATGATCAAATGTAATATAACATAACTCCCCGAATACAACTTGTCTGTTCAAGCAACTATGACCGGACCGCCTGTTTCCAAACATACTTTGGTGTTTACCAATGGTATAGTATTCCTAAACACTCCGAACCACGAGTTCCGGAGGTTGAAGCAGAAGGTCTGCCATGACAATCGTTTCACAATTCGGCTGGAGAAAAGTTTGCCGATAACAACTACATTGCAACTTAGACTCGAAAACTTCTTCCTCCTCTAGACCATCTAATAAGTTGTCTAGCTTACAATTCTGTTGAGAATACTTGGCGGCTATCTTTACTTGGTCATATACTAAGCTAGCAATAATTTCCTGTCCATCTGGTCCCTGAGGCCCGACACGGGCCATATGATTCGGATCAAGTCCGGTGTACCGTGTTTTCACCATGGCCCATGCTTCTCCTCCGCCTTCTCGGCATGCTGATATCTTCCATAGCCCAAAGCGGCGCCGAGCTCCCTTGAATAAATTCACGAGCTCCTCCATGCTTCCTGGAGGTAAATCGGCTGGCCATAGAGATTTAGCAATGTTCCTCATTGCCTTCCGGGCTCGCTCATGCACTTTGGATAGATCTTGTAATAGATCGCCCTGAAATCCAGACACCTCTCCTTCGGGCCAACCAGTCAGCACACCTACAAAGACAAAATTGTCAAAACTTTCCACTTGGGGACCATACGAAAGTACGGTTTAAGAGCATACTAAATATGCCATCTTTCAGCTTTCTGTTTTACTTAAAGGCATCCGCCAGTTGGGCTCGTATATCCTTCAGCTCCTTGGCTATCTGGATGTTGGCATCTTGTAGCTTGTTCTTCTCATCCCTGGTCCGTGTCAGTATACGCTGACCAGCGGCCTCCTGCCTTTCGGCATGTTGTTTATCCACCTGCACGGCCTTTAGTTGCTCTTCCAGCCGATCCAGTGATCCTGCCATGGTAAATGCCACAATGTTTATCTCAAAATAATATTACTGGCATGTGATTATGTTTTCCGGACATAAGTAGACATTACGAGTCAGTGTCTCCTTGGACTTCTCCAGTTCGGCGGTGACAGCAGTTAGCTGAGTCCGACATTTCTCCAGCTCCTGAGATAGCAAGTTGTTCTTCTCCATGATTACCTGATTATGCAATGATCCTTAAATCAGTTGTGTCAACTGTTTCAAGTCTCGGGGGCTACTGGCATGTGATTATTAAAGCTACACAATTAGGTTCTTACCTGCATATCCTTTGAAAGCTGGCGAGTGGCTCCAGCAAGCCCATCCGGAGCAGCTCGGATGTATGCATCCGCTGAGCTGAAGGCATTGCCTCTTCAGTGAAGTTGGGGTCGTGCATTGCTGCCCTCCGGCGCCGATGGTTCATTGCACTCTCCACTTCGGAGTTGGTGACGGATACATTATCCGAGTCTTCGGAGAAAGGACAATCTAGCATTGCACCCGTATTAACTCTAGCTTTGGAGGCATGGTTCGAGGTCGGATTGGTTGATGTATGTCAGCGAGATCTCTTGACACAGTCCGGTGAACGCTCTTTCTGAAATATGGCACAATAAGGAATGTTACAAGTCATTATGATTGCCATGGGGCATATTAAAAACCATACCTCTTTGATGAAGGCTTGGCAGTATTGCCATTCGCCTTTCTCTTCGAAGACCCACCTTGCACAGGCTCCGCCCTCTTAAGCGATGCCTCCGATGCGGAGTGGTGAGACGAGCGCCGACCCTTTAAAGCACGAGACAGTGCAGTGGGTGAATGATGTCTACTACACAACCTTCTTCTTGTAGATGTTGTTGGGCCTGCAAGTGCACAGGTTTGTAGGACCGTAACAAATTTCCCTCAAGTGGATGGCCTAAGGTTTATCAATCCGTGGGAGGCGTAGGATGAAGATGGTCTCTCTCAAACAACCATGCAACCAAATAACAAAGAGTCTCTTGTGTCCCCAACACACCCAATACAATGGTAAGTTGTATAGGTGCACTAGTTCGGCGAAGAGATGGTGATACAAATGCAATATGGATGGTAGATATAGGTTTTTGTAATCTGAAATAATAAAAACAGCAAGGTAGCGAGCGGTAAAAGTGAGCATAAACGGTATTGCAATGATAGGAAACAAGGCCTAGGTTCATACTTTCACTAGTGCAAGTTCTCTCAGCAATAATAACATAGATAGATCATATAACAATCCCTCAACATGCAACAAAGAGTCACTCCAAAGCCACTAATAGCGGAGAACAAACGTAGAGATTATGGTAGGGTACGAAACCACCTCAAAGTTATTCTTTCCAATCAGTCCGTTGGGCTATTCCTATAAGTGTCACAAACAGCCCAAGAGTTCGTACTAGAATAACGCCTTAAGACACAAATCAACCAAAACCCTAATGTCACCTAGATACTCCATTGTCACCTCAAGTATCTGTGGGCATGATTATACGATATGCATCACACAATCTCAGATTCATCCAACCAACATAAAAGTACTTCAAAGAGTGCCCCAAAGTTTCTACCGGAGAGTCAAGAACGTGTGCCAACCCCAATGCATAGGTTCATGGGCGGAACCCGCAAGTTGGTCACCAAAACATACATCAAGTGGCACGTGATATCCCATTGTCACCATAGATAAACACGGCAAGACATACATCAAGTGTTCTCATAAAAGACTCAATCTGATAAGATAACTTCAAAGGGGAAACTCAATTCATCACAAGAGAGTAGAGGGGGAGAAACATCATAAGATCCAACTACAATAGCAAAGCTCGGGATACATCAAGATCGTGCCATAGAGGGAACACGAGTGAGAACACGAGAGAGAGAGAGAGATCAAACACATAGCTACTGGTACATACCCTCAGCCCCGAGGGTGAACTACTCCCTCCTCGTCATGGAGAGCACCGGGATGATGAAGATGGCCACCGGTGATGGGTTCCCCCTTCGACAGGGTGCCGGAACGGGCTCCCGAGAGGTTTTTGGTGGCTACAGAGGCTTGCGGCGACGGAACTCGCGATCTATCTTCTGTTCTGGAAGTTTTAGGGTACGTAGGTATATATGGGTGAAAGGAGTACGTTGGTGGAGCTACGGGGGCCCCACGAGGCAATGGGGCGCGCCATAGGGGGGTGGGCGCTGTCGGCGTTCTGGAAATGGGGGTCCCCAGACTTGCCTGCCTGCGGCCTGCGGCGTGGCTCGAAGGAGGCCCAGCACGGCCCATCTTCATCAACGCAAGCTCAAGACCCTCGCGAGGGCCAAGATCATGGGCGGACGACAAGGAGCTTCCTCGAGCACGGCCTCGTCGGGCTGGCTCATGAGGAGGCGGAGAGTTCAAGGCAGTACCTGCAAGGTGCCCATGCCGCAAGCCATGACGACCAAGGGCGCCCGATCGTGCGCCAGCCTCAAGATGTCCTCCTTTCCTCTTTGGTGCAAAGGAGCAAGCACAAAGGCGAGCATCAAGCAAAGGCATCTGTTTCGGTGCAACAAGACCAAGACCAGCCCAACGGCTGGAAGGGAGTCATCGTGGAGCCCAAGCAGGCGTCATCACCAGAGCCTTTGGAAGGCGAGGACCAACTTTAGTCAGGATAAGTGTACCCGCTTGTCGGGGAAGCTGATCTGACCCACGAACACCTATGGGACCGGCGGACCGAGCCCATTTCGGTTCGGCGGGGGGCGGAGATCGCACGAAGAGCAGATCGAGGCGAAGCACACGAGCAGTTTACCCAGCTTCGGAGCTCTCCGGAGAGATAACACTCCTACTGCTGCATGTCTGAGTGTATTGAGTTCTTGCTAGGGAGCGTTGAGTGCTACAGTACACACCAGCTGCTAACGAGACCTAGCGTGAGTGTTTTCTGCCTTCGAACCCTTCGAACCCTTCGAACCCTTCAAACCCTTCAAACCCTTCAAACCCCTCTCTACGTTGCGCATGGGCCTCCTTTTATATGCTCAAGGGGTCTCCGACAGGTGGCAACGTAGACAAGGGTAAAAATGGAAAAAGGATTGTGGTTGGTACAGCTACATGACAAAGGTATCATACCTAACCACGACGGCAGGGACAAAGGCATTAAATGCCCTCGTCGCCCAAATAGTGCAAACAGGGACGTCGGGCGCCACCGCTTACCACGATGGCAATCTTGTCGGCGCCGCTTGCATCACGCGCGCTGGCGCCAGACAGTTTTTGCCACGCTACCGAAAGGTCCAAGGCGACACGTTGGTGGATGTGCCGGAGCGCAGGACAGAGGTAGTTTACATGACAAAGCGCCTTTGCCGCGTTGTTGTCTTGTCGCGTCCGGAAGCTTGTCGCCACACGGCCTTGCCGGACGTGTGGCGCGGCCACGGCAAGTTCCTTGAGATGCCTTGGTTATCTTCCCGCAAGCTCCTCTTGCCGGGCCTTGTCTCCTAGATGCCTGGGTGGCCTTCCGGCAAGCTCCTCTTGCCGGGCCTTGTCTCCTTGGCTTGAATACTTTGTTCTTGAATGGCTCCAAAGGAACCACGGAGGACCTTGGCGGTCACCCGCAAGCCTTGCCAGCAGTGCTGCAACTGCCGGCACGAGTTCGGGATACTAGGGTACCCTACTCTAGTACATCGACAGAGCCCCGGCCTGGGCCACACACGGTGTCGAGCGCTGTTGGGCCAGGCCCAAAACAGGGCACGGGCATGCGCGGCCTGGGTTACGCCGTAACTCACTCCGGACCCACCACGCCCCCCACGAACGGCACGCGTCGAATGCGGCGTCGTGGGAGAGATCGTGGGTGGTTTCTTTATTCGGAAGGACGGAACGTCTGCCCCCTCCCTCTTTATAAGCAGGGGAAACAGGGGCAGTTCGCCCACCTCGCCGATTGCTTGTCCAATCTCGAAAACCTCCGCTGTTCCCCCTTCCTCCCAAGGCTGAAAAGAGAGCAGCGCTCCGCCCCCCATCGCCACCAGCATCACCAACGCCGTCGATCTCCCCCACCACCTCCGCCATGGCTCCGAAAGCCGACAAGGGGAAGGCCGTGAAGTCGGTCGAGGTGCAGCGGCTCGTGGCGCTGCGAAAGGAGCGGGCAATCTTCCCCCATCACCTCGCCGCGAAGGATCTGAGGGAGTACTACTACCTCTTCTGTTCGACGGAGACACGAGCGCACCCGCGCACGAAGGTACTCCCAGCTGCCGCTTCAGAACTGGCTACGAATGGATACCCTTTCTTCGCGCTGTTCTTCTACTGCGGGCTCTGCCCGCCTTTCACTGATTTTTTCTGTGATATCATGAACACCTACGGGTTCTGCCTCCTTGACTTCACCCCCAATGCTGTTCTGACCATGGCAGTTTTCGCACATCTCTGCGAAAACTTTGTCGGACTCTATCCAAATGTAGCTCTTTTCCGCCACTTCTTTATGCCCCGAGTTGAGAGAGGGGAGCCTCTTGCCGCGGAATCGCTGGATCTCGAGGATTGGCAAGAAGGAAGCTTATCTCGAGGAGAGCTCCGCAGCAAGTGGGAGGAATGGAGGCGGACTGGTGCTGGATTGTCGAGGAGAACCCGCAGCCATTTACCGCCAAGCCTTAAACCCCAATAGTGCGTGGCAACGATTGGAGCAACGTGGCCCTCGAAGACGCTTAGGCTGAAGATTGCCGTCACCGGATCTCGCGCCTTAGACTTGCCGGGCTCACCGTAGGCACCGTTGGCGCAGACTTTCTTCGTCGCCGCATCGCCCACCTGCAGGAGAGGAGGAGACCCGCCTGGGAGTTCCAGAATGCGGCGGATATCATGAGGCTGCGCCCGGCCTTAACTTCAACTTCACCGTTTTGAACTAGACGCGATGCTCTTGGAACTGTTCAAGCCCGATCCCGATCATCCCGAAATGTTCATGTTGCCGAGGGTGTCGTTCACTGTGCAACAATTCTTCGCCGACCACATCCGCAGTAATGGATGCCGCTGTGCGACTTCGCATGGAATTGTCCCAACTTGGCAAGAGCCCGCAGATGACGCCGCAGGAGTTCTTTGACGGCTCGGTAGAAGTGCCGGTCCGCCCGGTGAATGTAAGAGCCTCACCCGCGACTCCACCGGCGATGAGATGCGCGACGCCACCAGCTGGAAGAGGAGGCAGCAGCCGCTGCCGCGGGCAAGTTCGGATTCACCGTGGAGGAGGCAGAGGCAGCAGGCGGCAAGCCTTGTCGAGCGAGGGAGCTTGCCGTGAGGAAGAGCTTGTTGGGCCCGGCTGAGTCGAGCGAGCCAGCCGAGGCGCCTCCTCCCCACCTTCAGACAGCTTGCCGCAAGCGGATCCCCAGCTCCACCAAGAAGGCGCCTCCGCAAGGCCGGGATGTAGCGGGCGGCAGACGGCCAACAGCCGCCGCAGCGCCGCGCTTCCATCAAGGCAAGCATCAAGCAGCAGCTGGAGCACCTCACGCTGTTGCGGCAACCGGAGCGGGCCCTCCTAGACCACCGCTTCGCCTCGCCAAGCGGCCAAGGGAACCCACCTCCGCCTCGTCGACCGAGGCGAGCCAGAATTTGATCTCTCCGCGCCAGCTCCGACGAGGAAGAAGAAGAGTAAGATTCTTTGTTGTACTTGTAGTTCTTCAATTGGTTGCTTTGTCTTGTATCTGATTTGTTTCACTCAACCCATTCCTTTTCGTGACGCCGCCCGTAGAGCGTCAAGAGAGCCAAGGCCCCGGTGATTGTCATCGAGGACGAACCCACCGCGGCAGCAGGAGGCGCGTCTGAGACCACCTTGCCGGATGCGGCAACTCTTCCTCAAAGCAGCCCCCAGCGCAGCCCCCAGCGTAAGTATATGGTTTACTTCCTGCTGTTAGGCGTGCATGGGTGCTCTTTCTTTGCTGATATCTGACTGTTGGTTTGTGTAGGAGCAGAGCAGCCTCACCAGGAGTGCCCTAAGCCGCCCCGAAATGCCATCTGCTTCGACTACACCGCCAAGGGAGGATTCCCCGGCAAGGGAGCGTTCTCCGGCAAGGGACAGTTCTCCGGCAAGGGATAGCACCAGCGACCCTCCGGTGGTTGAGACCATGGCTGCAGATCCTAGTACAGGTAATCCTCTTGCTTGAAAACTTCCCTTGCGTTCTTCTTCTTCTGATTTTCCTTTTGAATATTTTCTTGACTTTTCTTTCTTTTCCGGTCGTCAGATCCATCTGCCACAGAGCCAATGGAGACCGAGGTTGCCGGCGAGGAGGACGCGCGCGGCAATACTGACGACGCCGCCGCCATCGAAGAAGAAGCTGGCGCTGACGAGCCCGCCGGCGAAGAGGCCGCCAAAGCTGCCGCCGCAGAAGCTGGCGAGGGGTCCGGCGATCGAGGCCGCAGGAGCGTCTGGCGCTACACCGACCGCCGATCCCTCCGCTGCTGCTGCAGCGTCGGGCTCCGAAGAGCCCCAGCCCGGCGCCTATTTGAAAGCCGGTGATGGCGTCTTCATCAAGCTTACCTGGGCGTCGAGCTCCAGGGCACCGACCGAAGGAGAAACCTTTGATGAAGAGCTGCTCGCCTCCGCTGGGCTGACGCTAGTCGACGCGCCAAGCAACAGCAGCGGCGAGCCTAAGGAGGAGCAGCTGCTGCGGAAGCTGTTGTCGCTCTACCGCACCCGACAGGCCAAGCTGGTGTCCCGAGAAGCGCTTGTCGCAAAGGCGGGAGCAGACATCGAGAAGCGCGCGGAGGAGCTCCGGGGCCTCAACCAGGAAGCTCTCCGGTCCCTGGCAGAGGAGCGGGAGCAACTCGCCGAGGAGCGTAAAGCCTTCCTCCTCGAGAAGGCTGAAGCTGAGGAGCAACAGCGGCTTGCCGCCGAGAAGTTGTCTGCGCAGGAAGGCGAGTTGGCGCAGCGGAAGGTTAACCTTGACAGCCACGAGGAGGATCTTGCCACGCGCGAGCAAACATTTGGCGGGGCTCTCAAGGAAGCAAAGGATGCTGCCGCAGCGGCCGAGGCCGCCAAGAAGGAGCTGGAGACGAAGGTGGCGCAGCTGGAGGGCAATCTCAAGGTGAGCGGCGAGGAGCTTGCTGCACTCAAGCGTGAGCGCGAGAAGGACGCCTACACTCTTGGCGAGCTGCAGGGTCGTCTTGCCGAGAGGAGCAAGGAGCTTAGCGCCGCCAAGGACTCCAACGCAGATCTTGAGTTGAAGCTGACCACCTTGACTCAGACGCTGGACGGCGCCAGGGAGCAGGAGGTGGCCCTGAAGGAGAAGATCAAGGCCGACGAGGTGCTGCTGGCGAGTGCTGCTGCCGCCCAGAACACCTTTAGGGAGAATGTGGAGCACTGGACCGAGGGTCTCGTGGATGTTGCTGCAGCCATCGACAGGAGTCATGCAGCTGGGATGGAAGATCTTGGGTATTCCTCCGATGAGCACCTCCAACCCAGCGCCAAGCTCAGCTTGTTCTTCAAAGGCGTGGCGACGACCCTCCAGCGACTCCGGGAAGAGATCCCAAAGCAGATGGCCGACGAGTCGCGCCAGATCTGCGCGGGAGCTCTTCAAAAGGTGCTGATGAAGGTGGCCTTCCGCAACCGAGGCCTCAACCTCACCAACGTCCTCAAGACCTTGCCGCCGGATGCCGATGTGGAGGCGCTCAAGACCCTTGTCGCGCCCATCGTGGACAGGGTGAGCGGGATCAAGAGGGTTGATGGCGATCGCGTAGATTAGGCCACCCGTTTTCTCTTTTTCTTGCCGCTGCTGGTCATGTTATGAGAACAATCTATTAGAGCTGCGACAAGCTATCTTGTAATATAACTCTATTTCGGGTAGCAATCGCTATGTTATTTCCATTACTTGATTCCTTCCTTTGTATGTTTTTGCCCTATGCTTTTAGGGAACTTGTCGACGCAGGCACCTTAGCCATGAAGCTGAGTGCGGGACGTCGGAAATTCTCGTCAAGCGGAGCCGCTACCGACAAGAAACAAAGTAAGGGCGCCCGGCTTTGTACAAAGGATTACACGCAACATCGGCAAGACTTGTACAAAAGGTGGTTGCCGGAACAGGTTCCGGCAACCGCGCCCTACGGGTAAAACATACGAAGATGCTCAATGTTCCAGAGTTGCTCATCGAATGCCATCTTCGGTCTCAAGGCGGACAGTGCCGTGCCTAGTGACTCGTTTCACCCAAGAAGGGCCTTCCCACTTTAGCGCCAACTTGTTGGAATTCTTGGCGGACTGAACGCTACCAAGAACAAGGTCGCCTTCCTAGAGACTTCGGCACTAACTTTGGGTGTGGTAGCGGCGCAAAGCTTGCTGGTATCGAGCAGCTCGAACAGCGGCTGAAGACGGTCCTCCTCAAGGAGCAAGCGTCCATCTTGTCGCAATCGCTCTTGCTCAAGCTCATCATAAGCGAGCACTCGAGGTGACCAGTATACGAGTTCCGTGGGGAGAACTGCCTCTACTCCATAGACTAGAGCGAAAGGTGTCTAGCCAATGGCTCGATTCGGCGTCGTCCTGATCGACCAAAGAACCACCGGCAGCTCCTCAATCCAGTTTCTTCCGCACTTGTGCAGCCTGTCGAAAGTCCTGGTCTTGAGCCCGCTCAGCACTTCAGCATTTGCCCTCTCCGCTTGACCGTTACTTCTTGGATGAGCAACAGAAGCGAAGCAGACCTTGGCGCCAAGATCTTGGACGTACTGCATGAAGGTGCGGCTCATGAATTGCGTGCCGTTGTCGGTGATGATCCTGTTAGGGATCCCGAAACGGCAAACAATTGACCTGGAGAACTTGACTGCTGACTGTGTTGTCACCTTCCTCATCGCTTCCACTTCCGCCACTTTGTGAACTTGTCGATTGCAACGCATAAGTACTCAAAGCCCCGACAGCTCGGGAAAGGGGCCGAGGATGTCGAGCCCCTGCACCAAAAATGGCCAGGATAAAGGGATCGCCCGGAGAGCTTGAGCTGGCTGGTGTATCTGCTGGAATGGAACTCGCACGCTTCACACTTGGTTACTTGTGCATTGCATCCGGAGGGCTGTCGGCCAAAGAAACCTTGCCGGAATGCTTTGCCGGCAAGTGCTCTTGCGCCAATGTGGTGACCACATATGCCTCCATGTATCTCTGCCAACAGCTTTCGTCCATCTTCCCGTGAATACACTTCAATTTCACACCGCTGAGTCTTCTTCTCGCATGTGTGTCGTCGAAAAACTGGTACATACTTGACTGCCGGGCTACTCTTTCCGCTTCTTCTTGCTCTTCGGAAGTTCTCCGTCTCAAGGAAGTGGACAATCTGTTGTGCCCATCTTTGGAGCTTGCGGCTCGACAACAAGGACTAAAGGCACATCTGCTGCTGCGGAACATCCGCTTCTCGGCGAGAACTGCGGCTCACCGAGCTTGACGTTCCCGCAAGCTTGCCGGAGCAAAACTTGTCGGGAGCGTCGCTTCAACGGAACAAACCCTAGGGCTTGTCGGAGCAGATCGCTCCTCAAAGACTCTTGGTGTTGATCTTGGGGACCTTCTTGGCGGCGGCTTTGGGGAGCTCTGCCGAAAATAGTCACCGAAATCAACTTCCTCTTCTTGTTCGGTCCATTGATGGCGTTATGACGGGTTGAGTCAGTTTGAGCACAAAGATCCCTGGTTCCATTGTAACTTAAGTGCGGCGCACTTGACGAGCCATCGGCAATGTCGCTCGAGCTCTTGGAACATGTTCCATCTCAGAGGCCGTCAAAGTGCTCTTCTAGCTTTCTCACTTCATCAACGTAAGCTTCCATCAACGAACTCTGATAATTCTTGTTCACTTGGCGGACGACAAGCTGTGAGTCACCCCTGATAATGAGCTTCTTGATCCCAAGGTCTACTGCGATCCTGAGACCGGAAAGCAAACCTTCATACTCTGCAGTATTGTTTGTTGCTTGCTCCTTGGGAAAGTGCATCCGGACTACGTACTTGAGGTGCTCTCCGGTGGGTGCAACAAGTAGCACGCCAAGACCGGCGCCTTTGCAGCGAGAAGGCACCATCAAAGTACATCAGCCACTCTTTGCTTGCTTCCTTGACGGGATGCTCGTTTCTGAATTTCTTCATCTTGTGTTGGCGCCCATTCTGCTATGAACTCCGCCAATGCTCGCTTTGGATAGTTGAAGTGCTCTCAAACTTGAGGCCAAAGCTTGATAGTTCAAAGGCCCACTCGACAATCCTGCTGTTGCTTCGGATTTTGCAAGATCCTCTTCAGCGGAAAACGAGTGACGATCGTGATCTCATGTGCTTGAAAGTAATGGCGCAGCTTTCTCGAGGCCATGAGAAGGCCGAAAAGCAATTTCGCACACCGTACCTTGACCTAGCCCCCTGCAGAAGGGAACTGACAAAGTAAACTGGGCGCTGCACCATTCTTTTCTGCATCTTTTCACACGCCTGCGCAGATCCATCTTTGTCGGGACCAGAGCTTGCCGGTGAAGTCCCTTGCTTGTCGCTGGATACATCTGCCGTGGTTTCTAGCTCATCATCCGCCTCCCTCTCCGCTACTAACGCAGCACTAACCACTTGATTGGTCGCCGCTATATATAGTAGCAACTTCTCTTGAGGCTTAGGTGCGACAAGTGTTGGAGTGGAGGACAGGTATCTCTTTAAGTCCTGCAGCGCAGCCTCCGCTTCCGGAGTCCATTTCATTGGACCTGCCTTTTTCAATATTTTGAAAAATGGTAGGGCGCGCTCAGCAGACCTAGAGATAAACCTCTTTGAGAGCAGCTACGCAACCGCAAGTCTTCGTACATCCTTGACGCTTTGGTGCTTCAATCTGCTCAATGGCCTTGATCTTGTTGGGATTGGCTTCAATTCCCGCCGAGACACGAAGAACCCGAGAAGCTTGCGGAGGGGACTCCAACACACACTTCTCGGGGTTGAGCTTGAGGTTGATCTTGCGCAGATTTGCAAAGGTTTCGTCTAAATCTTGAATCGAGTCGCCTTGTCCTTGCTTTTGACCACTATGTCATCCATGTATGCTTCCACATTTCGTGTATTTGCGGCTCAAAAGCGCCATGGACTACCCTTGCAAATGTTGAACCAGCATTCTTTAATCCGAAGGCATCCGTCTGAAGCAAAGATGTGCCACATGGGGTGATGAATGCGGTCTTCTCCTCATCCTCTTCGCCATGAAGATCGGATGGTATCCTGAGTATGCATCAAGAAATGAAAGCAAGTCACATCCCCCGTGGAGTCAACAATCTGGTCGATGCGCGGCAAGGGAAATGGGTCTTTGGGACAAGCTTTATTAACATCGGTAAAGTCGATACAAAGCCTCCATTTCCCGTTTGCCTTGCGCACGACTACAGGATTGGCCAACCACGTAGGATGGAGCACTCCTCTGACAAGGCCTGCTGCTTCCAATTTCTTGATTTCTTCTGCGATGAATTCTTGGCGCTCCACTGCTTGTTTCCTGACTTTCTGCTTGACGGGCCGCGCATGAGGACAGACGGCAAGATGGTGCTCGATTACTTTCACAGGAACACGGGGATGTCGACGGTTGCCACGCAAACACGCCGACGTTCGCCAGCAAAGCAACGAGCGTCTTTCCTATTTAGGGTCGAGAGTGGCACTGATGGTGAAGCTACCACCAGCGCCATCCTCCTTGGCGGACACCTTCTTGGTCTCTGGTGGAGCTGCCATCGTCTTCTTGCACTTGCCGGTGGAGCTCGATGGTGCGTCTTCGATGGTAGCGCAGCACTCCGAAGAGGTGCGCTTGCCGGAGTGGGCATCAAAACTCTTGCTGGACTTGGTCTTCTTCTTCGCCCCGGGAGCTTCAGCGGCAAGTGACTTGTGATCTGTTGCGGCTGCTGCTTCCCGGTAGATCTTGTCGGCGCAGATAAGAGCATCCTTCTTGTCGCCAGGGACAGAAATGACACTTATCGGGCCTGGCATCTTCAGCATGTTGTATGAATAATGAGAGGCTGCCATGAATTTGGCGAGTGCTGGACGGCCAAGTATCCCATTGTAAGGCAATGGAAAGTCAGCAACATCAAAAGTGACCCTCTCAGTCCTGAAGTTCAACTCGCTGCCAAATGTCACCGGCAACGTGATCTTTCCTTTTGGCTTGCTCCTTCCCGGATTGATTCCTTGGAATGTGCTGGTCTCTTCGAGCTCGCCATCAGGGATCTGGAGTTTTTGGAGTACCGCGGAGGAGATCAGGTTCAAGCCGGCCCCGCCGTCAACTAGCATCTTAGTGACCTTGAGGTTGCGGATAGTTGGTGAAACCAACATCGACAAGCACCCGACCGCAGTTACGCGATCAGGGTGGTCCTCAATATCAAAGATGATAGGCGTGCTGGACCATTTCAGAAGCTTGCATGACTCGACGGATGGTTCTGCCGCATTGACTTCCCGCATCCACTGCTTGAGCTGGCGGTGTGAAGTATGCAGAGAAGCACCGCCACAACGCACAAGACCTCTGTGGCTTTCTCGAACTCCTGCTCATCGGTCTCGGCCATCATCCATATCTTCATCGTCGCCGCCATATTCATCCTTGTCGCGCCGCGGGAGGTCTGTCTCCTTGCCGCTGCTTGGCCTTGCCGCGGCATCCTCCCCGCCGGGCGTTTCTTGCTAGCTCCTCCAAAGACCTTCCTGGCCTTCTCCTTGTCGCGTCGCTCAGATTCAGCCTTTTGCTGCTCGACAAGCTGCTCGACCTTCTTGCAGCTCTGGAGGTCATGGCCCTTGGTGTGGTGGATCTTGCAGTACTGCTTGTTGGTGTTGTCCTGCTTGTCGGCGACTGCCACAGCCTGGCAGTTGGTGCCAGCGGCAATCTCCTTGCCGGAGCTACCAGCTTTGGCTTTCTTGGCGCCACCTCCGTTGCCTGCTGCTCAACGACTAGCACATCTTTGCCTTTCTTTTTCCTGTTGTTCCGCCGCCAGTTTTTCTTTGCCGGGGCAGTCTCCTCACTATCAGATCCTCCTGCTTCTGTATTCTCTCCGGGAGTTTCCTCCTTCCTCAAAGACATGCACACTTGTCGGCCAGGCATATAGCTCATCGACGTCTCGATCTTGCACATCGCCATCTCCTCCCGCATCCTGCGGTTTCGCGACGCTCGATGGAATGCGCTGATTACATGCAGGGTGGACATCTGATGTTGTGCTGTACGCGGCTGAATCTCTGAATGTACTTGCGCAGGGGCTCTCCTTCCTTCTGGGCGAGCAGATGAAGGTCGCTCTCTTGGCCTTGAGGCTTGTGGCCGCCTGTAAAGGCGCCGACAAACTGATGGCATAGATCCGCCCAGGAGGATATGGAGTTGTCCGGCATTTGCATGAGCCAGGATATGACATTGGGCTTGAGCACCAGCGGGAAGTAGTTGGCTAGGATCTTGTCGTCCCGCCCCCCGGCAGCTTGCACTGCGATGGTGTAGATGCTGAGGAACTCCGACAGATGCGTCTTGCCGTCGTACTTCTCTGGTACGTCGGGCTTGAAATTTTTCTTGCTGGGCCACTGGACTTGCCGCAGCTCACAAGTGAACGCAGGGCAACCTACCGCGTACGGCAAGTCGCCTGGTTCCCCTGGCGCATGCGTGTCGACAGAGGGCCCAGCGCGCTGGTCGGATTGACGCCGCTTTCTTTGGCGCCGGCGCGAGTTCGAGCGTCTTCTTGCTGTCGTTCGTGAAGAACTTGGCGCTGATCGCGACGAGCTCGTGGATCTGATGATGCGGTGGAGTCGCTGTCGAGGTGGATCCGGCGAGTTGGCGATCTTGGCCTTCGGGGTGGAGAGTGCATGGTGGTTGCACCTCCACTGGTTTCGGCGCCACCGGCTCGTGCTTGGCCGTCCTGCCGCGGCAGCGATGTACTCGGCTGCCGCGGAGTGTCGCCGTTGGCAAAGCCGATGAGACTCTAAATGGTGGCCCTCCATTCATCGACCTTGTCGGCTGTTGGAGGGTAATCCAGGAGCAGTTGAGCTCTCGCCAAAGCTTCTGCTGGAGTGGTGGGCGGCTGTGGCGAACGGCGCGAGGAGCGGGATATGCTCGGACTTCTAACTAAGTTAGAAGGAGCAGTATCCCATCCAGGCGACCGTGCCTCGCTCGTGCCAGCCTGTTGGCGTGCATGCTGGTCTTGAGCACCCCGAAATCCACCAGCTCGATCTTGGTCCAACGAACGTATGGTACTGTGAATACCATGACGCTGTCGGTCCCGCGCCTCCTGAGATGGGCGCGGTGCATGTACGGACGCCGAGGTCTGCGCAGCCTTGTCCTTGGACTTGGCAGCACCGTGGCTCCCTCGTCGACGCCGGTCCTCGCGGCGTCTACCCCACCACCCGCTTGCTCCGTGGTGGTGGGTTCGACGTGGGCGGAGCATCTGCCGCCAAGCCTTCTTCTTCGGTGGCATGTCGATGAAGAAGATGAAGATCTGGCTCGTGTGAACGCCGGATCAGGTTCACACAATCTCGACGCCCCCTACCTGGCGCGCCAAAAATGTCGGGGAAGCTGATCTGACCCACGAACACCTATGAGACCGGCGGACCGAGCCCCTTTCGGTTCGGCGGGGGGCAGAGATCGCACGAAGAGCAGATCGAGGCGAAGCACACGAGCAGTTTACCCAGCTTCGGAGCTCTCCGGAGATAACACTCCTCTGCTGCATGTCCGAGTGTATTGAGTTCTTGCTAGGGAGCGCTGAGTGCTACAAGACACACCAGCTGCTAACGAGACCTAGCGTGAGTGTTTTCTGCCTTCAACCTTTGAACCCTTGAAACCCTCTCTACGCTAAGCATGGGCCTCCTTTTATATGCTCAAGGGTCTCCGACAGGTGGCAACGTAGACAAGGGTAAAATGGAAAAAGGATTGCGGTTGGTACAGCTACCGCATAAAGTATCATACCTAACCTCGACGGTAGGGGACAAAGGCATTAAATGCCCATCTACGTCGCCCAAACAGTGCAAACAGGGACCGTCAGGGGCGCCACCGCTTTCCACGATGGCAATCTTGTCAGCTCCGCTTGCCACTGCGCATCGCTGGCCGCACAGCCTTTTGCCACGCGCACCTGGAAAGGTCCAAGGGCGACACGTTGGTGGATGTGTTGGAGCGCAGGGACAGAGTGGTAGTTTACCGCGACAAGCGCCTTGCCGTGGTCGTTGTCTTGTCGCGTCCAGAAGCTTGTCGCCCACCAGGCCTTGCCGGGACGTGTGGCGCGTCACGGCAAGTTCCTTGAGATGCCTTGGTTGGTCTTCCCGGCAAGCTCCTCTTGCGGGGGCCTTGTCTCCTAGATGCCTTGGGTGGCCTTCCCGGCAAGCTCCTCTTGCCGGGGCCTTGTCTCCTTGGCTTGAATACTTTGTTCTTGAATGGCTCCAAAGGAACCACGGAGGACCTTGGCGGTCACCCGGCAAGCCTTGCCGCAGGGTGCTGCAACTGCCCGTGCACGAGTTCGGGATACTAGGGTACCCCTACTCTAGTACACCGACAGGAGCCCGGTACCCCTACTCTAGTACACCGACACCGCTGTTCCCCTTCAAAATGGCCGATTGTTGGCGCCCTTCCCGCTCAATATTTGGGAAGAGGCCGAGGGCCTTCGCCTATAAATAGGAGTAGCCACCCCTGTATGAGGGATCCGAATCCTCATCAAGAAACCGGTAGCTTGAGCGACTGAACACCACCTAGCAGTTCATCGCACCCGCCAAGAACAGACCCTCACGAGGCTGTTCTTCCTTGTATTGTTCCTCATCGGCCCAAGAGGCAGTCCACCACACCACACACTGGAGTAGGGTATTACACCACAATGGTGGCCCGAACCAGTATAAATCTCGTGTCTCTTGTGATCTTCCTTTTATTAGTTTAGGTCCTAGCGATTCGGCGAGGTGCGAGACGGTGGAGGGTTGGATCTCCGTGCGCACCCTAGTGTTCGAACCTCAAGGGTCTGCCGGAACCCGAAATCCGACATTTGGCGCGCCCTGTAGGTGTCGCTGAATCCACCTTCGCCACCTCATGTTTCGTCGCATCGTCATCACCATGTCCGACGCACCAGCGGGCAACCCAGATCCTTAGGCGGCGTGGCCCGCCCTTGAGCCGCTTCGCCTCGGGCGACCCGCGCCCTGTGCAGCAGCTCGCGGTCCACAGGGCGCTGCCGGCCACGGGCGGCGCGGACAGGCTTCGACGGCTCTTACGTCGTGGCAGGCGCGGTCGGCAGCAAGGGCCTCCAATCACGCCGCGACCACGTCACCGTACACCCGCCGGGAGCAAGGCGAACTTCGAGGGCGCTCCACGGTGGCTCGAGAGCTGCGGTGCAGGCTCTTGCCGAGAGCGGCCGCGACGCGTTGCTAGAGCGAGTGGCGAGCTCTGGCTTCGCCCGCCTCGGGCTCACCCTTCAGACCCAGCTTCCATCTCAGGCCTGGCGCCCTGCTGGGCTCCACGCGTGCCTGCTGGCTCCAAAGCTACTCCGACACCGGCGAAGCTGTCAGTACCGGGCCGGCGGCGGGGTTGCCCCTGCCCCCCGTCCGCGGAGAAGAAGGACTCGACGTAACCCATGACCCAGGTGGACCGCCGCGCCACCACCCCATGGTGGTCACATCAAGCAGAGCCGCATGGCACGCTGAGCACTACGGCGTGGCCTTCGGGATGGCGGCGCCAGAAGAATACGTGCCCCACATGATGGACCAAGGGCACCCGCATGAGGGAGAACAAGGTTCGCTCCTCAGCCCGAGCTGGGGGGATGAGGCGCCCGAAGCTGAGCTCTTCCAGGAGCCTCGGGATTGTCCCACTGATCGCGTCGGGGGCGACGATTATCGGGTACCGCTACTTCCTCAGGAGCAAGCATACACTAATCATGGATCGCAGGAGGTGCAGGTCGCCAAGGCGAAGCAGCTGCCCTGGCCTCAGCCTCCTACCCCTCGGGAGGAGGGCGCAGGAGATGCAGTGAGAGGGCCGAGATCCAACATCACCACCGCGGCGTTCGGAGCAAGGCATTCTCAGGAGGTAGGCCCTCTGCTGGGGAGGTGCCTCGTGGCCTGCCTCGGCGGAGGACCCGTGGTCGTTGGGGAACCGCTATGCGACCGCTCTACCCCATCGGCGCGCCCTGGTTTCGGGTCGTCGTTGATGGCACTAGAGTGTGGTGCAAGGCGGGGCCCTCGTCTGGCGATATGAAGCAAGGCCGGTACCTGTGAAGAAGGCCCAGTGCCTGTGAAGCTCACCGCCCCGTGACACTCTCACATAATAATGAGTGGGGTTGTACACGCCCCGGAGTCTCAGGGGTGCCGGCCTCAGGCCTTGGGGCTCCCTCCCATGCCCAGTGGCAGCACTTAGCTCCGCGCTGGTGAGAAGACGTCCAAGACTAGACTAGGTGCCGGACGCGGCTTTTCTTCTGCTTTCTTCACCTTTCCCTTTGGTTGTCGCTTTCCCCCGCTGGATTTAAGTTGGATTCGAATTTGAGATTTGCGTGTGTTCGGGGAAGGGGTGCTTAGTCTCCTTCGAGCAAATCTCTCGCATTTCGATTACTACTCCGCCTCAGCTGCCTCCCCTCGCGAGCCCCTCGCGAGCCGGGCCAGGCCTAGCTTGCGCGCGGCCCAGCCTGCCGCCGTCGCGTCCTCTCCGGAGGGTCTTTACTATAGATCCTACGGATTCGATCAGGAGACACTCGGATCACCGCAGCCTCCCACCGGCTATCTCGGGGCTCGTATGAAACAAAGGTAAACTGGCCAACCAGCACGTCACTTAGCCAACCACTTGGCGTGGGCGTATGGGCGATGTAACACCTGCTAATACGATGAACACAAGTTTTACATGAGGGGCTCCCCCTCCCAAAATGCTCTCACAGCCATCGTGCCAAAGCCTGAGTTCTATTCATGCAGGTAATGGAACAGGACAATACATAATCAGCCGGATAAATCCCCAATGCATCCTCGGGAGCACCTCCCGATCCGTTCTTGGCGTCGCTGGCCTCACCGTCACCGCTCTGCGTGGCCATCGGCGCGCGCCGGGCCGTTCACCACGCCGCCCTCATCGGCAGCCACGATCACGCCGTCGTTGTCTGAAGCAAAGGCCCTGACGAGAGCATCCACATTGTCTTCCACCCAATGCGCCAGGTCGCCCCGGACGGCCTGGGGCACTGGGGCGATGGCTGCGTCAAAGTTGAAGTAGGGGTCCATGTTCCGGAGATGGCTGAAGACACGAGAAAAGGCGCGCCCAAGCAGCGCGCGGCTCCTCTCCTCCACCAACCTATTGGCCCTGACCGACCGTGCCTCCAGCCGCGCCACCACATCGGTGAAGAACTGAAGGTTGCCGGCGTAGTTAACCGCGTGCGGCTCGCCAACAGCCGCCTCACAGATGTTACCCAAGGCTGTGTTGGCTCTTTCCCGGAGCGTGGTGAGCATGGGGCCGTGCTCATGCTCCAGGATTCGCCGCTGACGTATCTCGTCCGCATTCTGGCGCGCGACGGCCTCGGCCTCCTCCACCCGTTGGCGAAGAAGGAGCACCTCGGCCTGGGAGGTGGTTGACTCCCCCTGCGCCACCTCGAGGGCGGCCCGAAGAGCATCGGCCCGCCGCGTCGCCTCCTCCAGCTTGGCCCTCAAGGCAGCAGTCCTGCCTTCAGCCTCGGCCTTGATCAACCCCAGCCTCTCCTCGAACTCGCGCTTGAGGCTCAAGCGCGCCGTCGCCACTTGGCGTCCGACCTCCTCCAGGACGTGGGCTTCCCGTGCAGCGACCTAATCCTCCGCCCACGTCGCCAAGCGCCTCGCGTCTCCAAGCGCCAGATTGCAGGCCGCGGCTTCAGCGCCAACGCCTCACGCTTCGAGCTCTGCCGGTCGCCGGAGGCCAACTTCATCGATGCGAGGCTGCCTCGCGCAGCTCCACTTGCTCCTCCAAAGGAGTGACACCGGCGAGTTCCCGTGCCCGCTCCTCCGCCGCCTCTCGCCGCCTGTTAGCTTCCCGGGCCTCCTCGATGGCTTGAGAACAGGCCTCCCGAGAGGCTGCCAGCGACGCCCTGGCCAACTCATTGTCAAGATCGCGCTGATGGCGCGCAAGGGCGACAGCGCCTTCCAGCTCACACCTCTCTACGGCCAGGCGCAGGCCCTCGGCCTCAAGGCGCGCGTCTTCATCAGCGAGATCTTCACCAAGAAGGCTCACCGCGTCAGCCGCCCTTCGAAGAAATCCTTGGCGAAGGGCGCGGCACTCCCGGGCGCGCTCGTGCACGTCTTCCACACCATCAACCTCCCCAAGCGGGCGCCGGGAGCCACGAATAAGCACTCCCCCTCCGGGCAGGGGGCTGGGGACTGGCACCCTCGCGACGGCCGGGCACGCCGCGCCAGAAGCCCGGCATGGAGCCAGCGCACCCCCAGACGAAGAGCGCAGGAAGCGCCTCAGCCAATCGCCGTCCACGACCAGGCAAGAAGCCCACGGTAGGCTAGCTATGCCATGAGAAGGCTCGCGAAGAAGGGCCCCGAGGCGCGCAGGGCCTCGACGCGCCTCGGGGCGGTTCGCCCCCCTGATCGCCCTCACCACAAGGGCTCCACCGCCGGAGCACTCAAGGACGGGGAGGGGCGGCCGGGGACGGCCTCACCCGCCTCCGTGAGTTCGGCAGAAGGGCCTGCAGGCAAGGATCAGATACAAGCAGCGAAGGATCGGGAGCTGGAGAAGGAGAAGGCTTACTCATCGCTGGCGGCACTTCCTACGCTTCAGCAAGCGACAAGGGTAATCATCGCCAGACCTCCTTCTCTTCCGGAGGCCTCAAGTCCACACGAAGACCCAAGATTTGAGCGCAGGGGTCAGCCTGCGACGAGGGAGAAGCATCAAGGCGACCTGCGTCAGGGGCGTCCTCCTGACGCGCGCTGCTGGTCGCCTCACCAAGAGAAGCAGCAGGAGCCTCGGGGGCCTCATCCGCAGGTGCTGCGGGAAGCTGCCTGCCGCCCTCAGCCATGGCGGCATGAGCCTCAGGAGCTGCTCCCTCATGAGCGTCGCCCGGCGCTGTCACCCCGGCGGGGGTCCCTTCGGCCTCTGGCGGCTCGTGCCTCCTTGCCCCGCCACTTGAGGAGGATCGCCTTGGCCGACTGGAAGGGTAGTCACCATCACTGGATTCTCGCGAGGCCCCTGGAGGCCAGCGGGGTGCGGCCCCCATTCGTCAAAGACAGGCATCTGGTTCACAAAGTCACCCCTGTACTGGCAGAGGTACAGCGAGGCCCCTCCATGCCGGATGCCTCCATGGTTGGGGTCACCAGTCAGGACCAGGAGCACTGTCCTCAGCACTTCAGGCGTCAGGTCCTCTTTCTGGAGCCTCATACGATCATCAAGCCCGCTGAAAGCCCACATCCGGTGGGAGTGGCGTTGGAGAGGAGCGATACGGGATAGCAGGAACTCCTTCACCACCTTGGGTGCCGTCATGCCAAGCTTTCTCAGGAACTCGAAGCGGTGCCAGACGAAGGCAAACCGGGGGCCCGCGAGTGTCACTTGGCCCCAGCCTGAGTTGGGGACAGCAGGCGAAGATGGCTCCGTCAGCAGGGGGCTAGGCACCCCAACGTCCACGTACAACCACCGCTCGTGAAACCCGGGCGAGGGCGAGGGAAGGCTGAAGTCAATTCCGGAAGCCGCTGTCTCGGGCGCAACGATGAAGCTCGCGCACCCCGAGCATTGAATGGGATCGACGAGGCGCAGAGAGAAGAAGTGGCGCAGCAAGGCAACCGAAGGAATGATGCCCGTCATTGCCTCACAAACGAATGCAAATACCGCGAGAAGGGTGATGGATTCGGGACCCGGATGCATCATATGGATCTCGTAATGGAAAGCACGCATTGAAGAAATCTGAGAAGGGGGAACCAGTCCTGCCCAAAGGGCGCCGGTAATCACCGGACCTCGGTGGGAATCCTATCAACGGAGAAGCGAGACGCGGGCCAGGCCGTCGTCCTCCCGCACTCATTGAAGATGGTTGCCAGGGCCGAGCGGACCTTGCCCAGGCCCTCTTGGTTGACTATGACCGGCCAATCGACGGCGGGGGCCGCCGTCGACGGCGAGCGAGGCGGCGGCACGGGATTCTTCCCTTTTCCCTTCCTCGTCGGGGCCATGACGGCAGGAAGGAGATGGGGAAGGTTTGAGATCAGAGTGGATGCAAGAGCTGGAGTTCCAGAAAAGGAAGGACAGGGAGCGCTCAAGCAGCAGAAGGGGGAACGGATGTGTACAGCAGCGTGTCCGCCTAGCAAGGCACGAAATAAGGAGGCGTGGGGGAACAGTGCCGCCCACGTCCAATCAACCGCCACGCGGCGCCCAAGTCCGCAGGCTATTAGGGCCCGCGACGCTTCGCACTTGCCCTTTCGCCTCTCTGCTCGTCCAAGTTCGGGCGCGCCGTGGGCCCAGGGGCTACTGTCGGCGTTGCTCGGGAACGGGGTCCCAGACTTGCTCGCTGCGGCCTGCGGCGTGGCTCGAAGGAGGCCCAAGACGGCCCATCTTCATCAACGCAAGCTCAAGACCTCGCGAGGGGCCAAGCCTCATGGGCGGACGACAAGGAGCTTCCTCGAGCACGGCCTCTTCAGGCTGGCTCATGAGGAGGCGGAGAGTTCAAGGCAGGTACCTCGCGAGGTGCCCGTGGCGCAAGCCATGACGACACTAAGGGCGCCAGCTGGGCACCAGCCCGCAGTGTCCTCCTTTCCTCTTTGGTGCAAAGGGAGCAAGCACAAAGCGAGAGCACCAAGCAAAGGCATCCGCTTGATGCAACAAGACCAAGACCAGCCCAACGGCTGGAAGGGAGTCATCATGAGCCCAAGCAAAGGCGTCACCACGAGCCTTTGGCGGCGAGGACCAACTTTAGTCGGGATAAGTGTACCCACTGTTCCCCTTCAAAATGGCCGATTGTTGGTGCCCTTCCCGCTCAATATTTGGGAAGAGGCCCAGGGCCTTCGCCTATAAATAGGAGTAGCCACCACCAGGGCGGAGGGATCCGAATCCTCATCAAGAAACTGGTAGCTAGAGTGACTGAACACCACCTAGCAGTTCATCGCACCTGCCAAGAACAGACCCTCACGAGGATGTTCTTCCTTGTATTGTTCCTCATCGGCCCAAGAGGCAATCCACCACACCACACACTGGAGTAGGGTATTACACCACAATGGTGGCCCGAACCAGTATAAATCTCATGTCTCCTGTGTTGTTCCGTTTAGTAGTTTAGGTCCCAGCGATTCAGCGAGGTGCGAGACGGTGGAGGGTTGGATCTCCGCGCGCACCCCAGTGTTCGAACCTCAAGGGTCTGCCGGAACCCGAAATCCGACAGGCGCGCCCCCACCCTCGTGAGCACCTCCCGTATCTTCTGACATGGATTCCAAGTCCATCAGGTGGGTTTCCTTCCAAAAATAACCTCTCCAGTTGATTTCGTTCCGTTTTGACTCCGTCTGATATTCCTTTTTCCTCGAAACACTGAAATAGGCATAAAACAGCAAATCGGTGCTGGGCCTCCGGTTAATAGGTTACTCCAAAAAATAATATAAAATTGGAAAATAAAGCCCAATATTGCCCAAAACAGTAGATAATATAGCATGGAGCAATCAAAGATTATAGATACGTAGGAGACGTATCAAGCATCCCCAAGCTTAATTCCTGCTCGTCCTCGAGTAGGTAAATGATAAAAAAGATAATTTTTGATGTGGAATGCTAGTTGGCATAATTTCATTGTAATTCTTCTTAATTGTGATATGAATATTCAGATCCGAATGAATACAAAATAAAGTTCATATTGATAAAATAAATAGTAATACTTCAAGCATACTAATCAAAGTAATCATGTCTTCTCAAAATAGCATGGCAAAAGAAAGTTCATCCCTACAAAATCATATAGTTAGGCTATTCTTCATTTTCGTCACACAATGATGTTCCCAACTTCTATACCCCCGATGACAAGCCAAGCAATTGTTTCATACTTAAATAATCTCAAACTTTTTCAACCTTCACGCAATACATGAGCGTGAGCCATGGATATAGCACTATGGGTGGAATAGAATATGATGATGGGGATTGTGTGGAGAAGACAAAAAAGGAGAAAGTCTCACATTGACGAGGATAATCAACGGGCTATGGAGATGCCCATCAATTGATGTCAACATGAGGAGTAGAGATTGCCATACAACGGATGCACTAGAGCTATGAATGCTCAACAAAATAAAACTAGTGGGTGTGCATCCAACTTGCTTGCTCATGAAGACCTAGGGCATTTGAGGAAGCCCATCGTAGGAATATACAAGCCAAGTTCTATAATGAAAAATTCCCACTAGTATAAAAAGACAACTTATGAGACTCACTATATGAAAAACATGGTGCTACTTTGAAGCACAATATATGAGACTCGCCACTTTGAAGCACAAGTGTGGAAAAAGAGATAGTAACATTGCCCTTTTTATATATTTTCTTTTTTTTGGCCTTTCCTTTTTTTCTTTTGGCCTTTCTTTTTCTTTTTTTTTTGGGCAATGCTCTAATAATGATGATCATCACACTTCTATTGATTACAACATAAGGATTACAACTCGAAACTAGAACAAGATATGACTCTATATGAATGCCTCCGGCGGTGTACCAGGATGGTGCAATGAATCAAGAGTGACATGTATGAAAAATAATGGATGGTGGCTTTGCCACAAATACGATGTCAACTACATGATCATGCAATGGCAATATGACAAAAGTAAAGTATGTCATGATGATGATGAACGGAACGGTGGAAAGTTGCATGGCAATATATCTCAGAATGGCTATGGAAATGCCATAATAGGTAGGTATGGTGGCTGTTTTGAGGAAGATATAGGGAGGTTTATGTGTGATAGAGCGTATCATATCACGGGGTTTGGATGCACCGGCGAAGTTTGCACCAACTCTTAACGTGAGAAAGGGTAATGCACGGTACCGAAGAGGCTAGCAAAGGCGGAAAGGTAAAAGTGCGTATAATCCATGGACTCAACATTAGTCAAAAGAACTCATATACTTATTGCAAAAATTTAGAAGTCATCAAAAATCAAGCACTACGCGCATGCTCCTAGGGGGATAGATTGATAGGAAAAGACCATCGCTCGTCCCCGACCGCACTCATAAGGATGCACAAGCCAGGTACACTTCATGTTTCAAATTTGTTACACAACTTTAACCATACGTGCATGCTACGGGACTTGCTAACTTCAAAACAAGCATTCTTTAAATTCATAATCACCCAACTAGCATGACTTTAATATCACCACCTCCATATCTCAAAACAATTATCAAGTATCAAACTTCTCTTAGCATTCAACACACTCATAAGAATTCTTACAAATCTTTTATGCTTAGCATATTATGATTATTTAAAAAAATTACCATGCTATTTAAGACTCTCAAAATAATATAATTGAAGCATGAGAGTTCATCTATTTCTTCAAAATAAAACCACCATTGTGCTCTAAAATATATAAGTGGGGCACTAGAGCAAACAACAAACTACTCCGAAAGATATAAGTGAAGATCAATGAGTAGTTGAATAATTATGCAACTATGTGAATACTATCCCATTTAATAATTTTAGATCTTGGTATTGTATCCAAACAGCAAGCAAAACAAAATAAAATGACATTGCAAGGATAGCACAACTCATGTGAAGAAGCAAAAACTTAGGCTCAACCGATACTAACCGATAGTTGTTGAAGAACAAAGGTGGGATGCCAACGGGGGCATCCCCAAGCTTAGATGCTTTTGAGACTTCTTGAAATAATATCTTGGGGTACCTTGGGCATCCCCAAGCTTGAGCTTTTGTGTCTCCTTAATTCCTCTCATATCATGGTTTCTCTTTTTATCAAAAGCTTCATTCACAACAAACTCAACAAGAACTCGTGAGATAGGTTAGTATAAACCAATGCAAAACCTTATCATTTTCTACTGTAACAAATCACTAACATTATTATTCAACATTGGATACTAAATGCCTCTGCGCATTTAATACTCCTATCCTTAAATAGAATCATTAAACAAGCAAACATATGCAAACAATGCAAACATAACAGCAATCTGCCAAAACAGTACAATCTGTAAAGAATGAAAGAGTATCAATACTTCCCTAACTCCAAAAATTATGAACTAAAATTACCACTGTAGTAAATTTATCAGATTTCATTATGCAAAAAGATTCAACATTATACCACTCTCTGACTTTTCTAGGGAATTTTTGCAACAGCGGTAAACTTTGTGTTTTCAAACAGCAACATGCATACTTGCAAAATAAGCATGGCAAAGGATATCCTTGACTTTTTTATTGAAACTAAAGATGCAAAAAATTATTATAAATAACAGAAAGGAAATACTAACAAAAGAAAAAGGACGCTCTAAGCAAAACACATATCATGTGGTGAATAAAAATATAGCTCCAAGTAATGTTACCGATGAACGAAGACGAAAGAGGGGATGCCTTCCGGGGCATCCCCAAGCTTAGGCTCTTGGTTGTCCTTGAATATTACCTTGGGGTGCCTTGGGAATCCCCAATCTTAGGCTCTTGCCACTCCTTATTCCATAGTCCATCGAATATTTACCCAAAACTTGAAAACTTCACAACACAAAACTTAACAGAAAACTCGTGAGCTCCGTTAGTGAAAGAAAACAAAACACCACTTCAAGGTACTGTAATTAACTCATTATTTATTTATATTGGTGTTAAACCTACTGTATTCCAACTTCTCTATGGTTTATAAATTATTTTACTAGCCATAGAGTCATCAAAATAAGCAAACAACACACGAAAAACAGAATCTGTCAAAAACAGAACAGTCTGTAGTAATCTGTAACTAACGCAAACTTATGGAACTCCAAAAATTCTAAACTAAATTGGTGGACCTGATGAATTTGGCTAGTAATCATATGCAAAAAGAATCAACTAAATATCACTCTCCAGTAAAAAGTTCTAGCTAATCTCGTGAGCGCTAAAGTTTCTGTTTTTTACAGCATGATCATAAAGACTTCACCCAAGTCTTCCCAAAGGTTCTACTTGGCACAAACACTAATTAAAACATAAAACCACATCTAAACAGAATCTAGATGGATTATTTATTACTAAAAATAAGCAAAAAGCAATAAACTAAAATAAAATTGGGTTGCCTCCCAACAAGCGCTATCGTTTAACGCCCCTAGCTAGGCATTATGATTTCAATGATGCTCACATAAAAAATAAGAATTGAAACATAAAGAGAGCATCATGAAGAATAAGACTAGAACATTTAACTCTAACCCACTTCCTATTCATAGGTATTTTGTGAGAAAACAACTTATGGGAACAATAATCAACTAGCATAGGAAGACAAAACAAGCATTACTTCAAAACATTAAGCACATAGAGAGGAAACTTGATATTATTACAATTCCTACAAGCATATATTCCTCACTCATAATAATTTTCAGTAGAATCATGAATGAATTCAACAATATAACCAGCACATAAAGCATTCTTTTCATGATCTACTTGCATAGAAATTTTATTACTCTCCACATAAGCAAAATTCTTCTCATGAATAGTAGTGGGAGCAAACTCAACAAAATAACTATCATATGATTGAGAATTAAGATCAAGATGACAGGTTTCATAGTTATCATTATTCTTTAAAGCATACGTGTCATCACAATAATCATCATAGATAGGAGGCATGCTTTCATCATAGTAAATTTGCTCATCAAAGCTTGGGGGACAAAAAATATCATCTTCATCAAACATAGCTTCCCCAAGCTTGTGGCTTTGCATATCATTAGCATCATGGACATTCAAGGAATTCATACTAACAACATTTCAATCATGTCCATCATTCACATATTTCATGCCAAATATTTTAATTCATTCTTCTTCTAACACTTTGGCACAATTTTCCTTCCCATCATACTCACGAAAGTTATTAAAAAGGTGAAGCGTATGAGACAAACTCAATTCCATTTTTTTTGTAATTTTTTTTATAGACTAACTAGTGCTAAAACAAGAAACAAAAAGATACGATTGCAAGATCTAAAGATATACCTTCACTTACCTAGCCTCCCCGGTAACGGCGCCAGAAAAGACCTTGATGTCTACTACACAACCTTCTTCTTGTAGACGTTGTTTGGCCTGCAAGTGCACAGGTTTGTAGGACAGTAGCAAATTTCCCTCAAGTGGATGACCTAAGATTTATCAATCCGTGGGAGGCGTAGGATGAAGATGGTCTCTCTCAAACAACCCTGCAACCAAATAACAAAGATTCTCTTGTGTCCCCAACACACCCAATACAATGGTAAATTGTATAGGTGCAGTAGTTCGGCGAAGAGATGGTGATACAAATGCAATATGGATGGTAGATATAGGTTTTTGTAATCTGAAATAATAAAAACAGCAAGGTAGCGAGCGGTAAAAGTGAGCGTAAACGGTATTGCAATGATAGGAAACAAGGCCTAGGGTTCATACTTTCACTAGTGCAAGTTCTCTCAACAATAATAACATAGATAGATCATATAAAAATCCCTCAACATGCAACAAAGAGTCACTCCAAAGCCACTAATAGCGGAGAACAAACGTAGAGATTATGGTAGGGTACGAAACCACCTCAAAGTTATTCTTTCCAATCAATCCGTTGGTCTATTCCTATAAGTGTCACAAACAGCCCTAGAGTTCATACTAGAATGACATCTTAAGACACAAATCAACCAAAACCCTAATGTCACCTAGATACTCCATTGTCACCTCAAGTATCCGTGGGCATGATTATACGATATGCATCACACAATCTCAGATTCATCCAACCAACATAAAAGTACTTCAAAGAGTGCCCCAAAGTTTCTGCGGGAGAGTCAAGAACGTGTGCCAACCCCTATGCATAGGTTCATGGGTGGAACCCGCAAGTTGGTCACCAAAACATACATCAAGTGGCATGTGATATCCCATTGTCACCACAGATAAACACGGCAAGACATACATCAAGTGTTCTCATAAAAGACTCAATCCGATAAGATAACTTCAAAGGGGAAACTCAATTCATCACAAGAGAGTAGAGGGGGAGAAACATCATAAGATCCAACTACAATAGCAAAGCTCGGGATACATCAAGATCGTGCCATAGAGGGAACACGAGTGAGAACATGAGAGAGAGAGAGAGAGAGAGAGAGAGAGAGAGAGAGAGAGATCAAACACATAGCTACTGGTACATACCATCAGCCCAGAGGGTAAACTACTCCCTCCTCATCATGGAGAGCGCCGGGACGATGAAGATGGCCACCGGTGATGGGTTCCCCCTCCGACAGGGTGCCGGAACGGGCTCCCGAGAGGTTTTTGGTGGCTACAGAGGCTTGCGGCAGTGGAACTCCCGATCTATCTTCTGTTCTGGAAGTTTTAGGGTATGTAGGTATATATGGGTGAAAGAGTACGTCGGTGGAGCTACGTGGGCCCCACGAGGCAGGGGGCGCTCCCTAGGGGGGTGGGCGCGTCCCCCACCCTCGTGAGCACCTCCCGTATTTTCTGACGTGGAGTCCAAGTCCATCAGGTGGGTTTCCTTCCAAAAATAACTTCTCTAGTTGATTTCGTTCCGTTTTGACTCAGTCTGATATTCCTTTTCCTCGAAACACTCAAATAGGCATAAAACAACAAATCTGGGCTGGGCCTCCGGTTAATAGGTTAGTCCCAAAAATAATATAAAAGTGGAAAATAAAGCCCAATATTGCCCAAAACAGTAGATAATATAGCATGGAGCAATCAAAAATTATAGATATGTTGGAGACGTATCAGTGAAGCGCAGTGCGAAACTCTTTTGGAGGAGACTTCTTCGGGGTACTTACGTGAGAGGAAGGGAGAAGGCCGGGGTAATCGGCTGCAACGGCCACTTCTCTGCCGTCATAGCTCGCCTGATAGATGACCCCTTCCTTGAGCTCTACGAATATATCCGGATCCTCCTCAAATCAGGGATCCAGCTCCCGAATATGATCCTCCGGCTGAGGAGCAGGGTTATAGATCCCCGCGACAGCCTTCCTCCATTCCTGTTAAAGACAGTCGGATTAAAGTTCAACTAAGTACGACTCAGGAAGGAGATCCAGTGCAGTTACGAAGCAAAGACTCACCTAGCTAGGACGATTGTACATGGAAAAGCTTTCTCGGCATTTAAGGCGAGTGAACTCTTCTTTCTCCCCTTTATAAAGATCAGCCAACATGGCGATCAGGGCGGCGAAGTTGTCAGGACCCTTGCACCCGTAGCGTGATGTGTCATCCTTCCCGTTGTAGTTCCACATGGGGAGTCATCTTGACTGGAGTAGCTAAACGCATCGCGTTATGAAAATCGCCATTACCTCAATTATGGACAGTCCGGATTGGGTGAGTATCTTTATCTTGTCCATTAACTTCTTAACCTCTGCACTATCTTCCTCCTTGAGGCTCCGGGGGCGCCAGCTGTGGCGCTTCTTTAGCGGAGCATTGGAAAATTTGGGTAGGCCTCGTCGGATTGGGTCTGAGGGAACAACGTCTTCAATATAAAACCACTCCGAGGGCCACTCTTCGGATGCCTTCTTCGGAGTGCCGGATAGGTATCCTGTCTCGGCTATGCGCCATACTTCAGCACCGCCCACCTCGAATATGGATCCCTTTTGGGAGCGAGGGACGAGGCGGAAAAGCTTCCTCCACAACTCGAAATGGGCCTCACAACCTAGAAACAGCTCACAAAGAGCGACGAAGCCTGAGATGTGCAGTATGGTGCCCGGAGTAAGATTGTGCAACTGGAGTCTGTAATACTCCAGGAGACCTTGGAGGAAATGGTGGATTGGAAATCCAATGCCTCTCAAAAGAAAGGAAAGGAAACACACTCGCTCCCCTTCTGAGGGATTAGGAACATTTTCTGCCATGTCTTCGCCAGTAAAAGAAGTTAATCCCGCCCGAACGGGGACTAGATCCGTAGGGGGGAGATATCCCTGCACATGGAGCTTGGTCAGCTGGGCATGGGATACTGAGCAGCTCTCCCAATCGCCTTTTTGAGGACCGTGGGGGTGGGAGGAAGAACTGGGAGCGTTGGCCATGCTTGCATGGTTTCTTGTGGCAAGTTCGGAGGATTTTCGCCTGGTGTGGAATGGCATATGAGATCTAATCTCCTTAAATAGACGCCTTTCTTACGCTGTCAGGGTGTTTTCTGTAAAAATGCTTGGACCTTTCGTATTCGTTTGACACGTGGAAGTTGAGGCGACGGAGGCGCGGAAGCCAAAGGGAATGATGTTTAATGCGAAGCCATCCGGAGTATTATGGAGGGGCCGCCCAGCAAAACCGAAGATATAGAAGCCGAATACTGCATCATCATCGGAAGGTCAAATGTGGTTCTTTTGGTTAATTTGGAATTCGGAGGAGGAACCCGCCTTGCAATGTCGAAGACGATCTGCGCACCGAACACGTCGTCATTGAAGCATGGTCCGGGGGCTACTGAGGGAGTCTTGGATTTGGGAGTACTCGGGCGTCCGGGCTATGTAATGTGGGCCGGACTGATGGGCCATGAAGATACAAGACGAAAGGCTTTCCCCGTGTCCGGATAGGAGTCTCCTTTGCGTGGAAGGCAAGCTTGGCATTCAGATATGAAGATTTCTCTCTCTGTAAACCGACTCTGTACAACCCTAGCGCCCTCCGGTGTCTATATAAACCGAAGGGTTTAGTCCGTAGAGGCAATCATAATCATACAGGCTAGACATCTAGGGTTTAGCCATTACGATCTTGAGGTAGATCAACTCTTGTAACCCCTATACTCATCAAAGTCAATCAAGCAGGAAGTAGGATATTACCTCCATCGAGAGGGACCGAACCTGGGTAAACATCGTGTCCCCTGCCTCCTGTTACCTCCGATCCTTAGACGCACAATTCGGGACCCCCTACCCGAGATCTCCCAGTTTTGACACCGACATCTGCCCCTCCAGCGAAAATAGCAACAACGGCGCAGCTGGCTTGGGTGCGCAGCCCCTGCCTCCGCAGCGCATCAGCGAACGGAGCCGTTGGAGTGACCCTGCCCGATCGAGCGGCCCTCCTATTGCAGTGACTCTGGCGGTTGCTTCCGTAGGTACTACTTCAAGGCACACGCCGTGTCCACCACAAGACGGGCATGACGTGTCGTCGAGCGGCATTGTTGTTCCACCACAGCAGCGCCTGCACGGCAAGACGCATATTGCTCACGTCCAGGACCTCCAGGCACCACCCCCACCTCGTCAACCTACTACCGCTCTCGCAGTTCAACGACAAGATCGTAACGACGCTCCTGCTGGCTCTACTAGGAGTCGAGCGACATCACGTTCTTCACACTCCAACATGCCTTCTACGACGACACAAGCGATGGCGCGAGCACAGATGCTGCTAGATTTTCCTCGAGTAGCTGACAAGATGCACGAATGGAGAGCCACCATCCGGAGCTTGATCGAGTTTGCCAACGCAAATAGATCCTAGTTGGCAGAACCCTCGCGGCACCCGCCAACTGTGCCTGCGGCTCAAACTGATGGCCGTGTGGCAGGCGGTGCACCAACGGTGCAATCGCCTCCACGGCAACAACCTTATTAGCAGCATGGGCAATCATAGCAGAATGGGCGGGATGCATAGCCCGACGACATGTCGATGGCCTCCTCAGACCCGCGGACGCAGCAAGATCAGCGACAAGTGATGCTGGAGAGGCGGGCAAAAGATGCTCGCACCACCATTCAACGATGCCGGGAGGGTCGCCGTCAATCAGACGAGCGCAACGGCCCAACCGTCGACGAGCTGACGCCCATTGTTGGCTGGTACCTGCCTCACGAGGTTGGGTGCCCTGCCTTCACACGCGAGCTGCGGCAAGTCTGTTGGCCGTCCGTCCATGCGTTCAACCTGAACTACGGAAAAGTACGACGACAAGCTGAACCCGGCAGAGTTCTTGGGCATTTACACAATCGTTGTGTAGGCTGCCAAGGGAAGGAATGAAAATATTTTAGCCAACTACTTCCCATTGGTGCTCAAACCCAATGTGCGAGCCTGGTTGATGAACTTGTCGGAGAACTCCATTTCTTTGTGGTCAGATCTTTGCAACGAATTTGTTGGCGCTTTCACTAGAGGCCAGAAGGGCCCCGGGTTGCCTAATGACTTGCAAGTGATCCCACATAGGTAAGGGGAAGATCTGCGTAGATATATCCCGGGGTTCAGCCGTGTACACTGCAGCATCCCGTATGTGCATCCTGCAGCTGTGATTGCGGTCTTCAGCACAAATGTTCGCAATCGTAAGATGCAAGGAGAAAATGCACGTGTGATTGCCAAAGACCATCAATGAGCTTTATACGTTGGCAGACAAATGTACATGGGCTGAAAAAGGGAGAAGGCTTCTTGGGGAGGATGCTGGCATTGAAGTTGACTCAGACGACGACGACGCCACCATCCCGGGGAAGAAAGGTCGAAGGCGCAACAGAAAGCACAAGGGAAAATCAATTATGGTTGTAGAAGGATCCGGCGACTCCAGCCCTGCCAAGAAAACCAAGGCGAAAGGCACTGGCAAGGAAGGAGCTGCGTGCGTTGATTGCCAGGATGCTGTAGCAGGAGAGAAGACCGACAAATCTAATGGGTCGTACTGCAAGATTCACCGTACCATGGGTCACAACCTCCAGGAGTGCTGCCAAGTTGAACAACTAGTTGATAAATAGAAGGCTGAGTATGAGAAGTGGGACAAGGAGAAGGTCCAGGATGGCACAGGTGGATCCAGTAAGAAGGGTCGCGACGGTCGAGGTGGACGCCGCGGCAATGATAACTAGAAGAAAGAGAAGCCTGACAGGGGCAGAGAGAAGAAATAAGAATACAAAGAGAGTGAGGATGAGGATGATGACGAGTTGAGTGAACCAGAGTTCCAGAAGGCAACTGAAGCCATGTGCATTGACGGGGGTGCGTATTTGCACTCCTCTCACCGCAAGCTCAAGCAGTGGGCGCGTGAGGTCAATGTGGCGGAACCGACAGCGGAAGCTCAAAGGCCCCTCAAGTGGTCTCACACGCCTATTATTCTTTATGCTGAGGACCACCCTGACCGCACAACAGGGGTCGGGTGTTTGCTGTGGTTGGTCTCACCGATAATACACAACCTCAAAGTCACGAAAATACTAGTTGACGGTGGGGCTGGCTTGAATTTGATACCTCCTAAGGTGATCGAGAGGCTGCAAATTCATGAGGAAGAGCTCAAAAAGACTAGGACATTTCCGAGAATCAACCCAGGAAGGAGTCGGACGAGAGGGAAGATCACGCTACCGGTGACGTTTGGCGGGGAGCTGAATTACAGGAACGAGAAGATCATGTTTGATGTTCTCAAGATCCCCTTGCCGTTCAATGGAACTCTTGGTCGCCCAGCCTTGGCCAAATTCATGGTGGCATCCCACTATGCCTACAATACCCTGAAGATGACAGGGCCCATGGGTGTCATCACCATCAACTCCGACAAGAAAGATGCAGTTATATATGTAGACAAGCTCTATAGAAGCGGTGGCGGTAGAGTCTGTCAAGACTACGACTCCCGCCAAGGAAACGAAAAGCCAGAAACCCGGTAAGATATCCAGTAAGACCTCCGAGAAACGCGCCTCCACGGAGTGTTGCGCACCCGTTGACTTGACGGAAAGCTCTACCGGCAAGAAACACAAGGTCGCTCCACCTATGACGAAGAAGTTGCCGGCAAGGGAGGATGGCACTGGCAGTTCTTTCACCGTTGATGCCACCCTTGACAGCAAATAGGAAAGCACGTCTGTTGCCTTCCTATGGGCAAATGTAGATGTGTTTGCATGACAACCATCTGACATCCCCGGTGTTCCCAGGGAGGTAACTAAGGACCACCTAGCTGTCTACCCTCATGCTTGGCCCGCCAAACAGAAGGCCAGGAAGCAAGCTTTGGAACGGCAATAGTTCCAAGCAAAAGAGATCAAGAAACTTGAGGCAGCACGTACTACCGCTCTGCGGATTCGTGGGGGGGGGGTTATGAGTCGAACAGGGGGAGTTCCATCTCCCCCATACCCATTCATCTCTTTCTTCCCTCATGCTCTCTCTCTCTCTCCAAGCGACGAACATGCCCATCCGCCACCGCCCGACGACCCATTCCGGGCCGTCTTCCGCGATTCTGACCGGTGGAATCGGTCCCCCACCCTCTCCTCCTGCCATGGATGCCGATATTCCCCTGTTTTCTGCTCCTACAGTTCTATCCATTGAATCTAGGTTTCAGGGCAATATGTGTGGCATTTGTCGATTTTTGGCTAAATCGAGGCATGAGTAGGACGTGGAAGAGTGCTAGAGTAGGAGAATAGAGGTTTTATTGGATAAGATTTGAATTTGGCACCACCGGTAGTACCGGATCTTACCGCGGTAGCAGTTGCCCCAGTGACTTCCACCTCGAGTGGAACTACCACTTCCCTAGGAGTGGTACTACCGCTTATAGACAGTACTACTACTGCAGGAAAGTTGTACTGCCGCTTTGTGATGTCAACTTCAAATTTCCTCCAATCAAACTTCCATTCTTTGTGGTTATTCCTTTTTGGCTTATGAAACTTCTTTACACCTGCATTTACCTCGCTCTATGTTGTGGGTTCCAGGTGGTAGTAGCTCTGGGCACCAGGCCTGTCACAAGAATTCAGATTGTCAAGGTGGCTCAAAGCATTCCCGTACATCACAGGATGCCAGTGTCACTCCTAGTGCCCAGCCAATGCAGCGGTCCAAGCAGGTTGCTAGCAAGAAAATGGAGAAGGCCAAGTCTGTGAATGAATTGTCTGCCAAGGAGTTATGTATGTTTCGCCGCTGCAACCCGTATCGCAATGAGCAAGATCCAGCACTTATCGGCCGTCCCTTCTGGACCAAGCAGCAACGCTCCATATATCATGATGAGCTCAAAGGAAAGAAGAATCTGTTTGTGAGTGTCGGGTCTATTGATCTGGATCATATGCAGAAGGATCCCAAGTACTTTGGTGAACCTCTTGATCTATGTACCCGGCTGGATATCATCAGGCCTATCACGTTCAACAAGGACTCTGATGCCGAGCTTGTGGCCTAGTTCTATGCCACAGTCCACCTCTGAACTGATGTTGAGAGGACATTAATTGGATGACAAATGGAAGAGTGTTGTCTGCAAAGTGGAAGGATTTCATGGACATCTTGGGCTACGATGATAAGGGGCTTGATATCCCAATTGGGTTGCACCCTCACAAGGAGACCACAGCCACGCACTAGTCTGTGCTCTGGCCCTATTCTATGGAGAAGATTTCTCCCGCCACAACCAAGAAGACCTATGAGTTATGCCCATTCCTGGATATCATGCACCACATCTTTAGACACGCGTGCTTCCCTCGCATTGGGAGTTTGGATTAGGTTTACTCTTACCTTGTGGACATGTTGCTAATCTGCCAGAAGGAGAAGAACACGGGGCATGTTTTGGATGTGTCCCATGTCATCTGGTCGGAGCTTCACTCGGCCGTGATGGAGAGCAAGTGTCCCATCTATGGTCCCTTCTAAATGCTTCTGATTGAGAGAACATGGGAATCTACCTTTCCTGATGAGATGTTTGTGACTGGTGATCTAAATACTCATGATGTGGTTCACCTGAGGCGGAAGGACAACTGGGGTACTTCTGCTGCTCCTAAGATGGAAGCTCCTGAGGATGAGGGTGGTGATGAGCCCGATTACGAGCCGTCCGGCCAGGAGACATCTTGGGCTAAGAAGCTCAAGAAGAATATGAAGAAGTTGTTCTGTATTAAGGCACATGCAGGGTCAGTACAAGGCTCATGTGGCAGAGAAGAAGGCCCGCAGTCATGACAAGACCATCATGAGGCACCTTGGGCTGGAGGTTGCTAGCGGGTCCGAGGAAAAGATCACGTCAGAGGAGGAGTGGACGTACAAGCATTGCCAGTGGACGGACTCAGAGGTCAACCAGCCTGCTGCTACAAAGGGGGAGTCCAGCGAGCATGAGGAGTGGTGATGATGATCTCATGTGTTGCTACCACCCTGAACCGTTGTAGTGCTCTTTGCCCTTTTGGTGTCTTAATGCCAAAGGGGGGAGTTTAGGGATTTGCCGAGTTACGAGTGTGTCTTATTTGCTTGCTTTCTTCGCTCGTGAACTCTTTTATCATTTGCTTTGGTTTGTGGTTTGTGTTTCTGAGACCTAGAGACCGAGCCATATGGTGTGAGACATATGCTACCCTTCTACTTATTTATGTATGTCTAAGTACTTTGCTAGTTTGTGAGTTTATAATTATCTTGTGCCCAATATTTATGCTCACATGATATATCTTGCATCCATGCTTATCTCTCATATTATGGTGATGCAAATGTCGCCATGTCTATAAAATATGGGGGAGTGTTGATCCTAGTGTGTGTGCTTTGCACTCCAAAAGCATACCTAAATAGTGCACACATCTAGGGGGAGCCCGTATTTATTTTATAGATGTTGGGTTTGCTTATTATCTTAGTATAACTTTTGTGCAAATACCGTGTTGTCATCAATCCACCAAAAAGGGGGAGATTGTTAGGGCATATTTCTCCCTTAGTGGTTTTGGTGATTGATGACAATGCATTTGCAGACTAATCATGTCACTACTACAGGATGCTGCTAACGCGACACTACGATCAGAGACCCTTCGAGAAACTGTGTGCGATGCCATAATCGCAAACGGTGTTGTACGAAAACCGTCAGGAATGTGTAAAATGTATGCGATGATGGATGCATCAAACACGGTTCAGGTTTTAGTTGCGTGTGCGATGAAGGGCATACGGTTCAGTTCAATGAACTGCTTGCGATGAGTAGGAACAAAAGGAACGGGTAGCCAGATGGAGACGTGTGCGATACACAGCATACCGTTCACTCGGATGAACTGTTTGTGATTAGGCAACACAAAAGAAACGGTCAGCTAGATCAAAGGTGTGTGCGATATACGGCATGCGGTTCACTCGGATGAATTGTTTGCGTTGAGACATGAGAACAAAAACTATTCAACTTAAGAAGATGTGTGTGATACGCGGCAAACAGGTCTGTAATCAGAAATGTGTCTGAAGGCCGATAAGAACACATACGGTTGCTGCTAATAAGATGTGTGTGTTGTGCTATGGGATTGCATACACAACACCAACATATATATACACACACTTATAAGGACATGCTTGCATAACCAAATTAAACATCCACTTACATAGGTGGCTACTACAACCATGGCATTTGCACACACCAAAGTAAACTATTACATGCATAATTACATAGGTGGCTACTACACACATGACATTTCCACACACACCAATAAAGTAAACTATATATTACATGCATGATTAACTAGCATAAATGATCATCTGATCATCATCTACTTCTTGTGACACTTGCTCTTCTTGTGGCCTGATCCGGGCTCGTCGATTTGGGTAAAGAGGCACTTCCTCATGTCAATGATCCGCATGTGCATCTCGTAGCATGTGTACACGCTCTTGGCCCTGAACCTGAGGTGAGGTTCCTCCAGTTGCCGCATCCAGGCCTTGTGCCAGGATACGGGACTTGTTCTCTAGGCATCCTGCTTCATCTTTTCATAGTAGGGGTCGATGATGGCCGAGGCGAGTTCGACCAGGGAGTCCTCCTTCGTGCTTCCCTACACCCTGTAGTGGTCACGGATTTCGACAAGGTTCTTGTAGGCCAAGCCCGTAACACTGAGCGCTTTTACATCGTCTTTGGTATCCACCGTGGCGAACTTGTAGTCGGTGTTGTTGACAAGCCTGTTGAAACGGTCGCAAGGCTTTGTGGCCATGCAGTAGTGGTAGATGAGGACATGATGGCGCACGCACAACTGGGCAACGGCAACCTTTTGATCTATGCCGGGACAACCGGCGGTGTACTGGAGGTCGATGCCGACCACCTTGTACTTGTCTCCAGCAAGCAACTGCTCAACGCTGTTGATGTAGTCATCCACCACTGCCAGGTCGATGGTGTACACCACCGAGAGATCCGTCTCCCTCGCGTGGGTCTCCACTCTATGCTCGCTGAACTCCATTGGAGCGCCGCCAGACATCCCCTCTCTATGTGTCGTCGTGGGTGTGCTTGTTGTGTTGCGGGGCGCGATCGAAAGGTTGAAGAGACTAAGATTATAATGGCCGCGGGAATTAAAGGGGAAGCCGGACGGCCAGGAATATCGGCAGGCCCTGATGGCAGTTCTAATTTGCAGCGCGTAACTCCATCGTGCCGCTCATAACTGCATCGTTTGGCAACGCACGCGGCGCAACCGCATGCATATGGGGCCCCCGACGTGATCGTGCGCACGCCCAACCGCTGGCAGAGCGCGCGCGAACGGATGCGAGCAGCGCACTGCGCGGTCGCCTCAAGGAAAAGATGTCCACAAGCCGAGCGCGCCGACGGACGCGAGCAGAGCGCGCCAACGGACGTGACAGAGCGTGTCGTGGCGCCTAATGGCGAGCAGAGCTTGCCGAGGGACGCGAGCAGAGGATAGCACAGTGATACGTGGCAAAAAGATGAACTGTGCGAGCGATGTCGGAGGCATCAAGCACAAATCATATTAGAGTTGCGTGTGCGATACGTGGCAGACAGTTGTTCCATCAGAGTTGTTTGTGATGGAATAAGACGTGTGTGTTGCGGGCAAGCACCTGCTGGTGTATAACCTTAAATTTAACCAAAAAAGTGTCAATGCATGTTACAAAAATTGTATAGCTGGAAACTATGTTCAAATAGGACTCCAGCGATATAATCTACGGCGATGCAGAGGCAAGGAGTCAGCCAATCTACGAGCAGTCCGGCCGCTTCGAGAGGGATCGTCTAGAGCGACAGTGGGCATTCGAGCTGTAGACCTTCGCTAAACGTGCAAAAGCAGCTGGCACCGTATTGCATTTCTCCGGCTCATCGGTAGGCTCCTCCTCCTCCTCTACCTCTCACTGCGCGCGCTCGGCAGAGGAGAGGCTGCTGAAAGTAGCCCAAAGCCCCTCCGTGGTAGTAGTAGTATTTAGGGGCTATTTTCTTCAGTTCATCTGACTATAGATGTGTGGTCGAACTGTACAACGTACTTAAAATTAGCTAGTATATATAGTTGAACTTCCTATTTCAGTACGTGGTTGGCAACAATTGGGGAGAAGTTTGGTCGGTTCAGCTGTCGAGTTGAACTGTTTGTATAAATTAAGAACGACTGCTTAATCTATGAATGAAATCTATGCTTAATTACTGAATTTTAGTTGCAAAAATTACATAGTACTAATGATTTCTAGCTGCATATTTTGACAAATCACAGTGTGACAAGGATTGAAAAATGGCAACGTTACTAGATCAACAAATGTAAATCTTTCCAGTTTGACAAATGGCAACATACCAAATATGAAAGATGCAAATCTTACCAAATTGTTTGTACGTGGTTGCAAACGGGTCATCCAGAACAACCGTTTGCGTTGAAGGGATGCACAAATCCTGCGCTGCTCTCACTTTGCATGCGGGTGTTATATCTAAATCGTTTGCGATCAAGAGCTGCAGAAACCTTGCTCGGCACATTTCAGTCAAGGTCAAGCAGCTGTCCGCACGGCACCTCCTACAGCCATTAAAACCAAGACACGTGGCGTCACGTAAATGGTTAACATAATTTTGGATTTACTAGAATTTAAAAACCAGGCATCTCAATGTTTTCCCAGCAATCAACGGTGCCCTGGTGTTTGAAATTCATGCCCATTTCTTCCATGGGACCTAAGCATGCACCCAAGGACACATATTTGATTTTTCAACCAATTTATATGCACTGGAGCATGTGCATGTAGTTCAAATTTGAATTATGCACATAAATGCATTGAAAACTCAATTAATGCATAAAAATTTCCAAACGAACCCGGGAAAATCACAAAAAATCACACAACACTCCTATTGTTCTATGTTGACACGAGAAAAGAATTTGAAAGCAATAAGAGGCAATGGATATCATTTCGTCCCAAAGGTGGGACGTTCCCTACCGAAAACCATCATGCTTGTTGTGAGAAGCTCCGGTTTGTGAGAAGCATATACACAAACCTGCCCCAAATGGGAAAAAATTTGTACCACGGCATGTTGACGTCGCTCCATGATAGCATGCCAAGTTTCATGAATTTCAGACGAGTTTTGGATTTACTAGAATTTAAAAACCAGGCATCTCAATGTTTTGCAGGCAATCAACGGTGCCCCGGTGTTTGAAATTCATTCCCATTTCTTGCATGAGACCTAAGCATGCACCCAAGGACAAAGATTTGATTTTTCAACCAATTTATATGCACTGGAGCATGTGCATGTAGTTCAAATTTGAATTATGCACATAAAATGCATTGAAAAATCAGTTAATGCATAGAATGTCCAAACGAACCACGAAAAATCACAAAAACTCACACAACACTCATGTTGTTCTATCTTGACGTGAGAAAAGAATTTGAAAGCAATAAGAGGCAATCGATATCGTTTCGTCCCCAAAGGTGGGACGTTCCCTACCGAAAACCATCATGCTTGCTGAGAGAAGCTTCGGTTTGTGAGAAGCATATACCCAAACCTGCACCAAATGGGACAAAATTTGTACCACGGCATGTTGATTCCACGCCATGATAGCATGCCAAGTTTCATGAATTTCATACGAGTTTCGGATTTACTAGAATTTAAAAACAAGGCATCTCAATGTTTTGTCGGCAATCAACGGTGCCCCGGTGTTTGAAATTCATTCCCATTTCTTGCATGGGACCTAAGCATGCACCCAAGGACACATATTTGATTTTTCAACCAATTGATATGCACTGGAGCATGTGCATGTAGTTCAAATTTGAATTATGCACATAAAATGCATCGAAAACTCAGTTAATGCATAAAAATGTCCAAACGAACCCCGAAAAATCACAAAAATTCACACAACACTCCTCTTGTTCTATGTTGAAACGAGAAAAGAATTTGAAAGCAATAAGAGGCAATGGATATCGTTTCGTCCCCAAAGGTGGGATGTTCCCTACCAAAAACCAGCATGCTTGTTGTGAGAAGCTCCGATTTGTGAGAAGCATAAACCCAAACCTACCCCAAATGGGACAAAAAAATTACCACGACATGTTGATGCCGCTCCATGATAGCATGCCAAGTTTCATGAATTTCAGATGAGTTTTGGATTTACTAGAATTTAAAACCAGGCAGCTCAATGTTTTGCCGACAATCAACGGTGCCCCGGTGTTTGAAATTCATTCCCATTTCTTGCATGCGACCTAAGCATGCACCCAAGGACACAGATTTGATTTTTCAACCAATTTATATGCACTAGAGCATGTGCATGTAGTTCAAATTTTAATTATGCACATAAAATGCATTGAAAACTCAGTTAATGCAGAAAAATGTCCAAATGAACCCGAAAACTCAAAAAAATTCACACAACACTCCTGTTGTTCTATGTTGACACGAGAAAAGAATTTGAAAGCAATAAGAGGCAATGGATATCGTTTCGTCCCCAAAGGTGGGACGTTCCCTACCTAAAACCATCATGCTTGTTGTGAGAAGCTCCGGTTTGTGAGAAGCATATACCCAAACCTGCCCCAAATGGGACAAAATTTGTACCACGACATGTTGATGCCGCTCCATGATAGCGTGCCAAGTTTCATGAATTTCAGATGAGTTTTTGGATTTACTAGAATTTGAAAACTAGGCACCTCAATGTTTTCCAGCAATCGACGGTGCCCCGGTGTTTGAAATTCATTCCCATTTCTTGCATGGGACCTAAGCATGCACCCAAGGACACATATTTGATTTTTAAACCAATTTATATGCACTGGAGCATGTGCATGTAGTTCAAATTTGAATTGTTCACCTAAAATGGCTAGAAAACCAATTTAATGTATAAAATGTTCAAACAAACCCTGAATAATTCCAATTCTTTTACGACACACATATAGCTGCATGTTCACTCCAGGTAAAAGATCTAGCAATTCAAACACCGTCCATTGCCGTTGTGACCCCATTATGTAATTCAAATCAAGATGAAAAGTCAAGTAGATCGCACACAGTTTATTATCAGCAACCGTGTGAGATTTAGTACAAAATATCTTGGAGCACCGTTGGTGTATAGTACGCCTATGGCTTACGCGAGAAGGTGTGTCAACTACAGTCTACAGCCGGTGTCTCAAACACACTAGCTTGCTCCCCAAATATCATTTCACTGTTCAATCGTCGCCGGTGAAAGATGGGCATGTGGACCCACGTTGTGAGAGCAACTTCGGTGGCCCACTCCGGCGAGAGCGCGGCCGCAGCCGCCATGCGCGTGCTAACAAGTGCATGAGCGCGGCCGCAATTTGCGACCGGGCGGCAAAGGCAGCCCAAACAGCCGATGTTGCTTCTCGGCTGGCGGCAGCAACATTTGCCTCAGGGATAGCATCTGGCGACAGCGACACAGCAGATGTTCGTTCCGCAGCGGCGGCCTTAGTCCTGATGGAGGCCGCCCACGACCTCGAGGCCGCCCACGCCCAGCTCCTGGCAGTCACCACACAAATCAAATGAAGCTTCTCCGACAACGGTCGGCAACCCACGGCCGAAGAGCTGGCAATCTCCGAGAGCGTTCGAGCAGCCGTCCGTTCCTCCGCCGCATACCTTGCAACGACAGAGCCCGTCCAAACCAATATCTCATTCGCCCAAGCCCAGCTCATGGCGGCCTTTTCCAAAGAGATGGCGGATGCGGATGGCGAGATGCTTGCCGAGTATGGTGTGATGGATGCCATGGAGCCCCTTCCCCGGGAGACCGTCGGGCGCGAGCTGGACATGGAGGCGGCGGCGGAGATCGACGAGCACCAGTCGTAGTAGTACTCTATGTTTTGTTTAATTAAGAGCGCCGGTCTTTAATTTGTTAGCGTAATGTTTAGGTCAGCTAGCTCTATTTAATTGCTGAACTTGCTCGATTAAGAAGTGTGGATGTGTTGTAGTCTCCTTTGTGTACCCAAATTATGCAATGACGTGGATGACCACTGTAACCATGGAAATGTGAACCAAAACTTTTGAGGTTCAAACTCATCACACACGGGTTAAGCTATCTGAATCGTTTGTGATGTCCACATATCGTACACAGTTCTGAATAAGGGACCGTGTCTGATACTTTAATGACACTTTGCGCACCAGTTTTTTGGCTGAAGCTTTTCCAAATATTTGGCTTCCGCGGAAATATCTACCTCCCCGCCCCCTCCCCCTTACCAAAAGCCACATTTCCCCTATTTCCGCCTTCCTTTCCAAGTTCAAACCTTCACTCCTTGCTTGCAGCGCCGCCGCCTCCTCGCCGGCAACCCTCCTTCACACTACTCGGCCTCCTTTATCCAGGCAGGTAATACACACCGACCCCCATCCTCCTCCTCCTTCCACATCCCACATGCCCCGACCGCCGGCGCGAGCGCGACACCTTCCACCCAAATCACCGACCCCTCCACCAAATAAGCGCCGGCCTAAGCCATGGTGCACGCAGTATAGCCAGGACCTCAAGGAGCATTTGGCAACAGAGAAGCAAATCGCGGCCGCTCGCGCGGATGAGGTCGCAATGGCTGCCATTCATGCCGACCCCCAGATCTTGCAGGAGCACCTTGGCAATTGCTAGCTACGCTGGTTAAGTATGCTCGGTTTACCCGTTGCGTGTGCTGCTCCTGCCTTTCCTTCACAAAATCTAGTGAATTGTGCTATCTAATTTCACCATGCAATCTGTTGCTCTAGTGTATATGCTCTATATGTCGTGCAGTTTGGTGCTCACTTATTAACTGTTTTGTTAATTAGTTGTCGTCTTCAGTTAACTGTTTGGTTCAATTCTGCAAATGTGATGTTCAATTCTTCAGGCTGCAATTTTGTATTGTCTTCCATGCGAGAAATAAATCAAATTTATCTTTACAAAATTGTGGGTGCATTCTGTTATTGTATACCATGTGAGGAATAAATTGAATTTGGCTGTAGTAAATACATGAGAAACAAATACAATTGCTACAATTGGCTGTAGTTTACTATTTCGTTAACTCTCTGATCTTCTATCAGGAGTATGTTATATTGTGCAATGTGGTGCTCAGTTAATGTTTGCTTCATTTGTTGTGGTGCTTAGTTAACTGCTTGGTTAACTGTTATATTCTGCAATGTGGTGCTCAGTTAATGTTTGGTTCATTTGTTGTGGTGTTTAGTTAACTGCTTGGTTCAATTCTGCAATGCGATGTCCAATTGTCGTGGGTAGAATTTTGTATTGTTGTGCATGTGAGGAATAAATCGAATTTGGCTGCACTTAATACATGAGAAACATATACAAGTGCTATATTTCCTAGTTCTTAATCATGCTTGATTTGGGTAAATGGGTTTTCCGTGTGGCTCCAATTAATCTGTTGAATCTGCACTGTGCTTATTTTTCATTAACATATTTTACTGATAGCATGCGAACCCTTACTTAACCTGATGACTAACTACCTTATATGTGTTGCAGGGAAACAATGGGAAGCACTGAGGTTTACAATAGAGGTTAGCACGTGCATGGTCCGTTGTCTAGTAGCACATTATTGTGCAATTGCAGGAACCATTCTAATATTTTGATTTTAACAATTTGGTCTTGCACATGTAGGTCCTACTGTCAGAGGTTTTGACCCACTGTTCGACCCTTTTTGCATATGGGGAAATGAGTTGTTCATGAATATCAATCAAATCAAGAAACCCAGAAAGATTGTTAGGATAAAGAAATTAGCGACAAAAAACAACAAGATCTTTGGCTGCATAATGAAGAAGACATCAGTTCACTACAAGATGGTGCTAACTATTATACCTTACCTTTTTTTATTCTTTGACCCATTTCCAATATAGAGAAGATATTTATGCACATCCTTGTTTTCAGGCCTTTCCAAAGCAGTTCACTGATGGTTACCTCTCAAACCACCTCTATGGTCAGGAGGCGAGGAAGGTTTTCATACAACACCCACGGTTCAATATTGAAGTGTTCCTGAAGAGGTCGAAGGATGGACGGTCAATCATCCACATGCACTGGCCTAAAGTTGCAAAGACCTTCAACATGAATGAAGGCTCAATATTCGCCTTCCGCTTCAGCAGTTTTCCAGATGAGATGCATCTGTCTATATACCGTCTATGATGCTAATTTCGAAAGGTTCTACATGTTTCATGTGGAACTTGTTGCTGGTGCAGTTGTGTAATGGGGTAGCTGAGTGCTGAAGCTATATCATGTTGTACTCTGATGTATTTCAATTATGAAATTCTGCTTCCTTAATATGGAAATGAAATATATTGTGTGCTTAATATGAATGTCAATTAGATTAATAAATGGATTATTAATAATAGGGCAATTAGCCTGCTAATGGTGAATTAGCTTGCTAATTGGGTTTTGATATTGCAAATGGATGTTGAAAAAATACCGTGGGCGATGACCTCAGGCAACGCACCCAGTTTCTAGGAATAAACCGTGTTGGATCAATGAACAATCACACACGACTTTCTCTTGAAAACTGTTTGCGTTAGGCCACCTTGCGCAAACGTTTACCACATAAAAACAGTGTGTCATGGACAGCCTCAGCCACACAGTTTCTTCTACGGACCGTGTGTGCTACATTCAATAATGCAAACGATTTAACGAGAAAATTTGTGTGTGATGTACCTGTGAATGAAAATGTTTTCCTTGGAGCGACTGTGTGGGCATACGAATGGAAACATTTAGCGGGGACTGACTGTGTGGGATGTACTTGCGACCGGAAAAAATTTCGCCGTATAATTGTATTTTTTTTATCTGTATTTGAGCGCTCGCCGGTCGCACACGACCTCATTTTGCCGAACGTGTGTGCCAGGAGGGCATATCCCCTACGGTTTCTGGGTCATGTGGGAAGGGCCCCCCTATCGCCCACACTCACTTGGAGACGGTTCCAGATGCCGTCGCGGAAAGGGGTTTTAAACAGTTTGTTTAGGACCGACGTGCACCAGTGTGTGCATTGAGCATTTCGGATAATCTATCATATGGCACAAGACGACTCGAGCCCCTCGGAGTTTTAAAAGTGAAGACGGTTATTTTCCTGTGTTTCTTTTTCAGTGGATTTGAGTCGTAGGAGAACCGTACTATTAAGAGGGGATCTGCTTCAGAAAGGTTTGGCTGGAATCAACACATACACATTTTCATTTGCACCCTTGTTCCTTTCCCGCGTCGATGGAGTTTGCTCCACTGTTTTCTGTGCATGAATCCTGCAGGCCTCAAGCGGCAGTACCGCTCTGGGCGGCGGTAGTGCCTCTTATAAGCAGTAGTACCATTGTTTAGTGCCAGTGTACTGTCGCTGCTTCTGGGGACTCGACTTTCTGTGTCGGTTTTGCATTGCAGTGGAACGGTAGTACGAGCGGTAGTACCACTTACAAGCGGTAGTACCGCCCGCCCACTACTGCTTCCTTCTGGACACATCGTGCTCTCAGTAGTGGTAGGGCGGTAGTGGGTGCGCAGCACTATGGCTTTTAAGCCGTAGTACCGCTCTATAGAGCGGTAGTACCGTTGTTGCGGTACTGCCACCATCCACTGTTCTTGCCCTGCCTTTGTGGGCTCCTGAGCTGCAACCCCAGCTGTAGTACCGCTCCGACGGCACTACCGCCTCGTGGCTCCGTGCCGTTGCACTGCTCTGTGAGTACTTCCGCCCGAGCGCTAGTAGCACTTGTATGCGGGCTACAAAACGGTTGGATTTCTTCCTTCTATAAATAGGGGATCTTCTTCCCCAAGAATCCCTTCCTCTTCCTCCCCCAAACTCCATTTTTTTGCTCAGAGCTCCATTTTTGCCCGATCTCTCTCCCTAGCCAACAAAACTTGTTGATTCTCTAGGGTTTGGTTGAGAGGGCCCCGATCTACACTTCCACCAAGACAAAATTCATTCCCCCCACTAATCCCTTGCAGATCTTGTTACTCTCGGGTGTTTGAGCACCCTAGAAGGTTGAGGTCACATTGGAGCCACATTCAATTGTGGTGAAGCTTCGTGGTGGTGTTGGGAGCCTCCAATTCAGTTATGGAGATTGCCCCAACCTTGTTTGTAAATGTTTGGCCGCCGCCATCAAGGGCACCACTAGTGGAATCATGGAATCTTGCGTTGTGCGGGGGCATGAGGATAATACGATGTCCCTAGTGGCTTCTTTGGGAGCATTGTGCTTCCACACCGCTCTAACAGAGACGGACTTCCCCTCAAAGGGAAGGAACTTCGGTAACACATCCTCGTCCTTCACCAACTCCACTTGTGGTTACTTCTTACCTTTACTTTGTGCAAGTTTTATTTGGGTTGTATCCTTTGCTTGCTTGTGTTTTGTTGTTTCTAGCATCATATAGGTTGCTCGCCTAGTTGCATATCTAGACAACCTATTTGTTGCCAAACCTAATTTATTAAGAAAAGCTAAAAATTGGTAGTTGCATTTTCACCCCCCTCTAGTTAACCATATTGATCCTTTCAGTGGTAGGGTAAAAGGAGGCCCGAGGGTCCCACAAGCCTGGGAGGCGCACCTTAGGGGGGTGTCGGTGTCGGGTAGGGAGTCCTTAACTGTGCGTCTAAGGATCGAGGGTAACAGTAGGCAAGGGACACGATGTCTACCTAGGTTCAGGCCCTCTTTATGGAGGTAATACCCTACTTCCTGCTTGATTGACTTAGATGAGTATTGGGGTTACAAGAGTTGATCTACCTCAAGATCGTAATGGCTAAACCCTAGATGTCTAGCATGTATGATTATGATTGCCTCTACGGACTAAACCCTCCAATTTATATAGACACCGGAGGGGGCTAAGGTTGTACAGAGTCAGTTTACAGAGAAAGGAATCTTCATATCCGAACACCAAGCTTGCCTTCCATGCCAAGGAGAGTCCCATCCGGCCATGAGGGAGGGCCCTCTGTCTTTATATTTTCACGGCCCACCAGCCCGGCCTATCTTGAATAATCTAGACACCCGAGGACCCCATAATCCAGGACTCCCTCAGTAGCCCCTGAACCAGTCTTCCGATGACGATGAGTTTGGCACGCAAGTTGTTTTCGGCATTGCAAGGAGGGTTCATCCTCTGAATACTCCAAAGTAGTCTTCTGAACAAGAGATCTATATCCGGCTTTACATAATAGGTTAACCCTCCAACCATAAAGGCATAATACTTAAAATAAGATATATCCGTCCACAGCTTTTTCCGGTGAAACGTCACGCTTAGCTCTGCCATCATTTCGAACAATTTTTGGGCCTCCCACCTCACGTTTCAATACGCTACTCCCATTGACACATCTTGTCAAAGCAGAGATCGTGTCCCCTTATTGCGGGATTCTCATCAATACGAGCTTTGGTAATCTAACCATGATGTTCGCACGACCCCTTGGGAATAGGCAAGTTTTAAGGCTCGAGGGAGGGGACGCTTGATATTCGTAGTCCATATAAGTGGATAGAATGCAACTCTTCCGTCCCACACCTCATTCTCTCTCTGCCTCCCTATCCTCGAGCTCTAGCGCCCAAGTTCCAAGCTTTTCTCCCCTCTGCAACTCTTCCGACCATGGCCGGCTCTCAAGGCAAGTGGATGGCCTCCTCCGTCACGGAGGAGAACATCAAGGAGATGCAGGAGGCGCGGTATCTAACTGCGGAAATCAAGCACAGGCTTCCCAATTCGGCGCAGGTCATCCCCACCCCGGGGCCTGGCGAGAGGGTGGTGTTTATCCCCCACTTCCTCCGTGGACTCGGATTTGCCCTCCACCCCTTTGTGAGGGGTCTCGTTCCTCCACATTTCGGCGTTCATCGTCGTGTGTGAGGCCTTCCTCCGTGTCCCTCCACACTTCGGCTTATCGCTCAAGATTTTCAACGTGAAGCCGAAGGTGGTTGATGGGCAACACGCGGACTGTGGTGGCGCCATGGCGAGCAAGCTCCCCAAAGTCAACTGGACAAAAGGATTCTTTGTGGACACCGTCAAGATATGGCAACATGAATGGTTCTATATCACAGAACCCCGCGGCTCTAAGCGGGCAGCCGCTCCAGCCTTCAGATCCGGACCCTCGCTGAGGCTCACATCCTGGACCGACAAGGGTCCGGACTGGGGGTCCATCCCTGAGGTGTTGCTGCTATAGAAACGCGTCCAAAGCATGATAGCGAAGGACATTACCCTCGCTGATATGATCCAAGTGATGCTGATCCGCTGAGCACTTCCCTGCCAGCGGTGGACCGTCAAGATGTGGGAGTTCAATCCGGAAGGACCGCGGACCCTACAACGGTTCTACGGCACAATGCATAAGGGGATTTGGAAGCTGCTTTTTAAGAAGCAGAAATCGTGGCCAAAGTCATGGACGACACTGGCCTTGACTGCAACCATCCAGCCTCTGAGGTAAATTCTAAAACCTCCGAATACCAATTGGTTTATCAATCCAAAGGAGAAGTATTGAGTAGTCCATCCCCAAACAGGTCCGGATCAAGAAGGCAGAGCAGATCCGGAGTCTAGCTCCGCTCCCCGAGGACCCAGCCAATCCTCGACTAATGAGGATGTTGGTCCCAGTGCCATACCAGGCGCCAGTAAAGAAGGACAAGAAGAAGAAGAAGAAGAACAAGAAGAAAGAGGAGGGCACTTCGGACACAGTGTCCGGAGAAGCTGATGCCCAGTCCTCTCACGAGGGAGACGATGACGAGGAGGAGGAGGAATAAGAAGATTCTCCCGGTAAGGGCAAGAAGAGGGCGGGCTCCGAAGACCTGGAGGCCGAAGCATCCAAGAGAGACAAAATTACCCTCCCCGATGACTCGGAGTCAGACGCCGAGGCCATCCCGAAGTACCGTCGCCGAGCCAAGCCCCAAGCCGACTCATAAGTAGTCCGGAATTTTTCACATACATACAATCTCTATGAACCGTGATGATAACTCTAATTTCTATCTTTTAGTCCGGCCCGCAATCTCCCCCAGCTATCCTCATCCTCGGGGGATCTGCCACCGGAGATGATGGAGAGCGAGTCGCCTCCACTAGCTTCCCCGCCGCCTAGGGCGGGTGACACCAAAGTGTCCTCCCATAGGCCCTCCCAGAGCCTTGAAGAGATGCGGGCGGGGGGGACTTAATGGTGCCGGAGGGCAACGCCTCGGCTGCCGAAGGACTGGGGGTATGGTCCCCATGGAGACCGGTGACGGGGGCCCCATCAATCCGACCCCCATCCGCATACTACTCCGGAGACTCACAGGGCTCCAGAGTCTAGTGAGCGACCCCCTACAGGAGAAGGCGGAGCGGCGACCTCTGCTAATCCGGAGGCGCTGAATACCACGGCGGACGCACTGCAAAGTGCATCCGTCCTGGATGAGGACCATATCCTAATGGGTATGGTGGCTGAGAAGATTCAATCCGCCAAGAGTGGGTAGAACGAAGCCTTCTCCAACCAGCTAGCAGGCTTCGAGGTACACAATGTAATGTTTTGATCATAATGAGAAATATGCCTATGCATAGATAGTAGCCCCTGAGACTCTGTTCGTTTCTTTGAAAGAAAAGCGATCAGAGGATCAATAATCAGTTGTCAGGTGGTAACATGCTACTTTATTTGGATTAAAACAGGCCTCCCTGTTGGCAGCGACTGCCTAGACAGCGAAAGTTTCCGAACTCAAACGGAAACTGGAGCGAGCCGATGAGGATCTAGTCCTTGTTAACACGCGGCTCGACCAGGCGCAAGGTATAAGATACATCATACTTTATGCATGTTTATGTCCGTGTTTTGTGGAATTTCAAGAGTTGCAATGTGTGTTTTTGTACAGATGGTGCCGCCGCGGTTGAGACCCTCAGGGGTGAGCTTGCCCAAGCTAAGGAGCAATCGAGAGTAAGCAAGGCGGCCACTGATAAAGCGGTTGCGAACTTAACGGCCGAACAGGCCGCTCGGCGCCGTTTTGAGGAACAGGTGACCGAGGTGGAGCAGAAGCTCAAGGACACCACCCGCAAGTGCGATTCCTTAGAATAGGAAAATAAGGCGAAGGGGAACGAACTCGCCAAGGCCCTTCAAGACGCCAGGGAGGCGCGATCTGAATCCCGTGCAGCGCACGAGGAAATTCGTCAAGCCGGACAGATAGCGGCTGGTAAGCCCTTTCAATTACAGGCTAAATTTGGGGATCAGAGTATTCCTTTCTTAATCGACTGTGGAGTTCTCCAGACACATATGCGGATCTGCCGAAGAGTGCTGCGGACGCCGCCCAGTTCTTCCGAGGCCATGAGGGTACGCAACGGAGAAGCTCTTCTGGTCGCAGTTTGTGCGGCAGGAACGTCCCGCACTGCTAAATGACCAGATGGCACAATGGGCAGAGCTGCTTAAGATGTCCAGCGCGGCCATGAAGGACGTCATAGTCTGGTTGTGGCCGACCGAAGCCATTACAGACAGTTCTTCCGAGGCCATGAGGGTACGCAACGGAGAAGCTCTTCTGGTCGCAATTTGTGCGACAGGAACGCCCCGCACTTCTAAATGACCAGATGGCACAATGGGCAGAGCTGCATAAGATGTCCAGCGCGGCCATGAAGGACGTCATAGTCTGGTTGTGGCTGACCGAAGCCATTCCAGACAGGTACTTCGGCCTTGTGCGGCATCTCGTCGATGCGTTGCCCTGAATCGGCACCGTCAAGAGGTGGTCCTACATAGAGGGAGCGTGAATGGCCTTCGCCCGTGTCAAGATGCACTAGGCGAAGATGAAGGCTGAAAAGGTGGCAGTTGAGGGTCCGCCTGAAAGAAAGGACCATCGCACACCAGAGTGCTATTTTGAGGATGTACTAAAAGGTGCCCGCCTTGTAGAAGGCCAATGCTCGAAGGATGTAGTGGTCGAGTGAGCGAGTCCGAACTATTCGGGAGTTTGTATTATGAACTAATGTTTTTGTAATGTATTCATGCCTTTATGATGAATTCTATCCTCCTGTGCGGCCGTTTTTATATCTAAGAGTTCCCAGTCGTCGACTTCAACCCCCATGTAGATACTACTGGGGTGTTCGGAATTGCACATGACTACACTTAATCCAACGTCTTGGTCCATGAAGGAGGTGTCAATTTGGTGAACCAGGGAATCAGACTATGCGGCTTTATTGCTCTCACTTAGACATAGGAGTTTGACGATGGGTCTACAAAGTAGCCCCTGGTATGTACACGGCTATCCCAATGCGGATGTGTTGCATATGTGACCGGAAAATAGTCATTCGTGTAATACGGAAAAATTGCTAAAGATTTTAATAAGCTGCCGAGTGGCTGACCAGCTCTCGCTGCATCATAACCGTCAATTTTCGGCTTTCTCTACTGAGGTGCTTAACCGGACGAACCAGAAACACAATCGTAGTAGTTCTCCCTTTACTACCCTACCCAATCAGACAGAATGTAAGGTAGCAAACATACGAGCCAGGCAACCCAACTATTGACCAAAGACATGATTCGGAGCCGATGCATATAGTGCCGAGCTCGAGACGCTGAATTGTGCTATAAAGATGTTCGGACTTTTGTTTGGCAATACATGTGTTGCCATATAGAGCCCCTGGCAATTTGTGCCGAGGTGTGTGCGGGAGGCAACTAAAGAGATGGAATAAAGTCTATAAGTAAAGACAATACTGAATAAGAATTTGGTTCACTGGAATCTAATTGATGCGTCAAAACATAATCTTACAGAGGGTACCATAATTACCAAGGCCATTTTATATGCCGGGGGTCTAATGCTAAGGGGAAAAGCTCTACACAGGTTCTTGAGTGAAGTTGTGGTCTACCAAATCCTTTGCACCTTCCTGCCGCATGTCTGCGCTGCTTTCGCCTGAGTAAGAAAGATTCCTTGAGAGGAGTGGTCTTTGACTATTCCTATGGAACTGGGCTCGGAGATAGTCCTTGTGAGTCCGTAGGATGAGTAGGTTTTGATTTACCTATGGTAAAAGAGGAAAAATAATTAAAGAAAGGGGGAGGCAGTGTAGGGTCGGACCGCACTGTAGGTCTGTCCGTATTGTGCCTCCGCTGATGCCCAAGGTATTTTGAGTGCATAATTATGCACACGCGGTACGGATTTCGCGGATATATATGGCGATCGACGGAGGCGAAACTGTTAATCCAGCTTTGGAATTGCCGAGTTGTTAGCATGTGGAATTGGCCGGCCTTGTGTAATAGGGCCCGGCGGCTTAATAGCGGATGAGGTGTGCGGCTTGAGGGGGCATCTTTGTACTTCGGCCGCGACGGCCGCGGTATGCTCCTCAGTACGGAGGGAGCGTTCCATGTTTCCATTGATTGTAATGACGTCGCGTGGACCAGGCATCTTGAGGTTTAGGTAAGCATAGTGCGGGACTGCGTTGAAGCTAGCAAACGCGATTCATCCGAGCAGTGCGTGGTAGCCACTGCGGAAAGGGACGATGTCAAAGATCAAGTCTTCACTTTGGAAGTTGTCCGGTGAACCGAAAACAACCTCGAATGTGATTTAGTCCATGCAGCGGGCCTCTACGCCAGGTATTACTCCTTTAAAGGTAGTTTTAGTGTGCTTGATTCTTGATGGTTCAATGCCCATTTTGCGAATAGTGTCTTGGTAAAGTAGGTTGAGACTGTTGCCGCCGTCCATGAGGACTTGCGTGAGGTGGAATCCATCGATGATTGGATCGAGGACCAGAGCTGCCAAACCTCCATGACGGATGCTGGTTGGGTGGTACTTTCGATCAAAAGTGATCGGGCAAGCCGACCATGGATTAAATTTTGGGACGACCGGCTCTATGGCATAGACGTCCCGTAATGCGCGCTTGCGCTCCCTCTTAGGGATATGTGTGATATATATATATATATATATATATATATATATATATATATATATATATATATATATATATATATATATCATATTCACTGTTTTTACCTTGGGGGAAATTGCTTCTGTCCCCCTGTGTTCGGTTGACGAGGCTCTTGGTCATCGTCATCGTTGGGCGACCCTTTCCCCTTGTGTTCGGCGTTGAGTTTGCCAGCCTATTTAAAGACCCAAAAGTTTATGCTGGTATGATTGGCGGGTTTATCGGGGGTGCCATGAATCTAGCAAGGCCGATCAAGTATTCTGTCTAAACTTGATGGGCCATCTCTGTTTGCCTTGAATGGCTTCTTCCGTTGACCGGGTTTGGAGCCACTGAATCTGACGTTGACCGCCGTGTCTTGGGTTACTTCATTATTGTTTTGACACTTGTGCTTCTCGCGTCGTGGCTTTCCATTGCCGTCCCTGGATTCGGAGGTGCCAGGGTCGCTAGTGATGTTGCTTCTACGAGCAAGCCAGCTATCCTCTCCAGCGCAAAAGCGGGTCATAAGTGCGGTAAGGGCTGCCATGGACTTCGGCTTTTCTTGGCCGAGGTGTCAGGGGCTCATCTTGGACGCTATGTTTGAAGGCCGCGAGGGCTTTGGCGTCCGAACAATCCACAATCTGGTTATTTTTATTAAGAACCTGGTCCAGAGCTGACGGGCTGATTATCCGGGTTGCTGGATTATATGACTAAGATCATCGGCGTCTGGGGGCCAAACATAGGTACCTTGGAAGTTGTCTCTGAATGCGTCCTCCAAATTTTCCCAGCTACCAATAGAGTTTTCTGGTAGGCTGTTCAGCTAGTGTCGTGTTGGCCCGTTGAGTTTTGGGGGGAGTTACTTGATGCCATGTAGATCATCACCGCGCACCATGTGAATGTGGAGAAGAAAATCTTCAATCCATACTGCGGGATCAGTTGTGCCATCGTATGATTCGATGTTCATGTGTTTAAAACCTTCTAGGAACTGGTGCTCCATTACCTCATCGGTGAATCATAGGGTGTGTGCGGCGCCTCTGTATCGGACAGCATCACGGCGCAGTTCGGATGAAGTCCGTATGCGATTCTCGGCTCTGGTGAGGTTGTGTTTGTCACGCCAGGCCTGATGGTCGTCTTCTCACACCTGGGCACGCCCCCTTGATCCGTAAATTGACCTGGTCTGACCGGCTCTATTGCCCAGGTCCTGCCGTAGGTCATAAGTGTATCCCCGAGTTGTTGTTTCTCTGCTTTTACGGCGAGGTGGTGCAGGTTGGTGTTCGGCTTGAGTTGCCATTCTGTCCAGGCCACGTGGTGGTCGGTTAGGTCCGTCAGCCACATTACGCATGGGTGGTATGGGCTCCAACGCCTCATCGTCGAATTGGAGTAGCAGCTTATGCTTCGGGTAACTCTTTGTTGGGCGTTCGAGGCTGTATTCCTCGGCAGCCAGGACATTAGTCCATCTGTCGTTGAGCAGATCTTGGTCAGCTTGAAGCTGCTGCTACTTCCTCTTTAGGCTTCTTGCAGTGGCTATTAGCTGGCGTTTAAAGCGCTCTTGTTCGAGGGGTTCCTCTGGCACGATAAAATCATCATCGCCGAGGCTCACGTCGTCCTTGGAGAGTGGTAGATAGTTACTATCCTCCGAGTCTTCGTTCCCAGCTTGCTCGTCAGGGTCAATTTGCCCGTCTTCCCGATCATACTGTTTGGATGTTGGTTCGATGGGGCCTTCTTGGTCTTCGGCGTTCTCTGGAGTATCATTGTGTCCGGTGCCAGTATTGTTGTCTTTTCCACGACGCAATTTAGAGCGGCGCCGCTGACGTCGACGCTTTGGTGGTATCTCAGGAGGTTCGTCCTCGACTGGGTCCTTCTTATCATTGTCGTCGCCTTCTTTAGGTGTGTCCACCATGTATACGTCGTATGAGGAAGTGGTCGTCCAGCGTCCGGTGAACGGTGGGTTTTGGGCCTGCTCCTCTCTAGCATCGTCATCCATACGGTCGATGTCTTCGGAGGCGTAATCGAGCATGTGGGTTAGATCCTCGACTGTGGCTATGAAGTGGGTGGTGGTTGGGAAATAAAATTCCCTATTTTCAGCCCCTAATCCGGGTTGTGTGCAATTCGAAAGCGGTTCCTCTATGATGGTGAGGGTTTGCATTAAGTCCAAAGCCTCATTTAAGAGCGAGGTTTGGACAGGGATAGAAGTTCCCAGGCCGAGCTCACCTGACGCGGGTTTCGAGGGTTCGGAGCTAGTGTCCAAAGCAGAATCCGGCCTTGTGATGAGTGCCGGTGACACTAATCTCTCCGGTTCTCCAGTGTTGAGCTCTATAGCCGCAGAGAGTCTGGTGGGCTCTAGAGTCCCTGTCACATCCCAGTTAGACCATGCATTAGGGTGTGCATCATGTTTAAATTTCATTTGAATTTGAAATGGGGAAGGCAGGAAACCCCCAGAACACCCCCCCCCCCCTTAATTCAACTAGGGTTTACAAAAAATTATTTCAATGAACCTGAAATGCCCTTCAAAATGCTCATCATCTTTGCTTTGGTTCAGAGCCTATGTCAAAGGTGGTGCATCATTTTCTAGGTCATCAAAGGTCCTTGGATTAATTCACAAGTTTTTGAACTTGAGCATTCAAATTATATAAAATATTTTAAATGTTCAAAATTGCCAAACCAAAATGTTTCATGTTGGAAATATTCCAACAAGGGACCAGGAGCATTTTGGTGATTTTTAAAACTGTTTTGGTATTTTAGAAAACCCCACAAAGTTGCAGGAAATTAGAAAAGATAAAAACCAGAAAGACTTACAGGCGCCTCCCTACCCGGCCCACTGCCCAGCCCAGCCCAACAGCAGCAATGCCAATGAGCTGCTTGGCTCGCCAGAGCAGCAGCCAGTGCTTTCGGCGGCGGCACCGCATGGGTGCCACGCACCTGGTCGCCGCCTCGCCGCTCCTCTCGCCACCGCCGGCGAGGATCGCCTCCTCTCTCCCCGAACCCCTGGACACCCCCTCTCCGCCCGGTCCCTCTCCATCGTGCTCCCCGCCTTGGCGGCCTTGCCACTGCCGCACCATCGTCATAACCGTGCTCCCCGCCGTCCGTGCTCCTCCTCACCATGTCCAGGAGCTCCGCCGCACTCCACTACCCCTAACCAGCCGAGCCCGCTCGCTCTAGTGCCCCGAGTCCACCCCACCGACCTCGACTGAGCTCGCCGTCGCCGGAGATCCCTTTCGTCGCCACCGTCGCTCCGGTTCGTCCCCGACCTCGACGAGAGCTTCTACGCGTCGCCCGTGAGCCCACCTAACTCCCCTTCCTTCTCTCTCGCGCCCTCGAGAAGCGTAGCAACCGAACCACGTTCACCCGCACCCGCCGCCGTGGAGCTCGTCGCCGACGTGCTCCCGGTCACCCTCCGGCCACCCCATGGTGTCCATCACACTCACCGCACCCCAAGGGGTCTACCCATGTACTCCCCGCACCTCACCGACCCTCTAACCCCAAGCTCATCGTTGGCGAACCCCGCGGCAGCCTAGCTCGTCGCCGGCGCCAACTCCGCCACCCGACCCCAACCGCTCCACCAATAGCGCTGCTTGCACCCAGCTATCCGTAGCCACTCTCCGCGACTCATTTGGTGGCGGAATCGCATAAAACACTCCCTCCGCCAAGCGTCGGGCTCGCCGGCGACTGAGTCGCCGGTGCAGCCGACGTGGACTTTGACCACGTGGGCCCTCGTTGACCCCGACGAGTCACTGACAGATGGGGCCCAGCCCTGCTAACTAAATAGGTTAGTTTCAATTAAACATTAGTTAGGTTAATTACTCTGACACACGGGACCCACTGTCAGGTTTGACGTGAACGTCTCTGTTGACCCTGACGTCATGCTGACGCATGGCTGACGCATTAATCTAATTTCTGGATTTATTCTAATACATTAAATTCCAGAATATAATTGTAATTTCAAATGCTTATAACTTTTAATCTGTAACTCCAAATGCAAAGATTTATATATGGAAATGATCAGAAAAATCCATTCTATCCATTGGTACAGGTTTCATGCATGTTAAATCAAGTTAACCTTGCTGTTTAACCAGAATAAGATAATGCACCTTTAGGGTTATTTCAAATGAGCTATCATTTGAATCCTTGGTTCAAATGAGTTCATCCTCTGTTAATTCAGCTTGCATTAGGCCAACACACATCCATATTACCATGTCATAGCATGCATCATATTGTTGCATATTGTCATGTGTGTTTACTTTCGGTATGCTTTTAAGTGATAGGTTACTGCCCCGAGGATAACCCGACTATCCATCCGAAGGCGTACTCTACCCGTTCCATCGGGCAAGCAACTCATTGATCATTTCGATACAAACCCATGTTCTCGCTTCGCTCTCGTTTCGCATTAAGACAACGCGATTCAAACTGTTGTGTGCTGCGGTAGTTGAACCCACTTCCTTTGCATGACTGTCATTGCCACAAGAACTAGATGAAACCCACTAGTATGTGTAGGAGTTGATTGAGCCATGTTTGTGATTCCTACCATGCTATGCTTGCTATGCTTAGAGTTGTGTCAGTCGGCTCATCGGGATGATGAACTGGAGTGAAAGGTTGTGTTGGTTCGAGAGAAAGTGTTGAACACGTTTTGGTAAAGGTATCGATGAGAGGCCATGTAGGAGTACATGGTGGGTTGTTTCATTGAAGCCGATCCTAAGAACTGAGATCTGTGTTTGTGATCCATGAAATAGTTGCTACCACGCATTGGGCCCGAAACCAATGGACCCTCTCGGCTTCTTAACCACCCTTGTTCTTAGTCCGGGAGTTGCAAGTAGTTTCTGGTGTTTGTAGCATCTTTGGGGCCGCATAGCGCTGACCTTAGGGGTGGGTTGTGTTGCGGTAGGCACGGGCCCGTGTACCGAGTGCCGTTTGGTATCTCGGGAACCCTGCACATCGTTCGGGGCTGTATGGGAAACCTCGGCGGACTCCTGCGGATGGAACCGAATAGGCGATAAACCTGGACTAGGGACTTGAGTGTTTAGGTAGGCTGTGGCCGACACCCACGTTGGGCTTCCGCTTGAAGGTTGCAGTACATGTCGTAAACGGCGGTAAGTGGTGAGCGTGTGTGAAGAAGTACACCCTGCAGGTTTTGATATGATCTATTGAATAGCCGTGTCCATGGAGAAGGACTTCTGGGTTACCTATATCAGTTCATAGACAAGTAAATGGATACTACTAAAAGCCTCAAGATAAGTGTGAGTATCGTGGATGGCCCTCTCGTGGGATGACGAGGGAGGATCCACGGTGGAGTATTGTGATGGTGTTTAGTGGACTCGTGTGCGACAAATGCTTTACAAAGTGGTGTCACGTAGGATAGCTTAGCCAAGAGTCAAAGCTGGCTTGCTGCAAATAACTCCACCACCTTCTTGAGAATGTGCATGTATGATAGGGTTCTGTGGTAAGACTTGTTGAGTACCTCCGTACTCATGTTTGCTTAATTAATGTTTTTCAGAGGACAACACTACCCCATCTGATGGATTCTATGTAGATATCGACTTGACAGTGAACTAGCCACCTGGTGGCGATCTAAAACTTGTGAAGGGCCATTGTAGATAGAAAGGCTCCAACAAGCTTTCTTTCTTTCTAGAGTCTGTACTCAGACTAGTTTGCTTCGCATGTGCTTGTATGATTGTATGACTTGAGTGTTGGGTCATGTGACCCCTACCTGTATGAATATGTTATGTATGGCTCCTCGGAGCCTCTTAAATAAAGTACTTTGAGTTGTAGAGTTTTGTTGTGGTGCCTTGTTGTATTTACTCATATCGGGCATATTGCGTGTATGATTGAAATGCTTGGTATGAGTGGGATCCGACAAACTAGTTGTTTATCCTTGGCAGCCTCTCATATGGGGAAATGTAGTCTCGTGCTTCCGGCGATAGTAGTCCGCTACTGCCCGGTTCACGGAGTCCTGCTAGCCCAGACTACTGCTTGGACACTTGACTGGCGGCATGTGTTTCACTTCGTCCCTATGTCATCCCTTCGAAATGTCACGCGGTGGTATTCGAGTCCTGCCTAGCCTGCTACAGCTCGGGATACCGGAGTCCTGTTAGCCAGTGCTACAGCCGAATATATCGTTGATGACCGACATGCTCGATGTGATTCATGTATGCCTGTCCCCATGGGTTAGCGCCGCTTTGGGTTCACGACTAGCCATGTCGGCCGGGTTCTTTGTCATGTGGATGCTAGCGACACTATCATATCGTGAGCCAAAAGACCAAATGGTCCCGGCCATGGCAAGGCGACACCCGTGGGAATACCGTGCGTGAGGCCGCAAAGTGATATGAGGTGTTACCGGCTAGGTCGATGTGACTTGGGATCGGGGTCCTGACAGCGTAGGCATCAGAGCAGGGCTGCCTGTAGGTTCGCTAAGCCAAACTGGTCAAGTTGAGTCTAGAAATGCTTTAGTTATATGTAGGGAATTGATTGTGGGAGGAACGTAAGGCTCTTTTTACTCCTTTACCTTATGCCCTCGATCTGAGTCATCCTCTTCTCATTCGGCGTGGGTATAGGACTAGGCTCTCTTCTCTCTATCGGTTCACGTGTTACTATTCCGTAGTAACTTATAGGATTGTTGGTTACATCCTCGATTCGGTGCTACTAAATTTGTAGTATGCTATCGCTTGAACCGAACCTTGATATGATGTTGTTGAGTGGTTTTGCAATCTGTTTTGAATGTCTCAAATCTGATTTTGGGCATTTACAGATGTTATGCTGCCCGATTTTCCTAGAAATTCTAATGTCTTTGCATTGTGGCTGTGCTTTCGGATGGCCACCCGTCCCCAAAACCAAGTGGTTCGTCGACCCGTTGCATTGGTGTGTGTGGTCACACGGCAATGTTGGTTAGGTGATGATTGAGACTGGTTATCGATGGTATCCTGAATATACCGTCGAGGAGCAGTTTAGGATTTCAACCAAAGCCAATATCTATGCACGGTCGGATTTATCCATCTTATTCGAACTCTATGAACCACTTCACTTCTCTTATGGGCTCGGGATCACTATTGGAATGTCTGCAAGATGCAGCCTATTCTATGATGACTATTATTCGAGCGAACTGCCTTGTTGAGCAACACCGATTTCCGCTACATGCGGCATCCCTCCACAGGCGCATGGCTACCTTCGAGGTTTGTACAGCGATGCATCCCATGAGGACTCACTCCTTCGCACTACTCTTGAGATCTTTGGAGGACAAGGACCGTGAGAACCGGGCCTTGCGCATGGAGCTTTTAATGCCCGTTCGACCTTTGGGCTACTCGACTAGGTTTGCACCGCCGTGCAAGCGGATATATGGACATGAGGGACTTGTACCCTGTGCGGGCGAGTCTGCCAGACTTTATGGAGTGGCGTGAAGTGGGAGGCATCACTCCTCCTCGTGGGCCTCGTCTGCCACCGTTTGTTGGACCACGGCCACATCCGAGTCCTTATGGTCCACAGGCCCCACAGGATTGTCTGTTTCCGGATGATCATGTTCCACTTCCAGGCTTGGGTGGTGACTTCTATGAGGACTACTATGGAGCTGCCTGAGTTAGTAGTAGTATTCCTAGTATGGTAGTAGTTGTATTTCCACCGTCCTGCGTGACTTGTGGAATATGACTTAGTGTGTATCGTTCCGGAAGTGTAGAAAAATAATGTATAGGAGTTGGAATGCTTCCGATGAGATGTAACGCCTTTCCTTATAGTTGTACTCCGTCAGGCTTGTACTAAACTATGAATGGTGTGTATGACCGTTGGTATATATATATGTGGCAGTTTTATATTACCATGTCATACGGATGGACATCTTTGCATTCCATGATATCCATTACCTTCCGCACTTCCTTGCTAAATTCTGCCATCCTGGTTTAAACCTTTGTTTTGTTCCCTAGGATGGTCAACACCATAACACTCCTGCTGCTCGGGCAGGGAGAATCTAGTGCAGCCAAATGTGAATCTGCCGCAACCACCATCTTTGGCGAGGTTATGCTAGAAGCGAGCGCAATAAGCGTGAAACCAATCGCTCTTGGGGCGGATTGAACAAAACACCGCACGCCAGCCGAGAAATGATGTGGTTTCACTCAATGACTTCGTCAAGCTGTATCCCCAAAGTTCAAATATTCCGTCGAGCCTCTCGACGCGGATGATTAACCGCAGCATCCACCACAAGCTGCGTTCGCCAACGTGGCTGAGGCGACAAGGTTACCTTTGCCGCTTATCATCTTGAAGGCCCTGCTAGTCTCTGGTGGGAGAATTATGAGGCTATGCGTCCGGTTGGACAAGTTACAACTTGGGCTGAATTCAGTGCCGCCTTCCGTGAGCATATTATTCCAGAAGGTCTTATGGACCGAAAAAGGGAGGAATTCTGCAGTTTCACCCAAGGTAGGCTGACAGTGGATGCCTACAGCCGTGAATTTGGGAGGTTAGCACGTTATGCTCCCGAAGAAGATTCTACCGATGCCAAGAAGCGTGCAAGGTTCCGCAAGGACTTAGCCTCGAGCTACGCCGAGACCTTCGCTGCATGAGTGTACCTCTTTTCCGAAGCTAGTCAATAAGGCTATCAGCGCCGAAACTGGGCAGTCTGATTTTGAGGCTTCACGCAAGCACATCCGTGACTCTGGATCTTCATCCGGCTCTGGATCCTAGAAGCGCCGGGTTTGGGTTCCAAACACTGCTCTACCACCCAGGTTCACCCCGAGGCCATCCTTCGAGGCGCCTCACCCCAACCAGCAGTATGTTCCGCCCAAGACTTATGGAGGCCCCACTGCTAATGCTGCTCCACGCCCAAATGTGATAACTTGCTTCAAGTGTGGAGAGACGGGCCACTACATCCGTGAGTGTCCCCAAAACAACCCCAGTCAAGTTGGAAAGTCTGTTGGCCGTGGCAAGCCAGCAGGAAAGGTGCCCTATGCTAAACCAGTTGCCACCGCTCGTGGCCATGTCAACTATGTTTCTGCTGGAGAAACCTATGAGGATCCCAACGTCGTCCTCGGTATGCTCCTTGTTAATTGCCATCCGGCAACTGTTCTTTTTGATACTGGAGCATCTCATTCATTTATTTCTGAGAGCTATGCTCGACTGCACAACACCACATTCTGTGACATGCATACCTCCATGGAAATTCAAACTCCTGGTTCTAGATGGCAAACCTCTAGAATAAGTCATGGGAATGAAATTCTTGTCGATAGATTAGTCTTTCTTGCATCTCTAATAGCTCTCAAGTCCTCGGACATAAACATCATCTTGGGTATGGACTGGATGTCAGCCCATTATGCTAAGATTGATTGCTCTACTAGAACTGTTCAACTCACCCATCCTTCGGGCAAGCCAGTGAATGTTTTAACCCGAGCGTCTAAGCGCCATCTTTACTCCTTAAATGCCAACCCCCTTCCAGACCTCGAAGATATTCCAGTAGTCCGTGATTTCCCGGATGTCTTTCCAGAGGAACTGCCAGGTGTTCCACCTGACAGGGATGTCGAGTTCGTGATAGATCTTGTTCCCGGAACCGTCCCAATCTCTAGGAGACCTTATAAGATGGCACCCCTAGAACTAGCTGAACTTAAGAAACAACTCGATGAGTCCTTGCAAAAAGGTTTCATCCATCCTAGTTCATCTCCATGGGCTTGCCCCGTCCTTTTCATCAAGAAGAAGGATGGTACGGATCGGATGGTTGTGGATTACCGACCTGTCAATTTGGTCACTATCAAGAACAAGTATCCGCTCCCCAGGATCAACGATCTGTATGATCAGCTCGCTGGATCCTCAGTCTTTTCCAAGATGGATTTGAGGTTGGGCTACCATCAAATCAAAATCAAGAACGGGGACATTCCTAAAACGGCCTTTGTTACTCGTTATGGCCAATACGAGTACACCGTCATGTCCTTCGGATTAACCAATGCTCCAGCCACCTTCTCTCGGTTAATGAACTCAATCTTCATGGAGTATTTGGATAAATTCGTCGTGGTATACCTCGATGATATACTCATCTACTCCAAGAATGAAGAAGAGCATGCCGAACATCTACGGCTAGTATTGATGAAACCTCGAGAGCACCGCCTTTATGCCAAATTCTCTAAGTGTGAATTCTGGTTACCAGAAGTGACCTACCTAGGCCATGTAATCTCTGGTAAGGGCATTGCTGTCAATCCCGAGCGAGTTCAAGCCGTCCTTGACTGGACTCCACCTGAATCGGTCAAGCAAGTGCGGAGTTTCCTTGGCTTAGCGAGCTATTGCCACCGCTTCGTCGAGAATTTCTCTAAAGTTGCTAAACCTCTAACCGAACTCCTCAAGAAAGATAAATAGTTCGAATGGACGCCACAAGTCGAGTTCAGCTTTCAGAACTGAAAAGACGCTGACATCTGCTCCGTATTTGTTCCACCAGATTTTTCTAAAGACTTTATTATCTATTACGGCGCCTCGCGACAAGGACTAGGTTGCATACTCATGCAAGATCGTCATGTGATTGCCTACGCTTCTCGGCGATTCGTCCACATGAGGATAATTATCCCACACACGATCTAGAGCTTGCAGCGATGGTTCATGCACTCAAAACCTGGCGACATTACCTTCTTGGTAATCGCTGTGAAATCTACACCGATCACCAAAGTCTGAAATATATCTTCACCCAACCAGATTTGAATCTCGTGCAAAGACGTTGGGTCGAGTTGATTACAGATTACGACTTAGGAATATCTTACACCCCTGGCAAAGCCAATGTCATGGCCGACGCTCTAAGTCGAAAATCCTATTGTAACAACCTGATGTTACAACAAAGTCAACCAATTCTCCACGAGGAATTTCGTAAGCTTAATCTTCACATTGTTCCTCGAGGATTCCTTTCTACCCTGGTGGCGAAACCTACCCTTACGGATCAGATCATCAAGCACAGAAGGTAGATCCGGGAATCTCCCGTATCAGGAGAAACATCAAGAAAGGAGTCGCAGATTGTTTCTCCATTGATGAACAAGGTGTCGTGTTCTTTGGAGACCGTCTAGTGGTCCCCAAGGTGCGCAACCTGAGGCGATTGATCCTTAAGGAAGCTCATGACTCTCCTCTCACCATTCATCCCGGTAGTACTAAAATGTATCAAGACCTACGCCAGAGGTTTTGGTGGACTAGGATGAAGAGGAAATCGCTCAATACATTGCTAATTGCGGCGTCGTCGTCGAGTTAAAGCAGAGCATCAACGGCCTGCTGGTACCCTTCAACCTTTGGAAATTCCTGAATGGAAATGGGATAAAATCGGTATGGATTTCATTACCGGGTTTCCAGGACCAAGAGAGGAATAATGCTATCTTCGTTGTCGTTGATCGTCTTTCCAAAGTAGCCCACTTCCTACCCGTTCGTGAGAGTATAACCGCTAGCCAGCTAGCTGATTTGTACATCTCTCGAATAGTGTCCCTTCATGGTGTTCCATTAGAGATTAACTCAGACCGTGGAAGTCTCTTCACCTCTCGATTTTGGGAAAGTTTCCAAAACGCTATGGGAACTCGTCTCTCCTTTAGCACCGCTTTCCATCCTCAATCCAGTGGTCAAGTAGAACGAGTCAATCAAATCCTAGAGGATATGCTTCGAGCTTCTGTCATCTCTTTCGGCATGAATTGGGAGAAATGCCTTCCATTCGCCGAGTTCGCTTATAACAATAGTTACCAAGCCAGCCTGGGCAAAGCCCCTTTCGAAGTTCTTTATGGACGAAAATGTCGAACGCCTCTTAACTGGTCAGAAACCGGGGAGAGACAACTCTTTGGCCCGGATATGATCCAGGAAGCAGAAGAGCAGGTTCGCGTTATTCGTGAGAAATTGAAAACAGCCCAATCTCGCCAGAAGAGCCAATATGACCGCAAGCATAAGCCTATGGCTTATGAAATTGGCGAGAAGGCTTACCTCCGGGTTACTCCTTTGAAGGGAACCCATCGATTCGGTATCAAAGGCAAGTTGGCTCCTCATTACATTGGACCCTTTCACATTCTTGCCAAACAAGGAGAAGTTGCCTACCAATTGGAACTACATCTGCATCTTTCCAGAGTCCATGATGTCTTCCACGTTTCCCAACTCAGGCGTTGCTTCTCGGATCCTATCCGTGGAGTGGACCACAAACGCTTGATCTCCAAGATAACCTCACCTATCGAGAATATCCCATTCAGATTCTCGATCAAGCCGAGCGTACCACTCGGCGTCGAATATCAAGTTTCTAAAGGTTCAATGGTCAAACCATTCCAAGCAAGAAGCAACTTGGGAAAGGGAGGATCGCCTTCGACTTGAGTATCCCACCTTTTTCATAACAGATCCTAAATCTCGGACGAGATTCTTTTGAGTGGGGTGAGTTGTCACATCCCGCTTAGACCATGCATTAGGGTGTGCATCATGTTTAAATTTCATTTGAATTTGAAATGGGAAGGCAGAAACCCCTGAACACCCCCTTAATTCAACTAGGGTTTACTAAAAAATTATTTCAATGAACCTGAAATGCCCTTCAAAATGCTCATCATCTTTGCTTTGGTTCAGAGCCTATGTCAAAGGTGGTGCATCATTTTCTAGGTCATCCAAAGGTCCTTGGATTAATTCACAAGTTTTTGAACTTGAGCATTCAAATTATATAAAATATTTTAAATGTTCAAAAATTGCCAAACCAAAATGTTTCATGTTGGAAATATTCCAACAAGGGACCAGGAGCATTTTGGTGATTTTTAAAACTGTTTTGGTATTTTAGAAAACCCCACAAAGTTGCAGGAAATTAGAAAAAGATAAAAACAGAAAGACTTACAGCGCCTCCTACACTGCCCACCTGCCGCCCAGCCCAAGAGTCAAGGCCAATGCAGCTGCTTGGCTCGGCAGCAGGCAGCCAGTGCTCGGCCAGGCACCGCATGGGTGCCATGCACTGTCGCCGCCTCGCCGCTCCTCTCGCCACTGCCACCGAGGATCGCCTCCTCTCTCCCCGAACCCCTGGACACCCCTCTCCGCCCGGTCCCTCTCCATCGTGCTCCCCGCTTTGGCCGACGCCGCCGCCGCCCATCGTCTCAACCGTGCTCCCGCCGTCCGTGCTCCTCCTCACCATGTCCAGAGCTCCGCCAGACTCCACTACCCCTAACCAGCCGAGCCCGCTCGCTCTAGTGCCCCGAGTCCACCCCACCGACCTCGACCGAGCTCGCCCGTCAGCCGGAGATCCTTTCGCCGCCACTGTCGCTCCGGTTCGTCCCGACCTCGACGAGCTTCTACGTCGCCCGTGAGCCCACCTAACTCCCCTTCCCTCTCTCTCGCGCCCTCGAGCAGCGTAGCAACCGAACCACGTTCACCCGCACCCGCCGCCGTGGAGCTCGTCGCCGACGTGCTCCCGGTCACCCTCCGGCCACCCCATGGTGTCCATCACACTCACCGCACCCCAAGGGGTCTACCCATGTACTCCCCGCACCTCACCGACCCCTCTAACCCCAAGCTCATCGTTGGCCGAACCCCGGCGGCCGCCTAGCTCGTCGCCGGTGCCAACTCCGGCCACCCCGACCCCAACCGGCTCCACCAATAGCCGCGGCTTGCACCCAGCTATCCGTAGCCACTCTCCGCGACTCATTTGGTCGCCGGAATCCCCAAAAGCACTCCCTCCGCCGCGTCGGGCTCGCCGGCGGCTAGTCGCCGGTGCAGCCGATGTGGACTATGACCACGTGGGCCCTCGTTGACCCCGACGAGTCACTGACAGATGGGGCCCAGCCCTGCTAACTAAATAGGTTAGTTTTAATTAAACATTAGTTAGGTTAATTACCCTGACACGCGGGACCCACTGTCAGGTTTGACCTGAACGTCTCTGTTGACTTCGACGTCATCTCGACGATGGTCGACGATTAATCTAATTTCTGGATTTATTCTAATACAAGTAAATTCCGAATATAATTCAAATTTCAAATGCTTATAACTTTTAATCAGAACTCCAAATGCAAAGATTTATATATGGAAATGATCAGAAAAATCCATTCTATCCATTGGTACAGGTTTCATGCATGTTAAATCAAGTTAACCTTGCTGTTTAACCAGAATAAGATAATGCACCTTTAGGGTTATTTCAATGAGCTATCATTTGAATCCTTGATTCAAATGAGTTCATCCTCTATTAATTCAGCTTGCATTAGGCCAACACACATCCATATTGCCATGTCATAGCATGCATCATATTGTTGCATATTGTCATGTGTGTTTACTTTCGGTATGCTTTTCGTGATATAGTTACGCCCCGAGGATAACCTCGACTATCCATCCAAAGGCGTTACTCTACCCCTGCTCCATCGTGCAAGCAACTCATTGATCATTTCGATACAAACCCATGTTCTCGCTTCGCTCTCGTTTCGCATTAAGACAACGCGATTCAAACTATTGTGTGCTGCGGTAGTTGAACCCACTTCCTTTGCATGACTGTCATTGCCACAAGAATTAGATGAAACCCACTAGTATGTGTAGGAGTTGATTGAGCCATGTTTGTGATTCCTACCATGCTATGCTTGCTATGCTTAGAGTTGTGTCGTCCGGCTCATCGGGATGATGAACTGGAGTGAAAGGTTGTGTTGGTTCGAGAGTGAAAGTGTTGAACACGTTTTGGTAAAGGTATCGATGAGAGGCCATGTAGGAGTACATGGTGGGTTGTTTCATTGAAGCCGATCCTAAGAACTGAGATCTGTGTTTGTGATCCATGAAATAGTTGCTACCACGCATTGGGCCCAAACCAATGGACCCTCTCGCTTCTTAACCACCCTTGTTCTTAGTCCGGAGTTGCAAGATGTTTCGTGTTTGTAGCATGTCAGGGGCACGCAACGCTGACCTTAGGGGTGGGTTGTGTTGCGGTAGGCACGCGGCCCGTGTACCGAAAGTGCCCGCTTGGTATCTCGGGAACCCTGCACACATCGCTCGGGCTGTATGGGAAACCTCGGCGGACTCCTGCGGATGGAACCCGAATAGGCGATAAACCTGGACTAGGGACTTGAGTGTTTAGGTAGGCTGTGGCCGACACCCACGTTGGGCTTCCGCTTGAAGGTTGCCGAGTACATGTCGTGTAAACGGCGGTAAGTGGTGAGAGCGTGTGTGAAGAAGTACACCCCTGCAGGGTTTTGATATGATCTATTCGAATAGCCGTGTCCACGGAGAAGGACTTCTGGGTTACCTATATCAGTTCATAGACAAGTAAATGGATGCTACTAAAAGCCTCAAGATAAGTGTGAGTATCGTGGATGGCCCTCTCGTGGGATGACGAGGGAGGATCCACGGTGGAGTATTGTGATGGTGTTTAGTGGACTCGTGTGCGACAAATGCTTTACAAAGTGGTGTCACGTAGGATAGCTTAGCCAAGAGTCAAAGCTGGCTTGTCAAATAACTCCACCACCTTCTTGAGAATGTGCATGTATGATAGGATTCGTGGTAAGACTTGCCGAGTACCTCCGCACTCATGTTTGCTTAATTAATGTTTTTCAGAGGACAACACTACCCCATCCGATGGATTCTATGTAGATATCGACTTGACGAGTGAACTAGCCACCTGTGTGCGATCTAAGGCTTGTGAAGGGCCATTGTAGATAGGAAGGCTCCAACAAGCTTTCTTTCTTTCTAGAGTCTGTACTCTGACTAGTTTGCTTCGCATGTGCTTGTATGATTGTATGACTTGAGTGTTGGGTCATGTGACCCCTACCTGTATGAATATGTTATGTATGGCTCCTCGAGCCTCTTAAATAAAGTACTTTGAGTTGTAGAGTTTTGTTGTGGTGCCTTGTTGTATTTACTCATATCGGGCATATTATGTGTATGATTGAAATGCTTGGTATGAGTGGGATCCGACAAACTAGTTGTTTATCCTTGGCAGCCTCTCATATGGGGAAATGTAGTCTCGTGCTTCGAGCGATAGTAGTCCGCTACAGCCCGGTTCACGGAGTCCTGCTAGCCCAAAGACTACTGCTTGGACACTTGATGGCCGGCATGTGTTTCACTTCGTCCCTATGTCTGTCTTCGGGAAATGTCACGCGGTGGTATTCGGAGTCCTGCCTAGCCTGCTACAGCCCGGGATACCGGAGTCCTGTTAGCCCAGTGCTACAGCCCGAATATATACGTTGATGACCGACATGCTCGATGTGATTCATGTATGCCTGTCCCCATGGGTTAGCGCCGCTTTGGGTTCACGACTAGCCATGTAGGCCCGGGTTCTTTGTCATGTGGATGCTAGCGACACTATCATATACGTGAGCCAAAAGACGCAAACGGTCCCGGGCCATGGTAAGGCGACACCCGTGGGAATACCGTGCGTGAGGCCGCAAAGTGATATGAGGTGTTACCGGCTAGGTAGATGTGACTTGGGATCGGGGTCCTGACAGTCCCGTCTTCGGACCTGGTGACGTGCTTCGGATCTAAGGCCGGAGCGGTGGTTGGGGCCGCGAATCCTTGGAAGATCAAGTCTCCTCGGATATCAGCGACATAGTTCAGATTTCCAAAATTGATCTGGTGACCCAGGGTGTAGCTGTCGCTCTGCTCCAGGTGGTCAACCTAGTTGGCACGCAGTGAGAAGTCGCCAAATACAAAGATCTAGCCTGGGAGAAAAATCTCCTTCACGACAGCATTGTTGTAGATGATCGATGGAGCCATCGAGCCTTTCGACGATGGCATAGTCGAACTCTCAACGAAAGCACCAATGTCGGTGTCAAAACTAGCAGATATCGGGTATGGGGTCCCGAACTGTGCGTCTAAGGATCGAGGGTAACAGGAGGCACGGGACACGTTGTTTACCCAGGTTCGGGTCCTCTTTATGGAGGTAATACACTACTTCCTGCTTGATTGACTTTGATGAGTATTGGGGTTACAAGAGTTGATCTACCTCGAGATCGTAAAGGCTAAACCCTAGATGTCTAGCCTGTATGATTATGATTGCCTCTACGGACTAAACCCTCCAGTTTATATAGACATCGGAGGGGGCTAAGGTTGTACAGAGTCGGTTTACAGAGAAAGGAATCTTCATATCCGAATGCCAAGCTTGCCTTCCACGCGAAGGAGAGTCCCATCCGGACACGAGGGAGGGCCCTCTGTCTTTATATTTTACGTCCCATCTGCCCGACCTATCTTGAATAATCCGGACACCCAACGACCCCGTAATCCAGGACTCCCTCAGGGGGCGTCCTTAAGCTTGTGGCTCTCTGGTGGCCCCCCTTTAGTAGATCTTTTCACCATTTTCTATATTCCAGAAAAATTCTCCGTAAAATTTCAGCTCCATCCGAGAACGTTTATTTCTGCACAAACATAACACCATGGTAATTCTGCTGAAAACGGCGTCAGTCCAGGTTAGTTCCATTCAAATCATGCAAATTAGTGTCCAAAACAAGAGCAAAATTGTTTGGAAAAGTAGGTACGTTTGAGACGTATCAAGAGGTCATTTTTCACTGGGTCCATCAAGCACCAACTACCCACTTATGATACTCTTTGTCACATCCTTAAGTACACTCTTAATCCTAAGGTGAGTGACTCTTACAATCTACAAATCACTATGCTTGATGTGTTTGTTCTGGACAGAGACAAGAAGAAATTTGATGTTCTGTACTTCATGTTTCATGTGATGAGGAATTATGTCAGCAAGCAAAAGTCACTAATCTATCATCCGTTCATTCAGGAGATGGTTGAGGCGGTATATCTTGTCAGGTAAGCTTAGTATCGCACCTCCATCCCTAAGCGCAACACAAACTGGACATTGGCTGCTCCTACTCCATATGTGCCTCCCAAGAAGGGGCACAACCCGTGGATAGAGTATCGTGCTACTTACATTTTTGGATGTCCTTCCACTGCTCGTACTCCACATGCCAGAGCTCCACATATAACATGTTAGGTCTGTTTCACTAGGGAGGAGAAGTCGTTGTTAAATACGATTGGCAATCTTTTCAAGATGTGTTAGTCTATTCACAGGTGTCAGATTAAGGACATAACAGAGGGAACACGTACAGGGGCAACAAGAAGGCAGATCAGGTAGCTGCTCCGATGCATACTGAGCCAGGATCTAAGGATGTCGACAGTGAGGCCAGTGCTTGCTCCAATCCTATAGAGGATTGGCATTTTGATGATGATGATGCTCCGAGCACCCCGACTGTCTAGTTTTGCTAGCATAGCCTTTTCTCTTTTTGACATCTTGATGATAAAAAGGGGAAAGAGTTCTATTAGGAGCGTGTGTACTTGACATCCCAAGCCTCGTTCTTATTTGGTCATGTTTCTTTGGCTAGTGAAAAAAATTATATTCTATTGTGTATGGTGTAAGCTACTTCATATTTATGTTAGAGAGACTTAGCTTGCTTATTAAGTTATGACTATAGTATGCTTAAATTTGTATGTTGTCATATGTCATATTCATTTATCCTTGTCTCACAATACTTTGCTCTCTCACCACACCACTTGCATGTGATATCTTGTTGAGCACATGTCAAGATTTTGTGCAATGAGTTATTTAGTTGATGTTGCTCACTCATCTCATTGCATGTTTTAATGATCAAGGGGGATCCACTTATGCGTGTGCATGTTGCATATTGAAGCAAATCTTTGATATATATGCACCCACCTAGGTGGATTTTTTTAGCTCGGTAGCTTTTCATGGCTAAAATCCTTGATTATATCTTTTGCCATGCTCTAACCATATGATCATCAATACACCAAAAGGGGGGAGATTTAAAAGTGCAATTATCATTTTATTCTATTTTGGTGTGATGACAATGTGGTTAGTGGAACTAATGATGGTTGATAAGATTCATCTGAGGTAATTAGTTCAGTGGATATTTTCTGTGCAGATGGTTGACCCCCCTCCCCCCCCCCCCCACACACACTTCAAAAAGATCAAGGGCATGGTTTTCTAACGGTTCAAAGGTTTTATTTCAGTTTGATTTGAGTCGTAGGATCACAACACTATGAAGTTGGGTCGCGGTGTGGAAATACCCAAAGCTTATACACTAGCCATCCTACACCTAGAAGCAAAGAAGTACCTTGGATCCTTCCAGTCCGCGCTCCCTTGGTGTGCCTAAGGGGTGTGTGCCAAAAAGTTACTAATGGCTTCCTTTGCCATAGCGGTGCTGGATAAGAGGATCATCAGGCCACCGATATTGGCTTCCTTTGTCGTGTTCTTTGGATCCATGGCCCTACGGCACGCCCCGCCCAACTACACACACAAGAGAAACATATAAATACTGAAGGAAATATGCCCTATAAGCAATAACAAAGTTGTTGTTTTATATTTACTTATTCATGATAAAGGTTTATTATTCATGCTAGAATTGTATTGCTCGGATACTTAAATACATGTGTTAATACATAAACAAATAACATGTCCCTAGTAAGCCTCTACTAGACTAGCTCGTTGATCAAAGATGGTTAAGGCTTCCTAACCATGGACATTTGTTGCCATTTGATAACGGGATCACATCGTTAGGAGAATGATGTGATGGACAAGACCCATCCGTTAGCTTAGCATATTGATCGTTCAGTTTATTGCTATTGCTTTCTTCGTGTCAAATAAATATTCCTTCGACTATGAGATTATGCAACTCTCGGATACCAGAGGAATACCTTGTGTGCTATCAAATGTCACAACGTAACTAGGTGATCATAAATATGCTCTACATGTATCTCTGAAGGTGTTTGTTGAGTTGCCATAGATCAAGATTAGGATTTGTCACTCCGAGTATCGGAGAGGTATCTCTGGGCCCTCTCGGTAATGCACATCGTAAGAAGCCTTGCAAGAAAAGTGACTAATGAGTTAATTACAAGATGATGTATTACGGAACGAGTAAAGAGACTTGCCGGTAATGAGATTGAACTAGGTATGAAGATACCGACGATCGAACCTCGGGCAAGTAACATACTGATGGATAAAGGGAACTGTGTATGTTATCATATCAGTTCGACCGATAAAGATCTTTGTAGAATATGTAGGAGCCAATATGGGAATCCAGGTTCCGCTATTGGTTATTGACTGGAGAGGTGTCTCGGTCATGTGTACATAGTTCTCGAACCCATAGGGTTCGCACGCTTAAGGTTCGTTGACGATGTAGTGTTATATGAGTTATATGATTTGGTGACCGAATGTTGTTCGGAGTCCAAGATGAGATCATGCACATGACGAGGAGTCTCGAAATGGTCGATAGGTAAAGATTGATATATAGGATGATGGTATTCAGACACTGGAAGGGTTTCGGGATGCACCGGGTAGCCATCGGGTCACCGGAAGGGGTTCCGGACACCCCCGGTAGGTGTTATGGGCTTAATGGGCCAAGGGAGGGACAGACCAGCCCACAGGGGGCTGGTGCACACCTCTCCCTGGTCGGCTAGTCGGGGAGGGCTAGCCCCTCGTGCCTTTCCCTCTCATGGGAGAAAGGAAAGGGGGGCTCCCCTGCCTTTCCCCCGCACCTATACAAGGCAGGGGAGCGCGGCTTGGAGAGACCCCAAGTAAGATTACTCCTACTTGGGTGCCCCCTTTGGCTTCTCCTCCCTCCCTTCCACCTATATATATGTGGGAGGGGGCGCCTAGCACATAACAGACAATTGCCTAGCTGTGTGCGCCCCCCCCCCCCTCCACCGTTTACACCCCAGGTCATATTTTCGTAGTGCTTAGGCGAAGCCCTGCGGAGATCACTTCACCATCACCATCACTACGCCGTCGTGTTGTTGGAACTCATCCACTACCTCGTCGTCTTCCTGGATCAAGAAGGCGGAGGACGTCATCGAGCTGAACGTGTGCTGAACGCGGAGGTGTCGTACGCTCGGTGCTCGATCGGTTGGAACGCGAAGAAGTTCGACTACATCAACCGCGTTGCCAAACGCTTCCGCTTACGGTCTGCGAGGGTACGTAGACACACTATCCTCCTCTCGTTGCTATGCATCTCCTTGATAGATCTTGTTTTCCATGCAACATTTCCCAACAGTGGCATCCGAGCGAGGCCTATGCGTCGATGATATACACGAGTAGAACACAAAGAGTTGTGGGCGGTAATAGTCATACTGCTTACCACCAACATCCTATTTTGATTCGGCGGTATTGTGGGATGAAGCGGCCAGGACCAGCCTTACATGTCCACGCATATGAGACTGGTTCCACCGACTGACATGCAACTAGTTTTGCATAAAAGGTGGCTAGCGGGTGTCTGTTTCTCCTACTTTAGTTGAATCGAATTTGACTACAGTCGGTCCTTGAAGAAGGTTAAAACAGCAAACTTGATGAATCGTCATTATGGTTTTTGTGTAATTAAGAAAGGTTCTTGCTAGAAGCCCGCAGCAGCCACGTAAAACTTGCAACAACAAAGTAGAAGACGTCTAACTTGTTTTTGCAGAGCATGTTGTGATGTGATATGGTCAAGATATGATGTGATATATGTTGATGTATGAGATGATCATGTTTTGTAATATCGACAACCGGCAGGAGCCTTAGGGTTGTCTCTTTATTGTATGAAGTGCAAGCGTCATGTAATTGCTTTACTTTATCACTATGCGTTAGCGATAGTTGTAGAAGCAATAGTTGGCGTGACGACCTCGACACAACGACACTACGATGGAGATCAAGGTGTCAAGCTCGTGACGATGGAGATCATAACGATGCTTTGGAGATGGAGATAAAAAGCACAAGTTGATGATGGCCATATCATGTGACATATTTTGATTGCGTGTGATGTTTATCCTTTATGCATCTTATTTTGCTTAGAACGATGCTAGCATTATAAGATGATCCCTTCACTAAATTTCAAGATAAAAGTGTTCTTCCCGAGTATGCATCGTTGCCAAAGTTTGTCGTTTTGAAGCACCACATGATGATCGGGTGTGATAGACTCTACATTCACATACAATGGGTGTAAGACAGTTTTGCACATGTAGAATACTTGGTTAAACTTGACGAGCCTAGCATGTACAGATATGGTCTTGGAACACTAGAGACCGTAAGGTCGAACGTGAGTCATATAGTAGATATGATCAACATAGAGATGTTCACCATTGATGACTACCCCATCTCACGTGATGATCGGACATGGGTTAGTTGATTTGGATCATGTATAATTTGAATAACTTGAGGGATGTTCATTAGTAATTTGATCAACTAAATTTAATTTATCGAACTTAGTCTTAATAGTTTTTGCATATCTATGTTGTATATAAATAGCTCGCGATATAGCTCCCCTATTTTTTGATATCTTCCTAGAGAAAGCTAATTTGAAAGATGATAGTAGCAATGATGCGGACTAGGTCCGTGATCTGAGGATTATCCTCATTGCTGCACAGAAGAATTGTGTCCTTGATGCACCGCTAGGTGACAGACCTATTGCAGGAGCAAATGCAGATGTTATGAACATTTGTCAAGCTCGATATGAGGACTAGTTGATAGTTTAGTGCGCCATGCTTTACGTCTTAGAAACGGGACTTCAAAAACGTTTTGAACACCAAGGAGCATATGAGATGTTCCAAGAACTAAAAATTGGTATTTCAGACTCATGCCCGTGTCGAGAGGTATGAGACCTCTGACAAGTACTTTGCCTACAAGATGGAGGAGAATAGCTCAGCCAGTGAGCATGTACTCAGAATGTCTGAGTACTACAATCTCTTGAATCAAGTGGGAGTTAATCTTCCAGAGAAGATAGTGATTGACAGAGTTCTCTAGTCACTATCACCAAGCTACTATAACTTCGTGATGAACTATAATATGCAAGGGATGAAAAAAACTATTCTCGAGCTCTTCGCGATGCTGAAATCGGCGAAGGTAGAAATCAAGAAAGAACATCAAGTGTTGATGGTTAATAAGACCACTAGTTTCGAGAAAAAAGGGGCAAGGGAAAGAAAGGGAACTTCAAGAAGAATGGCACGCAAGTTGCCACTCCCAGGAAGAAGCCCAAAGCTGGACCCAAGCCTGAAACTGAGTGATTCTACTGCAAAGGGAAAGATCACTAGAAGCAGAACTGCCCCAAATACTTGGCGGATAAGAAGGATGGCAGAGTGAACAAAGGTATATTTAATATACATGTTGTTGATGTATATTTTACTAGTGTTCATAGCAACCCCTGTGAAAGAACATGTGGTGCCCCCATGTGTGGTTTTAGTAATTGATGACATTCTCTATGGACTACTGGTTGCATTGAGTTATATTTGAAGGATTTGTCCATAGGTTTTCTTGAGGTCCATTTGTTGGTTTCAAGGAGAGTATGTGATGATCAAGGTGCTATTCAAGGAATTATCTAATGACTGGTCATGTGAGGTTCATCAAGACTAAGTCAAAGAGTGAATCAAGTTGATCAACTCAGAAAGCATGCAAGATGTACTGAGAGGGATCAAGTGATCCCATGGTATGGTAAGCATTGTCTGTTATGCTTTGTGAACTAACACATGGTCTACGTGAGATTTCTATGTGGGGTTAGGTATGTTTCCATGGGCTTGCGTCAAGAGGAAGATATCATACAACCCATGGAGAGGATGACATCAAGTGGTGATCGTCGTCAAGATTGCGGTGTGCAAGTTCGAGTGGAGCATCATCAAGAGATCACGTCCTTGATGTTTGCCATCCATTGTGGTGACAATGGACTTGTGAAGATGCGCCAAGGAGTTGCTCACCCATCGTGTAGTATGGGGGAGCAATCTACTAGTCTTCATCAAGCTAGTGCAATCAAGAAAGGTGGTCCAACTTGAGGGAGTCAAGACCGTCATCATCTAGCTCAAGTGGACTATGTGCACGGAAAAGGTTTTTTCTTGATAGTTTTTCTATTTTACCAGTCTCATGTTGTTAGTTGGGAGACCGTATTATAGGATCGATAGCCGTACTATCAAGGGGGGCTATCGAGTGAGTAGCTTGATCATATCATTTGGTGAGAGCTCAAACCATTGCATTCTTGGCACCATCATATTTCTTTTTTATTGTTTGGACTTTCTCTTTGTGAGGTTTTAGAGCTTGTGGTTATCTTCGTGACAAGCTCTAGTTCATCGAAAACCGATTTCCTATGCATCTTTTGCGTTTTCGGTGTTGGAGTTTTCACCGGTCTTATTTGAGAAAGGGTTCTCACCATTTTATTTTTGGTATTTTCTCAATTTCTATTTCTTGCTATTTTTATCAAGATTGTGTTAGCCCTTGTCTCTAGCTTTCCAACAAACTTGGTTTCATCAAATTCGGAGTTCGTTTGCAAAAGTTGCGGTCGTTTCAATTTTACCGGTTCCCGCATCTCTCTGCCTAGTGCAGGTGCCCGGGGTCACCCGAGCCCCTCCACAGTGACCTCTCTGGCCGGTCCGGGTGCCCGGGGTCATCCGGCACACTCTCTCTCCTCCTCTGATCACCCCGGGTGCCTGGGGTCTTGGACCCGGGTGCCCGGGCTCCTCTGCCTCCTCCTCTCGGCCCCCTCCGGGTGACTGCGGTTGGGACCCCTGGGTGCTCGGCCCCCTGGCCGCTGTGCTTCCCTTGTTCGTCCGGGTGCCCGGGGTTTTCCCCCCGGGTGCCCAGAGTTTAGTGGCTTTTTCTCTGGGTTTTGCCGGTGCCCGGACCCCTTTTGTCCGGGTGCCCGGGGTGCAACGGTCATATTTTTCTTGGGGGTATTTATACCCCCTTCTTCCACCTGAAACCTAAGAAAAATCTGAGCAAGCTTCCCCCCACCACCATTGTTGACCTCTTGGAGCTTGCTATCTCTCAATTCCTCTGTTGATTCTTGCTAGTTTTGGGGGGAAAGAGAGAGGAGATCTAGATCCACATTTCCACCAATCACTTTCTCCTCAATGTGAGCGGAACCCCTTGGATCTAGACTTGGAGTTCTTGGTGTTCTCCTTCTTGTTCTTCCTCTCATTTTCCTCCCTAGCATTAGTTGCTTCGGTGGGATTTGAGGGAGAAGGGACTTGGGCACTCCATGTGCCCTTGCCATTGCATTTGGTGCATCGGTTTGAGTTCTCCATGGTGATATGTGGAAGTTGCAAGTAGAGAAGCTTATTACTCTTGGGTGCTTGGTACCCTTGAGCTTGTTCATCTTGGGTGTTGTCAGATTTTGGGTTCCAGCAAAACCCTTGAGGTTCGAACACTGGGGTGCGCACGAAGATCTCTCTATCGGATTTCGGGTTCTGGCAAAACCCTTGAGGTTCGAACACTGGGGTGCGCACGAAGATTTCCCCCTACCTAATCACGCCCTTGACCTCGCCGCAATCCCAAAGCCTAGCTCGATGAACTCGGAACACAAGACACACGAAATTTATATTGGTTCGGGCCACCGTTGTTGTGTAATACCCTACTCTAGTGTGGTGCGGTGGATTTCCTCTCGGGCTGAGGATGAACAGTACAAGGGGAAGAACCGCCTCCTAAGGTGTGGTGTTCTTGTGCTTGATGAGTCTGAGGATGATCTGAATCAGTTCGTTCGAGATCAGTTGCCTCCTACTGTGGTGGCTAGTCCTATTTATAGAGGCCCTGGTCCTCTTCCCAAATATTGAGCGGGAAGGGAGCCAACAACGTCCAATTCAAAGGGGGACAGCTAGTACAAGCTATCCTGACTAAAGGTGGTCTTCGTCTGCCAAAGGCTCTGGTGATGACCCTGTCTTGGGCTCCACGGTGACCTTTGTCCTGCTGGTCTTGGTCTTGTTGCACCGATATGGAAACATTTGCCTGATGCCTCGGTACTCATCGCCTGCACTTTCCTCCTTAGCACCAAATAGGAAACAAGGACACTATGCGCACTGGCGCCCGCCTGGTCTTGGTCGTCATGGCTGACGTCGTAGGAACCTCGCGAGGTTCGCCTTGCCTTGATCTCTCCGCCCCTTGTGAGCCAGCCTGGTGAGGCCGCTCCCGAGGAGGTCTTGTGTCGTCCCCCTCGCGAGGCTTGGCCCCTCACGAGGGTCTTGAGTGTTTGTTGGTGAAGACGGGCCGTACTGGGCCGCGAGTGGAGCCAAGCCGCGGGCCGCAGGCAGGCAAGTCTAGGGACCCCCGGTCCCAGAACGCCGACAGTAGCCCTCGTACCCAAGGCGCGCTCGGATTTGGCTTCGAGGCGAAGCCAAAGGGCAAGTGCGGAGCGCTGCGGGCCCCAACAGCCTGCGGCCTTGGTCGGCGCGTGGCGATTGATTGGATGTGGGCGTCTCCGCTTCCCCACGCTGCCTCGACAACTGCCCGACTTGACGAGTCCCTGCTGCATGGAAGGAAAAACCATCATTACCTATGATCGTGGGGGGTGCTGGTTGGCCTTCTCTTGCTCTAAATGAGGAGGGGGGCAAAGCCTTCGTCGCCCATCTCTTCCCATTCTGCTCGCTTCTCCTCTCTTGCTCCATTGCCAGTAGCGACTCCCATGGCGCCTGCGAAGAGGTTTTCGGCCATGGAGAAGGGGAAGGCTCGCCAGGAGGGGCCCGGCTCTCCGCCGGCCAAGCGTGGCCGCGGTCGCCCTCGCAAGAACTCCACGACCCCCGCCGCGGCCCCCCGCGGCCGCGGCGGTGCGCCTTAGCGTGGTGGGAGCCGCCTATGTTGAAGCAGCCCCGTCGATGAAGGGAGACGCACCATGGTCGCACGGCCTCCCCGGCCGTGCTTCCACTCGGCGGAGGTGCTGCCGGAGTTCATGGTGTGGTCGGAGAACCCTGCCAGCTCCTGGCTTGAGCTCTCGCATTTCTTCGCCGGCGAACTGCCGGCCACGGGTCCAGGCGGGCTCTGGCTGCAGGCGGATGGCTGTTGCAGGAAAGGTTCGTGGGTCGCGATCGAGACCTCCATCGCTGGCAATGTGGCTCTGGCTCGCGGCTGGCAGACGTTTGCCCGCGCGCGTGGCCTGGACAGGCGGTGCACCCTCCACTACAAGTACGACGGCAACGCGGCCCTCTATGTGAGGGTGTTCAGAGAAGACGGCCGCCGCACCGGGTGCTGCCCCGAGGACAACGACGGTGACGAAGTGCTTGGCCTTGGCGAAGGTCGGGATGAGGGTGAGGACGATCTCGCGCCTAGCTACGGCGGTTCTCCCTCCGGCGACAGCTCCAACAGCGGTGGCTACGACCAGCCGCCACACCGCCGCGCTCGCTTCGAAGGTGGCAGCGGGTCGTCTCGCCATCGCGCCCCAGTGAAGCGCGAGGAAGGGTCCGATTGAGCTCGGGAGAGCTCCATGGGCCCGTCCTCGCAAGCTGCTGCGGGGGCACGCGTCGCTTTTGTTTCGTTCTTCTTTTCCTTCCTGCATTGAGAGAGACAAGTATGGGGCCCCCTGGGGGCGTGCAACAAACTATGATTTCCAAGTTGTTATGTTGTGTTTATCATTCCCGTGTCGCCTCGCAATATCAATGTTTTATATAGGCACGTAGGAAAATTTTAGCTTGGCGTGCTTGAAGTAGTTTCAGCCTCGTGAGGCACGCGTTTCTCAATACCTGGCAAGGAGGAACTGCAAAATTTTGTTAGGAGATCCAAGCCCTGATCGCAGGCGCCTCTGGCCACGACCGAGCGCCTCGTATCGCGGTACTCGAGGGGCATAGATTGAGAGGGGTGCGCCAGCTTGCGGCTCGAACGAGGGTGCCTCACGAAAAAATAGACAAGACGCTCACAAGGGCACGAGGGCACCTGTCCAGCCCCCTCGCGAGGGATGTGAGAGAGGGTACAGGTCAGACAAAGAACCGAAGGCAGAAAAAGAAGCAGAAGTCGATGAAACAAGCTTAGCGGGCAACACCATAAAGCAAAATTCTATCAAAGAGGGGCAAGCCAACTACGGAAAGCAAATGAAAAGCCGCGTCCGGCACCTAGTCTAGTCTTCTTGTCTTCTCAACAGTGCGGAGCTAAGTGCTGGCACTAAGACATGGGAGGGAGCCCCAGAGGCCCGAGGGCGGCACTCCTGAGACTCCGGGGCGTGTACAGCCCCACTCATTATTACGTGAGAGTGTCACGAGCGGAGACCTTCACAGGGACGGGGCCTTCTTCACAGGCGTTGGGCATTTCTTCATGGGTAGAACTTCCGAAGGTGCTGGATGTTCCAGGCGTTCTGGATGGGTATCGCGTCCTGCGTCTCCAGGTGTGCGGTGCCAGGCCTGGAGACGTGGGCGACCCTAAACGAGCCCTCCCACATGGGTGAGAGCTTATGCAACCCTTCCCTGGAGAGCACTCGCCGTAGGACGAGGTCATCCACCTCAAGCGTCCTAGAGTGGACGCTGCGACAGTGGTACCGTCGCAGCGCCTGCTGATATCTTGCCGCCCGTAGTGTGGCTTCACGGCGGCGTTCCTCCCCCAGCACGAGGCCCATCCACCGGATGGCGTCCTGCTGCGTCTCATCAAACGCCAGGACCAGCGTGGAGCGATGCTTGACCTCTTGAGGGAGAACCGCCTCTGCTCCGTAGACGAGGAAGAATGGGGTCTCGCCCGTCGGCTTGGTGGCGGTGGTGCGGATGGACCACAACACGGACTGGAGCTCGTGGTACCAGCCCCTGCCGCAGGCCTCGAGCTTCTTCTTGAAGGTCCTGGTTTTGAGGCCTCTCAGGATCTCTGCGTTGGCGCGTTTGGCCTGGCCATTGCTCCGGGGGTGCGCCACCGAAGCGTAGCAGATCTGCGTTCCAAGGTTAGCACAATACGTCTTGAAGAGATTGCTAGTGAACTGCGAGCCATTGTCGGTGATGATGCGGTTGGGGACCCCAAACCGGCTCACGAGACCTTTGATGAACTTGACCGCGGAGCCGACCGGGATGGTGCGGAAGGCTTCTACCTCCGCCCACTTGTTGAACTTGTCGATGGCAACGTAGAGGTAGCGGTAGCCCCCAGGCGCTTGAGGGAACGGGCCCAAGATATCCAGCCCCCAGACTGCGAATGGCCATGGGAGTGGGATGGTCTGGAGGCCCTGAGCCGGCTGATGGATCTGCTTGGCCTGGAATTGGCAGGCCTCGCAGGATTTCACTAGCTCAGTCGCGTCGTTGAGTGCCGTAGGCCAGTAGAATCCGCTGCGAAACACCTTGCCGACGAGGGTCCGTGACGACGAGCGGTGCCCGCAGTCCCCGCCGTGTATGTCGGCCAGCAGCTCTTTCCCCTGCTCCCTGGAGATGCAACACAGGCAAACGTCATTCGGCCGCTTCCTGTACAACTCACCGTCCTGGATGTAGTATGCAATGGCTTGTCGGGCCACACGCTCTGCATCCTCCTCTCTCTTCGTCGGTGTCCCTTGTGTCAGGTATTCCTTGAATTCCTTGGTCCAGCACCCCTCCTGAGGCTCAAGCGCGAAGATCAAGCGTGCTCCTGAGGTCGGGCCACAGGCCGGGGCTCCCAAGGTAGGTGGTTGAGGGAGTTCCTCCCGAGGCAGCGCTGTTCTTGAAAGCAGTGGTGTTGCCGATGGCTTGAAGAGCCGCTCCTTGAAGACGTCAGGCTCTTGGGGTAGCCACTTGGATGCTCTCCTGGCGATGTCGTCGGCTTCCTTATTGGTGCCACGGGGCACATTCTGCAATTCCAGGCCCAAGAACTGCTTCTCCATCTTGCGCACCTCCGCGAGGTACGCCTTCATGTGCTCGTCCTTTGGCTCGTACACCTTGTTGGATAAGTTGACGAGGAGCTCCGAGTCGCCCTTGATGGTGAGGCGCTTCACCCCCAGGGCCACCGCAGCCTTGAGACCAGCTATGAGGCCTTTGTACTCTGCTATGTTGTTGGAGACCTTCTCGCCCTGCTGGAAGCAGAGTTGCACGGCGTAGTAAAGCCTGTCCTGAGTTGGTGAGATGAGCACTGCTCCAGCCCCCGCGCCCTGGCGCGCAAAGGCACCATCGAAATACATAACCTAGCCGCCTGGGGCTTCACTCCCCGGTGAGAGAGACATATCCTCGCCTTCCTCAAGCCCCAGGGCGTCCGTCCATTCTGCCACGAAATCAGCGAGCGGGGCTCCCATGATGACACTGGTCGTGCTGAACTCCAACTGGAATGCCTGTAGCTTGATGTTCCAATCAGCGACTCTCCCGACAGATTTGGGGCTGTCGAACATCTCGACGGACAGGACGTTGAGCCCTGGGCCACCGTCTATGAGGGTATTGGTGACTTGTACGTTGCTGATGACGGGTGAGCAAAGCATTGGGAGGGCGCCAGCGGTGGCCGCGCACTTGAGCTGATCTGCAAAACTGAAGGTGATGGCGCACTTGGACCACCTAAGCAGGCGTGTGGCCTCGAGCCTGGGGAGGACTATGTTCACCTCGCGAGCAAACTGCTTGAAGATTCACTGAGAGGTTGGGGCTTGAGCTCCGCCCAGGATGCAGGCAATAGCCCGCGGCTCCTGGAAGCCCCCAACCCCCTCGTCCTGATGGTGGTCATCGTTCCTTCTTGGTGGTGGCGGCAGCGAAGGAAGACCAGCGTTTCCCTGGGGGGTGGTCCTCGTGAGGCTGATCACTCTAGGCGCCCTCGCGAGGCTAATCTGTCCAGTGATCCTTACGAGGCCAGTCACGCCACTCCTGGTGAGGGCCACGGTCATCCCAGCGTCCTCCGTCACGTCCTCCTCCTCGGTTGTAGCCCTGGTCGTTGCGCTCGGGGCGTCGACCGAGGCGTCCATCTCGAATGGCCCTGAGCTCTTGACAGTCGTTGGTGTTGTTTTTGTGAACGTTGTGGAAGGCGCAAAACAGCCGGCTTCTCTTTGATGACTCGGGCTGGTCCCGGCCACGCTTCATGTCCGGCTCCGCTACGAGTACAGCCACTCCCTTGCGCTTCACGTCCTTGGCCTTGGCTTTCTTCTCCTCGAGGTCGGCAGCTGGGAGCTCAAGAAGGGAAAGGTGCCCTTCCTCAGCCCTTGCGCACTTGGTCGCCATGTTGAACAACTCCAAGGACGTGCACAGCTCATCATGGATGGCGAGCTCCTCCTTCATCTTGACGTCGCAAATGCCATCAGAAAACGCGGAGATGATGGCCTCGTCCGTCACCTTGGGGATCTTGAGGCGAACGTTGTTGAAGCGTTGTATGTACTACTGGAGGGTCTCTCATGGCTGCTGCTTGACACGGCGCAGGTCACCCGCGGCCGGAGGGCGGTCGCGCATCTCATTCCAGGAGGAGATGGAGCATGGGGCCAGGTTCAGGAGCCATGAGCGGGCACCATCCTTGAGAGCCATGGGGAACCAGTTTGCCTTGACTTTTTCATCGCCGTTGGCCGCCTCGATGCTCAATTCGTAGAGATGCAGGAACTCCGCGGGGTCGGGGGTGTCGTCGTAGTGTGGAGGCAGGTCTGGCTTGAACTTGCCCGGCCATGTGATGCTACGCAGCTCAGGAGTGAAGGCGCGGCAGCCCGTGGTGGCCACCGGGACCCTTTGCTGGTGTAGAGCCTTCCCTTGATGTCCACGCACCGCCACCGCAGGAGGCGCACGGTCTTGTCGTAGTGGTGCTGGGAGCGCGGGAGCATTTTCTTGAGGACGAGGAACTTCTTGGCAGCTTCCTTCTTCATGCACGGGCGCCCGACACGGCGGGTCGCGCCGGGAGGCCGCACGCCTTGGCGCCAGGACACCATCTTGGTGCGGAGGTGGTGGAGGTAGCGCTCCAAGAGCCACGTCGCCCGCAGCTGGCGGAGGGCGAGACAGCGAGAGGGAGGGCGCAAGGGAGCCCCCTGCGGCGCTGACGAGCTCGGCGATGTAGTCCAACCTGTCCTCGTAGAGGTCGGCGGCGGGGCAGTAGCACAGGAGTTCGCGTGCCATGCACAACGCGGCCTGCGCGTCCGCGGGAGCGCGACGAGCGTGAGATGACGAGCCGGCCGGGGTCAGCGACGGAGTGGCGGTGCGGCCGTCCCGCCGCACCGAGGGGTGCAGCGAGGACGCTTGCTGCTTGTCATGGTTTTGTCACGGCAGATGCCCTAGAGAAAGGACTTAGTCGTGGAGCCATCGCGATGAGTTAACTTAAATGGGTTAAAGCGGACAAGGGACACAGAGAGTTTATACTGGTTCGGCCCCTTGCGATGAAGGTAAAAGCCTACAATCCAGTTGTTGTGGAATTGCTAGGGTTTCGATGACCAGGGAGCGAATTCGCTATGCCTGGTTCTCGAGTTGTTGTTTGTTGTCCCTAAACCGCCGCCGGGTCGTCCCCTTATATAGATGGGTTGACGCCCGCTGGTTTACAGGATTCCGAGGCCGGCTCATAAACGTGTCCGGCCCGGTCTCTACTAATTCTGCCTTACAACACAAGTTTACATATCAATGTCGGTTTATATCTACAGGCCTTAATCCGCCTTTGGGCCCTGGGCCTTCATAAAGCGCCATCTTATTTGTCTTCATGGGCTTTAAATATAATAACTCATCATGGGTATAACCCGGCCTCTCCTGGCCAGTTTACGCCCAGCTGTAATATCTCCAACATTAGGCCCCAGATTTGAACTGGTTCATGTCAATCTTCAATACTTAGGAAAATCTCTTCTTTAGCACCTTCATGTAAGTCTCATAAACCTCCATGACATCATCTTCCAGGACCATGATAAAACGCCATGACGTCACCCGTATTTAAAGATTTCATATAGCTCACCTTCATATATGAGCCTCGGACAATCGAGGCGACAGAGCTTTCACATATCCCATTTTTTGGGCTCCTGGATTCTCGCGCCTTCCACTTATCCATTCACCTTATAAATAAGGCCGAGGGGTCCTTTTCACTTTTCCCCTTCGTGCCCCTTCACATCGTCCTCTTCCTTGCAACGCCTGACCATTGGAGCTCTGCCGCCGACCTTCGCTTCGCTTCCCTAACGACGGCCGCAGATCAACTCGACCGCACCAGAGAAACGCGGGGCTCCTCAGTTGTTCCCTCAGCATTAGTAAGTTCCTCTTTTCCTCGCTCTAGATCCACCATTAGGGTTTCATTGTTCATCGGAGTTTATTTATGCTCCGGAGCCGTTCTTCCCTGTTCTTCTTTAGTAGCACAAACGGCTAGTTTGGATCTGATACTTCTTGTGCGGCCGTAACCATAATCCCCTTTTTCCTTATTGGAGCATCTCCTTTATATAAAAACTCATCTGAACTTGATGAACTGTTCAAGCACCTGAAATTAGGTCTAATACTTTCTAGTTTTTTGCCACACGGCAGATCTGAAATTATCACATCAATCTGCGAAACTTGTTTTTCCTTCACTTAGGTACTTTAGATATGTACCTTTCATACCAATACAGGCGGTTTAGCTTTGAAAAAAATGATAATCCGGTAGGTACCATTAGTCCCCTCTTAAACCGCCGATTCATTTATCTTTGCACCTTCTCCATCGTAAAATTTCGGCTTAGCAATATCAGACTCCGGTTTAGTAATGTCATATTCCGGGTTAACAATATGCGTACACCTCTGCTTTAACTTGCATCTCTTTACACTTGTCCATTATAAATCTTAAACCGGCAATAACTATGTTTCAGCTTCCATTGAAATGGCCAAACAAGTCTATGAATGCAACTGGGTTCCTTCCCGGGTCACTAAAGATCAATTAGACAGATGTGTCGCAACTGGCGCTTTAGCCAAGAAAGAGGTCATCCACTGGAGGGCCCCTGGTCCGGAAAATCCTCCTGAACCCAAGGACGGAGAAGTAGTCGTTTTTGTTGACCATCTGGGTCGAGGATTTAGCCCTCCCAGTTCAAAATTCTTCCAAGATGTGCTTGCCAGTTTTCAGCTCCACCCTCAGGACATCGGTCCAAGCTCTGTGTCCAACTCTGTCATTTCCAAGTCTTTTGTGAGGCTTATCTTCAAGAGGAGCCCACAGTTGAATTGTTTAGGGATTTCTTCTATTTAAACCGTTGTACAGAGTTCACAGATGGACCCAATACTGAGCTCGGCGGAATGGCGGTTCAAAAGAGGAAAGATGTCAGCTTCCCCCACGCCAAGCTTCACAGTCACCCCAAAGGAGTGGAACCAGACTTGGTTTTATTGCAAAGACACATCTCCAACTGATGGAAACCCTTTGCTGGGTTACCGCCCTCACCGTCTTAGCAATACACATCCCTTTCCTCAGAGATTAACTGCAAAGGAAAGGGCCAACTATGCCCCACAACTGTGAAAGCTTAGAGCCTTTATGGCGAACGGTTTAACAGGTGTTGACTTTGCTTGTTCTTGGATATATTGGAGCATTCTGCCCTTAAGCCGGCGCCCCGGTTTTATGTGTGAATACACATGGAGTTTGACCGACCCTCAATGACATGTTAATATTCAGCTAAAAGAGGCTGAAGTTACTAAGGCTATCAAGAAAATATTGAATGAGCCGGAAGCTGTCTGTAGCCAGACCGGATTAAATCCTTTCTGTGTATCCAACAAGCCACCAACTATAAGACTGATATAACTTTTTGTTTTAACTTACTTCTTTCAAATATTCTCTTAAAATCTTGTCCATCTTTGACAAGGCGATGAATCGTTCTAGAAGAAAAAAACGCAAGATAAACCGGCAAAACCACAAGATAAACCCGCAAAGCCACTTCGCCAGAAGACCAAGGTTGTTAAAAAACCTGCAAAGAAAATGACCACTGCGTCTTCCGAGCCAAATGCTGATGCCGATTTGGCTAATCCGGACTCAGAGGTAGAACTTGACTCTCTTGGTTCATTTTTCATACACCTCATTGACAATGACTATTATCAGGACGACGTTGAAGGCAGTCAAGCTGATGATGTAGAGGTAACTATTCTTTCGTCCGATTCAGATCCTCTACCATCATCGAAAATCCGTCGAGCAAACCGGAAAGTAAAATTTTCTCACCCCCTTACTCACTTGGACCCAAACTTTCTTTTGAAGACGCAGCAACACGAAGCTCGCCGCACAACCCGGCATAGCGGCCAGGTAGTTACCTCTGCCGGTTTACCGAACACTTCGGTTCGGAAACGCCGGTCAGAGGTCCCTTATACTCTTGAAACTTCTTGCCCCAAGGAGGGTTGTTTCCGACATCCTCTTAATCCATCTGATTCAAATTATCAGGGAACACCTCACTCATCTTCTGGCGAGTCAACAGCCACACAACTTCCAACCCTCAAGACAGTTCATGGGTGAGTTATGCCTTAAATTTACTCTTAATACCTTACATTCACCTGATGTATTGATCTTTTATATTTGTTCTTCTCAGTGCCAAGCCTAGACCCAGCAAGAAGGCTCGGCTAAATAAACCGGCTGATGATAATGTGGTTATTGAACCGGAGAAGACTCTAGATCTGGAAGGAACAAATGCTGATATTATTCATGATGATCCGCCACCTCAAGATTACGACTTCATTGTTGAACAAGCAGAAGTGGACACCACAGGCCACACTAATAAACCGACAAGCCCGGCCCGAACTGATGATAAGCCGGGAAGTCCAGCGAAGGATGCTGATAAACCGTCAACTCTAGTGAAGGCTGTTGGTGATAAAGAACATGACATCATGATTACTGGCTTTGGCCATAGTGCTCCTGGAAATCCTGTCCCTTTATCCAAGCATAGTGACAAGGAGGAATTTTCTGCTATGAGCAAAGGCACATGGAACACAGATTTATCTAGCTACGCCCATCTCAATGCCCAAGACATTCACTCTAGCTTCTTGAATCGTCTGTATACCAGCTGCGAGTATGAAGCCGGTTTAGTAAATCTGATGAAGGAGCCATATGAGGTAACTACATAACTGTTTTCTCTCTTATGTTCAATTTCAAATATCAACTCCAGTAGCCCCCAAGGTATGGTTTATGATTTTGATCTCAACCGGAACTTTGTAATATCTCAATTTCGCATACTTAGCCTCCAAGGGCCGGGTCATCTTTTTTAAGACGAACCGGTACTTTCAGAATTGCAATATTGTAACTTTCGCTGATATAGTCCCCAAGTGCCGGTTTAACTTATGAAGATGAAACGGGACTTTTAGAAGAGTACCCATAACATTATTTTGATCAAACATACATTAGCCCCCAAGTGCCAAGAATAATACTTGTATTGTGCTTGGGACTTGTAGAAATTTCTGATAATGAGCAAATATGCATTAGCCCCCAAGTATCAGGTGCATAACTTGTTATGTGCTTGGTACTTCCAATATGTACTATCAACTCATGATATATCTGTCTCTCATAGGCTGAGCTGAGCAAAAAGGAAATTCAAACTGCTGATCTGCAAGAAAACATCAAATCCCAGCAAGCAGAAACCTCCAAAACCAAAGAGGAGTTGACCAGTGCCTTAGCCATGATGGAAAAGCTGAAGGAGAATTTCAACAAGGAACGGGAGGATTGGGACATAGAAAATCCGCTTTGCAAAAAAGAGCCGAGGACGCAGAAGCAACTTTTAAACCGGTGGTAGACGAGCTGACTAGTGTAAAGCGGCAAATACATGCCATGACTGCTGCTGTGTTTGGTAAATATTCTGGCTTTAAGTTTTCAATATATCATCCCCTTCATTGCCAGTTTACTAATGTTTGTAATGATGCTGGAACTCGCATTAGTCATCTGGGCTCTAACGTACAGAAAAAGCTAAAGGCGGCCTATACTCTTATAGAGCAGCTGTATACCGGTGCGCAACGGGTCATCTGCACCGCTTCTCACAGCAAACCGCCCCCAACTTTGATCAAAGAGACCTTAGAAAGGTTGTCCATGCTACCTGACCGGGTAGAAGAGCTAAAGAGATCTGCTGCAAGGGCTGGTGCTCTGACAGCACTAACCCGGGCAAAGGCATGGGTGCCAGATCTTGATCCGGTGGATGTGAGTAAAGGCTATCCAAGTTTGAAAGAAGATGGATCCGAAATTGGAAATGATGACCTCCGGGTCATAAACCGGGAAGTACATCCACTGGCTTGTCAATTGGCGGAAGAGGTTGATCTTTCATATTACCAGGCGAGCTATGACGTCAACAACACACGGGTCGTTGCACCAACTCCTGAGGCTCAAAACCTTATCCCACCAATCCGTAAGCACACCTATGCCCCTGACATTGAACCGTCCACCCTTATAAGCGATGAAGCTGTATTCCAAGCCCTAACTGGGATTAACTGGGCAACCATTGACTTCCAGCCACTGGGTAGAGAGGAGGATGATGAACCGGTGCAAGATGATCCACAACCGTCAAGTCAACCTGGTGACGAATCATGATCTGGGGGCTGGTTTAGCCTTCTGCGAACTGCAATACTTGCTGAAAAAAACAATTCTTCTTTTGGGCACTGAAACACCTTGTAATAGGCTAGTTCAAACACTTGGTCTGCTATGCCTTCGTGCATAGTTACTTTGCCTGATACTTGTTAATTGGCCATGCTTAAGATATATGATATTCATAATTCGTAACTGCTCTTGTATACAAAAATTTGGAAAGTGTCATGGCGGTTTACCGCCGGAGGGGTCATGATGCCCAGATATGTAGCCAGGGTTTATAACCAAGGCTGTAAAAGGATAATCAAATATGAAAATAAATGATACCTGAGACCTTGAATCACAATGTTGGATGACCAACTTTTATAGTGAGGGTGATAACCCCAATCGTAAGTAAGGATAACTCCTTTCATACTGTGCTGGTTTACGATAAAACTGTACCGGGTTGTGATAATCACCCGTTTAGCCATATTCAATACTGGCGACTTAGAGTCGAAACCAGACCGGGTTAATAAACTCCGGATTAACAGCGATCATGTACTGACAACTTAGTAGTTGAAAGCCGAACCGGGTTAATGAACGCCGCTTTAAAAACATCATAAATCTCATCAAAGGAGAAAAACTTAGCAAATAAAAATAAATGAAAAACTTGTAGTCAAGGCTTTTCATGGGCTGCTAGGCCCCAAATTCGAGGCTTTTCATGGGCTGCTAGGCCACTGAGTTAAACCATTTTACAAAGCCTTTTAAGATGGTCCTCAATCCTTAACCAATCATCGTTTTAACTTTGACAAGTTCAGGGTCTTATGAGATTGACTTGTCGAAGTTCGGCGGGTCATACCAGGTTTACCTGGACGGAGTGACTTACTTAAGAAAGGCAGGCTAACCCGTGGTTTTAGGTGTATACACCAGGCTTCCAAGCCGTGGCTTGATAGCCTATTACAAGTTTAGATTCTTTGTTCATTACGATAGCAAAGAATCCCCAAGTAATATTGTGAGATGTGCTCAATGGGTGCCTATGTTTGAGTTGTTCTTTTGCAACACTCTCTTTGGCCCCTAAGTAGTTTTTCTGGTGTGGCTATGGTTCGGACATGACCAAGCCCCCAAGTAAATTTTCGAGTGGCCTTGCGCTGATCAAGAGGTGTAGCTATGGTTCGAGTATGACCAAGCCCCCAAGTGATTTGTATATAAGGCTTGATAAGCTGAATCAAGGGGTAAACCGGACGCCGCCTTATAAACAGAAGCCCCCATGTAACCACACATGATATAAGAAAAACAACAGATACCCCGCTTTAGCTGAGGCTCCGGTTTATTATATTGATCATAATATATACATTTTCATAACTATGTACATAAGCAAAGACTGTAGCTCAAGTATGATAAGGCCGAAGATGAGCAATATTCCATGGCCGGTGGGTCTCCTCCTCCGATTTACGTGAGTCTTTGTGCTCTCGAACATCTATAAGGTAGTATGACCCGTTATGCAGATTCTTGCTGACCACAAAGGGTCCTTCCCAAGGCGGGGATAACTTGTGCATATCAGTCTGATCCTGGATGAGTCGAAGCACCAGATCACCTTCTTGAAAAGTTCTGGTTCTAACCCAGCGGCTGTGATAACGACGCAGATCTTGCTGATAAATCGCCAAACGGGCAGCTGCAATGTCACGCTCCTCATCTAACAGGTCAAGTGCTTCCTGTCGTGCCTTCTCATTGTCAGCTTCAACATACGCCACCACACAAGGCGAGTCGTGACGGATGTCACTAGGGAGAATCGCCTCCGCTCCATAGACCATGAAAAAAGGCATGTAACTCATGGACCTGTTGGGCGTGGTATTGATGCTCCATAACAGAGAAGGTAACTCCTCCATCCAACAACCCGGCATCCATTGCAAAGGAACCATAAGCCGGGGCTTGATGCCTCTCAAGATCTCTTGATTGGCTCTCTCCGCTTGACCATTAGACTAGGGGTGAGCCATTGATGATACGTCAAGCCGGATGTGCTCACATTGATAGAACTCCTTCATAGCACCATTGGACAGATTGGTACCATTATCGGTTATAATACTGTGTGGAAAGCCAAACCGGAAAATCACCTTTTTGATGAATTGAACCGTTGTAGCTGCATCACACTTACTGACTGGTTCTGCCTCCACCCACTTAGTGAACTTATCAACCGCCACCAAAAGGTGGGTCTTCTTATCCTTGGATCTCTTAAAGGGCCTAACCATATCTAGCCCCCAAGTTGCAAACGTCCAAGTGATTGGAATCATCCTCAACTCTTGAGTCAGTACATGAGCGCGTCATGAGAATTTTTGACATCCATCACACCTTTTGACCAAGTCCTCAGCATCAGCATGAGCCGTCAGCCAATAGAAACCGTGACGAAACGCCTTGGCTACCAGATATTTTGAACCGGCATGGTGACCACAATCTCCTTCGTGGATCTCACGCAAAATTTCACGGCCTTCTTCAGGAGATACACAATGCTGAAACGCCCCTATCACACTGCAATGATGTAACTCTCCATTGATAATAGTCATGGACTTGGACCGCCGGATTATCTGCCCGGCCGAAGTTTCATCCTCTGGTAACTCGCCCCGGTTCATATACGCCAAATATGGGACCGTCCAATCCGGGATAACATGAAGAGCCGCCACCAACTGAGCCTCTGGGTCAGGAACAGCCAAATCCTCCTCTGTCGGGAGCTTGACGGACGGATTATGCAGCACATCTAGGAAGAGATTGGGTGGGACCGGTTTACGTTGGGAACCCAAACGGCTTAAGGCGTCCGCCGCTTTGTTCTTCCGCCGGTCCACATGATCGACTTGATAACCTTTGAAGTGACCCGCAACAAGATCTACCTCTCCATGATATGCCGCCATGAGTGGGTCCTTGGAATCCCAAGTACCAGACACTTGTTGAGCCACCAGGTCCGAATCACCGAAGCACTTAACCCAGCTTAAATTCATCTCCTTAGCCATCCGAAGACCGTGGAGTAAGGCCTCATATTCTACTGCATTGTTAGTACAAGGGAACATTAAACGAAGAACATAATAAAACTTATCACCTTGTGGGGAATTTAATACGACTCCAGCCCCCGAGCCCTCCAATTGCCTGGACCCATCAAAATGAATAGTCCAATAAGTATGATCCGGCTTCCTTCTGACGCCTGTAACTCTGTCCAGTCATTGATGAAATCCACAAGTGCCTGAGATTAGATTGCCGTCTGGGGTACATATTTTAGCCCGTGAGGCCCAAGCTCAATAGCCCACTTGGCAATCCGGCCAGTTGCTTCCGTGTTCTGCTTGCCATGAGGATGACCCTGGAAGTATTGCTTAAGCTTCCGGCTTGCCATGAAAACTCCATACACTAGCTTCTACCAATGCGGGTACCACTGCTTGGACTCAATAAGTACTTCACTGATGTAATAAACCGGCCGTTGAACCGGATACTCCTTTCCAGCCTCCTTGCGTTCCACCACAATAGCCACGTTGATAGCCCGGGCATTAGCAGCCACATATAACAACAAGGGCTCCTTATCAACAAGAGCAGCAAGGATAGGCGGTTCAGCTAACTGCCGCTTTAAGTCCTCAAACGTTCCATTGGTGGCGTCACTCCAAATGAAGTTATCTGTCTTCTTCAACATTTGATACAAAGGGATGGCCTTCTCCCCAAGGAGACTGATAGACCGGCTTAAGCCTGCAATTCGACCTGCCAGTCGCTGGACATCATTGATGCACTTCGGTTTAGCCAAAGAAGTTATAGCCTTGATTTTTTCTGGATTAGCTTCAATGCCCCTGTTAGACACCAGAAAGCCCAAGAGCTTGCCTGCCGGCACACCAAAAACACACTTGGCTGGATTAAGCATCATTTTATAAACCTGGAGGTTGTCAAAGGTCTCCTTCAAGTCATCAATCAATGTCGCCTCCTTTCTGGATTTTACCACAATATCATCCACATAGGCATGAACATTGCGGCCGGTCTGATCATGAAGACAATTCTGCACACAACACTGATAAGTCGCCTGGGCACTTTTGAGCCCAGAAGGCATAGATACATAGCAGAAGGCTCCAAGCGGAGTTATGAAAGCTGTCTTCTCCTGGTCCTTAACTGCCATTTTGATCTGATGGTATCCAGAGTAAGCATCCAGAAAACTCAAATGCTCGCAAACTGCCGTAGCATCAATTATTTGATCAATACGCGGGAGGGAAAAATGATCTGCTGGACAAGCCTTGTTCAAATCTGTGTAGTCCACACACATACGCCAAGTGTCGTTCTTCTTAAGCACCAGCACCGGATTAACCAGGCACTCAGGATGAAATACCTCAACAATGAACCCAGCCGCCAAGAGCCTGGCTACCTTCTCACCAATTGCCTTGCGTCTTTCCTCATTGAACCGGCGAAGAAACTGCTTGACCGGTTTATACTTGGGATCAACATTAAGAGTGTGCTCAGCGAGTTCTCTCGGTACACCTGGCATGTCAGAAGGCTTCCACGCAAAGATGTCCCGATTCTCATGGATGAACTCGACGAGCGCGCTTTCCTATTTCGGATCCAAGTTAGTGCTGATGTTGGACTGCTTGGATGAATCGGCTGGAACAGAATCAACCAGCTTAGTCTCATCAGCCAATTTAAACTTCAAGGCCGTATCATGCTCTGTAGTTGGCTTTTTCAAAGGAGTCATATCCGCCGGATCAACATTGTCCTTGTAAAACTTCAACTCCTCTGCTACACAAACCGACTCAGCATATGCTGCATCACCTTCTTCACATTCCAAGGCGATCATACGGCTTCCATGAACCGTGATGGTACCCTTATGATATCTTGAGCTGCAGATAGACATAACAGGGCCTTGCCATGAACTTAGCATAAGTCGGTCGTCCAAACAGGGCATGATATGGGCTCTTAATTTTCGCCACCTCAAAGGTCAATGTCTCCGACCTTGAATCATGCTCATCACCAAAAGCAACCTCTAGGGCAATCTTACCAACGGGATACACCGATTTACCAGGCACCACACCATGTAAGACCGTGTTGGACGGTTTAAGATTTTTATCTGTTAACCCCATGCAACGGAAAGTTTCATAATAAAGGATATTGATACTACTCCCTCCATCCATGAGTACCTTGGTGAACTTATATCCGCCAACCTGAGGCGCCACCACCAACGCCACATGACCCGGATTATCAACCCGGGGCAGATGGTCCTCTCTACTCCACATGATCGGCTGCTCAGACCAGCGTAAGTAACGGGGCACCGCCGGTTCAATGGGATTCACTGCCCTTTTATGAAGCTTCTGATCACGCTTGCACATGCTAGTGGTGAAGACATGATACTGTCCGCTGTTCAACTGCTTCGGGTTGCTCTGGTAACCCGACTGCTGTTGATTGCCCTGATGATTATAACCACCTTGACTGCCCTGATTGCCTTGATTGCTATGTCTGCTCTGATTACCATGAAAACCTGAAACGGAACTGCCTCCATCGTAACCCGGCCCATGAGATCCGGGGCCTGAACCGCCGCCCTGTCCCTAATCGTACCGAAAATATGAATTTTTGAACTCCTGCATAATATAACAATCCTTCCAGAGGTGCGTGGCCGATTTATCCCGTGACCCGTGTTTCGGGCAAGGCTGGTTTAACAGGTAAGACAGGCGCTCTGGATTTGGACTTGGTACTCCACCACGCTGGGGTGGTTTACCCTTACGGCGCTGGCCTTTGTCCTGCGCGTCGGCATTAGCCACCAAGTCTAGACTGTTATCTGCTTTATGCTTACCACTGTTTACATGACCCGCCGGGTTATGCTGCTGCCCTTTGGTGATGCCGCCCTTCTTTCCCTTTCATGTCTTGTCATCGTCAGATTCAGGGTCCTTGGTACTATTGGAGTCAGCATACTTCACCAAGGCAGCCGTAAGAGTCCCCATATCATTGCAGTGACGTTTGAGCCGTCCCAACTTCAACTTCAAAGGTGTAAACTGGCAGTTGCCCTCCAATGTTAAAACTGTTGTATCAACATTGATGCGGTCTGATGAATGCAAAATTTGTGAAACCCAGTGCGCCCAATGGGTTGTTGATTCTCCTTCCTCCTGGACACATGCAGCTAAGTCCATAATTGACATGGGTTGTTTGCACATGTCCTTGAAATTCGGAATAAACCGGGCCCTCAACTCGGCCCATGACCCAATGGAGTTATGTCACGCCCAAGATGCGACCTATCATAAAGGAACTCGAAGGTCCCACCAAAGATAGAAGCGCATCTTGAAGACGCTTTTGCAAGGTGGATATCATTACATCAACATTACATAATAGATGGGGAGACATACAAGGCATACAAATGCCGCAAGAATACATCAATACATCATACACAAGATCAACATCCGACTACGGGTGAAACACAAACAGGAACTCAAACGACATCCACCCTGCTAGCCCAGGATGCCGACCTGGAACCTATCCCCTGAATGAAGAAGCAGAAGAAGAACTCCAAAATAAGTAAACATCGCTCTCGCGTCATGATCGTCGCAATACCTGTACCTCCAACTGTTGTTGTAGTAATCTGTGAGCCGCGAGGACTCAGCAATCCCATTACCATGGGTATCAAGACTAGCAAAGCTTAATGGGTAAGGAAGGGGTAAAGTGGTGAGGTTGCAGCAGCGACTAAGCATGTATGGTGGCTAACTTATGAAACAAGAGTGAGAAGAGGAGCTAAGCAAACGGTCGCCAACTAGTAATGATCAAGAAGTGATCCTGAACTCCTACTTACGTCAAACATAACCCAAAAACCGAGTTCTCCTCTCAAACAACCCCGAAAAGAGACAATCACGGTTACGCACACGGTTGGTGTATTTTAGAAGAGTTTACTTCAAGTTTACTACAACCGGATATTAACAAATTCCCATCTGCCACATAACCGCGGGCAGGGCTTTCGAAAGTTCAAACCCTGCAGGGGTGTCCCAACTTAGCCCATGATAAGCTCTCACGATCAACGAAGGATATCCCCTCTCCCGGGAAGACCCTATCAGTCTCGGAATCCCGGTTACAAGACATTTCGACAATGGTAAAACAAGTCTAGCAAGACCTCTCGGCGTGCCGACACCCTGATAGTAGCCGCACGTATCTCGTCTCAGGCCACGACATAATGAGCACTACGTACAACTAAAAACCAGCCCTCAAGTTTCCCCGAGGTGGCGCTGCAAGTGGCTCTAGTTCAGACCAACACTTAGAGAAGCATTGGCCCGGGGGGGGCTAAAATAAAGATGACCCTCGGGTTAATTACTCCGAAGTGAAAGGTAATAGGTTGTTAGGCAAATGGTAAAACCAATGTTGGGCCTTGCTGGAGGAGTTTTATTCAAGGCGAACTGTCAAGGGGCTCCCATAACACACAGCCGCGTTAGGGACGCAAAATCCGGAAACATAATACTGATATGATGGAAACTAGGGCGGCAAGAGTGGAACAAAACACCAGGCATAAGGCCGAGCCTTCCACCCTTTACCAAGTATATAGATGCATTAATAATATAAGAGTTATTGTGATATCCCAACATAAACATAATCCAACATGGAGCAATCTTCATCTTCACCCGCAACTAGCAACGCGATAAGAGGTGCTGAGCAAAAGCGGTAACATAGCCAAACAACGGTTTGCTAGGAAGGGTGACAAAGGTTAGAGGTTCATGGCAATTTGGGAGGCTTGATAAGCAAGTGGTAGGTAACACGGCATAGCGATAGCATCGAGGCAACTAGCATAGCAATGATAGTAATGAGATCCAAGGTGACGGTCATCTTGCCTGAAATCCCGCTAGGAAGAAGCACGAGTCCATGAAGAAGATGAAGCCATGAAGCCAAACCAAACGTAGACGAACGAATCCTCACGATCGCAACGAAAAGGGAACTATCGAGAAGAAGCACACAACATGGTAAACACACCACACATTTAAAAGGCATGATGCTCAACCAAGTATGATGCATGACAAGGCTACATGAAGCTACTCATGGCAAGAGATGATGCCTATAAGATCAACACATCAAAGCAAGTACAAATGAGGCCGGAAACAACATATAACAATTCCGGTAAGTCCTCATATGCAAATTTCGAAATTAGTCCAGATCTGAATAAACATTAATTTCAAGTTGTTAAACAGCAACTTAAGATGCACCAAGATCATCTACACGAAATTCTAGTCAAGTTACATATAAAGTTCATTTAATTTGGAGCTACGGCCTAGAAGATATGAGCAAAACGAGATAAACATGGCATTGATGCAAAATGCGTTCAAACATCTAGCACACACCTCAAAACATGGATGCAACAAGGTAACATGAAACTACATGCAAAACTAAGCAAGTTTCATATAGAGCACACTCAAAATGGAGTAACGGTTCAACACATACACATGAAACAAGTTTGAAGGGCATGTTGTCCAAAACAGCAACTAGGCATATTGCAAGCACCAAAACAACATTCTACAGCACCACAACATGAAAAAAAGGCATCGACATGATGTACAGGTAAAGCATGACAAAACATGAACACTGAGCTATCTCCAGAAATCACTAGAACATGCTCAAAAGGACAAGGCAAGATTGCAAATAATAGCAGTTTCACAGACTTAGCAGAAATCACTATGCATGGCAGAAGTAACATAAGGTTGCAGTGTTTAGAGCTATCAAACAACATGCTACAGGAACTTATCATGGCAACCAAAGGTAGGGCATGAATCTACTAATTGCATAGAACAAAAGTCCCTTACTGATCACGAGCCGAAAGGCACAGAAGATATGATGGCACCCATGTAAACATAGCAAGTTTCCTAAACAGATTCAGCCTTATGAAGGCACCTTTGCGAGCTCAAATCACTCATCACAAAGCATTGCATGACAATACAAACATACCTACAGCAAGATGACATGTTCATGAAGCTAACCATGGCAAGAGCAAGTTCATATCATGCTTGGGTTACTAACAACAACCATGACAAAATTGATTAACATGTAAACAATATGCCAGGAACATTTTATAGCAAACGTAGAGCAAGATTAAGACATGCTAGAGCACTCCATAAATGCAAAAAGGTGCATGGATGGATAGAGCATAACATGTGTAGCAAAATATCCTTAGTAAACATCTCCAGATTAAGCATGGAACTCATGGTATCAATAGGTTTACATAGCATCACAATATATTAGTTTCAGACGGCAGAAATGACAGTCACAGAAATCAGCAACATCACGGAGGCTACTTTGCAAGCTTGTAACAATCAACACACGCTATATCATGAAGAGTGGATGGCATCACAGCAAACATGGCATCTTGTAAACCATATCACATATAGACTTGATGCTCAAAAGATAATCGCACAAAAAGATATAAAAAAGACAAATGAGCAAGTTCTGTTAAACTACAACAAACAATATCACATAGCAGTCTTGCAACGATGATTAGGGCATCAAGCTGAACTCAAACAAGCATGGCACAATGGAACAAAATGAAGAGCATATCACATTGAACATTTCGATATATAATATGCACAAAACGGAGCAGCATGCATGAAGTTATGACATGATGAAGGGAGCATCATAATGCAAATATTTTCAGGACTTGGTGAAAAATCGGGGAAACCTCATGTGGATCTGGATCTGGGCGCGGATTCCGAGGCTGAGCCGGGCTCGCCGGAGTTGAAGGAGAGGCCGGCGAGGGGTCGGGGCGCCGGATCCGGTCCGGCCCTACCGGATCTGGCCGGAGTGGGAGTCGGCGACGGCGGGATTCGGCGGAGGCGGTGGCGGCGAGGCGCGACGAGGAGGCTCAGCCTTGAGCAGCGATGCCGGGCGGCGACGCACGGCGGCTGGGCGGAGCTGGGCGGCCGAGCCGGGCGGCGACGCAGCGGCTGGTGGCGACGGGAGCGGGCGAGGTCGCCCATGGCCATGGCGCGGCGGTTGGTGGATCCTTGGGCTGGATCTGGGCCTCGGCGGTGCGCGGGACGGCGGCGGTGACGTGGCGGCACGAGAGTGGCTGAGGCAGCGGGGCGGACGTGTCCGGTCTGATCCAGATGTGTCCAGCGACGCGGGGAAGAAGGGGCTAGGGTTAGACTGCGAAATCTCGGGGGTGGGGGCTTATTTATAGGTAGAGGGAGCTAGGAGTGTCCAAATGAGGAGCGGTTTTCGGCCACGCGATCGTGATCGAACGACCGAGAGAATGGAGAGGGTTTGGATGGGCTCAAGGGCTGTGGTGGAGGGGTGTTGGGCTGCAAAGAGAGAGGAGTTTCGGGCTACGCGGTTAACCGTTGGGGCGTCAACAGACTCCGAATGCGGCGAAAATTGGCAGACGGTCTACCTACTCTAAAACAACACCGCACGCCAAGTTGCATCCCATTCCGAGAACATTTAACTGCTACTCATGAAACAAGGTCTGAGAGGTGCAACGGGTGCGTGTGAGAGTGTCGGATCGCGAAACGGACAACGTGGAAAAAGGCTGGATGTGTTGGGGATATGACTATTTGTGTAAGCCGCCCAGGAGGGGCCGGGTTACGCAAAGAGAGACTCATCAGAAGAAGCCCAAGGCCAAGCATGAAGATGGCGGTTTAATAAAGGGTCTAAGGCCCATAGGCGACTTATGGCCCATAGTGATAAACCGCCATGATGGCATGACTTGTGTTATAAGGTAGAATTAACTAGTCACCGAGCCGGACACTGTCTATAAGCCGGCCGGGACTCTGTAGGCCGCAGGGCGTCCACCCGTGTATATAATGGGACGACCCGCTGGCGGCTTAGGGCAAGAAACAACTCATCGAGAGCCGGGAATAGCGTATCTCGCTCCCTGGTTATCGAAACATCAAGCAATACCAACCCAACTAGACGTAGGCTTTACCTTCACTGTAAGGGGACGAACTAGTATAAAACCTCTCTCGTGTCCCTTGTCCCGATTAACCCCTTTAAGCTTCCTAGTTGCGATGGCTCCACGACTAAGTCCTTGCAAGAGGACATCTGCCGTGACAATTCCACGACAGTTGGCGCCCACCGTGGGGCCAGCGCACGGTGGATTTGAGTTCTTGAAGGGCAGCTTCGAAGGGCTCAAGGGGTAGGGGTTGGCTGGATGGCCAAGAGTCGTCGCGGCAAGACCTACATCGACGACGAAAGCTGGGGCCCCGACGCCGGCTCAATTGAGTACGGGTACCGGGTCCCCTTCGGCAGAATCCACGCCTTCATCGGCCGACAGGAGGCGGGCCCTGGCCGGACAACTGCACCGACCTCGCCGAGACGGCTCGGCGTCGAGACCCGCCGAGCTCAACTCGTCATGAAGCGTGCCTTCATGGGCTGCATCCACGGAGAAGAACTTTACAAGGATCTAAGGATGGTGGTGAGACGGCCGTCCCCTCGAATGATGATTCGTCCGCGGTTCAACAGATTCGTTATATCAAGTACAAGATGGCGTGCTTGGGGCTGCCCGATGGCTCCAGATTCGGACCCCTGAGAGCGCCAAGCTAGGCAGGAGTCTTCATGGCTCGGACTCAACCCGCAAAACTCTCGGCTGCTCGACAATAACATCTGGTCGGGAGTGGCGGGCAGAGGCCCCGGCGCCCGCCGCTCGGATACTAATGGATCTCATGGATAAGCTTACGGCCCTGTTAACCGCCACGGTTATTCCTGCAAATCAAGATGAGCATAACGCGGAGGTGGCACAGGTGCGTGAAGCGATAGCTCGAGCCAAGGAGGTCTTGGAAGCTGAGGACACTAGGTTAGCTGCAGAGCGAGCGGCTTTAGATGCACGGGCGCAGCGGCTCCAGTCGATGGCTTTCCAGCTTAATATGAGCCTGAACGCATCTAATGAAGTAATGAGAAGGAGGCACCAGAAAACTCAATCCCGTTTGCCTCCGGTTTACGATCCTCGGAACCTTTTCGCTACACCCGGTGCCGGCCCTAGCAACCGGCCCGGAGCAAATCAGTTCACAATAGCCGGAGAGGGGGGGGGGTGGCTCAGCTTTAAGAGATGGCACCTCCGCATGGGAGTATGGCCCCACCCCGCTATGTGCCAATACCACCAGGTCACTTTTCCAACCCCATGGAGAACTTAATCGCAGCATCGGTGCGTTTGGCGGCTCTCCCAGTGGACGGTGACGATCCGACGGCGGTGGAGACCCAGAGGATCAGAGAACTTGTTCAGACGGCCCTGGTGCAGCAAGAGACCTATTCTTACAGCCGGGACAGGATTCATTCAACTCCTCCGCCTTGGCTAGCGCCGCCTCGTAAAAACCGGAGTCCGAGTTACAGCAGGCACATGGAGTCAGAAGCTTTGTCCAGGAATGCCCAGCGTCGTAACCAGCCCGGTGGCTATAACCCGGTGCAAGACCGAATATGTCAGGAGGACGAGCAGGCGGCTCAGCTAGCGGCTCAGCAGGCGGCTCATCACGATCTCCTAGAGTATCCGACGACTTCTGTTGGAGCAGGAGTGGCTACTAGAACCAGTGGTGTTCCTTGTTTGGTGTCGGCTCTGCGGGATGTACGTCTACCCAAGGACTTCAAGGGACCTCGAAAGGTGCCGAATTACACGGCCGACTTACAGCCCGGGGCATGGATCGAAACTTACAAGATGGCCATGGAGCTACTGGAGGTCAGCGACGCAGCAATGGCTAAGTACTTCACCATGATGTTAGACGGAACGGCCCGGTCTTGGTTAAAGGGTTTGCCGTTCAATTCCATTAGCTCATGGGCAGAGCTAAAGGCCCGGTTTATCCAGAACTTCAAGGACACTTGCAAGCAAACTATGTCAATTATGGACTTGACCAATTGTAAGCAGGAGGGGGTGAATCCACAACTCATTGGGTGCGCCGGGTCAAGGAAATAATACATTCGTCCGATAAGATGGATGCCCGTTCTGCAGTCCTCATGTTGGACAAGAATTGCCGCTTTGAGCCGCTGAGGCAGAAACTGGGGCGCCTTAAGCGTGATTGCAATGATATGGGTACGCTGATGGCGGCTTTAGTCAAATACACCGATTCTGATAGTATCAAGGATCCAGCGTCTGATGAGGAAAAGACAGGGAAGGGAAAGAAGAACGGCAATGGAAAGGGTCAGCAGCATAACCCGGCAAATCAAGGAGGCAACAAGCGTAAGGCGGAGGGTAACCCGGAGTTCGTGGCCAATGCCAACGCATAGGGTAACAATCAGAGACGTAAGGGAAAACCGCCCCCTCGATCAGGCGGGTCAGGCCCCTCTCTTGAGCAGCTTCTCAATGAGCCTTGCCTGAGACACGGCACTCGGGAACGACCCGCCACCCACTTATGGAAAGATTGCGCGATCATGAAGGCTTTCAAGAATTCCAACATGTTTGATGGCAATCATGGATCGGGCGGCGGTTCAGGGGCCGGCGGTTTTCATGGCCCGAGCGGCGGTTCAAGTTCCGGCGTTTAGGGAAGTCAAGGCGGCAATAATCAACAGCAGCCTGGTCAAGGGGGACAGCAGCAGCAGCAGTCAGGTTATCAAAGCCACCCAAAGCAGTTGAATGGTGGGCAGTACCATGTGTTTACCACTAATTTGTGCAAACGTGACCAGAAGGTTCATAAGAGGGCCGTGAATTCTGTTGAGCCGGCGGTTCCCCGTTATTTGAGGTGGTCAGAGCAGCCCATTATATGGAGCAGGTAAGATCACCCGCCCCGGGTTCATAATCCGGGTCAATTAGCCTTGGTGGTGGCGCCTCAGGTCGGCGGATATAAGTTTACCAAGGTACTCATGGACGGAGGTAGCAGTATCAACATCCTCTATTACGAGACCTTTCGACGCATGGGTTTGACTGACAAGGATTTAAGGACGTCCAACACTGTCTTTCATGGAGTGGTGCCTGGTAAGTCGGCGTACCCAGTTGGCAAGATTGAATTGGAAGTGGCCTTTGGAGATGAATATGATTCCAGGGCTGAGAAATTGGCGTTTGAGGTAGTCAAAATCAAGAGCCTGTATCATGCTCTGTTTGGACGGCCGGCTTATGCCAAATTCATGGCACGACCGTGTTATGTTTATCTGCAGCTCAAAATGTCGGGTCACAAGGGAGCCATTACTGTGCATGGGAGTCGAAAGGTAGCCTTGGAGTGTGAAGAAGGCGATGCGGCTTATGCCGAGTCTGTTTGTGCAGCGGAGGAGCTAAAGTTTTTTCAGAATAATGTTGACCTGGCGGATATGACCTCTTTAAATAAAGCAACTACAGAGCATGACCCGGCGTTGACGTTTAAATCGGCCGCTGAAACAAATCTTGTTGACTTTACTCCAGGCGACTCTTCCAAGCAGTTCAGCATCAGTGCCAACTTGGATCCCAAATAGGAAAGTGCGCTCATCGAGTTCATCCATGAGAACCGGGACATCTTTGCATGGAAACCTTCTGACATGCCAGGTGTCCCGAGAGAACTCGTTGAGCACACTCTTAATATTGTCCAAAGTATAAGCCGGTCAGGCAATTTCTTCGAAGGTTCAATGAGGAAAGACGGAAAGCTATTGGGGAAGAGGTCGCCCGGCTCTTAGCGGCTGGGTTCATCGTGGAAGTTTTTCACCCGGAGTGGTTGGCTAACCCGGTGCTGGTACTCAAGAAGAACAACACTTGGCGGATTAAATAAGGCTTGTCCGGCTGATCCCTTTGCCCTCCCCCGTATTGATCAAACCATCGATGCTACGGCGGGTTGCGAGCGATTGAGCTTTTTGGATGCTTACTCTGGCTATCATCAGATCAAAATGGCAGTTAAGGACCAGGAGAAGACGGCTTTCATCACTACGTTTGGAGCCTTCTGCTATGTATCTATGCCATTTGGGCTCAAGAGTGCCCAGGCGACTTATCAGAGATGTGTACAAAACTTTCTCCACAGTAAAATTGGGCGCAATGTTCACGCTTATGTGGATGACATCGTGGTAAAATCCAGGGAGAAGGAAACCTTGATATCTGATTTAAAGGAGACCTTTGATAATCTCTGGGTTTATAAGATGATGCTTAACCCGGACAAGTGTGTGTTTGGTGTACCTGCAGGCAAGCTTCTGGGTTTCCTAGTCTCAAACAGAGGCATTGAAGCTAACCCGGAGAAGATCAAGGCGATCACCTCCTTGGCCAAACCGGCGTGCATCAATGATGTTCAACGACTGGCGGGTCGTGTTGCCGCTTTAAGCCGGTTCATAAGCTGGTTAGGTGAGAAGGCCCTACCGCTATATCAGATGATGAAGAAAACGGATGCTTTTGTCTGGAGTGATGCTGCTGACGCTGCCTTTGAGGATTTAAAGAGACAGTTGTCTGAGCCGCCGGTCCTTGCTGCTCCCATTGATAGAGAGCCATTGCTGTTATATGTGGCTGCTAACGCCCGAGCCGTCAGTGTGGCCATCGTGGTGGAACGCAAGGAGGCTGGCAAGGAGCATCCGGTTCAACGGCCGGTTTACTACATCAGTGAGGTGCTCATTGAGTCCAAGCAAAGGTATCCACATTGGCAGAAACTTGTTTATGGAGTGTTTATGGCAAGCCGGAAGCTGAAGCAGTACTTCCAAGGTCATCCTATCACTGTGGTAAGCTCTGCCCCCTTAGGAGATATCATACAGATAATAGAGAGGCCACAGGGATCTAATCGCCAAGTGGGCCATTGAGCTCAATTCCATGGTTTGAAATACATGCCTCGGACTGCTATCAAGTCTCAAGCCCTGGTGGATTTTATCAATGATTGGACAGAGTTGCAGGCACCTGAGGAGAAGCCAGATAACACATATTGGACTATTCACTTTGATGGGTCCAGGCAGTTGGAAGGCTCGGGGGCTGGAGTTGTTTTAACTTCCCCCGAGGTGAAAAATTTTGTTATGTGCTCCGGCTTATGTTTCCCTGTACTAACAATGCAGCTGAGTACGAGGCCTTACTTCATGGTCTTCAGATGGCCAAAGAGATGAATTTGAGCCGGGTAAGGTGCTTGGGCGATTCAGACCTTGTAGCTCAACAGGTGTTAGGCACGTGGGACTCCTAGGATCCCCTTATGGCGGCTTATCGTCGTGAAGTTGATGCTGTGGCTGGACACTTCAAAGGTTATCAAGTGGAGCACATTGATCAGAGGAAGAATGAGGCGGCTGATGCTTTAAGCCGGCTGGGATCTCAGCGTAAGCCGGTGCCGCCTAACACTTTTCTCGACATTTTGCATAACCCTTCTGTCAAAGTGCCTACAGAGGAGGAACTAGCAGTACCAAACCTGGAGGCACAGCTGGTGGCAGCTCTTCACGCTATCCCAGATTGGACAGTCCCATATTTGGCCTATATGACCCGGGGAGAGTTGCCTGAGGATGAGACCTTGGCAAGACAAATGATCAGGCGGTCCAAATCTATGACAATTGTTCATGGCGAATTGCATCACCGCAGTGTTACTGGGGCGTTTCAATGTTGTGTGTCGCCTGCGGAGGGTCGGGAGATACTACGTGAGATCCATGAAGGAGATTGTGGTCATCATGCCGGCTCAAAATCTCTGGTGGCCAAGGCATTCTGTCATGGTTTCTATTGGTTGACGGCTCATGCCGATCGGAGGATCTGTCAAGAAATGTGACGGATGTCAAAATTCTCACGACGAGCTCATGTGCCGCTCAAGAATTGAGGATGATTCCAATTACTTGGCCGCTTGCGATGCAGGGGCTTGACATGGCTGGACCTTTCAAAAGGTCTAAGGATAAGAAGACACACCTTTTGGTGGCAGTACATAAATTCACCAAGTGGGTTGAGGCAGAGCCGGTCAGTAAGTGTGATACAGCCACGGCGATTCAGTTCATGAAAAAGGTGATCTTTCGTTTTGGCTTTCCACACAGTATCATAACTGATAATGGTACTAATTTCTCCAAGGGTGCCATGGAAGAGTTCTGTTAACGAGAACATATCCGGCTTGATGTTTCGGCTGTTGCTCACCCTCAATCTAATGGTCAAGCAGAGAGAGCTAATCAAGAGATTTTGAAGGGTATCAAACTCGGCTCTTGGTCCCCTTACAGCGAACTCTGGGTTGTTGGGTGGAGGAGCTACCCTCTGTACTATGGAGCATCAACACAACGCCTAACAGATCTACAGGTTATACACCTTTCTTCATGGTGTACGGAGCAGAGGCAGTTCTGCCAAGTGACATCCGGCACGACTCACCCTGTGTGGCGGCTTAAGTTGAGGCTGATAACGAAAAAGCTCGTCAGGATGCACTTGATTTGTTGGATGAGGAGCGAGACTTGGCAATAGCCCGCTCGATGATTTACCAGCAAGACCTGCACCGCTATCACAACCGTCGGGTTAGAAGCAGCGCCTTTCAGGAAGGCGACTTAGTGCTCCGGCTCATCCAGGATCAGTCTGATATGCACAAGCTATCCCCTCCTTGGGAAGGACCCTTTGTGGTCAGTAAAAATCTGAACAACGGGTCATACTACCTCATCGATGTTCAAGAGCACAAAGACTCATGTAAGTCGGAGGAAGAGACCCGCCGGCCGTGGAACATAGCTCATCTTCGGCCTTACTATACTTGAGCTGCCGGCTCTCAGGATATATATATTTTATTTTCTTTTTTGGCAATGTATATATTATATAAAGCAATAAAGCAGGACCTCTTTTCTTTTCACCCTCAAAGGTTTATATGTCCTCTTTACCAGGTGGTGGAAACAACCAACAGGGAGCGGATCATATCTGAATCCGGCTTTCCCTTTGTTCCGTCTTATGATCATATCTGAATCTAGCCATGGTCACTTGGGGGCTTCCTGTTCAAACATAGGTCGTATTCGAACCAAAGAGAACATAGCTGTCGATACCCAATTGATCGGCATACTGCCAAACCCACTTGGGGGCTTCTTGATCATATTTGAATCATAGCTTAACCCCTTTGGGTCTGACATGGATTGTATCCAAATCAGCATCATTAAACAACTCTCATGGTCACTTGGGGCTTCCTGTTCAAACATAGGTCGTATTCGAACCAAAGAGAACATAGCTGTCAATACCCACTTGATCGACATCGCCAAAGCCACTGGGCTATATGATCGTATCCGAATCTTAGCTTAACCCCTTTGGAACGGTTCACTGATCGTATTCGAATCAGAGGCCTTTGAAATTAAGTTTACTATTCATTATACTCTGTAAGTATAGATGTTATTAAGGGCCAGGTAAACATTATATGTGCCAACTTTCAGGAGTTAAACTCACACTCTGATTTGGGTCACATAAGCCGGCGAGAATACCAAATAAGATCGCATGTATGCTATTGTGATCATAGTCATAAACCGGCCTTTCTTTGATGTTTTGGTTCGTATTCCGGGTTATCAATAATTTAATGACCCCGGATGCGATAAGTCGCCAAGGGAATTCTGTTTTGTTTTATACGCAGGATAAAGCAAGAAAGTTTTTAACATCAAGGAAAGATCAACATAAGCTGGAAGTATATAGCGATGGCGGCTTACGAAAGTATTAAGCTGTCACAACCCTAGTTCTATTAATACCTAGTGCTAGCATCTGGTGTTGCATCATGTTTAAAATTTCAGTTAAACCTGAAATGGGGATTGCCTAAACCCTAGCATCAAAGGAATCCACTAGGTTCAACTAAAATATTCTCAGTGAATCCAAATGGCTTTCAAAAATGTTCATCATTTCGGGAAAATGCTGGAAACATTAACCAGAGGTGTTGCACCTTTTTCCATGTCATATTCGGGCTCTGGATTAAATCATATGCTATTTGCAATTGGGCATTTAAATGCTATATAATATTTTAAATGCTCAATTAATTCTGAACTTAAGTGAGGGCTGTTGGGAATATTCCAAAAGAGCCCATAATTATTTTCAGGATTTTTGAAAACGCTTTGCAATTTAAATAAAGCCCGAAGTTACGTAAAAATAGAAAAGAGAAACAATTTAGAAAGAGAGAGAGAGAACGCCACCGGGCCACTTACAGCCCAGCCCACCTGCAGCCCACATCATGTGCTAGGCCCAGCCAGCCACCGCACCGTCTTCAACCTCCCGCCAAGGGTGGGGAGGGCGTGTCCGACGCTACAGACGCGACGCTGCTGAGGCCACCTCCAGCCCGCTTTGCTTGCTGGGCGCCTCCCAACGCCACGCACTCCCCCTGGACACCCTGCACCTCTCCTCCCTCTCCCTCGAGCGCTCTTCCCTCCTCTGCCTTTCTTCCACGGCCGCCCGAACGAGCCAGAACGCGCCGCCGCAAACACCGCAGCCACCAGCCACCACCTCGCCTCTCCAACGCGTCCCCGAGCTCCGCCGTGCCGCCCTCGTCCTCCCCATCGTCTCACGCGACCGGAAGAGTCCCAACGCGTCTCCATCGTCGTCATCATCACCGACGGTCACCGGAGATCGCCACCGTCGCTCCATCGACCCCGACGCCTTCCCCGAGCTGTCGAGCACTCCATCAGACGCGCTATGAGCTCCCGGTCACCTTCCCCCTCACCTCGTGGCCTATTCCTCACCGTAGACGTTGATTCGAAGAAGACCGAAACTCGACGCCGCCGTGGTCTGAGCCACCGCAGCTCGCACCCGCGCGTGTCACCATGCTCAGCAGCTCCGCAGGAAACCAACGCCACCTTAAGCTATCTCCCCAGCGCACCGCAGCATCGCGCCCGCTCGAGCCCGAGCTCCGGCAGCCGCCGCGAGCAAGGTTCCGGTGAGCTCCGGCCACCCCAGCTCCAGCCGCCGCCACCGCTGGATGCGCGCGAGCGCCAGCAAGCCGTAGATGCAAACCGTTCATCGAAGTCGCGTGCCTCAGGCGGCGCTTCGAGTCGCGCCGCCCTATCTAACCTCGCCGGCGGCTAAACGCCGGCGGGTTGACCGCCTTGACCGCCGGTGAATTAGCCCCAGTTGACCTGGGGATTTGACCTCCCCTGGGTCTATGACATGTGGGCCCTGCCCGGCTAATCAATCTAGTTTAGGTGTATACTTAATTAGTTTGACCTAGGTTAGTGCTAATTAAACTAGGTTAGTTTCATAGAACAACGACACGCTGGGCCCCACCGGTCGGGCTTTGACTGGGCCGCCTGCTGACTCGCTTATGTCATGCTGATGTAGTGCTGACGCAATTATTCATTTTCTGGAATTAGTTTAATTCTAGATAATTAGAAAATCCAGAAATGTGCCTAAACTTCAAAAATTCATAGAAATTCAACCGTAACTCCAAATAAGATAAATTATATTTGAAAAATGATCACAAAAATCCAATCTATCCATCTGTACCATTTTCATGCATGTTTGAACAACTTAAGTCGCTATATAAGACAATTTGAATTAATGGCATTTGAAATGTCATATATGGAGTTTGAATTTGAATCTTGGATTCAACCCAACTCCATTTAACATGTTCTAGCTTGCATTAGCCCAAAACACATTCATATTGCCATGTCATGATCATGCATCATATTGTCGCATTGCATTGATTGTGTTCTTCCTCTCTTGCTGCCGGTGATCTGTCCCTCTCGAGAGAGACGACGCATCGCCGATTTATGAGTTCGATGACACCGATGAAGAATGTAACGCCCCCGATGCGGCTATATCTCCCACGTGTCGAGGCACGACTTAGAGGCATAACCGCATTGAAAGCAATGTCGCAAGTGAGGTAATCTTCACACAACCCATGTAATAATTAAGGGAAAGAGATACATAGTTGGCTTACAATCGCCACTTCACACAACATAAATAAACATCCATCATTCAGAGTACACTCAAGGTCCGACTACGGAACCAAAATAAAGAAGATACCCCAAATGCTACACAGATCCCGAATCGTCCCAACTGGGCACCACTACTGATCATCTGAAAAGACACATAGTAACGACCACGTTCCTCGTCGAACTCCCACTTGAGCTCGGTTGAATCACCTGACCGGCCTCATCGGAACCTGCAACTGTTTTGAAGTATCTGTGAGTCACGGGACTCAGCAATCTCACACCAGCGAGATCAAGACTATTTAAGCTTATAGGAAGGACAGAGTAGTAAAGTGGAGCTGCAGCAAGCGACTAGCATATATGGTGGCTACATCGCAAAGAGAGCGAGAAGAGGAGCAAAGCACGGTCGTGAAACTAGTAGTGATCAAGAGGTGATCCTGACTACTTACGCCGACATAACTCCAACACTGTGTTCACTTCCCGGACTCCGCCGAGAAGAGACCATCACGGTTACACACGCGGTTGATGTGTATTTTATTTGAGGTCAACTTCGGGTTTTCTACAACCGGACATTAACAAATTCCCATCTGCCTCATAACCGCGGGCACGGCTTTCGAAAGATATTACCCTGCAGGGGTGTCCCAACTTAGCCCATTATAAGCTCTCACGGTCAACGAAGGATATTCCTTCTACCGGGAAGACCCGATCAATCTCGGAATCCCGGACTACAAGACATTTCGACAAAGAATAAAACAAGACCAGCAAAGCCGCCCGAATGTGCCGACAAATCCCGATAGGAGCTGCACATATCTCGCTCTCGTGGCACACCGGATGAGCAGACGCCGGGTTGGCATAAACACTGGTTGCCCAAGGGCGCCGGACATCGCTCAAGTTGGACCAGCAATCGAAGGAGAACTGGCCCGGGTTAAAATAAAGATGACCCTCGGGCTCGCGAAACCCGGGGAAAAAGGCTTAGGTGGCAAATGGTAAAACCAAAGTTGGGCCTTGCTGGACGAGTCTTATTCAAAGCGAACTGTCAAGGGGTCCCATAAATCACCCAACCGTAAGGAACGCAAAATCAAGGAACATAACACGGTATGACGGAAACTAGGGTGGCAAGAGGGAACAAAACACTGCATAAGGCCGAGCCTTCCACCCTTTACCAAGTATATAGATGTATTAATAATAGCAGATATATATTGTGATATCCCCAACAAGTAAACATGTTCCAAAGAGGAACAACATCTCCATGTTCCAACAAGGAACAAACTTCAGCTTCACTCGCAACTAGCAACGCTATAAGAGGGCTGAGCAAAGCGGTAACATAGCCAATCAACGGTTTGCTAGGAAAGGATGGTTAGGGCTGACATGGCAATATGGGTGGCATGATATAGCAAGTGGTAGGCATCGCAGCATAGGCATAGCAAAAGAGCGAGCAACTAGCATAGCAAAGATAGAAGTGATTTCGAGGGTATGGTCATCTTGCTCGCAATGTTCTCGAGTTGTCGAAAGCTTGATCCTCGTAAGCGTTCTCAACAGGTTCCTCGCTCACGTACTCGTCTCCCGACTCTACCCAAAGCAACAACACAAACAAAGGAACCACAATAAATCACGGTGCAATGCACAATCAACATGATGCAAAACATGACATGATATGCATGATGAGATATGCAATGCTTATATGCGCCCGGAAGGTAAATGATGAACCAGGCATCAACTTGGCAAACCAAGCATGCCACTGGAAAGATGAGATGATTTCGGTTGAAATCGATATAAAGATCACCGGAATCGGATGCACGGTTTGCAAATGGCAAGCAAAACAAGAATGGCCCAAATCTACCATTAACAGCATGATGCCACTTAGCAAGCAACAAATAATTAAGCTACTGCACCCAAACGTAACAACAAAGCACATGGCAGTGATCTACACATGATGCTCGACAAAAGATGAGCACTGAGCTACGGCTAGTTCACATCATAACATGTTCAAACAAGCATGGCAAAAGTGCACAAAATATCAGGCTGGACATGTCAAAAACAGCAACAGGTTGCAATGTTCAGAGCAACAAACCTACATGCTACAGGAACTTAAAATAGCAAAACAAGGCATAGCATGAATCTACTCAAAGCCTAGAACCAAAGTCCCTTACTGACCATAAGCCAAAAAGGACTAGAAAATATAGTAACACCCATGTCAAAATTGAAAGTCTCGTTAACAGATTCAGCAACATGACATGTCAAAAACTGATAACGAGAAGTCATGTTTACAAGCTCAATGCACTCACTACAGAGCCTTATATGATAAACTAAGCATACATACATCAAGAAGACATGACATAGAAGACATACATGGCAAGAACAATAACATAGAATATATGGATCAACCACAACAAGCTAGGCAAAATTGAATAACATGTAAACAATCTGCCAGGAATCATTTGATAGCAAAAGTAGAGCTCGATTGACTCAAGCTATGGCACTCCATAATTGCAAACAAGGGCATGGATGGATAGAGAAAAACATGCTTTACAAAACACCCTTACTGAAGTATCTCAAAATATGCATAGATCTCTTGGTATCATCAAGTAAACATGGCATCAAAATCAGCTAAAACAGGGCTGAAATCAGCAACAGCAGGACACCTACTTTGCATGCTTGTGCTAGTCACCACATAGATCACAAAAATACATGGCATATACCCCTGGAAAGATGGCGTGGAATATTTCGAAACACATGTAGGACTCAAATTCATAGGGTGCACACATTAATCATGGCAAAAATAACAAAAGTGCAACTTCTGATAAAAATCAGCAACTAACATCACATAGCACTCTTCCAACAGCATTTCGGGCATCAAGATGAGCTCAAATGAAAATGATGCAATGGAATGAAATGATCTACTCTTCGAGGCGAACATTTTGACATATTATACGCGAAAAATGGATCTACGGATGCGAAGATATAGCATGTTGAAAATGCAACAAATAACATTAGATGCAATAAAAACTTAGAGAAAATAGGAGGGGGGAGAAGAGAGGTCAACGGCCGCACGGATCCCGAGGCCGGATCGGATCGGCGCGGGGTCGCCGGCGCGGGAGGAAGGAAGGCGCCGGGGCCGGGCCGGCGAGAGAGGCGGAGGAGCTCGCTCGCGCGGGAGTGAGGCGGGCGGGCGGCCCAGGCCGGAGAGGCGGGCGCGGCAGACGGCGCCTTCGGGCCAAGGCGGGAGGCGCGTGGCATGGGCGAGGAGGCCGGCGGGGCCCAGCCGGCGAGGCGGCGGGGCGGAGCCGGGCGACGGGCGGGCGGAGGAGCTCGCGCCCCCCTCAAGCCGGCGGGCGGCGCTGGCCTGTGCTGGCCCGATCCGGGCCAGCCCCATGCGCGCTGGGCGGCGGGCGGCGGACAGGTGGCGGCGCGTGGAGTGGGGCAGACGCTGGCGATTTTTTTTTGTCCGCGGCGGCGGACACGTCCGCGGCGCGGGACGGATTTTTAGGGTTTCGGGAAGAGGATGATCCGGATTGGGAGGTGTTTAAATAGGCATAGAGGGAGCTAGGAGAGTCCAAATGAGGTGTAGTTTTCCACACGATCGTGATCGAACGACGGAGAGCATGGAGGTGACTTAGATGGGTTATTGGGCTGTTTAGAGGGGTGTTGGGCTGCAACTTAAAAGAGGCCTTTGCGAGAGTGCGGTTAACCGCTGGAGTACCAAACGAGCTCCAAATGACCAAACTTGACCGGTGGTCTCCGGGTGTTATACCAAGGCCACTAGACAAACCTCGGTCCATTTCGAGAAGGTTTAATACCCGCACACGGAAAAACGTAAAAGGGACCGCCGGGGAAGATAGGAGTGCCGGATTGCAAAACGGACAACGGGAAAAATGCTCGGAATCATGAGACGAACACGTATGCAAATGCGATGCACATGATGACATAATATAAAATGCATGACATGGACAAAATGCAAAAAGAGAAAAACCCAACCACGGAGGGAATATCATATATCAATGCCGAAAATGGCAAGAGTTGGAGTTACAAATATGGAAAGTTACTTCCGGGGTGTTACAACACTCCACCACTACAAGAGGATCTCGTCCCGAGATCTAGGACTGAAAGAACTCCAGATATTCGGAACGGAGGTGATCCTCGCGCTCCCAGGTAGCTTCTCGGTCGGAATGGTGTGACCACTTCACTTTCAGGAATTTGATTGACTTGTTGCGAGTCTTGCGCTCGGTTTCTTCAAGAATAGCAACGGGGTGCTCATGATAAGAGAGATCTTCTTGAAGGTCAATCTCTTGAAGTTGATAGTGCGTTCAGAGTCTTGAAGCACTTGCGAAGCTGTGACACGTGGAACACATCGTGCACGCTTGCAAAGTTGGATGGAAGCTCAAGTTGATAGGCGAGATCGCCTCTTTTGCCAATGATCTTGAAAGGACCCACGTATCTAGGGGCAAGCTTCCTTTGATACCGGGCGGCGAGTGCCTTTCATTGAGAGACGCGGGAGGTAGACATGGTCTCCGATTTCAAAAGTCACATCACGGTGCTTATCATCATAATAGCTCTTCCGCGCGATTATGCGGCTTTGAGATTCTCACGAATGACTTGGCACATTTCTTCCGCTACGGATCAAGTCATTGCCAAGAAGTTGGCGTTCACCGCCTCGCACCAATTGAGAGGAGTACGACATTTTCTGCCATAGAGAATTTCGAATGGGGCCTTGCCCAACTCGCTTGGAAGCTGTTGTTGTAGGAGAACTCAGCATATGGAAGACAATCTTCCCACTTCATACCGAAAGAAATGACACAAGCCCCGAGCATATCTTCAAGGATTTGATTAACTCGCTCAACTTGGCCACTTGTTTGAGGATGGAAAGCTGTGCTGAAACGAATGTTGGTGCCCATGGCCTTCAAAAGAATCCCAAAACTTGGAGGTAAAGATGCTGCCACGGTCTCAAGAGATCACTTGTGGAATGCCGCAAAGAGACAATCTGGAGGTGTATAGTTCTCGCCAACCGAGCTGCTGTGATGGATTCTTTGATAGGAAGAAAATGAGCCACTTTAGTAAGCTTGTCAATGACAACGAAGATAGCATCATTTCCACGCTTGGACTTTGGAAAGCCACCACGAAGTCCATTTCAATATGATCAAACTTCCATTCAGGAATAGCAAGAGGTTGGAGGAGACCAGCTGGTCTTTGGTGTTCTGCTTTCACTCTTCTCGCAGACATCACACTCATTCACGAATTGAGCAATTTCTCGCTTCATTCGAGTCCACCAATATGACTGCTTGAGGTCATGGTACATCTTCGCACTTCCAGATGAATGGATAGAAGCGAATTGTGAGCCTCGCTCATAATGACTTTTCGCAGATCACCCTTAGGAACCACAATCCGTCCTCAAAGAACAGAGTATCTTTGTCATCAACGCGAAGCACTTGTACTTGAAATGCCCTTGTCGATACCACGCTTCACCTTTTTCACCATGGCATCCGAAGTTGAGCCTCACGAATCTGATCTTCCAAAGTAGGAGAGACTATGAGGTTGGCAAGAAAGCCTTGAGGAACAACTTGAAGATTCAGCTTGCGGAAAGATTCACAGAGATCCGGCTGAAAGGGCTTGAGGATTAGACTGTTGGAGTAAGCCTTCCTGCTCAAAGCATCTGCAATGACATTGGCCTTGCCCGGAGTATATTCAATACTTGGGTTGTACTCTTGAATCATTTCGACCCATCGAGTCTGCCTGAGGTTGAGGTTGGGCTGAGTGAAGATGTACTTGAGACTCTTGTGATCGGTGAAAATGTCCACTTTCCTTCCCAACAAGAGATGTCTCCATGTAATCAATGCATGGACAACTGCCGCCAACTCAAGATCGTGAGTGGGGTAGTTCTTCTCGTTGGGCTTCAACTGGCGAGAGGTATAAGCCACAACTCTCTTCTCTTGCATTAACACAGCACCGAGACCTTGAAGGGAAGCATCACGAAAACTTCAAATGGCTTGGATTCATCAGAGGAGTCGAACAGAGCTGTGACGAGTTTCTCTTTGAGAGTATTGAAAGCAACGCCACACTCGGGAGACCAAACATACTTCACATGCTTCGGAGGAGGTTGGAAAGAGGCTTTGCAATCTTGGAGAAGTTCTCAACGAATCTTCGCAATAGCTTGCAAGACCAAGAAAATCATGGAGCTGCTTGACATTCGAGGAGGTTCCCAATTCACAATTGCGGACACCTTCTCGGGATCAACAAAGATGCCCTTGGCGAGATGATATGACCAAGATAAAGCACTTCATCAAGCCAAAATTCACATTTGGAGAACTTAGCATAGAATTGGTACTCTCTGAGCTTGTCTAGCACCAATCACAAATGTTTGGCATGATCCTTCTTATTCTTGGAGAAGACCAAAATATCATCAAGATAGACCAAGACGAATTCATTGGTGTAGGGTTGAATATGAAGTTCATCATCCGAGAGAATGTTGGAGGAGCATTGACAAGGCGAAAGACATGACAAGATATTCATAAGAACCAAAGCTTGTTCTCAATGCTGTCTTGGGAATATCTTGTTCACGAATGCGAATCTGATGATACCCCATACGAAGGTCAAGCTTGAGAACACTGTAGCACCTTTGAGTTGCTCGAAAAGCTCATTGATGTTGGGAAGTGGATACTTGTTCTTGATTGTCTTCTTATTCAATGGACGGTAATCGACGCAAAGTCGGTCCGTGCCATCCTTCTTCGGACAAAAGAACACCACAACCCCAAGGAGATGAACTCGGTCCGATCAAACCCAGACGCTCTTGTTCATCGAGCTGCTTCTTCAATTCCTTCAGCTCATCAGTCCAAGCTTGTATGGACGCTTGCAAACGGGTTCGATGCGGTGCTCAAGATCGATAACGAACTCAATCGGCCGATGAGGAGGCATACCCGAAGCTCTTACGAAAGACATCTTGGTACTCACAAACGATCGAATCGAGAGATGGCATTCAGTTCGCCCTTCTCATTGAGAGAAAACAACCGAATGGTTTCATCACGAGAGGCATAGATGATCACATCATTAGAAGAGTGAGTCAATTGAATTTCCACAGCAGCACAATCAAGCTGAGCTTTGTGCTGATAAAGCCAGTCCATTCCGAGAATAAGATCAATATCCGAGTCACCAAGAACAAATGGTTTAGCCAGAAATCTATAATCGCCCATCTTGATAGAAACATCCGAAATCCTTGTGGTAGCCCTCATAGAAGAGGCCGGAGAAACAACTCCAAGGGTTTTTCCAACATTTCCGAAATGAAATCATGCTTTGCAACAAAAGATCTAGACATGAAACAATGCGATGCACCAGTATCAAATAAGACTTTTGCAGGAATATCATTAACTGAGAGATTACCCATGATCACATCTGAAGAATCCTCTGCTTGAGCTGCATTCATCATATTGACCTTGGCATACTTTGGATTATGCTTGACCACCGCATTGCTGGAAGATTTCACAGAGGAGGAGGCGGAAGGCGCCTCTGTTGAAGCACTTGTTCAGCATAGTGACCCTTCTGCCGACACTTGTTGCAAGTGACCTCGAGAGCGGACGGTGGTAAGGAGCACTTGACCTTGGAGCTTGAGAATTAGACTTGTTCGATAGCTTGGGTTGGGTGGGTGGGAAGATCCACGGCCACCTGAGTTCTTCTATTTGGTAAGGCCGACGGACGGAGGAGGGGCAGGTAAAACTTCTGCTGCTTGGATGCCACTTGAGAGGACGAAGAGGACTGAATGCATCCCCGATTCTCTTCTTAGAAGCCTCACATTTGAGCTGGGCAGCTTCTTGCTTCAGAGCCATGTTGTAGAAATCATCATACTTATCTCGCTCAAACAGCACAAGAGGTAATTGCAGATCTTCTCTCGCACCACCTCTGAATTGATAGATCATACTCTTTTCATCGTGCACGCCTTGCTTAGCAAAACGAAGCGAAGCCTCGAACTGGATATTGTATTGATAGACAGACATGTTGCCTGCTTGAGATTGCGGAACTCCTCACGCTTGCTCTCAACAACACTTTTCGAATGTGATGAGCTCAAATCACGGCGAACTCATCCTGTAATGACACGACCTCCTCTGGAATCTTTGTATTGTCGGTACCACTCAGCAGCTTGATCCTTGAGTTGAAACGATGCAAACTTGACAAAGTCCTCGTGTCCGACATTGCTACAGTCAAAGTGCTTGCAGATGTCCACTAACCAATCGTCGGCGTCGTGGCCTCGACACGTAAACCGAAAGACTTCGCTGATTAGCGAGGAACCGATCGAGAGTAGCAAAGTGTGGCTGATTGTTGCCTTGACCTTGATTGCCTTGATTGCCTTGCCCTCGAGTACGCTTCTTGCAAGAGCTGCAAAATCATCGAGCATTGGCATTGGTGGCTGCCATGATAGCTTGCCGTGCCTCCGGAGGCGGAGGTGGAGGTGGAGGTTCGACCGATCCCCATCATTGCGATCCGGATTCAGACGCGTTGGCGGAGCCATCTCAAGAGGGTGACATCCGTTAGTCCTTTGATAGACAAATTGATAAGTAGAATCAACGGATAGAAATTGCAACATATAGTCTTCTCAATAAACATTCAACAAGAATGAACGAATGAATTCCAAAGTTAATCATCACACGTCCAATAAGGTGAGAAGCCACTTAGATAAAGATATGGAAACAACATCTATCTTAGAAACAATCGAATATCACAACTGAAAACAAAAGATTGGCTTCTAGAATGAGCCGGAACAAACACATGATAGAGATTTACGCTCAAAGTGTTCGTGGTGGGGCCACACGGACACGACGATAGAGGACGCCACGAATGACTAACAAGACGCCCCGAATCAGCATAGCCAAGGATTCTTTAAGACGCCTCGCGACCATCGTGTAATCGACCGTGAATGGGCGGACCACTAGACGTTGAACCCCAATCTCAAATCATACATCTTCGGAAAGAATATCCCGTAAGCTACTAGAATTCCCACCTATAAACTCCCAAACTTTCTGGTTATGCAATCTGGTGTTGGGGATACAGGGACACAAAATATATCACCCAAACTAACAATACCTAGATCCATTTGTATCCATCCGTCAACACATAACCAAGAAATCCTCGAAATCGTGTACCTCGACCTTGAAAAACATCCGTTATGCAAGTCATGGCAATACTCCCTTTTCCACAAGATCGGCTATCGGGGTTATCTCACCAACAACTGCACAAAAGAGATTTCGATGTCGGCAAAACTCGTATTCGAATCGCAACGATAAAATTGTGACGACAACACCTCGGAGCTCAACTCCCGGACACCGCCACAACCCCTAAATGTCGAGGCACCAAGAACAATGTTCTCGTCACAAAACCATCGAACGATTCCAAGATACCCACGTGATCCTAAAAAATTTTAGTGAAATTTGAGGAGAGAAGAGTCAAAACTCTACGTCGGATACCTCACAGAGCGACGAAGGACCGGGGAGTAAAAAGAATCCTACTCTCCGATATATATAATCCTAAGACTCAAAACATTTTCCATTCTAGACTCAACAACGCCAACAAACAATCAAGTAGGGGCTCCTAAGTCGGGAAGGCTCGATTACCAACTTATACGCCCGATGCGGCTATATCTCCCACGTGTCGAGGCACGACTTAGAGGCATAACCGCATTGAAAGCAATGTCGCAAGTGAGGTAATCTTCACACAACCCATGTAATAATTAAGGAAAGAGATACATAGTTGGCTTACAATGCCACTTCACACAACATAAATAAACATCCATCATTCAGAGTACACTCAAGGTCCGACTACGGAACCAAAATAAAGAAGATACCCCAAATGCTACACAGATCCCCGAATCGTCCCAACTGGGCACCACTACTGATCATCTGGAAAAGACACATAGTAACGACCACGTTCCTCGTCGAACTCCCACTTGAGCTCGGTTGAATCACCTGCACCGCCTCATCGGAACCTGCAACTGTTTGGAAGTATCTGTGAGTCACGGGGACTCAGCAATCTCACACCCGCGAGATCAAGACTATTTAAGCTTATAGGAAGGACAGAGTAGTAAAGTGGAGCTGCAGCAAGCGACTAGCATATATGGTGGCTACATCGCAAAGAGAGCGAGAAGAGGAGCAAAGCACGGTCGTGAAACTAGTAGTGATCAAGAAGTGATCCCAACTACTTACGTCGACATAACTCCAACACCGTGTTCACTTCCGGACTCACGAGAAGAGACCATCACGGTTACACACGCGGTTGATGTGTATTTTATTTGAGGTCAACTTCGGGTTTTCTACAACCGGACATTAACAAATTCCCATCTGCCTCATAACCGCGGGCACGGCTTTCGAAAGATATTACCCTGCAGGGGTGTCCCAACTTAGCCCATTATAAGCTCTCACGGTCAACGAAGGATATTCCTTCTACCGGGAAGACCCGATCAATCTCGGAATCCCGGACTACAAGACATTTCGACAGCAATAAAACAAGACCAGCAAAGCCGCCCGAATGTGCCGACAAATCCCGATAGGAGCTGCACATATCTCATTCTCAGGGCACACCGGATGAGCCAGACGTCGGGTTGGCATAAACCCTGGTTGCCCAAGGGGCGCCGGACATCGCTCAAGTTGGACCAGCAATCGAAGGAGAACTGGCCCGGGGGTTAAAATAAAGATGACCCTCGGGCTCGCGAAAACCCGGGGGAAAAAGGCTTAGGTGGCAAATGGTAAAACCAAAGTTGGGCCTTGCTGGACGAGTCTTATTCAAAGCGAACTGTCAAGGGGTCCCATAAATCACCCAACCGTGTAAGGAACGCAAAATCAAGGAACATAACACCGGTATGACGGAAACTAGGGTGGCAAGAGTGGAACAAAACACCAGGCATAAGGCCGAGCCTTCCACCCTTTACCAAGTATATAGATGTATTAATAATAGCAGATATATATTGTGATATCCCCAACAAGTAAACATGTTCCAAAGAGGAACAACATCTCCATGTTCCAACAAGGAACAAACTTCACTTCACCGCAACTAGCAACGCTATAAGAGGGCTGAGCAAAGCGGTAACATAGCCAATCAACGGTTTGCTAGGAAAGGATGGTTAGGGGCTGACATGGCAATATGGGTGGCATGATATAGCAAGTGGTAGGCATCGCAGCATAGGCATAGCAAAAGAGCGAGCAACTAGCATAGCAAAGATAGAAGTGATTTCGAGGGTATGGTCATCTTGCTCGCAATGTTCTCGAGTTGTCGAAAGCTTGATCCTCGTAAGCGTTCTCAACAGGTTCCTCGCTCACGTACTCGTCTCCGACTCTACCCAAAGCAACAACACAAACAAAGGAACCACAATAAATCACGGTGCAATGCACAATCAACATGATGCAAAACATGACATGATATGCATGATGAGATATGCAATGCTTATGTGCGCTCGAAGGTAAATGATGAACCAGGCATCAACTTGGCAAACCAAGCATGCCACTGAAAGATGAGATGATTTCGGTTGAAATCGATATAAAGATCACCGGAATCGGATGCACGGTTTGCAAATAGCAAGCAAAACAAGAATGGCGCAAATCTGCCATTAACAGCATGATGCCACTTAGCAAGCAACAAATAATTAAGCTACTGCACCCAAACGTAACAACAAAGCACATGGCAGTGATCTACACATGATGCTCGACAAAAGATGAGCACTGAGCTACGGCTAGTTCACATCATAACAGGTTCAAACAAGCATGGCAAAAGTGCACAAAATATCAGGCTGGACATGTCAAAAACAGCAACAGGTTGCAATGTTCAGAGCAACAAAACTACATGCTACAGGAACTTAAAATAGCAAAACAAGGCATGGCATGAATCTACTCAAAGCCTAGAACAAAAGTCCCTTACTGACCATAAGCCAAAAAGGACTAGAAAATATAGTAACACCCATGTCAAAATTGAAAGTCTCGTTAACAGATTCAGCAACATGACATGTCAAAAACTGATAACGAGAAGGCATGTTTACAAGCTCAATGCACTCACTACAGAGCCTTATATGATAAACTAAGCATACGTACATCAAGAACACATGACATAGAAGACATACATGGCAAGAACAATAACATAGCATATATGGATCAACCACAACAAGCTAGGCAAAATTAAATAACATGTAAACAATCTGCCAGGAATCATTTGATAGAAAAAGTAGAGCTCGATTGACTCAAGCTATGGCACTCCATAATTGCAAAAAGGGCATGGATGGATAGAGAAAAACATGCTTTACAAAACACCCTTACTTAAGTATCTCAAAATATGCATAGATCTCTTGGTATCATCAAGTAAACATGGCATCAAAATCAGCTAAAACAGGGCTGAAATCAGCAACAGCAGGACACCTACTTTGCATGCTTGTGCTAGTCACCACATAGATCACAAAAATACATGGCATATACCCCTGGAAATATGGCGTGGCATATTTCAAAACACATGTAGGACTCAAATTCATAGGGTGCACACATTAATCATGGCAAAAATAACAATAGTGCAACTTCTGATAAAAATCAGCAACTAACATCACATAGCACTCTTCCAACAGCATTTCGGGCATCAAGATGAGCTCAAATGAAAATGATGCAATGGAATGAAATGATCTACTCTTCGAGGCGAACATTTTGACATATTATACGCGAAAAATGGATCTACGGATGCGAAGATATAGCATGTTGAAAATGCAACAAATAACATTAGATGCAATAAAACTTAGAGAAAATAGGAGGGGGGAGAAGAGAGGTCAACGGCCGCACGGATCCCGAGGCCGGATCGGATCGGCGCGGGGTCGCCGGCGCGGGGAGGAGGAAGGGCGCCGGGGCCGGGGCCGGCGAGGAGAGGCGGAGGGAGGAGCTCGCCGGCGGAGCGGGTCGGCGGTGGCGGGGCGGGCGCCGGAGAGGCGGGTGGCCGGCCGGGCGCCGGGCAAGGCGGCGGGAGGCGCGGGCGACATGGCGAGGGAGGCAGGCTGGCGGCGCCCGCCGGGCGGGCGGCGCCGGGCGGAGCCGGCGACGGGCGGGCGGAGGAGCTCATGCGGCCCCTCGGGCAGGGCGGCGGGCTGTGCAACTCTGTGGGCCCGATCCGGCCCAGGCCGGGCGCAAGGGGGCGGGGCGGCGGACAGGTGGCGGCGCGTGAGTGGGGCAGACGCGCGGCGATTTTTTTTGTCCGGCGGCGGCGGACACGTCCGGCGGGCGCGGGGACGGATTTTTAGGGTTTCGGGGAAGAGGATGATCCGGATTTCGGGGGAGGTGTTTAAATAGGCATAGAGGGAGCTAGGAGAGTCCAAATGAGGTGTAGTTTTCGCCCACACGATCGTGATCGAACGACGGAGAGCATGGAGGTGACTTAGATGGGTTATTGGGCTGTTTAGGAGGGGTGTTGGGCTGCAACTTAAAAGAGGCCTTTGCAAGAGTGCGGTTAACCGTTGGAGTACCAAACGAGCTCCAAATGACCCGAAACTTGACCGGTGGTCTCCGGGTGTTATACCAAGGCCACTAGACAAACCTCGGTCCATTTCGAGAAGGTTTAATACCCGCACACGGAAAAACGTAAAAGGGACCGCCGGGGAAGATAGGAGTGCCGGATTGCAAAACGGACAACGGGAAAAATGCTCGGAATCATGAGACGAACACGTATGCAAATGCGATGCACATGATGACGTAATATAAAATGCATGACACGGACAAAATGCAAAAAAAGAGGAAAACCCAACCACGGAGGGAATATCATATATCAATGCCGAAAATGGCAAGAGTTGGAGTTACAAATATGGAAAGTTACTTCCGGGGTGTTACAAAGAACTATATTATCTTCAGAAGTGCCAGGCAAGCAAAACCCCCTTGTTCATTCCGATATAATCCCACTCTCTCGCTCCTGCTCTCTTTTACTGCATTAGGACAACAACGATTCATATGTTACTTGCTGCGGTAGCTGAACCCCTTTCCTCTGCATGACCTGTCATTCCACAGTAAATAGATGAAACCCACTAGCATGAGTAGGAGTTGTTTGAGCCCTGTTGTGCCTACTCATTCATGCTTGTTTGTCATGCCTGCTGCTGCTTAGAGTTGAGTCAGGTCTGATTCATCGGGAATGAATTGGAATGGTGTGTGAACATGTCCTACTGTGTGTGAGCTAAGTGTGTGAACACGATTTGGTAAAGGTAGCGGTGAGAGGCCATGTAGGAGTACAAGGTGGGTTGTCTCATTGAAGCCGTCCTCAGGAACTGAGTTCTGTGTTTGTGATCCATGAAATAGTTACTACCACATATTGGGATCCTTAATTGACTCTCTCGGCTTCTTAACCACCCTTGTCCTCTGTCCAGGAGTTGCAACTAGTTTCTGGTGTTTGTAGGATATGTGTTGGAGGCCGTGCATAGCGCTGACCCTAGGGGTGGGCTATGATGCCGTAGATATACCGTGGCCCGGTGTACCGATTCGCCCGTTTGGTGTCTCGGGAACCCTGCACTCATCGTTCGGGGCCGTTAGTGGAAACCTCGGCCGGACTCTCCCTGCGGATGGAACCCAAATAGGCGATAAACCTGGAATAGGGACTTGAGTGTTTAGGTAGGCCGTGGCCGACACCCACGTTGGGCTTCCGCTTGAAGGTTGCCGAGTACATTTCGTAAACGCGCGTAAGTGGTGAGAGCGTGTGAAGAAGTACACCCCTGCAGGGTTAATATGATCTATTCGAATAGTCGTGTCCGTGGAAAAGGACTTCTGGGTTGCCTATATCAGTTCATAGACAAGTGAAAGTGGATACTCTAAAATGCGCAAGATAAGCATGAGTGCTATGGATGGCGTTCTCGTGGGAAGACGGATCGGATCCATAGTGGTGTATTGATTGGTGAATATGTGGACTCGTGTAGCCACCTCAAAAGAGTTACTTGCAAATGTAGTTTAGGATAGCCACTGAGTCAAAGCTGGCTTGCTGCGGTCAAACTCCACCACCCCTTTGTTGATAATGATGCATATGTAGATAGTTCGATGTAAGTCTTGCTGAGTACGTTTGTACTCACGTTTGCTTATTTTATGTTTTGCGAGAGACGTCGGTCTCGCTAGTAGTTCCGCTTGGACTTGACGCTTAGCTTGTTACCTCAGCTATGATCTTGTGCCCTCGGCAGATGTGGTAGATAGTCGCTTCTCAGCCTTTTCATTTATAGTTGTCTGTACTCGACATGTTAAACTTCCGCTTGTGCTTTGACTTGTATGCTCTGAGTGTTGGGTCATGAGACCCATGTTTGTAATATCTCGCTCCTCGGAGCCTAATGAATAAATATTTGAGTCGTAGAGTTATGTTGTGATGCCATGTTGTATTTACACATATTGAGCATATTGTGTGTATGTTTGAAATGCTTGGTATGTGTGGGATCCGACAATCTAGTTGTTTATCCTTGGCAGCCTCTCATATGTGGAAATGTAGTCTAGTTCTTCCTAAGCGATAGTAGTCCACTACAGCCCGGTTCACCGGAGTCCTGCTAGCCCAGCACTACTGCTCTGGACACTTGACTGGCCGGCATGTGTTTCACCTCGTTCCTGTGTCTGTCCCTTCGGGGAAATGTCACGCGGTGACATCCGGAGTCCTGCCTAGCCTGCTACAGCCCGGGTTAACGGAGTCCTGTTAGCCCAGTGCTACAGCCTGGATTCATACGTTGATGACCGACATGCTCGATGTGATTCATGTATGCCTGTCCCCATGGGTTAGTGCCGCTTTGGGTTCACGACTAGCCATGTCGGCCCGGGTTCTCTGTCATGTGGATGCTAGCGACACTATCATATATGTGAGCCAAAAGGCGCAAACGGTCCCGGGCCATGGTAAGGCAACACCCGTGGTAATACCGTGCGTGAGGTCGCAAAGTGATATGAGGTGTTACCGGCTAGGTCGATGTGACTTGGAATCGGGGTCCTGACATAAGCGCCACAAACATGCGCGAAGGCATGACAAAGTTGAGAAGTTTTTCTACCCTATTACAAGACTCCCCGATTCTGAATAATGAAGCATTGTTTTTTGCAAAGTCATAACGCCTGGCGGTTCACTCCTTTGGTGGGTTTGAAGATTCCGGGTTATCCTTCTCCGCCTCTCCGTCTGCTGCCCTGTCCTGGAATGTTAACGAGGTCCAGTCAATGCCGCTTAATGCTTCAAATTCAGCTTCATCATCTATTAAACCGGCTGGGTCAACTTCAGGAGCAAAGGTATGCTTACGAGTTGGAGGGATCAGGCTGACGTCATCATAGTGAGGTGTTGGAATTCTCCAGTTCTCGCTATCATAGCCCGGCTGATACTTGGTAAGGTCAATATCATTCTCAATGATGGTAGCTATAGGATGTACGACTCTCACACAGGCGGTAAAGTTTGTTTCGTCGAATACAGAGCCGTCTTTCTTCAAGCTGGGATATCCAAGAGCAACGTCTGCCAGGTCTAACTCTGGAAGCAACGCCTTGGCCCGGCTTAAGGCAGCTATGGCCCCGGTTCTGGCAGATGCCAGCCTTATCTCTTGAATCCGTTGGGGTAGCACGGTAAGCCGCTTTAGCACATCTTGCAGGAGATGGGGAACGTCATTTGATAAAGCCACACGGCCAGAGCACGTTGTGACCCGGCGTACAACTGCTCCACCAGAGTGTAAACCGCCTTTAACTTGATCAGCATGTTCTGCTTGAGGTTTGTGCTCCTGGGGCATGTGTTTATACACATAAAGAGAGCCGGAGATGACAATTAAAATAGTCATCAAAGGAAGGATTGCGATATTCAAGGTTATATATAGTAGCTTACCGAAGATTGCTGAGACCATTTGAGATATCCAACGCTTTAAGCCGGACAGCTCGGCTGTTGCTTCTGCAAGTGACATTTCTGCTGTCTCGGCCCGGGTCACCAGTGAGGCCTTTTCATCAGCCCAGATTTTCTTCTCCGCATCAAAATTCTTCTTCAACTTCTCTTGTTCAGAGACGCTGAATGCAAATTTGGAGTTGGCCTTTTGAATTTCAAGTTCTTGAGTTGCCAGGCGGTTCTTCAGGTCAGCAATCTCCGACTCAAATTGACTTGTGGTGGCCTGCGTTGATGCCGGGTTATAATCTAATTTGCGGTAAGATATCATTAAGTCCCAAGCACTTTGCAAGCAAAGGTACTTGACACTTGGGGGCTAATGTATGCTGAAGAAATTTAATGTACAATGCCGGTTCATGAGAAATTAAGTCCCAAGCACTTTGCAAGCAAAGATACTTGTGACTTGGGGGCTAATGTGTATTGCAAATTCACATAATCATGTTACAACCGGGTTAAATATTTTCATATAAACCGGACAAGGCAGTGATAAGCAGGTCCCTAAGACTACAGCATATTCATTCGTAAGCAATAGACTTGGGGGATGATACAGTAAGTATGATTAAGGAAAGTAGCATAAGTTGTACCTCAGATTTTTGCTGTATTTGTTTCACCATATTAATCTCCAGGTCACGGCTGCTATGTACTTGATTGATATAACCAGATACTATATCTCCAATGCTCAAATTAGTATAATCTGCAATATCTAATTTGGCCTTTCGGCTCTCCAAAAGCTCTTCTTTGGCAAAACACTTGGCAAGGATGGTGGGCTGACTTGGCTTGACAAACTGAGTCTTGGTAATTTCAACCTCCGGATCAATTGTCTTGACCGGGCTAGGAGTTTCCGGTTTATCAGAGCCGCCAAAAGTTTCTTCAACGAGGCGGATCGGGAGGATGGTGCTGGAATTTCATAAGCCGGTTCAGGCGGCGGTTGATGAGTGGAAGTGTCAGGGGCGGCTGTCCCGAGTTCCGGTTCAGTTACTACCGGGTCTTGGGATGGCTTATTCTTTTTTTCCCTCTTACTGGGCTTCACCTGCATGTTGTGGACAAAGCAGAAGGGTGAGCACAAAATATCAGTAAGGTAAAGCATAAGGAAAACAAAATTATATTACCCAGGGGCAGTCTTGAAAGTCGGCATGTTAGATTGCATAGACTCGCCGGATGAAGCAGAGGTATCCTGATAATTGGAGTCAGATGAATTGAGAGGTTGACGAATTAAACCCGCCAAAGGGTAAACAGAACGTAAATCAGAGATAACCTCGGCCCAACGCTTCCTGGTTACATCAGGTAAGCTGGAGGAGAGCTCTATATCCTTGCTGGTCTGGGTCTGCCTCCGGCTTTCAAATTGCTGTTGCTTCAAAAGAAATTGAGGATCTTGGTAATCCAAAGGATGTGAAAATCTTACTTTCTGAGTTACTCTTTGAATTTTCTGACGCGGCAGGGGCTCGGAGTCGGAGGAGATTATAGTTACCTCTTCCTCGACGACTTGGCTGTTCCCCGTATCCTCCTGAAAAGATTAAGGGTCAGCAAGGTGATTGTAAAGAGTCAAGGGAGTTAAAAGTTACCTCTTCTTCGTCGTCAGAAGTGTCATCTAATTTAAGTAAATCGGAAACGCTTGGCTTCCTTTTCCTTGAAGTTCCAGTCTTGGCGGTTTTCCTTTCGGCTCTTTTGGCCGCTCTGGCTTGTTTTGCCGCCTCATGATTATACTTGACCTTCCAGACGTTATCATCGGCCTGTGAAGAATGAAAAGGGGTTATGAATAAAAGTAAGGTATAACACAAGAGGAGTAATTATTGAGGTTGATGACTTATCGCAGGAGTCGGGTTCTTCTTGCGTAGGAAGTAAGCCGGCGCATCGGTCACCGTGCCCTCTTTCAAAGAACGTCTGGTCGTAGCATCCATCACATCATCCGGTAAGTCGTCGGGACTATGACGCAGTGGGTCATTCTTTTCGCCGGAGTAAGTGCACATTAAGCCGGGGCGGCGGCTTAACGGAATCACACGCCAAGCGACCCGCACGGACCAGTAAACACCATCTAAGCCATTTCCTAAAGAGCTTTGATTTTGCTAATGGTGGGAGCAAGTGGCGACGCTCAACGGCGGTCGCTTTATCCGGCAGCGGTGGTTGATTCAAAGGCGCAAAGCGCGAAAGCGAGCGAGGATTTTCGTCAGCCGGAGAAGTATCCTCGCAGTAAAACCACGTCTGATTCCAATCCTTTGGATGACTCGGCAGTTCAGCGTAAGGAAAAAGACAGTCTCTCTGCCGCTGAATCGAGATGCCACCAAGTTCCAGACTGGGCCCATTGGCACGTTCTTTCTGCCGGTTTAAGTAAAACAGTTCTCTGAATAAAAGTATGCTGGGTTCCTCGCCAAGATATACCTCGCAGAAAACTTGGAAGTTGAAAATATTTGACACGGAATTGGGTCCGATGTCTTGAGGTCTGAGATCGAAGAAATGCAAAACATCCCTGAAGAATTTTGAACCGGGTGGAGCGAAGCCCCGGTTCATGTGATCAGTAAACACGGTCTCCTCCCCCTCTTTGGGTTGAGGTTTCTCCTCTGTTGGGTCAGGAGCACGATAAGACATGATCTCTCTCTTGGGCAGATGGTCGGATTTCACAAAGTCAGACAAGGTGCTTTCTGTGACAGTGGATTTGACCCAGTTGCAGGTCACAGGAGCTTTGGGGGCTTGGGTGCCATTGTATAAATTGAAGCCTATGACAAAATAAGAAGTTCCGGTTCAAATTTAACCCGGAGGAAAGCATTTCAAAGTTTATTCAAATGGTGGCTTAAGAAGGGGCCTAATGACATATGGGTAACTATGCAGTAATATTTAAACTGTTACAGGTATCAAAGGCACTTAAATTTTCTTAAGTCACCGGGACAAGCGAGGTTGACAACCGGTGTTGTCTTAAATCGGCCGTATGGGCTACCATGGCTGAACAGACTCAACAGATGCAGTTTCTGGCTAAGTGTGGAACAAATAGGTTTCATAATTTTCCGAAATTATTTTGGATCAAAAGGTTGCTCTAAAAGGAAAAATTTCTAGACCTAAAACAGTGTAGAGAAGCTCATACACTCGAAGAAGGCTTCCGAACAAGGGAAATGAGATCTGTCTCTAAGCAAGTTAAGCACAAACAATCACCGCAGCAGTTCTACGCTATTTTTACAATCTAACAGGGCATTGGAGGTAAAAACTATCGAAGGTTTGCAGCAGGCGGCAGTGAACACCGACGAACTCAAAAAAGTTCCAGTGCAGATCTAAGAAAGGGAAGGAGAGGAACTCACGGACGTGGACGAGCTGCGGAGATTCGCCGTCGATTTCTTGTCACAGTCAGGTTGATGTACCGGCCTGAGTCAGAGAAGACGGGGAAGTTCAACGGCGGCAGCGACGGAGCTGGAGAGACGGAGAGGCAGCAAAAGGAAGAAGATGACTGGAAGAGGGGAGAATGGAAGACCTAGGTCGCGCCTATTTATAAGGAAAGGCCGACTGCGACGGCGCGAGAAACGAGGAGACTAAACATCATTATCCAGCGGCCCCGATGCCTCGGTCTTCGGAAGGATCAGTAAAGGCAAAGATCCATTGGAGGATTCGACGGAGTAAAATATGAATTTAATTGAAGATGACGCCACGGCGGGTTAACACGGATCTAGAAGATGACGTCACGACGGGTTATGACCTTTTCGCAGGGCTGAAGATAGAAGGACTGGTTGTCAAGTTATTTTAAGATTGACATGAACCGGTTCAAATCAATCTGGGGCCTAATGTTGGGGATATGACTATTTGTGTAAGCCGACCAGGAGGGGCCGGGTTATGCAAAAAGAGACTCATCAGAAGAAGCCCAAGGCCAAGCATGAAGATGGCGGTTCAATAAAGGGTCTAAGGCCCATAGGCGACTTAAGGCCCATACTGATAAACCGCCATGATGGCATGACTTGTATTATAAGGTAGAATTACTAGTCACCAAGCCGGACACTATCTATAAGCCGGCCGGGACTCTGTAGGCCGCAGAGCGTCAACCCGTGTATATAAGGGGATGACCCGCTGGCGGCTTAGGGCAAGAAACAACTCATCGAGAGCCGGGCATAGCGTATCTCGCTCCCTGGTTATCGAAACATCAAGCAATACCAACCCAACTAGACGTAGGCTTTACCTTCACTGTAAGGGGCCAAACTAGTATAAAACCTCTCCCGTGTCCCTTGTCCCGATTAACCCCTTTAAGCTTCCTAGTTGCGATGGCTCCATGACTAAGTCCTTGCAAGAGGACATCTACCATGACAATTCCACGACAGTTGGCGCCCACCGTGGGGCCAGCGCACGGTGGATTTGAGTTCTTGAAGGGCATCTTCGAAGGGCTCAAGGGATACGTGGTTGGCCGGATGACCAAGAGTCGCCGCGGCAAGATCTACATCGACGACGAAGGCTGGGGCCCCGACGCTGGCTCAATTGAGTACGGGTACCGGGTCCCCTTCGGCGGAATCCACATCTTCATCGGCCGGATTGGTGAGCCGGGCCCTGAGCCGGACAACTGCACCGACCTCATCAAGACGGCTCAGCGTGCGAGACCCGCCCGAGCTCAACCTGTCATGAAGCGTGCCTTCGTGGGCTGCGTCCACGGAGAAGAACTTTCTGAAGGATCTAAGGATGGTGGTGAGACGGCCGTCCCCTTGGATGATGATTCGTCCGCCGGTTCAACAGATTCGTTATATCAAGTACAAGATGGCGTGCTTGGGTGCTGCTCCGATGGCTCCAGTATTCCGGACCCCTATGAGCCGCCAAGCTGGGCAGGAGTCTTCATGGTTGGGACTCAACCCAGCCAAAACTCTACAGCTACTACGGCAATAACATCCGGGTCAGGAGCGGCCGGGGCAGGAGGCCCTATGCGCCCGCCGACTCAGATACTAATGGATCTCATGGATAAGCTTACGGCCCTGTTAACCGCCACGGTTATTCCTGCAAATCAAGATGAGCATAACGCGGAGGTGGCACAGGTGCGTGAAGCGATAGCACGAGCCAAGGAGGTCTTGGAAGCTGAGGACACCAGGTTAGCTGCAGAGCGAGCGGCTTTAGATGCACGGGCGCAGCGGCTCCAGTCGGAGGCTTTCCAGCTTAATATGAGCCTGAACGCATCTAATAAAATAATGAGAAGGAGGCACCAGAAAACTCAATCACGTTTGCCTCCGGTTTACGATCCTCGGAATCTTTTCGCTACACCCAGTGCCGGCCCTAGCAACCCGCCCGGAGCAAATCAGTTCACAACAGCCGAGGCGAGGGCTCAGCTTCAAGAGATGGCACCTCCGCATGGGAGCATGGCCCCGCCCCGCTATGTGCCAATACCACTGGGTCACTTTTCCAACCCCATGGAGAACTTAATCGCAGCATCGGCGCATTTGGCGGCTCTCCCAGTGGACGGTGACGATCTGACAGCGGTGGAGACCCGGAGGATCAGAGAACTTGTTCAGACAGCCCTGGCGCAGCAAGAGACCTATTCTTACAGCTGGGACAGGATTCATTCAACTCCTCCGCCTTGGCTAGCGCCGCCTCGTCAAAACCGGAGTTCGAATTACAACGGGCACATGGAGTCATAAGCTTTTCAAGCAATGCCCAGCGTCATAACCAGCCCGGTGGCTATAACCCGGTGCAAGACCGAATACGTTAGGAGGACGAGCGGGCAGCTCAGCTAGCGGCTCAGCAGGCGGCTCATCACGATCTCCTAGAGTATCCGACGACTTCTGTTGGAGCACGAGTGGCTACTAGAACCGGCGGTGTTCCTTGTTTGGTGCCAGCTCTGCGGGATGTACGTCTGCCCAAGGACTTCAAGGGACCTCGAAAAGTGCCGAATTACACGGCCGACTTATAGCCAGGGGCATGGATCGAAAGTTACGAGATGGCCATGGAGCTACTGGAGGTCAGCGATGCAACAATGGCTAAGTACTTCACCATGATGTTAGACGGAACGGCCCGGTCTTGGTTAAAGGGTTTGCTGCCCAATTCCATTAGTTCATGGGCAGAGCTAAAGGTCTGGTTTATCCAGAACTTCAAGGACACTTGCAAGCAATCTATGTCAATTGTGGACTTGACCAATTGTAAGCAGGAGGAGGGTGAATCCACAACTCATTGGGTGCGCTGGGTCAAGGAAATAATACATTCGTCCGATAAGATGGATGCTGGTTCTGCAGTCCTCATGTTGGAGAAGAATTGCCGCTTTGAGCCGCTGAGGCAGAAACTAGGGCGCCTTAAGCGTGATTGCAATGATATGGGTACGCTGATGGCGGCTTTCGTCAAATACGCGGATTCTGATAGTACCAAGGATCCCGCGTCTGATGAGGAAAAGACAAGGAAGCGAAAGAAGAACGTCAACGGAAAGGGTCAGCAGCATAACCCGGCAAATCAAGGAGGCAACAAGCGTAAGGCGGAGGGTAACCCGGAGTTCGTGGCCAATGCCAACGCACAGGGTAACAATCAGAGACGTAAGGGAAAACCGCCCCCTCGATCTGGCGGTTCAGGCCCCTCTCTTGAGCAGCTTCTCAATGAGCCTCGCCCAAGACACGGCACTCGGGAACGACCCGCCACCCACTTATGGAAAGATTGCGCGATCATGAAGGCTTTCAAGAATTCCAACATGTTTGATGGCAATCATGAATCGGGCGGCGATTCAGGGGCCGGCGGTTTTCATGGCCCGGGCGGCGGTTCAAGTTCCGGCTTTCACGGAAGTCAAGGCGGCTATAATCAACAGCAGCCTGGTCAAGGGGGATAGCAGCAGCAGCAGTCAGGTTATCAAAGCCACCCAAAGCAGTTGAATGGTGGGCAGTACCATGTGTTCACCACTAATTTGTGCAAACGTGACCAGAAGGTTCATAAGAGGGCCGCGAATTATGTTGAGCCGGCGGTTCCCCGTTATTTGAGGTGGTCAGAGCAGCCCATTAATGGAGCAGGGAAGATCACCCGCCCCGGGGGATAATCTGGGTCAGTTAGCCTTGGTGGTGGCGCCTTAGGTTGGCGGATATAAGTTTACCAAGGTACTCATGGACGGAGGTAGCAGTATCAACATCCTCTATTACGAGACCTTTTGACGCATGAGTTTGACTGACAAGGATTTAAGGACGTCCAACGCTGTCTTTCATGGAGTGGTGCCTGGTAAGTCGGCGTACCCAGTTGGCAAGATTGAATTGGAAGTGGCCTTTGGAGATGAATATGATTCCAGGGCTAAGAAATTGACGTTTGAGGTAGTCAAAATCAAGAGCCCGTATCATGCTCTGTTTGGACGGCCGGCTTATGCCAAATTCATGGCACGACCGTGTTATGTTTATCTGCAGCTCAAGATGCCGGGTCACAAGGGCACCATCACTGTGCATGGGAGTCGAAAGGTAGCCTTGGAGTGTGAAGAAGGCGATGCGGCTTATGCCGAGTCTGTTTGTGCAGCGGAGGAGCTGAAGTTTTATCAAAATAATGTTGACCCGGCGGATATGACCTCTTTAAAGAAACCAACTACAGAGCATCACCCGGCGTTGAAGTTTAAATCGGCCGCTGAAACAAATCTTGTTGACTTTACTCCAGGCGACTCTTCCAAGCAGTTCAACATTAGTGCCAACTTGGATCCCAAATAGGAAAGCGCGCTCATCGAGTTCATCCGTGAGAACCGGGACATCTTTGCATGGAAACCTTCTGACATGTCGGGTGTCCCGAGAGAACTCGCTGAGCACACTCTTAATATTGATCCAAAGTATAAGACGGTCAGGAAATTTCTTCGACGGTTCAATGAGGAAAGACGGAAAGCTATTGGGGAAGAGGTCGCCCGGCTCTTAGCGGCTGGGTTCATCGTGCAAGTTTTTCACCCGGTGCTGGTACTCAAGAAGAAAGGCACCTGGCGGATGTGTGTGGATTACACGGACTTAAATAAGGCTTGTCCGGCTGATCCCTTTTCCCTCCCCCGTATTGATCAAATCATCGATGCTACGGCGGGTTGCGAGCGATTGAGCTTTTTGGATGCTTACTCTGGCTATCATCAGATCAAAATGGCAGTTAAGGACCAGGAGAAGACGGCTTTCATCACTCTGTTTGGAGCCTTCTGCTATGTATCTATGCCATTTGGGCTCAAGAGTGCCCAGGCGACTTATCAGAGATGTGTACAAAACTTTCTCCACGGTCAAATTGGGCGCAATGTTCACGCTTATGTGGATGACATCGTGGTAAAATCCAGGGAGAAGGAAACCTTGATATCTGATTTAAAGGAGACCTTTGATAATCTCCGATTTTATAAGATGATGCTTAACCCGGACAAGTGTGTGTTTGGTGTACCTGCAGGCAAGCTTCTGGGTTTCCTGGTCTCAAACAGAGGCATTGAAGCTAACCCGGAGAAGATCAAGGCGATCACCTCCTTGGCCAAACCGGCGTGCATCAATGATGTTCAACGACTGGCGGGTCGTGTTGCCACTTTAAGCCAGTTAGGTGAGAAGGCCCTGCCGCTATATCAGATGATGAAGAAAACGGATGCTTTTGTCTGGAGTGATGTTGTTGACGCTGCCTTTGAGGATTCAAAGAGACAGTTGTCTGAACTGCCAGTCCTTGCTGCTCCCATTGATAGAGAGCCATTGCTGTTACATGTGGCTTCTAACGCCCGACCCGTCAGTGTGGCCATCGTGGTGGAACACAAGGAGGCTGGCAAGGAGCATCCGGTTCAATGGCCGGTTTACTACATCAGTGAGGTCCTCATAGAGTCCAAGCAAAGGTATCCACATTGGCAGAAACTTGTTTATGGAGTGTTTATGGCAAGCCAGAAGCTGAAGCAATACTTTCAAGTGTCGGATTTCGGGTTTCGGCAGACCCTCTAGGTTCGAACACTGGGTTGCGCGCGGAGATCTCGCCCTCTTCCTACCTGCACCTCGCCGCCTTGTTAGGATCTAAACTATGAAAGGAACAACAAAAGAGACACAGGGTTTATACTAGTTCGGGCCACCATTGTGGAGTAATACCCTACTCTAGTTTGTGGTGTGGTGGATTGCCTCTTGGGCTGATGATGAACAATACAAGGAAGAACAGCCTCGCGAGGGTTTGTTCTTGGCTGGTGTGATGAACTGCTAGGGGGAGTTCAGTCGCTCTCTCTCTCTCTCTCTCTCTGCTGATTCAAGGTGCTCGATCCTCTCCTGGATTCCAGATTCCCTCTACCCTGTGGAAGGCTAGTCCTATTTATAGGCAGAGGCCCTGGGCCTCTTCCCAAATATTGAGCGGGAAGGGCACCAACAATTGGCCATTTTGAAGGGGAACATCTAGTACACTTATCCTGACTAAAGTTGGTCATCACCTGTCAAAGGCTCTGGTGGTGGCCTTGGCTTAGGCTCCACGATGACTTCCTTCCTGCCGTTCTTGACGGTCTTGGTCTTGTTGCACGAAAACGGATGCCTTTGCTTGATACTCCTGCCTGTGCTTGCCCCCTTTGCACCAAAGAGGAAAGGAGGACACTGCGCGGGCTGGCGCCCGCCTGGCGTCCTTGGTCGTCATGGCTTGCGTCATGGGCACCTCGTGAGTACCCGCCTTGGTCTCTCCGCCTCCTCATGAGCCAGCTGACCAGGCCGTGCACGAGAAGCTTCCTATTGTCCTCCCGTGAGGCTTGTCCCTCGCGAGGGTCTTGAGCTTGTCTTGATGAAGATGGGCGTGTTGGGCCACCCCTTGAAACCACGCCAGGCAGGGCGAGCAAGTGCAGGTACCCCGTTCCCGAGCGCCGACAGTAGCCCGGGCGGGCGCCCGGACTTGGCTGAGCAGAAGCGAAGGGGCAAGTCTGCAGCTCCGCGAGCCCCTAACAGCCTGCGACCTCGGGCGCCAGCGTGGCGGTTGGTTGGGCGTGGGTGCCCTGCTTCCCCACGCGCCTCGGCAATCTGCAATTGACAAGTCCCTGCATGCAAAGCGGGTCATGATTACTGTGATCGTGGAGGTCGGCGGTTGGCCTTCCCGGCTATAAGTAAGGAACGGCGCGTGCCCTTCCAGTCCATCTCTTCTTGCTTCTCCTTCTTCTCCGTCCTTACTCCACCTTGCTGCAATGGCTCCGATCCGCCCGCTCTCCGCGAAGGAAGAAGAAAGGCTCCCCGAGAGGGTCCAGCCCTTCGGCCGAAAAAGCAGCTAGCCCTATCTTTGTCGAGATGTGGGCGCCCGGCAGAGGTGTCGAGGCCTTGGTGCGGCGGCCGCCGCCCGAGTTCCCGCTGCCCTTGTCGCCCACCTTGAGGTCCTGCGGGAGTTGATGCGGCGCCATGGACAACGCCCGCGATTGGCGTCGGCGAGTCACGGCGGTGCGCGTGGTCCCTCCTGGAGTCCATGCCGAGGGGTCCTCCCAAGAGTTTGTGCTCCATGCTGCCATGCCTCCTCAGTCTTGGATTCGCCTTCCTCCCTCCTTCGCCTTCGTGATGCCGCAGGGGGGATGCTTGGAGCTCTGGTTGCAGCACGCCGGCTGCAGCACCCTCGCGACCGAAGCGGATGTCGCGGTCGTTGCTCCGGGTAAGGTCTTCATGACTCGAGGCTGGGGCGAGATCGCCCGTCTGCGGGGCGAGGGAGCCTGGCGATCCACAGGTATGTGGCGCTTCCATGATGCTCTTCAAGGTCTTCGACGCGGACGGACGCCGGCTGGAGTGCTTCCCTAAGAGAGGTGGTCGGGGCCCTGCCGCGGCGAGGACCAGGCTCGCCGATCGCTCCCTCGGCAACTCCTCAGGCAGCGGAGGCGGCGGAGGATCCAGCGACTCCGCCGAGCTCTTGCGACTCGAGAGGCGGCGGCGACAGCTCGAGCCCCGAGCCTGCGCCCGCTCTCGGGCAGGGCCAGGGCTCGTCGAGCCGCCGCCGTCTCGATGTGGATGAGGTTGGCGCCGGTGTTGACGGCCTGTTGATGAAGGCATCTCTTGAGGAGGCACGCGTAGTTAGCGCTCTCTAGGATCTGTTCCCTCTATTCCCTGCGAGGAATCGAAAAGCGCACCCCGTGGGAGCTTGTAAAGTGCCTGTGGTTCTGTTTGTTAATACAGTCCTTGCCATGAAGTAGTCCGAGATGCTCATTCCGTCTTAGCTTAGTTTCTTCCTTTCGAACCTCACGAGGGCTTGGTGCTCTCTGCCGGCAGGTCCAGTCCCAAAGGCAGGCTTCAGCCGTCGGCTGGTATCCAGGTCGCGATGCCGTGGTCAAGTCCAGGAGGTGAGCGGCCCGGGGTCCAGTAAGAGCCCCTGAGTCGCGATGCTCAGGAGGAACCTTTAGCGCTCAAGCAGCCATCGTTTGATGAGAAAGGAGCGCGACGTTGCTAACATGGGATTGCATTGGGTGCGGGGACGGTGCTGCGATAGCTAGTGCTTCCGGAGGGTGACTTATCTCGAGAGTCAGGAACCGCTTCCTGGTGCGGCGCTAGGTCCATGCGTCGGCGGCGAGGTTACTGGCGAGGTCCACGCGATGCCTCTTCCCTCTCACCTTTGCTCCCTTTCTGCTCGTCCTCGGGTCCCGGCCCTCGGCGGGTCTCGGTATCGCTGAATGCGCCAGTCGCGATGCCATGGACAAGGCCGAGGGTGAGGGCTGGAGAGCGATGGAGCCCATGAGTCGCGATGCTCGGTACCCCCCTTTAGCGTGCAAGCGATTCGCGAGGGTGAAAGTGAAGAAGACGCCACGAGGGCCTCGCCTGGCGCTGCGCCTTGAAGGGATCCTGCAGGCTCACCAAAAAAAGAACAAGAGTCCGCTATGACAAGCGATGGTCAGCCGTTGGTTGCTTTGGAGGGGTGACGAGGCACTAAAGGCCTGGCGAGGTGGCGTGTGCGGGGCTGCCGCGGCCAGAACTCAGCCATTCAGGTTTCTCGGCGTTGCAGGGATGGACCCATGCGCAAGCGTCCTGCCGTTGGGGAGCAGCTCCATCAGTTGGTGTCAGTTGAGCGGGCAACTTGGTCAAGCACATTAATCACGAAGAAGCAAGTTCATTTAGATAGATCACGAGGGAAGGCGGGCGTCATTGGGCGGCCCGGCGACTTAGGGGATGATGCAGCCCGAGGGTGCCCCAACAAAGTAAGCTAGGAACATGAAGTAAAGGCATACATGCCACGGGATGGACCCAGCGGCTGGGAATGATGCAGCCACAGGGCGCTCGGATGGAAATGAAACTTGAAGGATGTCACTGATAACGTTGAGGACGAAGGGATGTTGAAGTAAGCGGACGTCGTGGGCTGCGGAAGCCGACCTTCCACGAGCCCCAGGCCGGGGCCTCGGGAGGCTCCGGGCGCGCTAGTAGCTCCTCGTGGATCATCTCCATCTCCGCCCGGGGACTGCGGGCGCCTGGCCTCTTGAGCCTCCGGGATGCTCCCCATGAGGCGCTGAGTGCGTGGTGGCGCGTTCGGCATGCCGTGGGGCATCTGAGCGTGGCTGTGGGGTGGGCCTTCATGGCGCCCCAGCGTGAGGCGCCAAGCGCTCTGATGGCGGCTTGGTTGAGCCACAGGATGTCGATCTGAGGCTGCAGCCCACCATCCTCGCCTGGATGGGGAGCTCACAGCAGTAGCGGCGGCTGCCACTCATGACTCATGACTCCTGCAACTCCTGTGTGATCTGACTGACGAACTCCTGAGGGTTTCACCCTCCTTGCCTTGCTCCTTCATGAGGTAAACGTGCTTTGAAACACGCCTCCAAGTGGTGCCCAAGCGCCTCCCTCGTGACCTTAGCAAGGTCGGTGGCCCTCCAGGAGAGAGCCCCCGAGCCTTGCTTGAGGAGGGTGCCGGTCGCGCCTTCCTATTCGACAGAAGGAGGTGCCCCCTAGGCAGGCGCGGACCCTGAGGGGCCTGCCTCCCGAGGGGTCGGGCCTGGCGATGTCTTCTTCTTCTTGGGAGTGGTCTCAGGGAGCCTCACGCTCTGCGGTCTGGGTCTTCAAGTGGTGCGGCTTGAAAGGCTCGCTCCAGGGAGCACACTGCGTCTCTCCCTTCACAAGGCACCGTGATGACTCCGCTGCTTCCTGCCATCTTGAGGACGTTCTAGTCGTGATGAATCACGGCCATGAACTTGGCCAGAGCTAGGTACCCGAGGATGGCATTGTATGGCAGGCGAATGTGGGCGACATCGAAGTCGATGAGCTCGGTCTGATGGTTGTCGCGCCCGAAGGTGACAGGGGCGGACCTGCCCAATCGGAACCGTGGAGCCATCGGTGACTCCGGAGAAAGGCTTGGTTGGCTGAAGCTGATTGTTAGGCACTTGGAGATTGTTGAATGTCTCTACGGGCAGGACGTTGAGCCCTGCTCCGCCGTTGATGAGGGTCCTGGTGACTTGCACGTTGCTGAAGATTGGGGAACAAAGCATCGGGAGGACTCCGGCTATGGCCGCACACTTGAGCTGGTCTGCTGAAGCTGAGCGCGATGGCGCCTACTGACCACACAGGAGGCGCGTGGCCGTGCTGGGGAGGACTGCATTCACTTGGCAGGCGAACTGCTTGAAGATGCATAGAGAGGCTGGGGCTTGAGCTCCGCCCAGGATGCAAGCGATCACGCGCGGCTCCTGGAAGCCCCCAGCCCCCTCGTCCTCATGATGGTCCTCCTTTCTCCTTGGCTGCGGCGGCAGAGGAGGGAGGCCTGCGTTTCCTTGCAGGCGATCCTCGCGAGGCTGATCCCTCCAGTCTCCCTCGCGAGGCTAATCCTGCCAGCAATCCTCGCGAGGTCGGTCGCGCCACCCTTGGCGAGGGCCACGGTCTTCCCAGCATCCTGCGTTCCTTCCTCCTCCTCGGTCGTAGCCTCGATCGTTGCGGTCGGGGCGTCGGCCGATCCTCCCTTCTCGCACGGCCCAGAGCTCTTGACATTCGTTCGTGTTGTGGGTGTGGAGGTCGTGGTACACACAGTACCGGCTGCCCTTGGAAGACTGGGCTGATCTCTGCCCGCTTGGTGTCGAGTTACGCATGAGCACGGCAGCCCCTTGCGCTTCACGTCCTTGGCCTTGGATTTCTTCTCTTACGGGTCTGCGGCTGGCAGCTCGAGGAGGAAAAGCGCCCTTCCTCAGCCTGGCGCGCCAGTCGCCAAGTTGAACAGCTCAAGGAAGTGCACAGATCTTCATGCATCACCAGCTCCTCCTTCATCTTGGCGTCACACACACGTCGGAGAAAGCAGATGATGGCCTCCTCGGTCACCTTGGGAATCTTGAGCGTGCGTTGTTGAAGCGTTGGATGTACTTCGAGGTCTCCCGAGTTCTTGCTTGATCGGCGCATGTCGATCCGGCAGGAGGCGGTCGCGAAATACCTTGGAAGTTGGCGATGAAGCGGGTGCGCATCTCGTCGAGGAGGAGATCGTGCGAGGAGCCAGTTCGGAGCCAGTCGCGGGCTCCGTCCTTGAGTGCCATGGAAACCAGTTCGCCATGACCTTCTCGTCCCCGTTGGCAGCCTCGATGCCCAGCTCGTAGAGCTGGAGGAACTCCGCGGGGTCGGCCGTGCCATCGTAGCGAGGAGGCAGGTCTGGCTTGAACTTGTCGGGCCACGCGATGCTGCGCAGCTTGGTGGAGAAGGCGCGGCAGCCTGCTGTGGCCACGGGAGGCCTTTGGTGGCGTAGAGCCTGGTCTTGCGGGTCCCCATGCGCTGCAGCCTGGGAGCAGCGGGGTCTTGGCGTCTTGGAGCAGGGCGTGGTCGTGGCAGAGCGGTGCAGGAGCACTCGGGCAGCTTCTTGGGCGAGGGACCTCTTGACAGCTCTGCTCTTGCTGCGCTAGCGCCGGACGGAGTGGGTTCCGCCCGAGAGGCCCGCGCCTTTGGGGCCAAGGCGCCTTCTTGAGGAGGTGGCTGGGCGCCCGGAGCTTCATCGCCCACGCAGAGCGAGCAGCGGTCTGCGAGAAGGGCGGCGTGAGGGAGCCCCTGCGGCGGACGAGCTTAGCGGCGGCGGTCGAGCCACTCTTCGTGACGTCGTCGACAGAGCGGTAGCGCAGGAGCTCGTTGCGCGATGAGTGCAGCTCGAGCCTCCTTGGCGCGCGGGCGCACGAGACGAAAGAACCAGTAGGGGCGAGTGAAGGAGTAGTGATCACGCCGTCTCGCCTCCGCAGACGGATGCTAGGGGCGATGCTTGCTGCTCGTTCCCAGCCGGGCAGTGGTGGCGTTGACGGTAGGCGGCGGAGCAGCGGCGGCCGCCGCCAGGGGGCCGTCTGGGCGGCGCTGGAAGCGAGGCGGCTCGGCGCTCATCACGGGCCCGACAAGCGTCGACATGGATCTGGGCGATCGGCGAAGAACAGGGCAGCGGAAGGCGAATTCTGGTGCACCCCTACAGGCGCGCCAAATGTCGGATTCGGGTTCAGCAGACCCTCTAGGTTCAACACCGGGTGCGCCGGAGATCTCGCCCTCTACCTACACCTCGCTGCCTCGCTAGGATCTAAACTATGAAAGGAACAACACAAGAGACACGGGGTTTATACTAGTTCGGGCCACCATTGTGGTGCAATACCCTACTCTAGTTTGTGGTGTGGTGGATTGCCTCTTGGGCTGATGATGAACAATACAAGGATGAACAGCCTCACGAGGGTCTGTTCTTGGCTGGTGCGATGAACTGCTAGGGGGAGTTCAGTCGCTCTCTCTCTCTGCTGATTCAAGGTGCTCGATCCTCTCCTGGATTCCGGATTCCCTCTACCCTGTGGGCGGCTAGTCCTATTTATAGGCAGAGGCCCTGGGCCTCTTCCCAAATATTGAGCGGGAAGGGCGCCAATAATTGGCCATTTTGAAGGGGAACATCTAGTACAGTTATCCTGAATAAAGTTGGTCCTCGCCTGTCAAAGGCTCTGGTGGTGACACTGGCTTGGGCTCCACGATGACTTCCTTCCTGCCGTTGCAACGGTCTTGGTCTTGTTGCACCGAAACGGATGCCTTTGCTTGATACTCCTGCCTGCGCTTGCCCCCTTTGCACCAAAGAGGAAAGGAGGACATCTGCGGGCGGCGCCCTCGCTGGCGCCCTTGGTAAATCATGGCTTGCGTCATGGGCACCTCGTGAGGTACCCGGCCTTGATATCACCGCCTCCTCGTGAGCCAGCCTGACGAGGCTGCACCTGAGGAAGCTTCCTGTTGTCCGCCCCGCGAGGCTTGGCCCCTCGCGAGGGTCTTGAGCTTGTGCTGATGAAGATGGGCCGTGCTGGGCCACCCCTTGAGCCACGCCGCAGGCTGCAGGCAGGCAAGTCTGGGTACCCCCGTTCCCAGAACACCGACACCAAGGTCATCCTATCACTGTGGTAAGCTCTGGCCCCTTAGGAGATATCATACAGAATAGAGAGGCCACGGGACGAATCGCCAAGTGGGCCATTGAGCTTGGACCCCATGGTTTGAAATACATGCCTCGGACTACTATCAAGTCTCAAGCCCTGGTGGATTTTATCAATGATTGGACAGAGTTGCAGGCACCTGAGGAGAAGCCAGATAACACATATTGGACTATTCACTTTGATGGGTCCAGGCAGTTGGAAGGCTCGGGGGCTGGAGTTGTTTTAACTTCCCCTCGAGGTGACAAATTTTGTTATGTGCTCGGCTTATGTTTCCTCTTACTAACAATGCAGCTGAGTACGAGGCCTTACTTCATGGTCTCCGGATGGCCAAAGAGATGAATTTGAGCCGGGTAAGGTGCTTGGGCGATTCAGACCTCGTCGCTCAACGGGTGTCAGGCACGTGGGACTCCAAGGATCCCCTTATGGCGGCTTATCGTCGTGAAGTTGATGCTGTGGGTGGACACTTCAAAGGTTATCAAGTGGAGCACATTGATCGGAGGAAGAATGAGGCGGCTGATGCTTTAAGCCGGCTAGGATCTCAGCGTAAGCCGGTGCCGCCTAACACTTTTCTCGAAGTTTTGCATAACCCTTCTGTCAAAGTGCCTACAGAGGAGGAACTAGCAGTACCAGACCCGGAGGCATAGCTGGTGGCAGCTCTTCACGCTATCCCAGATTGGACAGTCCCATATTTGGCCTATATGACCCGGGGAGAGTTGCCTGAGGATGAGACCTTGGCAAGACAAATCATCAGGCGGTCCAAATCTATGACAATTGTTCATGGCGAATTGCACCACCGCAGTGTTACTGGGGCGTTTCAACGTTGTGTGTCGCCTGCGGAGGGTCAGGAGATACTACGTGAGATCCATGAAGGAGATTGTGGTCATCATGCCGGCTCAAAATCTCTGGTGGCCAAGGCTTTCCGTCATGGTTTCTATTGGTTGAAGGCTCGTGCTGATGCAAAGGATCTGGTCAGCAAATGTGACGGATGTCAAAAATTCTCACGACGAGCTCACGTGCCGGCTCAAGAATTAGGATGATTCTAATTACTTGGTCGTTTGCAGTCTGGGGGCTTGACATGGTTGGACCTTTCAAAAGGTCTAAGGATAAGAAGACACACCTTTTGGTGGCAGTGGATAAATTCACCAAGTGGGTTGAGGCAGAGCCGGTTAGTAAGTGTGATGCAGCCACGGCGGTTCGGTTCATGAAAAAGGTGATCTTTCGTTTTGGCTTTCCACACAGTATCATAACTGATAATGGTACTAATCTCTCCAAGGGTGCCATGGAAGAGTTCTGTTAACGACAACATATCCGGCTTGATGTTTCCGCTATTGCTCACCCTCAATCTAATGGTCAAGCAGAGAGAGCTAATCAAGAGATCTTGGAGGGTATCAAACCCCGGCTCTTGGTCCCCTTACAGCGAACTCCGGGTTGTTGGGTGGAGGAGCTACCCTCTGTACTATGGAGCATCAACACAACGCCTAACAGATCTATAGGTTATACACCTTTCTTCATGGTGTACGGAGCAGAGGCAGTTCTGCCAAGTGACATCCGGCACGATTCACCCCGCGTGGCGGCTTACGTTGAGGCTGATAACGAAAAAGCTCGTCAGGATGCACTTGATTTGTTGGATGAGGAGCGAGACTTGTCAATAGCCCGCTCGGCGATTTACCAGCAAGATCTGCGCCGCTATCACAGTCGCCGGGTTAGAAGCAGAGCCTTTCAGGAAGGCGACTTAGTGCTCCGGCTCATCCAGGATCGGTCGATATGCACAAGCTATCCCTCCTTGGGAAGGACCCTTTGTGGTCGATAAAATCTGAACAACGGGTCATACTACCTTATCGATGTTCGAGAGCACAAAGACTCATGTAAGTCGGAGGAAGAGACCCACCGGCCGTGGAACATAGCTCATCTTGACCTTACTATACGAGCCACGGCTCTCGGGATATATATATATATATATATATATATATATATATATATATATATATATATATATATATATATATATATATTCTTTTGGCAATGTATATATTATATAAAGCAATAAAGCAAGACCTCTTTTCTTTTCACCCTCAAAGGTTTATATGTCCTCTTTACCAGGTGGTGGAAACAACCAACAGGTAGCGGATCATATCTGAATCCGGCTTTCCCTTTGGTCTGGCATATGATCATATCTGAATCTAGCCATGGTCACTTGGGGGCTTCCTGTTCAAACATAGGTCGTATTCGAACCAAAGAGAACATAGTTGTCGATACCCAATTGATCGGCATACTGCCAAACCCACTTGGGGGCTTCTTCATCATATTTGAATCACAGCTTAACCCCTTTGGGTCTGACGTGGATCGTATTCGAATCAGCGTCATTAAAAAACTCTCATGGTCACTTGGGGGCTTCCTGTTCAAACATAGGTCGTATTCGATCCAAAGAGAACATAGATGTCGATACCCACTTGATAAGCATCGCCAAAGCCACTGGGGGCTATATGATCGTATCCGAATCTTAGCTTAACCCCTTTGGAACGGTTCACAGATCGTATTCGAATCAGAGACTTTTTTAAATTCAGTTTATTATTCATTATACTTCGTAAGACATAAATGTTATTAAGGGGCAGGAGAACATCATATGTGCCAATTTTCAGGAGTTAAACTCACTATCATGATTTGGGTAACATAAGCCGACGAGAATGCCAAAAAGATTGGAGGTATGCTATTGTGATTATAATCATGAGCAGGCCTTTATATGATGTTTTGATTCATACTCCGGGTTATCAATACTTTATGTGACCCCGGATGCGATAAGTCGCCAAGGGACTTCTGTTTTGTTTTATACGCAGGACAAAGCAAGAAAGTTTTTAACATCAAGGAAGGATCACCATAAGCTGGAAGTATATAGTGATGGCGGCTTACGAAAGTATTAAGTGCCACAAACATGCGCGAAGGCATGACAAAGTTGAGAGGTTTTTCTACCCTATTACAAGACTCCCCGAGTCTGAATAATGAAGCATTGTTTTTGCAAAGTAATAACGCCAGGCGGTTCACTCCTTTGGTGGGCTTGAAGATTCCGGGTTATCCTTCTCCGCCTCTTCGTCTGCTGCCCTGTCCTGGAAGGTTGACGAGGTCCAGTCGTTGCCACCTAAGGCTTCAAACTCAGCTTCATCATCTATTAAACCGGCTGGGTCAACTTCAGGGGCAAAGGTGTGCTTACGAGTTGGAGAGATCAGGCTGACATCATCATAGTGAGGTGTTGGAATTCTCCGTTTCTCGCTATCATAGCCCGGCTGATACTTGGTAAGATCAATATAATTCCCAATGATGGTAGCCATAGGACGTACGACTCTCACAGGTGGTAAAGTTTGTTTCATCGAATACAGAGTTGTCTTCCTTCAAGCTGGGATATCCAAGAGCAACGTCTGCCAGGTCTAACTCTGGAAGCAACGCCTTGGCCCGGCTTAAGGCAGCTATGGATCCGGTTCTGGAAGATGCCCGCCTTAGCTCTTGAATCCGCTGGGGTAGCACGGCAAGCCGTTTGAGCACATATTGCAAGAGATGGGGAACGTCATTTGATAAAGCCACAACGGCCAAAGCACGTTGTGACCCAACGTATAGCTGTTCCACCAGAGTGTACACCGCCTTTAGCTTGATCAGCATGTTCTGCTTGAGGTTTGTGCTCCTGGGGCCTGCGTTTATACACATAAGGTGAGCCAGATATGACTATTAAAATAGTCATCAAAGGAAGGATTGTGATATTCCAAGGTTATATATAGTAACTTACCGAAGATTGCTGAGACCATTTGAGATATCTGGCGCTTTAAGCCGGACAGCTCAGCGGTTGCTTCTGCAAGTGATGCTTCTGCTGTCTCGGCCTGGGTCACCAGTGAGGCCTTTTCATCAGCCCAGATTTTCTTCTCCACATCAAAATTCTTCTTCAATTTCTCTTGTTCAGAGACGCTGAAAGAAAATTTGGAGTTGACCTTTTTTTTCTTGAGCTGCCAGGCGGTTCTTCAGGTCAGCAATCTCCGACTCAAATTGACTTGTGGTGGCCTGCGTTAATGTCGGGTTATAATCAAAATTGTGGTAAGATATCATTAAGTCCCAAGCACTTTGCATGCAAAGATACTACACTTGGGGGCTAATGTATGCTGAAGAAATTTAAGGTACAATGTCGGTTCATGAGAAATTAAGTCCCAAGCACTTTGCAAGCAAAGATACTTGAGACTTGGGGGCTAATGTGTATTGCAAATTCAAGGTATCATGTTACAACCGGGTAAAAAAATTTCATATAAACCGGAAAAGGCAGTGCTAAGCAGGTTTCTAAGTCTACAGCATATTTATTCATAAGCACTAGACTTGGGGGCTCATACAGTAAGTATGATTAAGGAAAGTAACATAAGTTGTACCTCAGATTTTTGCTGTATTTGTTTCACCATATTAATTTCCAGGTCACGGCTGCTATGTACTTGATTGATATAGCCAGAGACTATATCTCCAATGCTCAAATTAGTATAATCTGCAATGTCTAATTTGGCCTTTCGGCGCTCCAAAAGCTCTTCTTTGGCAGAACACTTGGCAAGGACGGTGGGCTGACTTGGTTCGACAAACCGAGTCTTGGTAATTTCGACCTCCGGATCAATTATCTTAACCCGGCTAGGAGTTTCCGGTTTATCAGAGCCGCCAAAAGTTTCATCAGCGGGCGGATCATAGGATGGCGCTGGAATTTTATAAGCCGGTTCAGGCGGCGGTTGATGAGTGGAAGTATCAGGGGCGGCTGTTCCGAGTTCCGGTTCAGTTACTACCGGGTCTTGGGATGGCTTATTCTTTTTTGCCCTCTTACTGGGCTTCACATGCACGCTGTGGATAAAGCAGAAGGGTGAGCACAAAATATCAGTAAAGGAAAGCATAAGGAAAACAAAATTATATTACCCAGGGGCAGTCTTGAAAGCCCGCATGTTAGATTGCATAGACTCGCCGGATGAAGGAGAGGTATCCTGATAATTGGAGTCAGATGAATTGAGAGGTTGTGAATTAAACCCGCCAAAGGGTAAGCGAGCGTAAATCGAGAGATAACCTCGGCCCGACGCTTCTGGTTACATCGGGTAAGCGGAGGAGAGCTCTATATCCTTGTTTGTGCAGGTCTGCCTCCGGCTTTCAAATTGCTGTTGCTTCTAAAGAAATTGAGGATCTTGGTAAGCCAAAGGATGTGAAAATCATACTTTCCGGGTTACTCTTCGAATTTTCTGACGTGGCAGGGGCTCGGAGTCGGAGGAGATTATAGTTACCTCTTCCTCGACGGCTTGGCTGTTCCCCGTATCCTCCTGAAAAGATTAAGGGTCAGCAAGGTGATGATAAAGAGTCAAGAGAGTTAAAAGTTACCTCTTCTTCGTCGTCAGAAGTGTCATCTTATTTAAGTAAATCGGAAGCGCTTGGCTTCCTTTTCCTTGAAGTTGCAGTCTTGGCGGTTTTCCTTTCGGCTCTTTTGGCCGCTCTAACTTGTTTTGTCGCCTCATGATTATACTTGACCTTCCAGAAGTTATCATCGGCCTGTGAAGAATGATAAGGGGTTATGAATAAAAGTAAGGTATAACACAGTAAGGAGTAATTGTTGAGGTTGATGACTTACTGCAGGAGTCGGGTTCTTCTTGCAGAAAGGAAGTAAGCCGAAGGCGTTACTAGTCACCGTGCCCTCTTTCAGCAACGTCTGGGTCGTAGCATCTACCACATCATCTGGTAAGTCGTCGGGACTGTGATGCAGTGGGTCATTCTTCTCACCTGAGTAAGTGCACATTAAGCCAGGGCGGCGGCTTAACGGAATCACTCGCCAAGCGACCCAGACTCGGACCAGGTCAACACCATCTAAGCCATCTCCCAAAAGAGCTTTGATTTTGCTAATGGTGGGAGCAAGTGGCAGACGCTCAACGGCAGTCGGTTTATCCGGCAGCGGGTGGTTGGATTCAAGGCGCAGGGCGCAAAAGCCAGGCAGAGGATTTTTGTCCGCCGGAGAAGTATCCTCGCAGTAAAACCACGTCTGATTCCAATCCTTTGGATGACTCGGAAGTTCAGCGTAAGGAAAAAGACAGTCTCTCCGCCGCTGAATTGAGATGCCACCAAGTTCCAGACTGGGCCCGTTGGCACGTTCGTTCTGCCGGTTTAAGTAAAACAGTTCTCTGAATAAAGTATGCTGGGTTCTTCTCCAAGATACACCTCGCAGAAAACTTGGAAGTTGCAAATATTTGACACGGAATTGGGTCCGATGTCTTGAGGTCAGAGATCAAAGAAACGCAAAACATCCCTGAAGAATGTTGAACCGGGTGGAGCGAAGCCCCAGTTCATGGGAATAGTAAACACGATCACCTCCCCCTCCTTGGGTTGAGGTTTCTCCTCGGACGGGTCAGGAGCATGATACGACATGACCTCCTTCTTGGGCAGATGGCCGGACTTCACAAAATCAGACAGTTTGCTTTCTGTGACAATGGGCGGGACCGATTGCAGGTCACGAGGGCCTTGAACCTTAGGTGCCATGGTGTAAGCGGAAGCCTATGACAAAGTCAAAATGTCTGGTTTAAATATATTCAAGGTGGCGGCTTAAGAAGGGGCCTAATGACATATAGGTGACTATGCAATAACGTTTAAACCGCTGCAGGTATTAAAGGTAATTAAAATTTTCTTAAGTCACCGGAAGCGAGCGGTGCTGACAGCCGGTGTTGTCTTAAACCGGTCACATGGACTACTATGGCTAAAACAGATTCAATAGATGCAATTTTTGGCTAAGTGTGGAACAAAAAGGTTTCACAACTTGCGGTTATTATTTTGGATCAAACGGTAGCTTTGGAAAGAAAAATTTCTAGACCTAAAACAGGGCAGAGAAGTTCATGCATTTGAAGAGGGCTTCCAAACAAGAGAAATGAGATATGTTCCTATGCAAAATAGGCACAAACAATTACCGCAGTAGTTCTATATTGTTTTTACGATCTAAACAGTGCATTGGAGATGAAAACTAGCAAGGGTTGGCATCGGGCGGCGATGAACGCCGACGAACTCAAGACATTTCAAATGCAGATCTAAGAAAGGGAAAGAGAGTGTCGGATTTCGGGTTCCGGCAGACCCTCTAGGTTCTAACTCTGGGGTGCACGCGGAGATCTCACCTCCTACCTACCTACACCTCATCGCCTCGCAAGGATCTAAACTACACAAAGAGCAACACAAGGGACACAAGGTTTATACTGGTTCGGGCCACCATGGTGGTGTAATACCCTACTCCAGTGTGTGGTGTGGTGGATTGCCTCAGGGGCGGATGATGAACAGTACAAGGAAGAACAGCCTCGCGAGGGTCTGTTTTTGGCCGGTGCGATGAACTGCTAGGGGAGTTCAGTCGCTTCTCTCTCTCTAGATTGATCTCTCGATCGATTCAAGATGCCTCTACCCTGTGGGTGGCTAGTCCTATTTATAGGCAAAGGCCCTGGGCCTCTTCCCAAATATTGAGCGGGAAGGGCGCCAACAATTGGCCATTTTGAAGGGGAACATCTAGTACACTTATCCTGACTAAAGTCGGTCCTCGCTTGCCAAAGACTCTGACGGTGACGCTGGCTTGGGCTCCACGATGACCTCCTTCCTGCCGTTGTGTTGGTCTTGGTCTTGTTGCACCGGAATGGTTGCCTTTGCTTGATGCTCTCGCCTGCGCTTGCCTCCTTTGCACCAAAGAGGAAATGAGGACATTCTGCTGGCTGGCGCCCTTGGCGCCCTTGGTCGTCATGGCTTGCGTCATGGGCACCTCGTGAGTACCCGCCTTGATCTCTCCGCCTCCTCGCGAGCCAGCCTGACGAGGCCGTGCACGAGGAAGCTTCTGTCAATCCGCCCAGCAGGCTGGCCCCTCGCGAGGTCTTGAGCTTGTCTTGATGAAGATGGGCGAACTGGGCCACCCCGAAACACGCCAAGCGGGCATGAGCGAGCAAGTCTGGGTACCCCCGTTCCCAGAACACCAACAGAGAGGAACTCACGGATGTGGACGAGCTGCGGAGATTCGCCGTCGATTTCTGGTCAGAGTCAGGTTGATGCAGCGGCCTGAGTCAGTGAAGACGCGGGGTTCGACGGTGGCAGCGGCGGAGCTCGAGAAGAGGCAAGAGGAAGAAGACGACTGAAAGAGGGAAGAATGGAAGACCTTGGTCGTGCATATTTATAAGGGAAGGCCGATTGAGACGGCGCAAGAACGAGGAGACCAAGTATCATTATCTAGCGACCCCGACGCCTCGGTTTTCAAGATGGTCAGTAAAGGCAGAGATCCGTTGAAGATATGATGGAATAAAATAGGGATTTAATTGAAGATGACGTCACGATGGGTTAAAACGGATCCATAAGATGACGTCACGACGGGTTATGACCTTTTCATGGACAGAAGACAGAAAGACTGGCTGTTAAGATATTTTCAGATTGACATGAACCGGTTCAAATCAATCTGGGGCCTAATGTTGGGGGATATGACTATTTGTGTAAGCTGCCCAAGAGGGGTCGGGTTACACAAAGAGAGACTCATCAGAAGAAGCCCAAGACCAAGCATGAAGATGGTGGTTCAATAAAGGGTCTAAGGCCGATAGGCGACTTAAGGCCCATAGTGATAAACCGCCATGATGGCATGACTTGTATTATAAGGTAGAATTAACTAGTCACCGAGCCGGACTCTATCTATAAGCCGGTCAGGACTTTGTAGGCCGCAGGGCGTCAACCCGTGTATATAAGGGGATGACCCGCTGGCGGCTTAGGGCAGGAACAACTCATCGAGAGTTGGGCATAGAGTATGTCGCTCCCTGGTCATCAAAACATCAAGCAATACCAACCCAACTAGACGTAGGCCTTACCTTCACCGTAAGGGGCCGAACTAGTATAACTCGTGTCCTTTGTCCCGATTAACCCCTTTAAGCTTCCTAGTTGCGATGGCTCCATGACTAAGTCCTTGCAAGAGGACATCTGCCATGACAAAACCACGATAGGATGCAAGAGACGAACACGTATGCAATGCAATGCACATGATGACATGGCAAAATGCAACACGCAAGCAAACGACATGGCAATGAAGGCGAATAACTGGCAGACACCTGGCGCATCGGATCTGGGCATTACAACTCTCCTCTACTAACAAGAGATCTCGTCCCGAGATCTTAGGACCGAGACGGAAGAAAAGAGGAAGAGGTGAAACAAGAACTGAAGAGGGAAAGGGAAGAAAGTCGAGAATACTCGAGTAGGAAAGAGGAACGACGATTATGATAAGGATCAAAAGGTGAATGAATAAGATAGACTCTGAAACCACTCCGGTTAGAAAAGGAAAAGAATGAAAGAATTAGGCAGCACTCCGACTAAACATGGAAAGAATAGAACATGAACTTGAGAAGATGGAATGATAGTTGCCGAGAGGAATGACACAATGCCTCCGGAAAGCTTGAAAGAGTTGAATGAAAGGAATGACGAAGAAAAAGATATCATCTATCACAATTGAGGTTGAAAACATCCTTAGGAGGAAGGATTGGACGAAGTTGTTGAGAAAATCAACAACGAAAAGAATAAGCTTGTTGTGGACTTATGGAAAACATCTCAAAATTATGAGGTGATAACCGACCACAAGCGGAAAAAGATTGAATAGCTGAGAAGAACGAAGGAATGCAAAACTCCACTTCAAAAGAATATGGAGAATTAATTGCACTTCGACATGTAAGAGGAAAAGATACTTGCGCTCCTCCAACAAGAATCTTTATGAACACTTGAAGAATGAATTAAATCCTTACAAACCACCATAAGAACTCCGGTAACAAAAGGATGACGAGATAAAATTGAAGGATGAAAGGGATCAGATTAGAGTGTTGCGATGATTTAGATGGGGCTTCTCGTCGAGACAAGCGAGAAGCTTGGAACTCCGAAAAATAAAAGATGAAAACATGAATCTTCTGAGATGTCTTCATCACTCCGGAAGGATAAACTGGCGAGAGGCGAACGATCAGAGGGAAATATTTGAGTTGAAGGAAAGAATACGATCGACAACAAAAAACTTGAATTGGGTCCACCGGAAAAGGAAATGAGACAAACAATGATGAACTAGGTGAGAATTCACCGGTTGAGACAACTGAGGAAGAACTGAAGATACTCCGCACGAATGAAATTGATGCTCGAATAGAGGCTCAGACTCCTGGAATAAAAGGGGTGGGAGGGCGGGAAAAAACACAGGCAACTTGAAACAGGGAGCCGACGAATAACTTGAAGAGAAGACACCAGTTGAAATAATTGAAGCAAGAATGCAAAAGCTTCGCACGATTAGAATGGATACTCGATTACAGACTCCGGTTCCGAGAAGAAGAAGGGAGGGCGGGTGGGAAAAACAAGGACAACTTCGGACAGGGAAACAACGCAGATTGAAAAGAGTTGAGGATTGATCTCCCAAAAGACAAAGACGTTTGATCCGACTTGACGAGAAATGCACCGGATAAAAGAGGATGGACAACGAACGAAAAACACCTGCGCGATCCTAAAGAAAAATTTGAAGGGGAAGAGGAGTAAGTTGAAACACCTACGTCAAGATTTCTCACCAGAGCGACGAAGGGGCAGAGGAGTAAAAAGAATTCCTACTCTCTGATATAACTAGACTCCAAAAAAGTTTTTCTTCTAGACTCGACAACGGCCAAACTATACGATCAATCAATGGGGCTCCTATGGTCGGTCGAGGCTCTGATACCAACTTGTCACGCCCAAGATGCGACCCTATCCTAAAGGAACTCGAAGTTCCCACCAAGGATAGAAGCGCATCTTGAAGACGCTTTGGCAAGGTGGATATCATTACATCAACATTACATAATAGATGGGGATACATACAAGGCATACAAATGCCGCAAGAATACATCAATACATCATACACAAGATCAACATCCGACTCTGGTGAAACACAAACAGGAACTCAAGCGACATTCACCACCTTTAGCCCGGTGCTGCCGACACGAACCTATCCCCTGATCGAAGAAGCAGAAGAAGAACTTCAAAACAAGTAAACGTCGCTCTCGTGTCATGATCGCCGCAATACCTGTACCTGCAACTGTTGTTGTAGTAATCTGTGAGCCACGAGGACTCACCAATCCCATTACCATGGGTATCAAGACTAGCAAAGCTTAATGGGTAAGGAAGGGGTAAAGTGGTGAGGTTGCAGCAGCGACTAAGCATGTATGGTGGCTAACTTATGAAACAAGAGCGAGAAGAGGAGCTAAGCAAACGGTCGCCAACTAGTAATGATCAAGAAGTGATCCTGAACTCCTACTTACATCAAACATAACCCAAAAACCGTGTTCTCCTCTCGAACAACCCCGAAAAGAGACAATCACGGTTACGCACACGGTTGGTGTATTTTAGAAGAGTTTACTTCAAGTTTACTACAACCGGATATTAACAAATTCCCATCTGCCACATAACCGCGGGCACGGCTTTCGGAAGTTCAAACCCTGTAGGGGTGTCCCAACTTAGCCCATGATAAGCTCTCACGATCAACAAAGGATATCCCATCTCCCGGGAAGACCCAATCAGTCTCGGAATCCCGGTTACAAGACATTTCGACAATGGTAAAACAAGTCCAGCAAGACCTCTCGGCGTGCCGACACCCTGATAGTAGCCGCGCGTATCTCGTCTCAGGCCACGACCGGATGAGCACTACGTATAACTAAAAACCAGCCCTCAATTTCCCCGAGGTGGCGCTGCAAGTGGCTCTAGTTTAGACCAACACTTAGAGAAGCATTGGCCCGGGGGGGCTAAAATAAAGATGACCCTCGGGTTAATTACTCCGAAGGGAAAGGTAATAGGTTGTTAGGCAAATGGTAAAACCAATTTTGGGCTTTGCTGGAGGAGTTTTATTCAAGGCGAACTGTCAAGGGATTCCCATAACACCCAACCGCGTTAGGGACGCAAAATCGGGGAACATAATACCGATATGACGGAAACTAGGGCGGCAAGAGTGGAACAAAACGCCAGGCATAAGGCCGAGCCTTCCACCCTTTACCAAGTATATAGATGCATTAATAATATAAGAGATATTGTGATATCACAACATAAACATAATCCAACATGGAGCAATCTTCATCTTCACCTGCAACTAGCAACGCGATAAGAGAGGCTGAGCAAAAGCGGTAACATAGCCAAACAATAGTTTGCTAGGAAGGCTGACAAAGGTTAGAGGTGCATGGCAATTTGGGAGGCTTGATAAGCAAGTGGTAGGTAACACGGCATAGCGATAGCATCGAGGCAACTAGCATAGCAATGATAGTAATGAGATCCAAGGTGACGGACATCTTGCCTGAAATCCTGCTAGGAAGAAGCACGAGTCCATGAAGAAGATGAAGCCACGAAGCCGAACCAAGCGTAGACGAACGAATCCTCACAATCGCAACTGAGGGAGTCCTGGATTAGGGGGTGTCCGGATAGCCGGACTACCATCATCAGCCGAACTATCATTTGCCGGACTATCATCATCGACCGGACTCCAAGACTATGAAGATACAAGATTGAAGACTTCCCCCCGTGTCCGGATGGGACTTTCCTTGGCGTGGAAGGCAAGCTTGGCAATACGGATATGTAGATCTCCTACCATTGTAACCGACTCTATGTAACCCTAGCCCTCTCCGGTGTCTATATAAACCGGATGGCTTTAGTCCGTAGGACAACAATCACAACAACCCTTACAATCATACCATAGGCTAGCTTCTAGGTTTAGCCTCCTTGATCTCGTGGTAGATCCACTCTTGTAAACATCCACAATATCAATATCAATCAAGCAGGGGCGTGGGGTTTTACCTCCATCAAGAGGGCCCGAACACAGGTAAACATCGTGTCCCTTGTCTCCTGTTACCATCCGCCTAGGCGCACGATCGGGACCCCTACCGAGATCCGCCGGTTTTGACACCGACATTGGTGCTTTCATTGAGAGTTCCTCGTAGTCGTCACCGATAGGCTTGATGGCCTCTTCAATCAACAACGACGCAGTCTGGGTGAGACCTTTCTCCCGGACAGATCTTCGTATTCGGCGGCCGTCTGCCGGGCCAACTCCCATGGCCATCGAGCAGATCAAGCTACGCCCGGCCGTCGAGTCAGGTTTGAAGCTTAAACTTCACGGCCGATATCCGCGGGGACTTGATCCTCGATGGATCTGAGCCACACCCGATCGCGCGCTGCTGTCACGATGGGCATGACCTAACTCGCCACGGACCAGCACCTTGAGGCGCACCGGATCCGCTCCGACTCATAGTCCGAGCGATCGCTCGAATCGAGGGCGGATGGCTGGACACCGCCTCGGGAGCCGCAATTCCTCGGTGATGGGCGAACACTTACCTTGTCCCGTAAAGCCCATGACTCGAGGTGCGGACTCCTTCGGACTCCGAACCTCCTGCGCCCTGCCCGGTCGAATCCGATTGGGCGCGATCATGGAATTCACCACGCGGACATCTTTCCTTTTCGCCCTTCGGCGATATCATAAACTCATTGAAGCATCTCTCGCTATCCGGAGAGCCTGGCGAACTACGGCCGAGGCGGTTGGGACGCGGAGGACGAAGAAATTCAGATCCACCACCACCCACTTCGTAGCCACCGTCGGCGATTTAACCGACGTACTCGACTACGACTCAAGACATCGATGGTATGGGCGGCGATGCGGAGACTACCAAGAACTAGTGCCTACAGACACCTTTGAAGACCACCTCGTCATACGACATATACATGGTGGACACCCCAAAAGATGGGGACGGCGAAGAAGGAAGCCGAGGCCAATTCCTTAAAGAAACAGCCCAAGCGCCGACGCGTCGTGGCGCCGCTCTAAATCCGCCACAGCAAGAATGGAGATTCCGGCACGGAGATAATAACACCCCGAAAGTGCGAAGACAACTCCCTCCAAAGCTCGATCCAGCGCGGGAGGAGGCGGAAGCAAGCCCTCGGAGAGGCGGCAAGCGAAGAGGTCGAGGATGACAACTACTTACCTCCCTCCGGAGCGAGGCAAGCCTCGGCGACAGCAATTTGTCGTGCGAGGATCCCGTCGAACAAGAGCGTTTTAGGCGCAGGCTAATGGCCACGGCAAACAGCCTAAAGAAAAGCAACAACAGCTTCAAGCTGATCAAGACCTCTTGGCCGACAGATGGACCGAGGTCCTCGCGTCGAAAAGTATGAACTCGAGCGCCCTCAAAAGTTACCCAAAACGCAAGTTGCTCCCCGATTAGAGGAGGCAGCATCACCAGCGCTGTCATGGCAGACCGACCACCTCGTGGCGCGATAGAGAGGCGCAAGCCCTCCACCAAAACCGTACCCGGCATCGCTCTAAAAGCAGAAGCCCGGGGAGGCAGCGCGGACTTGCGAGATATATTGGAGGACAAGGCAAGACAATCCAGATCTATCTATGGATCACGTGGGCGCCCACGACCCACGGCGAATACCGTCGCACGGATACAACTACTCGGCGGGCGAACACAGCGAACAACGCTCTCTCGAGCTACGTCGCGATATTGCTCAATCTGAGCGCCAAGCACCCACTATGCTTCACCGGCGAAGTAATGGATCATCAAATCCTGAAGGGTTCAAACCCGTTAATATCGAATCCTCGATGGCACAACAGACCCAGCGGTCTGGATTGAGGATTATCTCCTCCATATACACATGGCCCGGCGCACAATCTTCACGCCATCAAATATCTCGCTCAAGCTTAAAGGACCAGCTCGGCATTGGCTTAACAGCCTGCCCGCAGAGTCAATTGGATCTTTGGGAAGACACGGAAGCCGCATTCCTCGACAACTTCGAGAGCGCGTATATGCGACCACGGACGCTTGATGACCTAAGCCACATAATCCAGCAGCGATTTAATCGGCCGAGCAATTCTCGACACGGTTCTTAACAAAGAAAAATCAAATCGTCGACCGTCCGGATGCGAGAGGCACTCGCTGCCTTCAAACATAACATCCGCGACGAGTGGCTGGCCCGGCACCTAGGACGGAGAAGCGAAATCCATGGCAGCCCTCACATCCCTCATGACCCGCTTACATGCGGGAGAGGATAGCTGGCTCGCTCGCGATAACAACCTCAAAGAAAACGCTGGCAGTCCGGATACTAAGGACCGCAATGGCAGGTTGCGTCGAAACAAAACAAACGCCCGCGTGCTGGCGGCGACAAATGAGGATACGGCAGTCAACGCCGGATTCGAGGCTCCAAACCGGTCAGCGGAAGAAGCCATTCAAAAGAACCACTCCGGGCCCGTCCAATTTGGACCGAATACTCGACCGCTCTTGTCAAATACATGGAACCCCGAAAGCCAGCTAACCATACCAACAGAGATTGTTGGGTATTCAAGCAAGCGAGCAAATTAATCGCCAAAACAGTGACAAGGGCTACACAGCGATGGCGAGGAAGAGACCCGACCGCCGAACAACAGAGGACAAAAGGATTCCCCCTCAAGTTGGGACGGTAAACATGATATCATAGCAACATATTCCCAAGAGGGAGCGAAGCGTGCACTAAGGGGCGTATCTGCGATGGAGCGATCGCCCCAAAATTCAACCCATGCTCCTCGAGACCATCCGACCAGCATCCGCCATGGCGGATTCGCCGCATTGGTTTTAGACCCAATCGTTGATGGATTTCACCTCACGAGAGTCCTTATGGACGGCGGCAGTAGCCTGAACCTGCTTTATCAGGATACAGTGCGCAAGATGGGCATAGACCCTTCAAGGATTAAACCTACAACGACGACCTTCAAAGGCGTCATACCAGGTGTCGAGGCCAATTGTGCAGAGCTCGATTACATCGAAGTGGTCTTCGGATCCCCGGATAATTTCCGAAGCGAGGAGTTAATCTTCGACATAGTCCCGTTCCGCAGCGGCTATCACGCTCTGCTCGGACGAACCGCGTTTGCAAAGTTCAACGCGGTGCCGCATTATGCATACCTTAAGCTCAAGATGCCAGGCCCTCGTGGAGTCATCACGGTCAATGGAAACACGGAACGCTCCCTCCGAACGGAGGAACATACAGCGGCTCGCGGTAGAAGTACGAGCAGCCTTTTAAGGCAATTCTCGAGTCCGCCGTTAAACGACCGGACACGACCAAACGCGCGAGCAACATCAACCAAGACCACAGCACGTTCCGTGCCGCAGCGTAATGCGGCCCCAACCCCAGCCTCGCAAAATTGCAAGACAAACTCTCCGCGTACATAATTACGCCTGAGATACCATGGGCATAGGGGAAGGGCACCACAACAGACCAGTGCGGTTCGACCACACCAGGGCTCCCAAGTGTGTCGCTCTTTTTGTTTTATTTTTCTTTTTTATACAGAACTCAGTCCGGTGGCGAACGGCCGAACTCATGATGCAACAGCCAGGGAAGGACAAAGGCGCGATGAACACTCGGTGGTCTCCATCACGAGCATTAAATTTGTTAAAATACAACATTCCGCTGCCTACCCACGGAGAGACGCCTTTAATTCGTCCAATCCCTTGCTTTCCGCACTATTTGTATCATTCCGCACTGATAGCATATCTTCTCGAATAAAATGCAGCACTTTTTGCCTTTAATTGCATTACTTTATATATATATATATGTTCATTTACGACATGTTGCACCCATGCATCTTAGTACGACCAAACACACGAGGGCTTATGTCCTCCGCTTTATGGTGTGATAAAGTCCGACACTTTCACAAGTCGGCACCTCGAACTTATAGCATTATATGAATCAGCTCGAATCATGTCTTGGGTCAATAGTTGGGTTTGCCCGCTCCCATGTTTGGCACCTTACGTTCCGTTCTATCGCTAAGGTAGCACTGGGAGAACCACTGCGATTGCGCCCGGTTGAGCCGGGTTAACGCCTCGATGGAGAAAGCTAAAACTGACCGGCATGATAAGGCGTGAGACTGGTCGCTGTTCGAGAGGTCCTTCGGGTCCTTAAAGACCTCGCCGCTTGAGCGAAGTTCGGATTATGTCCGATGAAGGCGTGGATAGCGCCCAATTCGGTCTTCGAATACTAGGGGCTTCACCAAATTTAAAATTATAGAATTCTATGGCTAAGTGAGAGTGTTCAAGCACTATAAGTCCGGTTGCCTTGTTACGTTGTGTTGGCGCCTCCTAGATGGACCCAAAAATGGGAACAAGAGTGCTCAAGTTTATCCCGAACACCCCAGCACTCGTGGCATGGGGGCTGAAGCCGACGACTTGCCATCTCTCAGATTTAATAAACGGCCGCACAGAAGGTAATATTTTAAATTAAACAAGCGTTGCTTAGCGCATATGAACAAAGTTTTCAGCGCACAGGATAACACATTGCGAATTCACTCAATAATTACATCCCCGGGGCACTCATCCGCAATCTTGCGGGCACCCTTCAGGACAGCCTTATAGTAAAGTTCGGGCGTACGATGCTCCTTGCCCGCTGGTGGCGCGTCAGTGATTAGCTTCTCCGCATCCAGCTTGCCCCAATGCACCTTTGCGTAGGCAAGGGCCCGACGAGCACCTTCAATACAAAGGGAGCGCTTGATAACCTCCACCCGAGGCACGCATCCACCAGCCGTCGCACGAGGCGAAGTAGCTCCAGTGCATGGCCTCTCGAGGCCACAACGGGACTATGAGCCCTTCATGGCCTGCTCGGCCACCTTGTGAGCTCGACCAGCTGCTTCACCTGGTCGCTAGGGGCACGGATGGCGGCCTCAAAGATCTCGAGACCGAAGACCTTCTCCGTTGAGCTCCCTCCTCGGCTCGGTAGAATCTGGCGGCATCGGACACGCCGCGAGCAGATCTGCAAATGCCTGGAGAGCTCGAATTCGGTAAGTATCACGTAATTTACATTCACATGCTTGCTTTGCATGAAAAATGCCTTACCCGCCGCTATCTTCTTCATCAATTCAACCTCCTGAAGGGACTTATGGGCCTCGGCCTTGGCGGTTTTAGCACTTTCGAGCCGAGGCAAGCTCGGACTCTCGAGTCTTTGAGTCACGCTCCAAACTCTCATGCTTTTCCATGAGAGCCTGGAGCTCTTGCTGAACCACCGCCACCTCGCCTCTTGCTTTTCTCGCTCTGCCTGCCTTCCGTGGCGCATTGCGTTCGACGCATGGACATAGCCTCCTTCAGGCCGCCACCTCGCTCGTGGCCCCGCAGTACCCATGTTATCCTTGTTATTTTTGTCGCAACCTAAATCCTTTTCTCATGAAGGTACAAATTCAAAGTGGTGTTACTCACCTTCTTTGTCTTGGAGCTGCTTCTGGCTGCCGAGCTCTTGCCCGGACCGCTCAAGCTCCTGCTTCAATGCACCGACCTCCATGATCGGTCTGGCAGAGGTCAAGCAATAGCAGCCTGCAACCCATATTGACATAATTTTTAGCAACCTCTGCGTATATCTTTTTAAGATCCTCAATCCGCTTTTCTTTCCAACACCAAACCGAGCATCAGGGGCTACTGTCTATGCGGTATTACATTGCATATTTTTAACTTCTTACCTCAAAGCCTGATAGAAGGCTATTGCAGGCTTCGGTCAGCCCGCCTTTGGCGAGCTGCACCTTTTGAATCACCGCACTCATAATAGTGCGGTGTTCTTCCTCGATGGAAGCGCTCTGCAGCGCCTCCAACAAATTGCCCGGCGCCTCCGGTTGGACGGAAGCCGCCGGCGTCACGGTCTTGCCCTTCGATCGAAGGGGCCGCCTGCCGGACTCCGGAACCACTGCGGGTTCCGTTGTGGAGTCCGGCGCGAAGTCCGGGAGGGCGCCTTGTGGCGCCCGGGCCTCCCCTAGTGGGTCCCTCGGGATCCCACCTCGGCGTCTTCGGCGTCGCGAGGGGTGGAGGCGGTCGGGATGGAGTCTACATCCGACGAAGCCAGCGACCCTTCGATGAAGCGGGAGATCATCACTGGCCGGACTACTGGTAGCATGCGGCGTTAGAATGACACTATGTGACGCAGAAAAAAATTATAAATCATTCAGAATCCGGATACTTACGATCTCGCCGAGGCCTGGCCCTTGAAGGCCATTCTTCCTCGCCAACGTTGATGTTGGCAGAGCTGTCCGGGAATAGTCCTTCCCTCTTGGACCCTCCGGCCTCCCGTTGGGGAAGCCTTCCTCTTCCTCTCTCCTCCTCCAGGAGAGAGTCCTCTTCCTCCTCCTCATTTTCGGGAGGAGTCAGCCCCGAGTCGTCGGACACCTGAAAACGGCACTCTTTCGAGCACCGTGGCCTCCTTCTTGGCCTTCTTCTCCGGCACCACGTGCGGTGCGGAACCAGCAACCTCGCTAGACGCGGCGTCTCTGGATTTTCGGCATAGGAGCCGGACAGTAATCTGCTCCGCCTTCTTCATCCAGTCTGTCAAAGGAAAAGGGGAAATTAAAACCCAGATAGAGTCAAACTATGAAAACAAGTGTCCCGTAAAGGGTAGAATCACTTACCTCGTCACTGGCGGCTGCGAGCGAAATCCATGATCTTCCGTCGCGGATCGCGGGGCTTGGCGCCTTTGAACAGCACCTTCCAGCGCCTTCGACGTTGTGTCGAAGAGCTTGTTCAGCGCTTTGGTGCTGTTCCGGATCGAACTCCATAGATTGAATGCCCGCTCTTGGCATGGGAGAATCCGCGAGACGAGCATGACTTGGACCACGTTAACCAGCTGAGCTTCTTCACCAGCTTCTTGATACAGTCTGGAGTCCCGTCGGCTCCTTCAAACTTCCCCACAGCAAGCCCTTCTTTCCGGGAGGTGAGCTGCGTGGGGATACCAGATCTAAACTCGGGGCCGCCGCCCATTTAGGGTCACGCTGCTCGGTGATGTAGAACCACCCGATTGCCACCCTTGACGGATTCCACGAAGGCCCTTGAACCAAAGGACGTTGGGCATCTTGCCCAACATGGCGCCTCCGCACTCCGCTTGAATGCCCTTCACTACCTTGCTTGACATTGAAGGTCTTGAGCCACAAGCGAAGTGGGGCTGGATGCAGAGGAAGGCCTCGCACACGACGATAAACGCCGAGATGTTGAGGATGAAGTTGGCGCGGATCATGGAAATCCAGGCCGTAGTAGAACATGAGCCCCGGACAAAGGGGTGAAGTGGAAAGCCCATCCAGCGGAGGAAGTGGGAAAGAAAGACAACCCTCTCATGGGGCCTGGGGGTGGGGATGAGCTGCCCTCGTCGGGCAGCCGGTCGCGATGTCGCCGGAGAGGTATCCGCGCCAGCGGTTTAGCGATTGCTCCTCCTTAGCGGTGGAGGCCAACCATTTACCTCCGCTCCGGACATGGTCGGAGAAGGTTGAGACGAGATCTTGCGAACTTGGGCGCTGGAGCTCGAGTCTTGTGAGATGGATAAGCAAAGGAGGAAGAAGGCGAGGGTGAGAAGGTGAATCCTTATCCCTTATATGGGCGGCGAAGTCTTACGCGTCCCCCACCGGCCTGGTAAAACTCGCTTATCTCCCAAGCGTCACCATCAATGACGGTTGGGTTACCCACGCCCGTATTGATGAGAATCCCGGATTAAGGGAAACACGATCTCTGCTCGACAAGGCGTGCCAAAACCGCTTCGCTAAATGCGTTGAGGTGGTAAAGTAAAAACAATTCGAGTAATGGCTTGGTAGTGGTGTGACGTCATGCCACGAAAACGCCAGAGATTGAACTTGTGTATATTATTATTCTCTCTACGGTGGAATGTGGAATTTATTTTGCAGAGCGGACACTATCCCGGTGTTCACAATCTTCTATCATTTGGAGGAGGAACCCGCCTTGCAATGCCAAGCAATATACACGGACTTATCGTCATTGAAGCCTGGTTCGGGGCTCTTGAGGAGTCTGGATTAGGGGTGTCCGGATAGCGGACTACCATCATCACCGAACTATCATTTGCCGGACTATCATCATCGACGGACTCCAAGACTATGAAGATACAAGATTGAAGACTTCCCCGTGTCCGGATGGGACTTTCCTTGGCGTGGAAGGCAAGCTTGGCGATCGGATATGTAGATCTCCTACCATTGTAACCGACTCTATGTAACCCTAGCCCTCTCCGTGTCTATATAAACCGGATGGCTTTAGTCCGTAGGACAACAATCACAACAACCCTTACAATCATACCATAGGCTAGCTTCTAGGGTTTAGCCTCCTTGATCTCGTGGTAGATCCACTCTTGTAAACATCCACAATATCAATATCAATCAAGAAGGACGTAGGTTTTTACCTCCATCAAGAGGGCCCGAACCTGGGTAAACATCGTGTCCCTTGTCTCCTGTTACCATCCGCCTAGACGCCAGATCGGGAGCCCCTACCCGAGATCCGTCGGTTTTGACACCGAAAGCAACGAAACGGGAACTATCGAGGAGAAGCACACAACATGGTAAACACACCACACATGAACAAGGCATGATGCTCAACCAAGTATGATGCATGACAAGGCTACATGAAGCTACTCCTGGCAAGAGATGATGCCTATAAGAGCAACACATCAAAGCAAGTTTAAATGAGGCCGGAAACAACATATAACAATACCGGTAAGTCCTCATATGCAAATTTCAAAATTGGTCCAGATCTGAATAAACCTTAAGTTCAAGTTGTTAAACAGAAAGTTAAGATGCACCAAGATGATCTACACGAAATTATAGTCAAGTTACATATAAAGTTCATTTAATTTGTAGCTACGCCCTAGAAGATATGAGCAAAACAAGATAAACATGGCATTGATGCAAAATGCATTCAAACATCAAGCACACACCTCAAAACATGCATGCAACAAGGTAACATGAAACTACATGCAAAACTAAGCAAGTTTCATATAGAGCACACTCAAAACGGAGCAACGGTTCAACACATACACATGAAACAAGTTTGAAGGGCATGCTGTCCAAAACAGCAACTAGGCATATTGCAAGCACCAAAACAACATGCTACAGCAGCACAACATGAAAACAAAGGCATGAACATGATGTACACGTAAAGCATGACAAAAAATGAACACTGGGCTATCTCCAGAAATCACTAGAACATGCTCAAAAGGACAAGGAAGATTGAAAATAATAACAGTTTCAAAGACTTAGCAGAAATCACTGTGCATGGCAGAAATAACATCAGGTTGCAGTGTTTAGAGCTATCAAAACAACATGCTACAGGAACTTATCATGGCAACCAAAGGCAGAGCATGAATCTACTAATTGCATAAAACAAAAGTCCCTTACTGATCACGAGCCAAAAGGCACAGAAGATATGATGGCACCCATGTAAACATAGCAAGTTTCCTAAACAGATTCAGACAACAGAAAAACTGAGCATGGCATAAACAGAATTATGAAGGCACCTTTGCGAGCTCAAATTACTCATCATAAAGCATTGCATGGCAAGACAAACATACCTACAGCAAGATGACATGTTCATGAAGCTAACCATGGCAAGAGCAAGTTCATAGCATGCTTGGGTTACTAACAACAACCATGGCAAAATTGATTAACATGTAAACAATCTGCCAGGTACATTTTGTAGCAAATGTAGAGCAAGATTAAGATATACTAGAGCACTCCATAAATGCAAACAGGTGCTTGGATGGATAGAGCATAACATGCGAAGCAAAATATCCTTAGTAAACATCTCCAGATTAAGCATGGAACTCATGGTATCAACAGGTTTACATAGCATCACAATATATCAGTTTCAGACTTAGCAGAAATGACCAAGTCACAGAAATCAGCAACATCACGGAGGCTACTTTGCAAGCTTGTAAGAATCAACAAATGGCATATCATGAAGAGTGGATGGCACCAAAGCAAACATGGCGTCTTGTAGCCTATATCACATATAGACTTCATGCTCAAAAGAAAATCACACAAAAAGATATAAAAAAGACAAATGAGCAAGTTTTGTTAAACTACAGCAGACAATATCACATAGCAGTCTTGCAACAATGATTAGGGCATCAAGATGAACTCAAACAAGCATGGCACAATGAAATGAACTAAGAGCATTTCACAATGAACATTTCAATATATCATATGCACAAAACGGAGCAGCATGCATGAAGTTATGACATGATGAAGGGAGCATCATAATGCAAATATTTTCGGGACTTGGTGAAAAATCGGGCAACCTCGTGTGGATCTGGATCTGGGCGCGGATTCCAAGGCGGGGCCGGGCTCGCAGGAGTTGAAGGAGAGTCCGGCAAGGGATCGGGGCGCCGGATCCGGTCCGGCCCGACCGGATCTGGCCGGAGTGGGAGTCGGCGACGGCGGGATACGGCGGATCTGGCGGGCGGCGAGGCGCGACGCGGCGGGCGGCGAAGCTCGAGGCAGCGGGAGCTCCAGCGCGAGTCGGCGATGGCGGACGGCGGCCGGCGGAGCTGGGCGACGGCAGCGGCGACGCAGACGGTGGCGACGGAGGCGCGCGACGGCTCTGGCGGGCCGCCCGCAGACGGCGGCGGTAGCCACGGAGGGGGCGGATCTGGCCTGCCATTTCGGGCTCGGCGCGGGGACGATGGCGGTGATGTGGGCGGCAGGAGTGTTCGAGGCGGCGAAGGCGTCGCGGCGTCGGTCCGATCCGGACGTGTCCGGCGGCGCGGGGAAGTAGGGGTAGGGTTAGACTGCTAAATCTCGGGGGTGGGGGCTTATTTATAGGTAGAGGGAGCTAGGAGTGTCCAAATGAGGAGCGTTTTTCGGCCACGCGATCGTGATCGAATGACCGAGAGAATGGAGAGGGTTTGGATGGGCTCGAGGGCTGTGGTGGAGGGGTGTTGGGCTGGAAAGATAGATGAGTTTCGGGCTACGCGGTTAACTGTTGGGGCGTCAAACGGACTCCGAATGCGATGAAAATTGGCAGGAGGTCCATGTACTCTAAGACAACACCGCACTCCAAGTTGCATCCCATTCCGAGAACATTTAAATGCTACTCACGAAACGAGGTCTGAGAGGTGCAACGGGTGCGTGTGAGAGTGTCGGATCGCGAAACGGACACCGGGGAAAAAGGTCGGATGCAAGAGACGAACACGTATGCAATGCCTTGCGCATGATGACATGGCAAAATGCAACACACAAGCAAGCGACATGGCAATGAAGGTGAATAACTGCAGACACCTGGCGCATCGGATCCGGGGCGTTACAAGTTAGCCGGCAGGTTCTTCAACCAAGTGCAGGCTGTCTCCTCCAGCATCATGGTGAAATACTTGGCACATGCCGCATCGTCTACGTCCAGCATCTCCATTGCCATCTCATAACTTTCACCCATACCTCGGGGGATAAATCGGCACTGTAATTCGGCACCTTGCGTGGGCCCTTGAAGTCCTTAGGCAGCCATGCATTGTGTAGCGCCGGGACGAGACACGACACCCCCAAAGAACTGGAAGTAACCCCTGGTTCTACCGACGTGGTTGGACGAACCGGAGTAAGTTGGCGGGCTTCATGTTGCGCCGCTAACTCTGCCTCTCGACGTGCCCTGGCACGATCCACCACATCCTGAGCATCACCACCGCCACCCACCGGGTTATGGCCATGGGGAGGATTACGGTTTCACGCACTGCTTGACACAGCCAGTTCATCCATATGCCTGCTGTAACTCCGGCTTGAGCGGGGAGTAGAGTGGATCCTTTCGTGGCTATATGAATAAGCCTGCTGCTGAGTCAAAGCTGTCTGAAGGAGCTCCCTAGCCCGTCACGTCTCGACCGCTACTGGGGACTCGCCTTCGATCGGAAGAGCCGCCAGCCGTGAAGTGGCAGCGACAATGTTATCCATCGGGTTAGAGTAGTGACCCGGTGGCGTTGGGACGTGTTGTGATGGAACGTTGTTATGACGAGGCGGATCAGTTGGATGTGGCTGAACCAGTGCCCCCATTCCAGGTGCCTCCGCCCGGTTCACCACTGGTAGATTACTAGTCCCTGCTCCTGGGGTATTAAAGAGGTTCCTGGCATCATAAACCGGCGGCAGGTGAGACCGGTACCTTCTCCTCATGACATCGTTTGATGCGCTCTGATCCAACATAAGCCGGTAAGCCTGTGCATCCAATGCGGCCCGTTCCGCAGCCATCCTGGTATCCTCAGCTGCCAGGTCGGCCTTGGCCTGAGTTATCTGATCTTTCACCTTTGCGATTTCCACATTATGCTCCTCTTGGTTCGCCGGGTTAACCTCCGCCATTAGTGTTGCCAAAGCGTCAAATAAATCAGATAAAACATGAGCCGGCGGTCGCACGGGGCCTCCTGCCCCGGCCGCTGTTGCTGTTGCTGCTACTGATCCGAAGACCATCGCCGCAGCGGTCGAAGAGTGGAGCGCTGGCTGCATACCGGCCATGAAGATCGCAACCCAGTTTGGAGGATCAAAGGGGTCCGAAATACTGTCTCCATCAGAACAGCCCCCAATCCGGACATCTTGCAACTGGTACAATGACTCAGTCTCTCCGGTCGATGACTCATCATCCGAATAAACGACGGTCTCACCACCAGATGCCGATCTATCTTCAGATTCCGCTCCGTGGATGACTCCCACAAAGGCACACTTCATGGCAGGCCAAACCCGGGCAGGTCTCGCACGCTGAGCCGTCTCGGCGATGTTGGTGCAGATGTCCGTCTCAGGGCCCGGTTCGCCGATCTTGCCAATGAAAACGTGGATGCCGCCGAAGGGGACCTGGTACCCGTACTTGATTGAGCCGGCCTCGGGGCCCCAGCCCGCGTCGTCGATGTAGAGCTTGCCGCGACGACTCTTAGTCATCCGGCCCACAGCATATCCTTTGAGTCCTTTGAAGATGCCCTCTAAGAACTTGAAACCATCGTGTGATAGCCCCACGGTGGGCACCAACTGTTGTGGTTTTGTCACGGTAGATGTCCTAGAGAAAGGACTTAGTCGTGGAGCCATCGCGACGGGTTAACTTTAAGGGGTTAAAGTGGAAAAGGGACACAGAGATTTTATACTGGTTCGGCCCCTTGCGGTTAAGGCAAAAGCCTACGATCCAGTTGTTGTGGAATTGCTAGGGTTTCGATGACCAGGGAGCGAATTCGCTATGCCTGGTTCTCGAGTTGTTGCTTGTTGTCCCTAACCCGCCGATGGGTCGTCCCCTTATATACATGGGTTGACGCCCGCCGGTTTACAGGATTCCGAGGCCGGCTCATCAACGTGTCCGGCCCAGTCTCCACTATTTCTGCCTTACAACACAAGTTTACATATCAATGTCGGTTTATGTCTACAGGCCTTAATCCGCCTTTGGGCCCTGGGCCTTCATAAAGCGCTGTCATCTTTGTCTTCATGGGCTTTAAATATAATAACTCATCATGGGGATAACCCGGCCTCTCCTGGCCGGTTTACGCCTAGCTGTAATATCTCCAACACTGCTCGTTCCCCGCCGGGCCGGTGGCGGCGTTGGCGGCAAGTGACGGAGAACGACGGGGAGGCCCGCTGACGGGAGCCGTCTAAGCAACGCTGCGGCGAGGCGGCCAGCGCCAGCGAAGCTCGAGGCGCCCGCCATGGATCTGACAAGCGGCACCGGGCGCAAATCGACGGAAAGAAAGCTTCGGCGCACTCCTAGCTGGCGCACCAAATGTCGGATTTCGGGTTCCGGCAAAACCCTTGAGGTTCAAACACTGGGGTGCGCACGAAGATTTCCCCCTACCTAATCACACCCTCAACCTTGCCGCAATCCCAAAGCCTAGCTCGACGAATTCGCAACACAAGAGACACAAGATTTATACTGGTTCGGGCCCCCGTTGTGGTGTAATACCCTGCTCCAGTGTGGTGCGTTGGATTGCCTCTCGGGCTGAGGATGAATAGTACAAGGGGAAGAACCGCCTCTTGAGGTGAGGTGTTCTTGTGCTTGGTGAGTGTGAGGATGATCTAAATCAGTTCGTTCGACATCAGTTGCCTCCTATTGTGGTGGCTAGTCCTATTTATAGAGGCCCTGGTCCTCTCCCCAAATATTGAGCGGGAAGGGAGCCAACAACGGCGAATTTGAAGGGGGACAGCTAGTACAAGCTAACCTGACTAAAGGTGGTCTTCACCTGCCAAAGGCTCTAGTGATGACGCTGTCTTGGGCACCACGGTGACCTCCGTCCTGCTGTCCTGCTGGTCTTGGTCTCGTTGCACCGATATGGAAACCTTTGCATGATGCTCGGTACACATCGCCTGCGCTTGCCTCCTTAGCACCAAAGAGGAAACAAGGACACTGTGCGTGCTGGCGCCCGCCTGGTCTTGGTCGTCATGGCTGATATCGTAGGAACCACGCGAGGTTCGCCTTGCCTTGATCTCTCCGCCCCTCGCAAGCCAGCCTGGTGAGGCCGCTCCCGAGGAGGTCTTGTGTCATCCCCCTCGCGAGGCTTGGCCCCTCACGAGGGTCTTGAGTGTTTGTTGGTGAAGACAGGCCGTACTGGGCCGCGAGTGGAGCCACACCGCGGGCGGCAGGCAGGCAAGTCTGGGGACCCCTGTTCCTAGAATGCTGACACTCTCCCTACCTTATCACGCCCTCATCCTCACTGCGATCTCAAAGCCTAGCTCGACGAACCCACAGAAAGAGAGACACAAGAGTTTATACTGGTTCGGGCCACCGATGTGGTGTAATACCCTACTCCAGTCTGGTGTGGTGGATTGCCTCTTGGGCTGAGGATGAACAGTTACAAGGGAAGAACAGCCTCCTGAGGAGAGGTGTTCTTGTGCTTGGTTAACTTGTGTGTGGTTGAGGATGATCTGAATCAGTTCCAGTCGCCCCTTACAGTGGTGGCTAGTCCTATTTATAGAGGCCCTCGTCCTCTCCCCAAATATTGAGCGGGAAGGGATCCAACAACGGCCAAATTCGAAGGGAGAAAACTAGCACAAGTTATCCTGACTAAAGGTGGTCTTCGCCTGCCAAAGGCTCTGGTGGTGACGCCGCCTTGGGCTCCACGGTGACCTTCGTCCTGTCGTCTCGCTGGTCTTGGTCTCATTGCACCAATATGGAAACCTTTGCCAGACGCCTCGGGACTCCTCGCATGCACTTGCCCCTTTAGCAACAAAGAGGAAGCGAGGACACTACACGCGCTGGCGCCCACCTGGCTCCAATTGTCATGGCTTGCGTCACAGAAACCTCGCGAGGCGTCCTTTGCCTTGATCTCTCTGCCCCTCGCGAGCCAGCCTGATGAAGCATCCCCCAAGGAGGTCTTGTGTCGTCCGCCTCGCGAGGCTCGGCCCCTCGCGAGGGTCTTGATTGTTTGCTGGTGAAGATGGGTCGTACAGGGCCGCTGGTGGAGTCACGCCGTGGGCCGCAGGCAGGCAAGTCTGGGGACCCCGTTCTCCGGGATCGCCGACAAGAGCCCCCGGGCCAAAGCGCTTCGGACTTGGCCGGCGAGGCCAAAGGGCAAGTCTTGAGGCGCTGCGGGCCCCAACAGCATGTGGCCCCGCTCGACGCATGCGATTGATTGGATGTGGGCGTCTCCGCTTCCCCGCACCGCCTCGTCAACTGCCCGATTTGACGAGTCCCTGCTGCATGCAGAAGAATCATCATTACCTGTGATCGTGGGGGTCGCCGGTTGGCCTTCCCCTTCTATAAATGAGGAGGGGCAGAGCCCCCGTTGCCCATCTCTTCCTGCTCCATTCGCTTCTTCTTCCTCGCCCCATGGTGCCTACGAAGAGGTTCTCGGCCGCAGAGAAGGGGAAGGCCTGCCGAGAGGGCCCCGGCTCTCTGCCGCCCAAGCGTGGACGCGGCCGTCCCCGTAAGCACGCCGCGGTGCTTCTTCTCGTGGTGGGACTCCCCCAGATCGTTGCAATCCCATCGATGAAGGGTGGCACGCCATGGTCGCACAGCCTCTCCGGTCGTGCTTCCACTCGGCGGAGGTGCTGCCGGAGTTCGTCGTGTGGTCAGAGCACCCGACTGGCACCTGGCTTTAGCTCCCGCACTTCTTCGCCGGCGAGCTGCCGGCCACAGGTCCAGGCGGGCTCTGGCTGTAGGCGGACGGCTGCTGCAGGAAAGCTTCATGGGTTGCGGGTCAAGGTCTTTGTCGCGGGCAACATAGCCCTGGCCCGCGGCTGGCAGATGTTCGCCCGCGCGCGTGGCCTGGGCACCGTGCACCCTCCACTTCAAATATGACGGCAACACGACCCTCTTCGTGAGGGCGTTCGGAGAAGACGGCCGCCGCGTCGGGTGCTGCCCCGAAGACAACGACGGCGACGAGGTGCTTGGCCTTGGCGACGGCCAAGACGAGGGCGAGGATGGCCTTGCCTTCGGTGTTGGCCGTCGCTCGCCCAGCTACGGCGGTTCTCCCTCTGGCGATAGCTCCAACAGCGGCGGGTACAACCAGCCGCCACACCGCCGCGCCCGCTTCGAGGGAGGCAGCGGGTCGTCTCGTTTCCGCGCCCGCTTCGAGGGAGGCAGCAGGTCGTCTCGTCGCCACGCCCCAGTGAAGCGCGAGGAGGGGTCCGGCTGAGCTCAGGGGATCACCATGGGTCCGTCCTCGCGAGCTGCTGCAGGGGTGCACACCTCTTTTGTTTCGTTCTTTCCTTCCTGCATTTAGAGAGAGACAAGTACGGGGCCCCGTGGGGGCGTGCAACGAACCATGATTTCCAAGCTGCTATGCCATGTTTATTCTTCCTGTGTCTTATTGCGGCGTCAACGTTTTATGTAAGCACATAGAAATGACTTAGCTTGACGTGCTCGAAGTAGTTTTCGCCTCATGAGGCGCGCATTTCCTAGTTTCTGACGAGGCCTCCTTGGCCTGGGAGGCGTCCTCGCGAGCTGCAAAAATTCGTTAGGAAACTCTCAGTCTTCCGGGCCCTGGTTGCAGGCGCCGCTGGCCATGATCCAGCGCTTCGCATCGCGGTACCCGAGGGCACGGATTGAGGGAAGGGCGCCAGCTTATGAGCTCGAACGAGGGTGCCTCACGAAAAACAGGAAAAAACCCTGGCGAGGGCACCTGTCCAGCCCCCTCGTGAGGCGTGCGAGAGAGAGTACAGGCCAAAACAAGGAACCGAAGGCAGAAACGGAGGCAAAGGGCGACGAAACCAAACCGGCAAGGAACACCAGAAAGCAAATTTCCATTAAAGAGGGGTAAGCCAACCACGGAAAGCAAATGAAAAGCAGCGTCCGGCACCTAGTCTAGTCTTCTTGTCTTCTCACCAGCGCGGAGCTAAGTGCTGCCACTAGGACATGGGAGGGAGCCCCCGAGGCCCGAGGGCGGCAGTCCTGAGACTCCGGGGCATGTACAGCCCCACTCATTATTACGTGAGAGTGTCACGAGCGGGGACCTTCATAGGCACTAGGCCTTCTTCACAGGCGCTGGGCCTTTCTTCATGGGTAGAACTTCTGGAGGTGTTGGATGTTCCAGGCGTTCTGGATGGGGACCCCGTCTTGTATCTCCAGGCGCGCGGCGCCAGGCCTGGAGACATGGGTGAACCTAAACGGGCCCTCCCACATGGGAGAGAGCTTATGCAACCCTTCCCTGGAGAGCACCCGCCTTAGGACGAGGTCACCCACCTCGAGCGTCCTGGGGTGGATGCTACGGCAGTGGTGCGGATGGTGCGGATGGACCACAGCACAGACTGGAGCTCATCGTGCCAGCCCCTGCCGCAGGCCTCGAGCTTCTTCTTGAAGGTCCTAGTCTTGAGGCCTCTCAGGACCTCCGCGTTGGCGCGCTCGGCCTGACCATGGCTCCTGGAGTGTGCCACCGAAGCGTAGCAGGTCTGCATTCCAAGGTTAGAATAATATGTCTTGAAGAGATTGCTAGTGAACTGTGAGACCCTTGATGAACTTGACCGCAGATCTGACTGGGATGGTGCGGGTGGCTTCTACCTCCGCCCACTTGGTGAACTTGTCGATGGCGACGTAGAGGTAGCGGTAGCCCCCGGGCGCTCGAGGGAATGGGCCCAAGATATCCAGCCCCCAGACCACGAATGGCCACGAGAGTGGGATGGTCTGGAGGCCCTGAGTCGGCTGATGGATCTGCTTGGCGTGGAATTGGCAGGCCTCACAGGACTTCACTAGCTCAGTCGCGTCGTTGAGCCCTGTAGGCCAATAGAACCCACTATGGAATGCCTTGCCGATGAGGGTTCGTGATGACGAGTGGTGCCCGCAGTCTCCGCCGTGTATGTCGGCTAGTAGCTCTTTCCCCTGCTCCCTGGAGATACAATGCAGGGAAACGTCATTCGGCCGCTTCCTGTACAACTCACCGTCCTGGATGCAGTACACCGTGGCCTGCCGTGCCACGCGCTCCACATCTTCCTCCTTCTCCGGCAGCGTCCCTTGCGTCAGGTACTCCTTGAACTCCTTGGTCCAGCAACCCTCCTGAGGCTCGAGCGCCAAGAGTAGGCGCGCCCCTGAGGTCGGGCCGCAGGCCGGGGCTCCCGAGGAAGCACCGTCCTTGAAAGTGGTGGTGTTGCCGATGGTTTGAAGAGCCGCTCCTCGAAGACGCCAGGCTCTTGGGGTAGCCGCTTGGATGCTCTCTTGGCGATGTCGTCGGCTTCCTTGTTGGTGCCGCGGGGCACGTGCTGCAATTCCAGGCCCAAAAACTGCTTTTTCCATTTTGTGTACCTCTGTGAGGTATGCCTCCATGTGCTCATATCTCGGCTCGTATACCTTGTTGGAGAAGTTGACGAGGAGTTGTGAGTCGCCCTTGATGGTGAGGAACTTCACCCCCAGGGCCACCGTAGCCTTGAGGCCAGCTATGAGGCCTTTGTACTCTGCTATGTCATTGGAGACTTTCTCACCCTGCTGGAAGCAGAGCTCCACGGCGTAGTAGAGCTTGTCCTGAGTGGGCGAGATGAGCACCGCTCCAGCTCGCGCGCCCTGACGCGTGAATGCGCCATCGAAGTACATCACCCAGTCGTCCGGCGCTTCACTCCCTGGCGAGAGGGACGGATCCTCTCCTGCTTCAAGCTCCGGGGCGTCCGTCCATTCTGCCACGAAGTCGGCGAGCGCGGCTCCCTTGATGACCCTGGATGTGCTAAACTCCAGCTGGAACGCCTGAAGCTCGATATTCCACTCGGTGACTCTTCCAACAGCGTTAGGGCTCTTGGGCACCCTTTCCAGTGGGTAGGTCGAGACGACCTAGATTGGGTGACCTTGGAAGTAGTGTCGTAGCTTACGCGAGGCCACCAAAAGTGCGAGCAAGAGCTTCTGAGGCATGGGGTATCGTACCCCTGCATCCCGCAGTACCGTGTTGACGAAGTACACTGGATGCTCAATGAGGGCGTGCGCATCAACGGGAGCCGCGTCTGTCAGAGGTTGGGGCGCCTCCAGAGGCGACCGGACCTCCGGAGCCTGGTCGCCCGTTGGGGCCTCGGCAGGCTAAGGTCGCCATCCTACTGAGCCGGGCCATCCTCGGTGTTGCTGCGTCATACGTCCATTTTGCATCGTGCTTTTATATCGATATTTATTGTATTATGGGCTGTTATTACACATTATGTCATAATACTTATGCTTATTCTCTCTTATTTTGCAAGGTTTACATAAGGAGGGAGAATGCCAAAGCAGCTGGAATTCAAATTTGGAAAAGGAGTAAATATTAGAGACCTATTCTCGCACAACTCAAAAGTCCTAAAACTCTCGAAAGTTATTTTTGGAAATAATAGAAAATACTGAGCAAAGAAAATACCGAGGGACCCACACCACAGGCACGAGGGTGGGGCGCCGCCCCCCAGGCGCGCCCTGCCTCGTGGGCCCCTGAGTGGCCCTCGGTGCCCATCTTCTGCTATATGAAGTCTTTTGCCGGACCCGATTCCAAGTCACATCGATTTAGCTGGTAACACCTCATTATCACTTTGCGGCCTCACGACGATATTCCCACTGGTGTCGCCTTACCATGGCCCGGACCATTTAAGCTTTTGGCTCACGTATATGATAGTGTCGCTAGCATCCATATGACAGAGAACCGAGCCGACATGGCTAGTCGTGAACCCAAAGCGGCACTAACCCATGGGGACAGGCATACATGAATCAACCGAGCATGTCGGTCAAGAAGCATGTGAATCGGGCTGTAGCCGGGCTAACAGGACTCCGGGAACCTAGGCATGTAGCAGGCTAGGCAGACTCGGATGTCACCGCGTGACATTTCCCGAAGGGACGAACCACGAGAGCAAGTGAAACACATTCCGCCGATCAAGTGTCTGGCGGTAGTCTTGGGCTAGCAGGACTCGGTGAACTGGCTGTAGCGGACTACTATGGCTCAAGGAAGCACTAGACTACATTTCCCCATAAGAGAGGCTACCAAGGATAAACAACTAGATTGTCGGATCCCACACATACCAAACATTTCAAACATACACACAATATGCTCGATATGTGTAAATACAACATGGCATCACAACATAAATCTCGACTCAAGTATTTATTCATTAGGCTCCGAGGCGCTTAGATATTACAAACATGGGTCTCATGACCCAACATTGAGCATACAATTCAAACACAAGCGGAAGCTTAACATGTCCGAAATACGAGACATCTACAAATGAAAAAGGCCGAGAAGCGACTATCTACCAGATCCTGCCGAGGGCACAAGATCGTAGTTGAGGTAACAAGCTAAACGTCGAAATCCACGCGGAACTACTAGCGAGACTGACATCTCTCTGTAGAACATAAAATAAGCAAACGTGAGTACAAATGTACCCAGCAAGACTTGCATCAGAACTAACTACATATGCATCGGTTTCAATAAAGGGGGTGGTGGAGTTTAACTGCAGCAAGCCAGCTTTGACTCGGTGGCTATCCTAAACTACGACTGCAAGTAACCCTTTTGAGGTGTCACACATGAGTCCACATATTCACCATATCAATAAACCACTATGGATCCGCTCCCGTCTCCCTACGAGAACGCCATCCATAGCACTCATGCTTATCTTGCGCATTTTAGAGTATCCACTTTCACATGTCTATGAACTGTACAGGCAACCCAGAAGTCCTTTACCGCGGACACAGCTATTCGAATAGATGATGTTAACCCTGCAGGGGTGTACTTCTTCACACATGCTCTCGCCACTTACCACCATGTACACATCGTGTATCTCGGCAACCTTCAAGCGGAAGCCTGGCGAGGGAGTCGGCCATGACCTGACTAACCACACAAGTCTCTAATCCAGGTTTATCGCCTATTCGGGTTCCATCCGCGAGGAGATCCGGCGGGTGTCGCTCACGGCCCCAAGCGATGTGTCGAGGTTCCCGAGACACCAAGCAGGCGCTCGGTACACCGGCCACTGTATCTACCGCAACATAGCCCACCCCTAGGGTCAGCGCTTCATACGGCCCCCAACACATATCCTACAAACACGAAAACTAGTTGCAACTCACGGACAGAGATCGAGGCGATTAATAAGCCGAGAGGGTCGAGTTACGGAACCCAATGTGTGGTAGTAACTGTTTCATGGATCACAAACACAGAACTCAGTTCTCGAGGGCGGCTGCAATGAGACAACCCACCATGTACTCCTACATGGCCTCTCACCGCTACCTTTACCAAATCGTGTTCACACACTTTAGCTCTCAACAAGAGGACATGTTCACACACCTCCGATTCATCCCGATGAATCAAACCTGACTCAACTCTAAGCGATAGCAGGCATGACAAACAAGCATGAATGAGTAGGCACAACAGGCTCAAACAACTCCTACTCATGCTAGTGGGTTTCATCTATTTATGTGGCAATGACAGTCATCACGAGAGGATTAAGGGGTTCAGCTACCGCAGCAAGTAACAGATGAATCGTTGTTGTCCTAATGCAGTAAAAAAGAGCAGGAGCGAGAGAGTGGGATTGTATCAGAATGAACAAAGGGGGTTTTGTGTCACAGCCCTAGATCTGATTGTAATTAGGTTCATCAGCATCCATGCATCATGTTTAAAATTATTTGAAAGTTGAAATGGGGATTGACCAAACCCTAGCATCAAAGGAATCCACTAGGTTCACCTAAAATATTTTCAGTAATCCAAATGGCCTTCAAAAATGTTCATCATTTATGGGAAATGTTGTAAACAGTAACCAGAGGTGATGCACATTTTTCCTTGACATATTTGGGCTCTGAATCAAATCATATGGTATTTTCATTTGGGCATTTAAATACTATAAAATATTCTAAATGCTCAAATAATCATAAACTTAAATGTTTGCTGTTGGATATTTTCCAAACAGTGGGCTTGAGCAAGTTTCATAATTTTTGGGATTGATTTAGTATTTTTAATAAAGCCACAAATTTACAGAATAACAGAAAACAGAATTAAATCAAAATAAGAGAGAGAGAGAAACCACTTGGGCCAGCTTACAGGCGCCCACCGGCCCAGCTCCTCCAAATGCCCGGCCCGGCCCACTGGCCGTTGCAATCATCTCCACCTCTGCCAAGAGGCGAGGCAGGATTAACGCGAGGCGGCCTTGCCTCCACGCCACCAGCTGCTGCACTGTATGCAGGCCACCACGACGCCTCGGGCCTTCTCCTCGGCGCCGCCCGACCACAGCCCCTCCTCTCCCCGAGCCTTCCCCCCCCCTCTGTTCTTTCCGCCCGAACGTCCCGTCGCCGCCGCTCGCCACCACCGCGGACACCGCCATCTCGGCGACGCCCTGAGGTGCCCAAGAGCTCCGCCTAGTACCCCTCGTCCTCCTCGTCGAGCTGTGCAACGCCGGACTTCCCCGAGCGTCTCCACGTCGTCGTCTTCAACCTCCCGACGCCGGAGATCCCCATCGCCGCCCCGACTGCTCCGGCCTCTCCCCGAGCCCGTTGAGCCTCTCCTCACATCCGCCGTGAGCTCCTACCCCTAACCCCCCTCTCCTTTGCTTCGTTTGCATGCCATAGCCGCCATCTCGCCTGTGACTAAACGCACCGCCGCCTGCGCTCGTCGCCGGTGCTGCTCCGGCGACCATTTGGTCCGGGCTAGTGCCCATCGCACTCCCCGCAACACATAGGAGCCGTAGATGCTAGTGCCGCCCGCCTAGGCCACCTGCGATGTGAGCCCGAGCTCGCCCGAGCTCCGGCCGCCGCCAAACACGTCGCCGGCGCCTTTTCCGGCGACCCCGAGCCCAACTACTTGCACCACCCGACGCGGCGCTCTTCCAGCTATCCGTAGAGCCCCTCCTCTGTCCGTTTGGTCGCCGGAGCAAGAAACCCGAAGGCCTCCGCCGCCTCGGCCTCGCCAGCGACTCAACGCCGGCGGGATTGACCCGTTTGAACTGGGGTTGACCCCCCTAGGGTCACTGACGTGCGGGCCCGTCTCTGTTAGCTGTTAATTAGATTTAGGTTAGTGCTAATTAACCCTGACAGTTAGTTTAGTCACTAACCAGTGGGCCCAGGCCCTAATTAACCCAAGTTAGTGCTAACGTAACACTAACTAACCCTGTTAGTTAGCTGTTACACTGACATGTGGGCCCCAGCTGTCAGGTTTGAGCTGGAGGCGCCCAGTTGACCTGCTGACATCAGGGTGATGTCATGCTGACGCAATAACCATTTTCTGGATTAAATCTAATTCAGGAAATTCCAGAAAATTGTATAAACTTCTAAAATTCATAGAAATTCAACCGTAACTCCAAATGAAATAATTTATATATGAAAAATGATCAGAAAAATATGAAGAATCTGTTTATGCCATGATCATGCATGTTTGAGCAAGTTAACCTCACTGAATAGGAGAAATGATGATTAGGGCAATTTATGAAATAACATTTGGAGTTGGAATTTGATCTTGTTCGAGTTCCACTTCAATTAACTTGGCTAGATATTGCATTAGGTGAATTCAGTACCTTAACATGACATGTCATTCATGTGAATGTGCATTGCATTGATTGTGTTCTTTCTCAGTTGCCGGTGTTTGTCCCTCTCGGTGAGCGACGTCTGACGATGAGTTCGATGACACCGATGAAGAACTATATTATCTTGAAGTGCCGGGCAAGCAAAACCCCTTGTTCATTCCGATATAATCCCACTCTCTCGCTCCTGCTCTATTTTACTGCATTAGGACAACAACGACTCATGTGTTACTTGCTGCGGTAGCTGAACCCCTTATCCTCTGCATGACTGTCATTCCACATAATTAGATGAAACCCACTAGCATGAGTAGGAGTTGTTTGAGCCTGTTGTGCCTACTCATTCATGCTTGTTTGTCATGCACTGCTATGCTTAGAGTTGAGTCAGGTCTGATTCATCGGGAATGAATTGGAATGGTTGTGTGAACATGTCCCTCTCGAGTGTGAGCTAAGTGTGTGAACACGATTTGGTAAAAGGTAGCGGTGAGAGGCCATGTAGGAGTACATGGTGGGTTGTCTCATTGCAGCCGTCCTCGAGGAACTGAGCTCTGTGTTTGTGATCCATGAAGCAGTTACTACCACGCATTGGGCCCGAAACCAATGGACCCTCTCGGCTTCTTAACCACCCTTGTTCTCTGTCCGGGAGTTGCAACTAGTTTCGGTGTTTGTAGGATATGTGTTGGAGGCGTGCGTGGCGAAGACCCTAGGGGTGGGCTATGATCGGTAGATACACCGTGGCCGGTGTACCGAATGCCTGTTTGGTATCTCGGGAACCTGCACACATCATTCGGGGCCGTTAGTGGAAACCTCGGCGGACTCCTGCGGATGGAACCGAATAGCGATAAACCCGGACTAGGGACTTGAGTGTTTAGGTAGGCCGTGGCCGACACCCTCGCCGGACTTCCGCTTGAAGGTTGCCGAGTACATGTCGTGTAACGGCGATAAGTGGTGAGCGTGTGTGAAGAAGTACACCTGTAGGGTTGATATGATCTATTGAATAGCCGTGTCCGCGAAAAGGACTTCGGTTGCCTATATCAGTTCATAGACAAGTGAAAGTGGATACTCTAAAATGCGCAAGATAAGCGTGAGTGCTATGGATGGCGTTCTCGTGGGGAGGCGGGGCGGGTCCATAGTGGTGTATTGATATGGTGAATATGTGGAATCGTGTGCGCCACCTCAAAAGAGTTACTTGCGATCGTAGTTCAGGATAGCCACCGAGTCAAAGCTGGCTTGCTGCATCAAACTCCACCACCCCTTTGTTGATAATGATGCATATGTAGTTAGTTCGATGTAAGTCTAGCTGAGTACGTTTGTACTCACGTTTGCTTATTTTATGTTTTGCGAGAGACTTCGGTCTCGCTAGTAGTTCCTCTTGGACTTGACGTTTAGCTTGTTACCTCAGCTACGATCTTGTGCCCTCGGCGGAGATCTGGTAGATAGTCGAGCTTCGCAGCCTTTTTCATTTATAGTTATGCGTACTCGGACATGTTTAGCTTCGCTTGTGCTTTGACTTGTATGCTTTCGAGTGTTGGGTCATGAGACCCATGTTTGTAATATCTCGCTCCTCGGAGCCTAATGAATAAATATTTGAGTCGTAGAGTTATGTTGTGATGCCATGTTGTATTTGCACATATTGAGCATACTTGTGTGTATGTTTGAAATGCTTGGTATGTGTGGGATCCGACAATCTAGTTGTTTATCCTTGGCAGCCTCTCATATGGGGAAATGTAGTCTAGTGCTTCTGGCGATAGTAGTCCGCTACTGCCAGTTCACGGAGTCCTGCTAGCCCAAAGACTACTTGCTCTGGACACTTGATCGGCGACATGTGTTTCACTTCGTTCTGTTTACGTCCCTTGGGAAATGTCACGGGTGACATCCGAGTCCTACCTAGCTGCTACAGCCGGGTTCCCGAGTCCTGTTAGCCAAATGCTACAGCCAGGATTCACACGCTGGCGACCGACATGCTCGATGTGATTCATGTATGCCTGTCCCCATGGGTTAGTGCCGCTTTGGGTTCACGACTAGCCATGTCGGCCCGGTTCTCATCATATGGATGCTAGCGACACTATCATATCGTGAAACAAAAGGCATAAGCGGTCCGGGCCATAAAATACGGCGACACCGTGGGAATACCGTGCGTGAGGCCGCAAAGTGATATGAGGTGTTACCAGCTAGATCGATGTGACTTGGAATCGGGGTCCTGACATTTTGCTTGCCTCGCACTTCTGAAGATAGCATTGAGTATTCATCAGTGTCAACGATCACAACGTCGATACAATGTCTACCGAGGGGGAACAACACCGGCAAAAAGAGAAGAAACACAATCAATGCAATGCACAATATGATGCATGCTATGACATGGCAATATGAATGTGTTTTGAGCTAAAGCAACTACAACCAAATGGGTTTGAGCTATTTTTGAACCAAAGATTCAAAGTTCAAACTCATCATGGTCATTATTAGTGATTTATCTTGTTCTGCACTAAACAGCAGGTTAACTTGTTTAAACATGCATGAAACTAGTACAAATGGATAGATTGAACTTTTCTGATCATTTTTCATATATAACTTATTTGATTTGGAGCTACGGTTGAATTACTATGATTTTTAGAAGTTAGCACTATTTTCTGGAATTTCTTGTATTAAAATAAATCCAGAAAATAGCTTATTGCGTCGACATGACATCAGTGTGACATCAGCAGGTCAACACGCCAGGTCTAGATCAAACCCCACCAGTGGGACCCATACGTCAGTGTCTCAGGCTGGTTTAGGTGGATGAAAAGTGGGACCGGTCAACGGCCACGTCAGCGAGGTCAACTCCGACGCGTGGGGCCACTGTGATTATGAATTAATCTAAACAGAGATAAAACTGGGTTTAATTAGGGCATGGGCCCGTGTGTCAGTGAGCCTGGGGTGGGTTAGTGGCGTCATTAGTCGCTAATGATGCCGCCACGTCAGCCCGCCGGCGTTTAGCCGCCGATGACCGAACCCGTGGCGGAGATCTTCGGAAATCGCTGTCAGGCGATGGTTCGACGCGCGGTTGGGCTTGCCCGACTCCTGGGAGTGTGCCGCATCTGGTGGTGCAAGTGGCTGGACGCGGGGAGGCCGGAAACAACACCAGCGAGTGGCGGGCGGCGGCGGGCGGTGGCTCGACGCGGGTGGCACTCACGGTGCATGGGAAGGGAGTTGTTACGTGTCTCACGCGCGCGTGAGGCCATTCGAGCTTGGTGGCGTGCTCGGTGGAAGCTCGATGGCTAAAGCCACGGCGGCGACATGGCGGCGGAGCCGAGCTCACGGCTCTGGCGGTGACAATGGCTAGAAGGGCGGGCTAGAGGAGGAGAGCAAGGGGATTGGAGAGAGCTCACGGTGGAGCTAGCGGAGGCGCGGCGAGGTCGGAGAAGCGTTGTGGCAGCGAATCGGCGGCAGCGGTGATGAAGCAGAGCGGCGATGGAGACGACGAGGCGGCTCTCGCTCCTGGTTTTGCGTGCGTTAGCGAAGGGAAGAGCAGGATGGCGGGGCGTCCGAACACGCTGCAGTGACGATACAGGGCGTTGGCCGCGCGGTTGGCAAACGGCGATGGCAGCGGCCTCTCGGTGGAGTTCGAAATCGAGCTATGGAGGAGGAGCGAGGCGAGAGGAGCTCGGGAGGAGGAAAGTGAGGGGGGCCTCGAGCGTCTCCAGACGCGGATCGGGTCGAGGAAGGGGCAAGCAGGAGGTGGCCGCGTTCGGTTGTGCGCTCGCCACGCACCTGCTTCTCCTTCTGGCAGAAGGTTGAAAAAGCAGAGCAGCTGGGCTGGGCTGGGCTGCAGCTGGGCCTGCTCGGTTGGGCCACACAGTACGGGCTGGCCAGGTAAGTTAGGTTAGGTTCTCTCTCTCTCCTTTTAATTCTGTTTTGTTTATTTACATTGTTTTGTTTTGATTTAGTTTTAAGCACTAAACCATTTTGCTTTCTTGATAATTTTGCGAGGACTTAAAGGATTATTCAAAGCCCTCACAATTTCTCAAATTATTGGACACATATTCGATATATAGCAAATATAAATCCAATGCAAATAGTTATTGCATTAGCTTCAAATGCCCAAAATAAATATTTATGAGCTCCTAAAAATATTGGTTTGAATTTTACTTCGGCCAATATTTTCATAGAAAAACATAAACATTTTAGGGACCTATTTGAAGCAATTTGTATCTTAGTCATTTTCAAAATGATTTACGAGGCTTTCACATGTCCCCATTTCAAATTCATTGAAATTTAAACATGATGCACACATGACTAGCTAGCCTAGAGCAAACCAGAACTAGGGATGTGACAACTCACCCCCACTAAACAAGAATCTCGTCCCGAGATTCAAGTCGTGAGGTAAGAAGACAAAGGGGACACTAAGCTAACACGATCTCCTCGATCCAACTGTCCTTCTCGAAGATGTTGACTCATTGCATCATCTTGATCTCGACGTCTTGCTTGCGAGGTCTTCATTCAACACGATGACGACAGAAGGAGACTCTACAGAAAATGATCTCCTCGAAGATCGTGTATTCAAGATCAACTCATGGAGTGAGAGGTAAGAACATCTCCCAAGCTGAGATACGAAGCTTTCATCCAACGGGATGGAGTGGAACAGATGACGAAGGTTCACTATGTAGACACAATTCCACACTTAAGAAGGTGGTGAACGGTTGTCCACGTAGCGAGGAGTTGAGTTGCCATGATACCATAACGAGACATCTTAAGGAAGGTGACCCGCAGAAATATTCCCTTAAGTGGCAAAAAGAATTACTTTTGTTTCAGAGATCATTGAAACTCTTTATACCAGCCTAAGGCAATCACAATCGATCGTTTGGCGGAGTTCAAAGGAATGGCATATCAGGATTCGAATGGATGATGTGGACTACCTTGTTGAAGACAACGCAATGAATGATTTTGCTTATCATCGGAAATGGATGGGACCCATGGTAGGACCACTTTTGAAGATGATCCTAAACAACAATTACTGAGAGAGCAGCCCATGGGAATTGGCACAATGGCGGTGCAAGCTGGGAACAAAATGCAACTGTTGGGAATGTTCCAACCATCATATCTGCCTGAGATTCAGATCCGATTGGTGATAGGATACTTTAGACTCAGCATGTCCGAAAAGAAAGGTTGAAACACAAATCGATGAGATGACGTTGCGAGATTCTCGGGATATGAACTACGATAGCAAGCTCCAAGACATGAGCTGGTTTTGCTACATACATATGAGCATGTTGTCCAAGACAAGAATGACCACATAGTAGTCTTATAATAAAACACTATCGAGTTCTGGTCGGGAACCATCATCAAGGATTTCGAAGTCTTTACGCAAGTCCATGGATTAGATCCCAAGCATAGACTTCTTTTCCTTGAACAAGTCAATCAGTGGCTTGGTGTGCTAGGGAATACATATGGAGTGGAGGTAATTAATCTACCAAACCATAGAATACATTCGCACATGCATATCTGACTTGGGATGGTGCCAGAGTAAACAAAAACAATCTTTCTCGAACTCACGGCAGCAACTTGCACCGAATGCACATGAATTCGAGGAAGTCACTTCTTCCATCCAAGCATAAGCTTCATGAACGGAACACGAAGGCATTGCTTACAAAGTTTCCAACACTAGGTTGATGTTCAACATGAATCATGGGGGGGACAAAATGCTGCTGATGGGCTCAACAACAACTCATCGGAATTTCCATATCACTGGACTTCCACCATCATGTGAACACGGTAATAGCGTTGGTCAGACCCAAAAGATATAATGGTGTATGCTCGAGGGATCAACCACGAGTAAGACAACATTACGAACATCGCTGGTTCTGATTTGACTTGATGATAGCCCATACTCAAGTCAAAGTTTTGGCAGGATAACAGATCCAACAACTGATCATGAGGACCAATTGGTGAAGGTATCATCTTTCTTCAACACACACACAAAAGGATATCCCTTAAAATGAACTAAGTCAGACAAGCTTTTATCTTCCAACTCTCCAAGTTGTTGTTTGGCTTAACCAACTAGCTCAGGGTATCCCACACAGATTCTTGGAGAATGGGTGGTTTGGAGGAAAACCAACATGATCATGAGCTCAACATAACAGTAAGGGAACAACCTGGTAATACTTTCGAGAAGATATTCGGAAAATCACGAACCACCGGTATGTTACTAAGCTCGAGAACAACCTTGCTTTTCAGGGCAAGATGATATGATCAAAAGAGTGAGGGATTGACACAATCCTAACTCATTGATCGAAGAGTGCACCAAGAAAAACGGACTAGGTAGCACAATCAATCTCAGGATGGTGATTCAGTAACCAACACACTAAGAACGAGATTTTTATCCATTAACCACTAAGCAACATGGTTGCTAGGGTATTGATTTCACACATCATGATTCACTTGTCGGCATTCCGGTTGCGACAACACGGGACCGAGGAATGAATAATGATGGCGAGAAGTATCACTGCATCAAGAATTCATAAGAGGTTGTGCAATTCCCATGACATTCTTGACATAAGATGGCAATACTCCAGGGTAGAACAGATTAGAAGCTAGATTGACATTTGATCTGCGGAATACAACTGCTTTGACCCAATCCTAGAAATGGACAAGGTACTGGAGTTTGTTTCTCCTAGTCATTCCAGAATAGAATGGATCGACGGACTACAAGAATAATAGGCATCGATGAACACGGTTGCACAACTACTCCTGTCTATCAATTGATAGACGAGGATCAGAAGGCAACTAAAGAGGGACAACTCAAAGGAACATACGGTTTTCTGAGTTGTGGATGCATAGATTAGTATGTCGAACAAAGTTCAACAAGTTTCTTCCAGGTAATCCATGGAGAGAGGTAGAACTGGCAGATTCACAATTATGAATGGAGAACTCCTCAAGAGTACTCTGATTGTGATCCTTCGGTTCAGCGAGGAACTTCTGCCATAAGCGGTTCATAGTATTTGGAAGAAGGAAATACCACGGACCTCGAGGACAATTGCAAAGTTACTAATATCCTAAAGGAACTAGCAAACACTATCAGCAGGAGGTAAGTAGGGTGAATCTCGGGTTCAAGAACCCAGGAATAGAATACCTACTACTAAATGGCATCACTGGATGCTTTCGAGAATAATGGCCAGAATCATCACACTAGGAACACAAGGCATGGCTAGATTACTAGGTGATACTCTAGACACCTAGGGTCATAATAATAGCTCCAACATAAAAGTCGAGGCAATGAAATACCTCAACACACTAGTTAGTGTGGTTGATCTGGCCAAAAGAACATCATGAACGGAAAGAAGGGACTTGCAAATGCATCAGACTATTTTAGAAACCTGGGACGACTCGGATAGCATAACGGTTGTAAATGCTCACAATGATTTGAGACATCCTGCAAAAATGGTGGCATAGCCACTCAGAAGCACGAAATCAAGGTTCTGAGACCAACTATGAACACACGGAAGTAGTAGAAACTGAACTGAGATTTGAAACTAACAATCCTATAGGTATATGGATTAGTAACACGTCATCCTGATAGATAGATGAGAAGGCCTAGTTCTTAATCCCTGTAGAAGAGAAGAGGTTGACTCAGATCAGAAGGCCATGAGGTATAAGGAGTAAAAGAGCCTTGCGTTCCCTCCCACAATCAACTCCCTTATATAACTAAAGCATTTCTAGACACAACTTCGACCAGTCTAGCTTGGTAATCCTACAGGCAGTCAGGCTTTGATACCAAAGCTATCAGGACCCCGATTCCAAGTCACATCGATCTAGCTGGTAACACCTCATATCACTTTGCGGCCTCACACACGGTATTCCCACGGGTGTCGCCTTACCATGGCCTAGGACCGTTTGCGCCTTTTGGCTCACATATATGATAGTGTCGCTAGCATCCATATGACAGAGAACCCGGGCGACATGGCTAGTCGTGAACCCAAAGCGGCACTAACCCATGGGGACAGGCATACATGAATCAACTTCGATCATGTGGGTCAGCAGCGTGTGAATCCGGGCTGTAGCACTGGCTAACAGGACTCGGGAACCCGGGCTGTAGCAGCTAGGCAGGACTCGGATGTCACCAAGTGACATTTCCCGAAGGGACAGAATACAGAATGAAGTGAAACACATGCCGGCCAGTCAAGTGTCTGAGCGAGTAGTCTTTGGGCTAGCGAGGACTCCGGTGAACCTGGTCAGAAGCGGACTACTATGGCTCAAGGAAGCACTAGACTACATTTCCCCATAAGAGAGGATGCCAAGGATAAACAACTAGATTGTCGGATCCCACACATACCAAGCATTTCAAACATACACACAATATGCTCGATATGTGTAAATACAACATGGCATCACAACATAACTCTACGACTCAAGTATTTATTCATTAGGCTCCGGGGAGCGAGATATTACAAACATGGGTCTCATGACCCAACATTCAGAGCATACAATTCAAACACAAGCGGAAGCTAATATGTCTGAGTACAGACATCTACAAATGAAAAAGGCTGAGAAGCCTGACTATCTACCAGATCCTGCCGAGGGCACAAGATCGTAGCTGAGGTAACAAGCTAAACATCGAAATCCACACGGAACTACTAGCGAGACTGACATCTCTCTGCAAAACATAAAAAAAGCAAATGTGAGTACAAATGTACCCAGCAAGACTTACATCAGAACTAACTACATATGCATCGGTTTCAATAAAGGGGGTGGTGGAGTTTAACTGCAGCAAGCCAGCTTTGACTCGGTGGCTATCCTAAACTATTTTGCAAGTAACCCTTTTGAGGTGGCGCTGCGAGTCCACATATTCACCATATCAATACACCACTATGGATCCGCTCCCGTCTCCCTATGAGAACGCCATCCATAGCACTCACGCTTATCTTGCGCATTTTAGAGTATCCACTTCCACTTGTCTATGAACTGTATAGGCAACCCAGAAGTCCTTTACCGCGGACACGGCTATTCGAATAGATGATGTTAACCCTGCAGGGGTGTACTTCTTCACACACGCTCGCGCCACTTACCACCATGTACACATCGTGTATCTCGGCAACCTTCAAGCGAAGCTTTGGCGAGGAGTCGGCCACGACCGACTAACCACACAAGTCTCTAATCCAGGTTTATCGCCTATTCGGGTTCCATCCGCGAGGAGATCCGGCCGGGGTGTCGCTCACGGCCCCAAACGATGTGTGCAGGGTTCCCGAGACACCAAACGGGCGCTCGGTACACCAGGCCACGGTGTATCTACCGCAACATAGCCCACCCCTAGGGTCAGCGCTTCACGCCCCCAACACATATCCTACAAACACGGTAAACTAGTTGCAACTCCGGACAGAGATCGAGGCGATTAATAAGCCGAGAGGGGTCGAGTTACCAGAACCCAATGTGTGGTAGTAATTGTTTCATGGATCACAAACACAGAACTCAGTTCCTGAGGACGGCTGCAATGAGACAACCCACCATGTACTCCTACATGGCCTCTCACCGCTACCTTTACCAAATCATGTTCACACACTTTAGCTCTCAACAGTAGGACATGTTCACACACCTCCGATTCATCCCCGATGAATCAAACCTGACTCAACTCTAAGCAGTAGCAGGCATGACAAACAAGCATGAATGAGTAGGCACAACAGGGCTCGAACAACTCCTACTCATGCTAGTGGGTTTCATCTATTTACTGTGGCAATGACAGGTCATGCAGAGGATTAAGGGGTTCAGCTACCGCAGCAAGTAACAGATGAATCGTTGTTGTCCTAATGCAGTAAAAAAGAGCAGGAGCAAGAGAGTGGGATTGTATCAGAATGAACAAGGGGGTTTTGCTTTCCTGGCACTTCTGAAGATAGGATTGAGTATTCATCAGTGTCAACGATCACAACGTCGGTACAACGTCTACCGAGGGGGAACAACACCAGAAAACAGAGAAGAAACACGATCAATGCAATGCACAATATGATGCATGCTATGAAATGGCAATATGAATGTGTTTTGAGCTAAAGCAACTACAACCAGATGGGTTTGAGCTATTTTTGAACCAAAGATTCAAAGTTCAAACTCATCATGGTCATTATTAGTGATTTATCTTGTTCTGCACTAAACAGCAGGTTAACTTTCTTAAACATGCATGAAACCAGTACAGATGGATAGATTGAATTTTTCTGATCATTTTTCATATATAACTTATTTGATTTGGAGCTACGGTTGAATTACTATGATTTTTAGAAGTTAGCACTATTTTCTGGAATTTCCTGTATTAAAATAAATCCAGAAAATAGCTTATTGCGTCGGCATGACATCAGTGTGACATCAGCAGGTCAACACACCAGGTCCAGGTCAAACCTGACCAGTGGGACCCATACGTAAGTGTCTCAGGCTGGTTTAGGTGGATGACAAGTGGGACCGGTCAACGGCCACGTCAGCGAGGTCAACTCCGACGTGTGAGGCCACTGTGATTATGAATTAATCTAAACAGAGATAAAACTGGGTTTAATTAGGGCATGGGCCCGTGTGTCAGTGAGCCTGGGGTGGGTTAGTGGCGTCATTAGTCGCTAATGATGACGCCACGTCAGCCCGCCGGCGTTTAGCCGCCGATGACCGAAACCGTGGCGGAGATCTTCGGAAATCGCTGTCAGGCGATGGTTCGACGCGCGGTTGGGCTTGCCCGACTCCTGGGATTGCGCCGCATCTGGTGGTGCAAGTGGCTGGACGCGGGGAGGCCGGAAACAACACCGGCGAGTAGCTGGGCGGCGGCCGGAGCTGTGGCTTGACGCGGGTGGCACTACGGTGCATGGGAAGGGGAGTTGTTCGTGTCTACGGGCGTGTGAGGCCATTCTGAGCTTGGTGGCGTGCTCAGGTGGAAGCTCCAGTGGCTAAAGCCACGGCGGCGACATGGCCGGCGGAGCCGAGCTCACGGCTCTGGCGGTGACAGCGGCTAGAGGAGGAGAGCAAGGGGGAATTGGATAGGAGCTTACAGTGGAGCTAGCAGAGGCGACGGCAAGTTCGGAGAAGCGTTGTGGCCGGCGAATCGACGACGGCGGTGATGAAGCTGAGGCGTCGTTGGAGACGATGGGGGCGGCGCTCTACTGCTCCTGGTTTTGCGTCGTCGGCGAAGGGAAGAGCGGGATGGCGGGCGTCCAACACGCTGCGGATGACGATCTGGGCGTTGGTCGCGTTTGGCAAGCGCGATGGCAGCGCCTCTCGGTGGAGCTCGAAATCGAGCTATGGAGGAGGGGAGCGAGGTAGAGGGAGCTCGGGGAGGAGGGGAAAGTGAGGGGGGCCTCGAGCGTCTCCAGACGCGGATCAGGTCGAGGAAGGGGCAAGCAGGAAGTGGCCGCGTTGGTTGTCGTTCGCCACGCACCTGCTTCTCCTTCTGGCGAAGGTTGAAGAAAGCAGCAGCCCTGCTGGGCTGGGCTGCAGGCTGGCCTGCTTTCGGTTGGGCCACACAGTGCAGGCTGGCTGTAAGTTAGGTTAGGTTCTCTCTCTCTCCTTTTAATTCTGTTTTGTTTATTTCATTGTTTTGTTTTGATTTAGTTTTAAGCATTAAACCATTTTGCTTTCTTGATAATTTTGCGGGGACTTAAAAGGATTATTCCAAAGCCCTCACAATTTCTCGAATTATTGGACACATATTCGATATATAGCAAATATAAATCCAATGCAAATAGTTATTGCATTAGCTTCAAATGCCCAAAATAAATATTTATGAGCTCCTAAAATATTGGTTTGAATTTTACTTACGCCAATATTTTCATAGAGAAACATGAACATTTTCTGGGACCTATTTGAAGCAATTTGTATCTTGGTCATTTTCAGAAATGATTTCTGAGGCTACCACATGTCCCCATTTCAAATTCATTGAAATTTAAACATGATGCACACATGACTAGCTAGCCTAGAGCAAACCAGAACTAGGGATGTGACATCTTTCGTCCGAGAAAAAATCATAAGCAAACTTCCGGGACGAGACTCCGCCGCCACAAGGCGGAACCTTGGCGGAACCAATCTAGGGCTCTGGCGGAGCTGTTCTACCTGGGGCACTTCCCTCCGGGAGGGGGAAATCATCGTCATCGTCATCACCAACGCTCCTCTCATCGGGAGGGGGCCAATCTCCATCAACATCTTCACCAGCACCATCTCCTCTCAAACCCTAGTTCATCTCTTGTATCCAATTCTTGTCTCCAAGTTTGAGATTGGTGCCTGTAGGTTGCTAGTAGTGTTGATTACTCCTTGTAGTTGATGCTAGTTGGTTTATTTGGTGGAAGATCATATGTTCAGATCCTATATGCATATTAATACTCCTCTGATTATGAACATGAATATACTTTGTGAGTAGTTACGTTTGTTCCAGAGGACATGGGAGAAGTCTTGCTATTAGTAGTCATGTGAATTTGGTATTCGTTTGATATTTTGATGAGATGTATGTTGTCTCTCCTCTAGTGGTGTTATGTGAACGTCGTCTACATGACACTTCACCATTATTTGGGCCTAGAGGAAGGAAATGGGAAGTAATAAGTAGATGATGGGTGCTACCTCTTGAGCACTGCGTTGGATTTCCCCGAAGAGGAGAGGATGATGCAGCAAAGTAGCGTAAGTATTTCCCTCAGCTTTTGAGAACCTAGGTATCAATCCAGTAGGAGACCACGCACAAGTCCCTCGTACCTACACAAAACAATAGCAACTCGCAACCAACGCGATTAGGGGTTGTCAATCCCTTCACGGTCACTTACGATAGTGAGATCTGATGGAGATGATAAATAATATTTTTGGTATTTTTGATAGATAGATACAAAGTAAAAAGTAAAAGCAAAGTAAAAAAACAAAGCAAGTAAATAAAGTGATAGAGATTGATATGATGAGAATTGACCCGGGGGCCATAGGTTTCACTAGTGGCTTCTCTCAAGAGCATAATTATTCTACGGTGGGTGAACAAATTACTATTGAGCAATTGACAGAATTGAGCATAGTTATGAGGTTATCTAGGTATGATCATGTATATAGGCATCACGTCCAAAACAAGTAGATCGAAACGATTCTGCATCTACTACTATTACTCCACTCATCAACCGCTATCCAGCATGCATCTAGAGTATTAAGTTAAAAACAGAGTAACGCCTTAAGCAAGATGACATGATGTAGAGGGATAAATTCATACAATATGATAAAAACCCCATCTTGTTATCCTCGATGGCAACAATACAATACGTGCCTTGCAACCCTTTCTGTCACTCGGTAAGGACACAACAAGATTGAACCCAAAGCTAAGCACTTCTCCCATTACAAGAACTACCAATCTAGTTGGCCAAACCAAACGGATAATTCGAAGAGACTTGCAAAGATAACTCAATCATACATAAAAGAATTCAGAGAAGAATCAAATATTATTCATAGATAAGCTGGATCATTGTAGCGACCAGACCTCAAACAGTCTGATCTATGTGCTCAAGTGTCATCCCTGGATCAGTAATGCTGACACCACACAGTACTCGAAGGATTTATAACAGAGTAGCAATCACACACTTATTACATCGAATGTCTCAAGAGAGAATTTAACAAAATAAATATGGCTTAAGGCCATCTAATAATGATAACAGCGGAAGGCTTGGAAGAATAAGCGAGTCCATCAACTCCAGGGGCATCAGTGAGTATAGAACCACGACCTAAAAGGCACCTTACTCGTCGTCAGAAAAATCTGCAACATGAAACATTGCAGCCCAAAAACGGGTCAGCACATGGAATATGCTGGCAATGTAACACATAGAGGATAATAAAAGAGTAAGCCTATACTACATGCATATAAGGCTGGTGGAAAGCTCTATGGTTACAGTTTTGTGTAAAGCCAATTTTTCCCTACTGCAAAGGAATAAATTTATTTAACTATCATGGTGGTTGTTAAACATTGAGAATGGTTGACAGCATCCTCAATCCCAATTAAAGTAATCATTAACAAAACCCAACAATATTAATTAAAGTAACATGATGAGATTCACATGATAATCCAAGTACTAGATACTCAAGATGTCCATAACCGGGGACACGGCTAATCATGATTAGTTTTTACACTCTGCAGAGGTTTGTGCACTTTTCCCCACAAGACTCGATCTCCTCCATTTGGTTTCTCGCACTACATGGTGTTTGAGAAACGGATGACCGAGACATAGTTTTTCAGAAGCGCTTGCACCTTACGTATGGGTAGACCGTACCAACCTACAACCCCTACATCTGCTAGTCTACCTGTAAGAGTCCGCACAACTTAGTCAACTATGCTAGAGCCCATAGTAGCATGTGGCTGCACACGGAAGTTTCTAGCATGAATAATCTCATGATCCCTTTGAGCCTGGGTGGCGGTCCGAAGAAAAACAGGCAAATCCTGGAAACCAGGTACCTCAATCCACCCAGATGTGTGTTTAAGTTGCCACCTTAAATAAACCATTAATTAACAATCTCACATCTGTCATGGATACACTCACCCAATCCACGTCTACTAGCATAGCATGGCATAATAAGCAAACGTAGAAGTAACTCCCAAAGGTTTGATAATAAATAGGTAATAGGTACTACCTCATCTACTTCCCATACCAAAATTTAATTAGATCCTAATCATGCAATGTTTGAGGATTGATCTAATGCAATAAAACTGGGTAGTAGAAAGGGTATGATCAAAGTGTTACTTGCCTTGCTGATGATCGGTGAAACCTAGAGACTCGAAGTAACAGGCGGCGCACTCCGGGTATTCTATCGCAGACAAACAAACAAGCATACAATAAGTACTCATATAATGCACGGGTAAAACTCAAACAAAAGATCTAACCAGAAAGTTCAACTTAAGAACTCCATTTTTGCAAAAAGAATCAAATCAAACGAAGCAACGGAAGTCAAACGGCGAAAGAAAACAGCTCCGTTTTACTAATCTGGATCTAAGTCAAATTTTACAGAGGCAAGAACTTGTTTAAGTTGGTTATTCGGAAAGAGGGTTTCGAGACGAAACTCCAGGCGCTTGAATCGCCTGATTCCAATAAACGAGCGAAAAGTTATACTAAAACGAAAATCGGATCGGAAATCGCGATTAGAAAAATCACGGATTAAATCCGAGAAAAAGAAAAACGACGAACAGGTTAACGAATGAACGTTCGTTAACTAGAACTAATCTGCTAAACACGTTCGTTAAAACGAACGAACGAGCGAACGCTCGCTATTTAACCGAACCGAAAAAAAACCAATCTAATAAAAAAACGGAAACTAAAAAACCAACGAAAACCGAACGGTTTTTAAAAAAACGGCGGCGATTTCGAGGCACCTCGGTCGGCGGGGTCGGCGGCTCCGGCGAGGTTGGCGGCGAGGCGGCGGCGGCGCGGCGGCGGCGGCGGCAAGGCTAGGGTTAGGGTTAGGTTCGGGCATGCAATGGTCAAGGCGGCGGGCCGGGCGGGCGGGTTGGTGGGTTTGGGCCGGGCGGCGCTATTTAAAGGCTGCCCCCGGGCGGAGTCCCACTCGGGTACGGCTCGTAGGTCGGTTCGTTTTTTTTTTATAAATAATTTCGCGCAGAAAAACAAACGAAAGAAATACTAAACGGACTCCAAAAATCCCGAAATAAATTTTTATCGGCTTCTAAAATCAAGCCGGACAAGATGAACATTTATTTGGGGTCTAAATGCAAATTTGAAAAACGCACATTTTTCCTAAATTCAAATAAAATGGCGAAAAACTCCAAAATAAAATCTTATTTGATTTTATTATTAAATCCTTATTATTTATTTATTTTGGGAAAGTCATTTTATTCCCTCTCTCAGATTTTTGTAATAGAAATAATTGGAGATAAAATAATTAAAATCAAATGATCCTATTTTCAAAATTTGAGAAAACCCAAATATAAAAATAACGAAATCCCCAACTCTCTCCGTGGGTCCTTGAGTTGCGTAGAATTTCTAGGATCGAGCCAACAATGCAACAAAAATATGATATGCAATGATGATCTATGTATAACATTCCAAATTGAAAATTTGGGATGTTACAAACCTACCCCCTTAAGATGAATCTCGCCCTCGAGATTCGGGTTGGCTAGAAAATAGGTGAGGGTGGTCCTTAAGCAGATCTTCCTCTCGCTCCCAGGTGGCTTCATCCTCAGTGTGGTGGCTCCAATGAACTTTGCAAAACTTAATGACCTTGCTGCGGGTGACTCGGCTGGCATACTCCAGAATCTTAACTGGTTTCTCCTCATAGGTCAAATCGTTATTCAACTAAATCGCCTCTAGTGGCACAGTATCTCTCAGTGGTATATCCGCCATCTCTGCATGACACTTCTTCAACTGAGAAACATGGAACACATCATGAACACCTGATAAACCCTTGGGTAATTCCAACTTGTACGCAACTTCTCCCATGCGCTCCAAAACTTTGTATGGTTCCACAAAACGTGGCGCTAATTTTCCTTTAACACCAAAACGCTTAACTCCTCGAAGCGGAGATACTCGAAGGTAAACTCTGTCTCCGTCTTCATATTCTGTCTCCTTGCGTTTTGAATCCGCATAGCTCTTCTGCCTTGACTGGGCTACCTTGAGCCTATCGTGAATCAACTTTACTTTCCGTTCAGACTCCTTAATCAAATCCGGTCCAAACAACTGGCGGTCTCCAACCTCATCCCACAATAGCGGGGTTCTGCACCTCCTTCCGTACAAGGCTTCGAAAGGTGCCATCTTCAAACTGGTTTGGTAGCTGTTGTTATAAGAAAACTCCGCATATGGCAAGTTGTCATCCCAACTTGCTCCATAATCCAAAGCACATGCTCTCAGCATATCCTCCAAAATCTGGTTGACTCTCTCGGTTTGTCCATCTGTCTGTGGATGAAAAGATGTACTAAACTCGATCCCGTTCCCAAAGTTTCATGCAATCGCTTCCGAACTTTGAGGTGAATTGGGTTCCTCTATCGTCACGATACTCCTCGAACTCCATGCAAGCATACAATCCTGGTCATGTATATCTTAGCCAATTTGGCACTGCTGTAGGTAGTCTTTACTGGAATGAAATGAGCTACCTTCGTCAAACGATCGACTACAACCCAAATCGAGTCATAGACTGAATGGGTCCTGGGCAATCCCGTGATGAAATCCATGCCTAGTTTATCCCACTTGCATTCGGGTATAGGTAATGGCTGTAACAATCCTGCTGGCTTCTGATGTTCTGCCTTCACTTTCTGACACACATCACAAACTGCTACATACTCTGCAATATCTTTCTTCATCCCGGTCCACCAGAAAGTATCCTTCAAATCCAAATACATCTTGGTATTTCTGGGGTGGATCGAATACGGCGAATCATGTGCCTCTTGCAAAATCAACTTCCGAATCTCCGGATCACTTGGCACATAAACGCGGTCCTCAAACCATAAGGTATCGTGCTCATCCTCACGAAATCCCTTTGCTTTTCCCCTGCTCATCCTCTCCTTAATAGAAGCAAATTCCTTATCTGTCCTTTGAGCTTCTCTGATTTTATCCATCAAAGTAGACTGGATCTCCAACGCTGCTACATAGCCTCTCGGAACTATTTCCAAACATAGCTCCCGGAATTCCTCGGCTAATTCTTTTGGTAAACCTCCGGTCATTAGGATGTTGACATGACTCTTACGGCTCAACGCGTCTGCTACCACGCTAACCTTTCCGGGGTGATAATGCAATCTCATATCGTAATCTTTAATAAGCTCCAACCATCTCCTTTGTCTGAGATTTAACTCCTTCCGCGTGAAGATGTACTTCAAACTCTTGTGATCCGTATACACCTCACAATGAATTCCAATGAGGAAATGCCTCCATGTTTTCAATGCATGCACTACGGCTGCTAACTCCAAATCATGCGTGGCATAGTTTAATTCGTGGGGTTTCAGTTGTCGTGAAGCATGCGAAACAACTCTTCCCTCCTGCATGAGCACTGCTTCAAGTCCTCGACGTGAAGCGTCGCAATAAACTTCATAATCTTTGCTTTGATCTGGCAGGATTAATACTGGTGAGGTAACCAAACGCTTCTTCAACTCTTGGAAACTAGCCTCACACTCCTCGGTCCATATGAACTTGGTATCCTTCTTCAATAATTCTATCATAGGCTTCGCAATCTTGAGAAATTCTCAATGAATCTTGGTAGTATCCTGCGAGTCCAAGGAAACTCCGTTCTCTCCAATCTGTTGTTGGCGCTTCCCGATTTGTCACCGTGGCAACTTTAGTGGGGTCTCTTGATATACCTTCTCCGGATATAACATGTCCGAAAATCCAACTTCCTTCAACCAAAACTCACACTTGCTGAACTTGGCATACAACTGATGTTCTCTGAGCTTCTCGAGTACCAAACGCAAGTGCTCCTTATGTTCTTCTTCATTCTTTGAGTAGACCAAAATATCGTCAATGAATACCACGACGAACTTATCCAAAAACTCCATAAACACCTTGTTCATCATGTTCATAAAATAGGATGGGGCGTTAGTCAGACCAAATGACATAACGGTATACTCATACAGCCCGTACCTGGTGGTAAAAGTCGTCTTAGGTATATCCTGCTCCCGAATCTTCAACTGATGGTATCCTGATCGCAAATTGATCTTGGGAAATACCTTAGCTCCTTGTAATTGGTCAAACAAGTCGTTGATCATCGGCAACGGGTATTTGTTCTTAATGGTCACTTCATTCAATCCTCGATAATCAACAACCATTCTTAATGATCCATCCTTCTTCTCCACTAAATCTTGGCGATCCCCAAAGGCGAAGAACTTGGGCGAATAAAACCTTTGTCCAAAGAACTCCTTAATCGCTTCTTAATTTCCTCCAAATCTTGGGCTGGCATCCTATCTGATCTCTTAGATATCGGCCGATGCTCGGCGATAGTTCAATCGAAACTCAATGTCTCTGTCCGTGGCATGCACGGCAACTCTTCCTAAACACGTCGGGATAATCCTTACCACTGGTACTTCCTCCCGCACAAATCGATAAGGAATTTACATGTGCCCTCCTCGCTCTCATGCCGTGATACATACTTGATTCTCCTTCCTTCTGGGGTGGTAAGCAAAATAGACTTACTGGCGCAATCAATATTCCCTCTGTACTTTGATAACCAATCCATGCCTAATATCACATCTAATCCTTGGGATTCCAAAACTATTAGGTCCGAGGGAAATAAGTAGTTTCCAAGCCTTAATGGCAGTCGATCGCACCATATACTAGCCATGTATTCCGCTCCGGGTGAGGTTACTAGCATGGGTGACCTAAGGGCTTGGGTTGGGGTTCGGGCGGCGGCGGGTGGGCTGGCGGCGGCGACTGGGCTGGGGCGCTCGGGGCGGCACTATTTAAAGGCTGCCCCCGGGCGGAGTCCCGCTCGGGTACGGCCCGTAGGTCGGTTTGTATTTTTTAATAAATAATTTCGCGCAGAAAAACAAACGAAAGAAATACTAAACGGACTCCAAAAATCCCGAAATAAATTTTCCCCGGCTTCTAAAATCAAGCCGGACAAGATGAACATTTATTTGGGGTCTAAATGCAAATTTGGAAAATGCACATTTTTCCTAAATTCAGATAAAATGGCGAAAAACTCCAAAATAAAATCTTATTTGATTTTATTATTAAATCCTCATTATTTCTTTATTTTGGGAAAGTCATTTTATTCCCTCTCTCAGATTTTTGTAATAGAAATAATTGAAGATAAAATAATTAAAATCAAATGATCCTATTTTCAAAATTTGAGAAAACCCAAATATGAAATAACAAAATCCCCAACTCTCTCCGCGAGTCCTTGAGTTGCGTAGAATTTCTAGAATCGAGCCAACAATGCAACAAAAATATGATATGCAATGATGATCTATGTATAACATTCCAAATTGAAAATTTGGGATGTTACAATCATAAACCCACAATTCATCGGTCTCAACAAACACACCGCAAAAATAAGATTACATCGAATAGATCTCCACGAGAGAGGGGGAGAACATTGTATTGAGATCCAAAAAGAGAGAAGAAGCCATCTAGCTACTAGCTATGGACCCGAAGGTCTGAAGTAAACTACTCACACTTCATCGGAGGGGCTATGGTGTTGATGTAGAAGCCCTCCATGGTGGATGCCCCCTCGTGAGCTCGAGCAGGCCCCAAGATGGGATCTTGTGGATCTGAGGAAGGCGGCGGTGGAATTAGGTTTTGGCGCATGTTACGATCGTTTGAAGTGCGTGGTATATATAGGAGGAAGGAGTGCGTCGGTGGAGCTTGAGGGCCCACGAGGCGGGGCGTGCCTGGGGAGGCGCCCTCCACCTCGTGACCGCCTCGTGGCTTTCTTGACGGAGGGTACAAGTCTCCTGGGTCTTATCTGATGAGAAAATCACGTTCCCGAAGGTTTCATTCTGTTTGGACTCCGTTTGATATTCTGTTTCTTCCAAATAGTGAAAAAGGCAAAAAACAGCAATTCTGTGCTGGGCCTCCGGTTAATAGGTTAGTCCCAAAAGTAATATAAAAGTGGAAAATAAAGCCCATTATAGTCGAAAACAATAGATAAAGTAGCATGGAGCAATCAAAAATTATAGATACGTTGGAGACGTATCAGGCATCGCCAAGCTTAATTCCTGCTCGTCCTCGAGTAGGTATATGATAAAAAGAGAATTTTTTATGCGGAGTGATACTTTGGCATAATTACAATGTAAATCTTCTTAATCATGGTATGAATATTCAGATTTGAAAGATTCAAGACAAAAGTTCATATTGACATAAAAATAATAATACTTCAAGCATACTAACAAAGCAATTATGTCTTCTCAAAATAACATGGCCAAAGAAAGTTATCCCTACAAAATCATATAGTCTGGCTATGCTCCATCTTCCCCACACAAAGTATTTAAATCATGCACAACCCCGATGACAAGCCAAGAAATTGTTTCATACTTTAACATTTTCAAAACTTTTCCAATCTTCACGCAATACATGAGCGTGAGCCATGGATATAGCACTATATGTGGAATAGAACGGTGGTTGTGGAGAAGACAAAAAGAGGGAAGATAATCTCACATCAACTAGGCGTATCAATGGGCTATGGAGATGCCCATCAATAGATATCAATGTGAGTGAGTAGGGATTGCCATGTAACGGATGCACTAGAGCTATAAGTATATGAAAGCTCAACAAAAGAAACTAAGTGGGTGTGCATCCAACTTGCTTGCTCACGAAGACCTAGGGCATTTGAGGAAGCCCATCATTGGAATATACAAGCCAAGTTCTATAATGAAAAATTCCCACTAGTATATGAAAGTGACAAAATGAGAGGTTCTCTATCATGAAGATCATGGTGCTATTTTGAAGCACAAGTGTGGTAAAAGGATAGTAACATTGTCCCTTCTCTCTTTTTCTCTCATTTTTTTGGGCCTTTTCTCTTTTTTTATGGCCTCTTTTTTTTATTTTTTTTATTTTTCGTCCGGAGTCTCATCCCGACTTGCGGGGGAATCATAGTCACCATCATCCTTTCCTCACTTGGGACAATGCTCTAATAATGATGATCATCACACTTTTATTTTTCTTACAACTCAACAATTACAACTCGATACTTAGAACAAAATATGACTCTATATAAATGCCTCCGTGATGTACAGGATATGCAATGAAACATGAGTGACATGTATGAAAGAATTGTGAACGGTGGCTTTGCCACAAATACGATGTCAACTACATGATCATGCTAGCAATATGACAATGATGGAGCGTGTCATAATAAACGGAATAGTGGAAAGTTGCATGGCAATATATCTCGGAATGGCTATGGTAATGCCATGATAGGTAGGTATGGTTTCTTTTTTTAGGAAGGTATATGGTGGGTGTATGATACTGGCGAAAGGTGCGCGGTATTAGAGAGGCTAGCAATAGTGGAAGGATGGGAAAAAGTGCGTATAATCCATGGACTCAACATTAGTCATAAAGAACTCATATACTTATTGCAAAAATCTAGAAGTTATCAAAGCAAAGTATTACGCGTATGCTCCTAGGAGGATAGATTGGTAGGAAAAGACCATCGCTCGTCCCCGACCGCCACTCATAAGGAAGACAATCAATAAATAAATCATGATCCGAGTTCATCACATAACGGTTCACCATACGTGCATGCTACGGGAATCACAAACTTCAACACAAGTATTCTTTAAATTCACAACTACTCAACTAGCATGACTCTAATATCATCATCTTCATATCTCAAAACAATTATCAAGCATCAAACTTATCTTAGTATTCAACGCACTCAAAAGAAAGTTTCACATATCTTGAATACCAAGTATATTAACATTAAGAAAATTACCATGCTATTAATGACTCTCAAAATAATCTAAGTGAAGCGTGAGAGATCAAGTTTCTTTAAAACAAATCCACCACCGTGCTCTAAAAGATCTAAGTGAAGCACTAGAGCAAAAATTATTACGCTCAAAAAGATATAAGTGAAGGACTATGAGGAAAACTATCAAGCTCAAAAGATATAAATGAAGCACATAGAGTATTCTATCAAATTCCGATTCATGTATGGCTCTCTCAAAAGGTGTTTACAGCAAGGATGATTGTGGTAAACTAACAAGCAAAGACGCAAATTATACAAGACGCTCCAAGCAAAACACATATCATGTGGTGAATAAAAATATAGCTTCAAGTAAATTACCGATGAAAGTGGACGAAAGAGGGGATGCCTTCCGGGGCATCCCCAAGCTTTCACTTTTTGGTGTCCTTAGATTATCTTGGGGGTGCCATGGGCATCCCCAAGCTTAGGCTCTTGCCACTCCTTGTTCCATAATCCATCAAAAGAATTCACCCAAAACTTGAAAACTTCACAACACAAAACTCAATAGAAATCTCGTGAGCTCCGTTAGAGAAAGAAAACAAAAGACTACTTTAAGGTACTGTAATGAACTCATTCTTTATTTATATGGGTGTTAAACCTACTTTATTCCAACTTCTCTATGGATCATAAACTATTTTAATAGCCATAGATTCATCAAAATAAGCAAACAACACACGCAAAGCAGAATCTGTCAAAAACAGAACAGTCTGTAGTAATCTGTAACTAACGCGAACTTCTGGAACTCAAAAACTTCTACCAAAATTAGAAGACCTGTACAATTTGTTTATTGATCATCATCAATTGGAATAAATCTTTTATCACGTTCTGGTGATTTTTAACAATTCGGGCACTGAGCGCAAAGTTTCTGGAAATTACAGCAAGATCAAATAACTATCATCCAAGAAGATCCAATAGGTTTAACTTGGCACAAACACTAACTAAAATATAAAACCACATCTAAACAGAGGCTATATGGATTATTTATTACTAAGCAGCAAGGAAAAATATTGTGTTGTCTCCCAACAAGCGCTTTTTTAAAGCCTTTTTAGCTAGGCATTGAGATTCAATAATGCTCACAAGAAAGACAAGAATTGAGGCACAAAGAGAGCATCATAAAACATGTGACAAACACACTTAAGTCTAACATACTTCCTATGCATATGCATATTATAGGCAAACAAATTATCGTAGCAAGCAAAAACTAGCATATGCAAGGAAGCGGAAAGGAACAATAACAATCTCATCATAGCGAGAGGTAATTTAGTAACATGAAAATTTCTATAACCATATTTTCCTCTCTCATAATAATTACATGTAGGATCATAGGCAAATTCAACAAAATAGCTATCACATAAAATATTTTCAACATGATCCACATGCATGCAAAGTTGACACTCTTCTAAAATAGTGGGATTATCATTAACTAAAGTCATGACCTTTCCAAACCCACTTTTATCAAAAACTTCATAAGATTGAACATTCTCCAAATATGTGGGATCTAAAGTTGACACTCTTCCGAACCCACTTTCAATATTATTGCAAACAATATTATCAATCTCATATTCATCATGGGGCTTAAATAAATGTTCAAGATCATAAGAAGAATCACCCCAATCATGATCATTGCAACAAGTAGTAGACATAGCAAAACTAGCATCCCCAAGCTTAGGGTTTTGCATCTTATTAGTACAATTGACATCAAAAGAATTTATAGTAAAATCATTGCAATCATACTTTTCATCGAAGGAACTATCAAGTATGGGCGCAATAGCAACGATCTCATGTTTAACATAAGGAACTATAGCAAATTCATCTTCATAAATATTGGCATCATAGCCACAAGAATAGCAAGCATCATGTTCATCAAGGGATATTTCAATCAAATCATCGGAATCATCATTATATATAGATTCATGCATATCATTATTTCCTTCCAAAGCAATGGTCATTCTTTCAATAAATTCTTGGAGATAGACATTATGAGCAAGGTTTTTATTGCAATATTTAAGTATGACGGAATTTTCAGATTTGTTGAGAGTAAAATCATACTTTTCAATCAAAGAAGCAACTTCATGAGCACCCTTAAAAATGACAAATTCTTCAATTTGTTCGCTATCATAGTAACTATAAACACCCTTTGCATAAGAAGATAAGATTTCATTATCATTGAACTCACATAGGTAGGGAAGGTGTTTTTTAGGGCTCTTAGAGCAACAAATAAAATCACACATTTCACAAAGATTCAAAGCATAGCAAAGCAGACTATTTATATGATACCGTAAGAGTCTCCCTTTTTCAGATAAACGGTGACACACAAAAGGAGCATGCTCATCTAAAGTTTTCCCATCAACTAGGCTAGTTGGGGTTTCAGCACGAGCGCATAAGGATCGAAGATGATCCAAGTAGAACACTTTAAGTGGATCCATAACAATAGACTTTTAGCAAGCAAAGATGCAAGCAAATATAAGGCACATGGTAACACAAGCAAACAAGAAGCAAGCGAGAAAAAGAGGAGGAGATTGGGAAAGAGAGGGCGAATAAAACGGCAAGGGTGAAGTGGGGGAGAGGAAAACGAGAGGCAAATGGCAAATAATGTAATGCGAGAGATAGGGATTGTGATGGGTACTTGGTATGATGACTTTTGCGTAGACTCCCCGGCAACAGCGCCGGAAATTCTTCTTGCTACCTCTTGAGCACTGCGTTGGATTTCCCCAAAGAGGAGAGGATGATGCAGCAAAGTAGCGTAAGTATTTCCCTCAGTTTTTGAGAACCAAGGTATCAATCCAGTAGGAGACCACGCACAAGTCCCTCGTACCTACACAAAACAATAGCAACTCGCAACCAACGCGATTAGGGGTTGTCAATCCCTTCACGGTCACTTACGATAGTGAGATCTGATGGAGATGATAAATAATATTTTTGGTATTTTTGATAGATAGATACAAAGTAAAAAGTAAAAGCAAAGTAAAAAACAAAGCAAGTAAATAAAGTGATAGACATTGATATGATGAGAATAGACCAGGGGGCCATAGGTTTCACTAGTGGCTTCTCTCAAGAGCATAATTATTCTACGGTGGGTGAACAAATTACTGTTGAGCAATTGACAGAATTTAGCATAGTTATGAGGTTATCTAGGTATGATCATGTATATAGGCATCACGTCCAAAACAAGTAGATCGAAACGATTCTGCATCTACTACTATTACTCCACTCATCAACCGCTATCCAGCATGCATCTAGAGTATTAAGTTAAAAACAGAGTAATGCCTTAAGCAAGATGACATGATGTAGAGGGATAAATTCATGCAATATGATAAAAAACCCCATCTTGTTATCCTCGATGGCAACAATACAATACATGCCTTGCAACCCTTTCTGTCACTGGGTAAGGACACCGCAAGATTGAGCCCAAAGCTAAGCACTTCTCCCATTGCAAGAACTACAAATCTAGTTGGCCAAACCAAACGCATAATTCGAAGAGACTTGCAAAGATAACTCAATCATACATAAAAGAATTCAGAGAAGAATCAAATATTATTCATAGATAAGGTGGATCATAAACCCACAATTCATCGTTCTCAACAAACACACCGCAAAAATAAGATTACATCGAATAGATCTCCACGAGAGAGGGGGAGAACATTGTATTGAGATCCAAAAAGAGAGAAGAAGCCATCTAGCTACTAGCTATGGACCCGAAGGTCTGAAGTAAACTACTCACACTTCATCGGAGGGCTATGGTGTTGATGTAGAAGCCCTCCGTGGTGGATGCCCCCTCCGTGAAGCTCCTAACAGGCCCCAAGATGGGATCTCGTGGATCTGAGGAAGGTGCAGGCGGTGGAATTAGGTTTTGGCTCTTGTTACGATCGTTTGGGGGTACCTAGGTATATATAGGAGGAAGGAGTACGTCGGTGGAGCTTCGAGGGGCCCACGAGGCAGGGGGCGCACCCAGGGGGAGGGGGCGCGCCCTCCACCCTCGTGACCGCCTTGTGGCTTTCTTGACGGAGGGTACAAGTCTCCTGGGTCTTATCTGATGGGAAAATCACGTTCCCGAAGGTTTCATTCCGTTTGGACTCTGTTTGATATTCTGTTTCTTAGAAATACTGAAAAAAGGCAAAAAACAGCAATTCTGGGCTGGGCCTCCGGTTAATAGGTTAGTCCCAAAAGTAATATAAAAGTGGAAAATAAAGCCCATTATAGTCCAAAACAATAGATAAAGTAGCATGGAACAATAAAAAATTATAGATACGTTGGAGACGTATCAATGGGTTGCTAGAGTGACAGAAGCTTAAACCCTAGTTTATGCGTTGCTTCGTAAGGGGCTGATTTGGATCCATATGTTTCATGCTATGGTTAGGCTTACCTTAATACTTCTTTTGTAGTTGCGGATGCTTGCAATAGGGGTTAATCATAAGTGGGATGCTTGTCCAAGTAAGGATAGCACCCAAGCACCGGTCCACCCACATATCAAATTATCAAAGTACCGAACACGAATCATATGAATGTGATGAAAACTAGCTTGACGATAATTCCCATGTGTCCTCGGGAGCACCTTTCTCTATATAAGAGTTTGTCCAGGCTTGTCCTTTACTACAAAAAGGATTGGGCCACCTTGCTGCACTTTATTTACTTTTGTTACTTGTTGCTCATTACAAATTATCTTATCACAAAACTATCTGTTACCTATAATTTCAGTGCTTGCAGGGAATACCTTGCTGAAAACCGCTTTATCATTTCCTTATGCTCCTCGTTGGGTTCGACACTCTTACTTATCGAAAGGACTATGATAGATCCCCTATACTTGTGGGTCATCAAGACTCTTTTCTGGCACCGCTGCCAGGGAGTAAAGCGCCTTTGGTAGGTGGAATTTGGTAACGAAAAATTTATAAAGTGTGCTGAAATTTACTGTCACTTGTTACTATGGAAAGTAATCCTCTGAGGGGATTGTTCGGGGTATCTTCACCCCGACCAGTAGAGCAAAGAGTTGCTCCTCAACCTACTGAACCTACTGAAAATGAAAATGTTTACTTTGAAATTCCTTCGGGTATGATAAAGAAACTGCTAGCTAATCCTTTTGCAGGAGATGGAACAATGCATCCCGATTTACACGTAATCTATGTGGATGAAGTTTGTGGATTATTTAACCTTGCAGGTATGCCCGATGATGTTATCAAGAAGAAGGTCTTCCCTTTATCTTTCAAGCGAGATGCATTGACATGGTATAGGCTATGTGATGATATGGGATCATGGGACTACAAGCGATTGAAATTGGAATTTCATCAGAAGTTTTATCCTATGCATCTTGTTCATCGTGATCGTAATTATATATATAATTTTTGGCCTCGCGAAGGAGAAAGCATCGCTCAAGCTTGGGGGAGGCTTAAGTCAATGTTATATTCATGCCCCAATCATGAGCTCTAGAGAGAAATGATTATTCAATAAATTTATGCTCGGCTTTCTGACAACAATCGCACCATGCTCGATACTTCTTGTAATGGTTCCTTTATGATGAAGACTATTGAATTCAAATGGGATTTACTGGAAAGAATTAAACGCAACTCTGAAGATTGGGATCTCGACGAAGGTAAGGAGTTGGGTATAACACCTAAGTTTGATTGTGTTAAATCTCTTATGGATACCGATGTTTTCCGTAAATTTAGCACTAAATATGGACTTGACTCTGAGATAGTAGCTTCTTTCTATGAATCTTTTGCTGCTCACATTGATCTCCCTAAGGAGAAGTGGTTTAAATATAATCCTCCCATAGAAGTAAAAGTAGTTGCACCTATTAAAGTTGAATAAAAGACCATCACTTATAATGATCCTATTGTTCCTACTGCTTATGTTGAAAAACCACCTTTCCCTGTTAGGATAAAGGATCATGCTAAATCTTCAACTGTGGTTCGTAAGAGTAATACTAGAACCTATACACCCCCTGATCAAGTTAAAGTTGAACCTAATATTGCTATTGTTAAAGATCTCTTGGCTGATAATATTGATGGGCAAGTTATTTATTTCTATGATGAGACTGCTAGAATTGCTAAACCTAGTGCTAAAGATAAACATAGACCTGTGGTAGGCATGCCTGTTATTTTTGTTAAAATAGGAGATCATCGTTATCATGGCTTGTGTGATATGGGAGCTAGTGCTAGTGCAATACCTATTGACTTATACAAAGAAATTATGCATGATATTGCACCCGCTGAGTTAGAAGAAATTGATGTTACCATTAAGCTTGCCAATAGAGATACTATATCACCAATTGAAATTGTTAGAGATGTTGAAGTCGTGTGTGGGAAAACTAAATATCCTGTTGATTTTCTTGTTCTTGGTTCCCCACAATATAGCTTTTGTCCCATTATATTTGGTAGACCCTTCTTAAACACTGTTAATGCTAAGATAGACTGCGAAAAGGATGTTGTTACCATTGGTCTAGGTGATATGTCTCATGAGTTTAACTTTTCTAAATTTCATATACAACATCGCGAAGAGGAATTGCCTAGTAAAGATGAAATTATTGGTCTTGCTTCTATTTCCGTACCTCCTAGTGATCCTTTAGAACAATATTTGCTAGACCATGAAAATGATATGTTTATGAATGAAAGAAGGGAAATAGATGAAGTGTTCTTTAAACAGGGACCTATTCTGAAACACAATTTTCCTGGTGAAATCTTAGGGGATCCTCCTCCACCAAAGGGTGATCCCGTGTTTGAGCTTAAACCATTGCCTGATACCCTTAAATATGCTTATCTTGATGAAAAGAAGATATATCCTTTTATTATTAGTGCTAACCTTTCAGAGAAGGAGGAAGAAAAATTATTGAAAACTCTGAAGAAGCACCGTGCTGCTATTGGATATACTCTTGATGATCTTAAGGGCATTAGTCCCACTCTATGTCAACACAAAATAAATTTGGAGAAAGATGCCAAACCAGTTATTGATCGCCAACGACGGCTGAATCCTAAGATGAAAGAAGTGGTAAGAAAGGAAATATTAAAGCTCCTTGAGGCAGGTATAATCTATCCCGTTGCTGATAGTCAGTGGGTAAGTCATGTCCATTGTGTCCCTAAGAAAGGAGGTATTACTGTCGTTCCTAATGATAAAGATGAATTGATTCCGCAAAGAATTATTACCGGTTATAGGATGGTAATTGCTTTCCGCAAATTAAATAAAGCTACTAAAAAAGATCATTACCCCTTACCTTCTATTGATCAAATGCTAGAAAGATTATCCAAACATAGACATTTTTTCTTTCTAGATGGTTATTCTGGCTTCTCTCAAATACCTGTGTCAGCTGATGATCAAGCTAAGACCACTTTTACTTGCCCTTTTGGTACTTTTTCTTATAGACATATGCCTTTTGGTTTATGTAATGCACCTGCTACCTTTCAAAGATGCATGATGGCTATATTCTCCGACTTTTGTGAAAAGCTTTGTGAGGTTTTCATGGACGATTTCTCCGTTTATGGATCCTCTTTTGATGATTGCTTGAGCAACCTTGATCGAGTTTTGCAGAGATGTGAAGAAACTAATCTTGTCTTGAATTGGGAAAAGTGCCACTTTATGGTTAATGAAGGTATTGTCTTGGGGCATAAAATTTCTGAAAGAGGTATTGAATTTGATAAAGCTAAAGTTGATGCTATTGAAAAGATGCCATGTCCCAAGGACATCAAAGGTATAAGAAGTTTTCTTGGTCATGCCAGTTTTTATAGGAGGTTCATTAAGGACTTCTCAAAAATTTCTCGGCCTCTGACTAATATATTACAAAAAGATATACCGTTTGTCTTTGATGATGATTGTGTAGAAGCATTTGAAATACTTAAGAAAGCATTGATTTCTGCACCTATTGTTCAGCCTCCTGATTGGAATTTACCCTTTGAAATTATGTGTGATGCTAGTGATTATGCCGTAGGTGCTGTTCTAGGTCAAAGAGTTGATAAGAAATTAAATGTTATTCAATATGCTAGTTAAACTCTAGACAGTGCTCAGAGAAATTATGCTACTACTGAAAAAGAATTCTTAGCAGTTGTATTTGCTTGTGATAAGTTCAGACCATATATTGTTGATTCTAAAGTAACTATTCACACGGATCATGCTGCTATTAAATATCTTATGGAAAAGAAAGATGCTAAACCTAGACTTATTAGATGGGTTCCCTTGCTACAAGAATTTGATTTACATATTATTGATAGAAAGGGAGCTGAGAACCCCGTTGCAGACAACTTGTCTAGGTTAGAAAATGTTCTTGATGACCCACTACCTATTGATGATAGCTTTCCTGATGAACAATTAAATGTCATAAATGCTTCTCGTACTGCTCCATGGTATGCTGATTATGCTAATTACATTGTTGCTAAATTTATACCACCTAGTTTCACATACCAGCAAAAGAAAAGGTTTTTCTATGATTTAAGACATTACTTCTGGGATGACCCACATCTTTATAAAGAAGGAGTAGATGGTGTTATTAGACGTTGTGTACCTGAGCATGAACTGGAACAGATCCTACGCAAGTGTCACTCCGAGGCTTATGGAGGACACCACGCTGGAGATAGAACTTCACATAAGGTATTGCAATCCAGTTTATATTGGCCTACTCTCTTCAAGGATGCCCGTAAGTTTGTCTTATCTTGTGATGAATGTTAAAGAATTGGTAATATTAGTAGATGTCAAGAAATTCCTATGAACTATTCACTTGTTATTGAACCATTTGATGTTTGGGGCTTTGATTATATGGGACTGTTTCCTGCCTCTAATGGGTATACACATATTCTAGTTGTTGTTGATTACGTTACTAAGTGGGTAGAAGCTATTCCAACTAGTAGTGCTGATCATAACACCTCTATTAATATGCTTAAAGAAGTTATTTTTTCCGAGGTTTGGAGTCCCTAGATATTTAATGACTGATGGTGGTTCACATTTTATTCATGGTGCCTTTCGTAAAATTCTTGCTAAGTATGATGTTAATCATAGAATTGCATCTCCATATCACCCACAGTCTAGTGGTCAAGTAGAATTGAGTAACAGAGAACTCAAATTAATTTTGCAAAAGACTGTTAATAGATCTAGAAAGAATTGGTCCAAGAAACTTGATGATGCATTATGGGCCTATAGAACTGCATATAAAAATCCTATGGGTATGTCTCCGTATAAAATGGTTTATGGAAAAGCATGTCACTTACCTCTCGAACTAGAACATAAGGCATATTGGGCCATTAAAGAGCTCAATTATGATTTCAAACTTGCTGGTGAGAAGAGGCTATTTGACATTAGCTCACTTGATGAATGGAGAACCCAAGCCTATGAGAATGCCAAATTGTTCAAAGAAAAAGTTAAAAGATGGCATGACAAAAGAATACAAAAGCGTGAGTTTAATGTAGGTGATTATGTATTGCTATACAACTCTTGTTTAAGATTTTTTGCAGGAAAACTTCTCTCTAAATGAGAAGGCCCTTACGTTATCGAGGAGGTCTATCGTTCCAGTGCCATAAAAATCAACAACTTCGAAGGCACAAATCCAAAGGTGGTGAATGGTCAAAGAATCAAACATTATATCTCAGGTAATCCTATAAATGTTGAAACTAATTTTATCGAAACCATAACACCGGAGGAATACATAAGAGACACTTTCCAGAATGTTTCAGACTCCGAAAAGGAATAGGTACGTGGTACGGTAAGTAAACCGACTCCAAAACAGTTCCAATGGCAATTTTTCTCCGTTTTGAAATATTTAGAAAAATAGAAAAATAAGAAGCAGTCCGGGAAGGACACGAGGCCTCCACGAGGGTGGAGGGCGCGCCCTACCCCCTTGGGCGCGCCCCCCTGCCTTGTGGGCACCTCGTGCGCTCTCCGGAATCCATTTTCTTGCACGATACGTATTTTGGTCGGTAAAAATTCATTATATAATCTCCCGAAGGTTTTGACCATCGTATCACGCAATTGTCCTCTGTTCTTGTTTCGAGCTGTTTTTCTGACAGATCCAGATCATCATGACGTCTCCAAGTGCCCCCAAGGACAAGTTCTTTGAGAAGGTCATCAACCCCTACCTCGCGGAGGTGCTGCAACACCCTCAAACCATTGAGATGCATGAGGGGGTGCTGCACATCCGCGATGTTGAGGGACCAAGGAGGACCGGAAGCGTGGAGACAAGGCTCGAGGCAATTAAGCAACGAGTTTCAAGTGCCAGGAGATGGTGGAGCGTGGACTTGACTCCAATCACATAATGATCACGGAGTTCACCAATAACCACAAGCTGGATGCCAAGGACATTAGGGAGGCCATCTTCAAGCTCCACGAGAAAATCGAGCACCTCCAAGCCCAAATCTATGACCTGCAAAACAAAAACTGTGGGTATGAATATAGATTCAAGAGGATGAGTTCGGCTGCAGATTTAAGGATCCCGGAGACTCGATCATCATTCTACGAAGGTGAGCCTATGCCTTGGAAGATGGACGACAAGCCTACATCATCAACAACCCCTTCACCAGCAGAGGAGATATAATCACATGGGTATGGGCACTCCCCTTGGCAACTGCCAAGCTTGGGGGAAGTGCCCCGATATCGTATCACCATCACACTCCTATCTTTACCGTTTTTCTTAGTTCGATCCTTTTAGTAATATCTTGATCTAGTAGAATAAAGTTTTTGGTATGATCTAGTTTTGAGTTTTGCTTTATGATCCCTCTATGTAATCGAGTCCGTGAGCTATATAATAAAGATTAGTGTTGAGTCAAGGGCTTGACTATTTTGCCATGATATTGAGGGAATAAAAGAAAAGAAAAGGAATAAAAAGAAATAAAGAGATCATATTGATCTTATGTAGAGTAATGACTTCACATAGAAAGAGTATGATGATTAAAGGTTGTTGAGAGTTGACAAACATAGCTTTGGTCATCGTTGCAATTACTAGGAAGTAATAAAGAAAGAGAGGTTTCACATATAAATATACTATCTTGGACATCTTTTATGATTGTTAGCACTCATTAAAAGATGACATGCTAAAGAGTTGATGTTTGACAAGGAAGACAACGTAATGGGCTATGTTTTCTTATATCTGAAATAAAGTATATTGTCATGGATCATCCAACATGTTGAGTTTGTCTTTCCCCCTCATGCTAGCCAAATTCTGTGCACCAAGTAGAGATACTACTTGTGCTTCCGAATTCCCTTAAACCCAGTTGTGTCATGAGAGTCCACCATATCTACCTATGGATTGAGTAAGATCCTTCAAGTAAGTTGTCATCGGTGCAAGCAATAAAAATTGCTCTCTAAATATGTATGATTGATTAGTGTGGAGAAAATAAGCTTTATACGATCTTGTGATGTGGAAGAAATAAAAGCGACGGACTGCATAATAAAGGTCCATATCACAAGTGGCAATATAAAGTGACGTTCTTTCGCATTAAGATTTTGTGCATCCAACCCTGAAAGCGCATGACAACCTCTTCTTCCCTCTGCGAAGGGCCTATCTTTTACTTTTATCTCTTACCCTTATGCAAGAGTCGTGGTGATCTTCACCTTTCCTTTTTACATTTTATCCTTTGGCAAGCACAGTGTGTTGGAAAGATCCTGATATATACATATATCCAATTGGATGTAAGTGAGCATGAGCTATTATTGTTGACATTACCCTTGAGGTAAGAGGTTGGGAGGCGAAATTATAAGCCCCTATATTTCTCTGTGTCCGATTAAAACTCCGTAACCACAAGTATTGCGTGAGTGTTAGCAATTGTGAAAGACTAAATGATAGTTGAGTATGTAGACTTGCTGAAAAGCTCTGACATAGACTCTTTCCGATGTTATGATAAATTGCAATTGCTTCAATGACTGAGATTATAGTTTGTTAGTTCTCAATGAAGTTTCTGATTCATACTTGACATTGTGAATAGATTATTACTTGAGCATAGGAAATCATATGACAATATCCATATATGTTGTTGTTATGAGAATAATCATGATGCCCTCATGTCCGTATTTTATTTTATCGACACCTCTACCTCTAAACATGTGGACATATTTATCGTTATCGGCTTCCGCTTGAGGACAAGCGAGGTCTAAGCTTGGGGCAGTTGATACGTCCATTTTGCATCATGCTTTTGTATCGATATTTATTGCATTATGGGTTTTTATTACACATTATGTCACAATACTTATGCCTATTCTCTCTTATTTTGCAAGGTTTCCATAAGGAGGAGAATGCGGCAATGGAATTTCGGGTGGAAAAGGAGCAGATATTAGAGACCTATTCGCACAACTCAAAAGTCCTGAAACTCCACAGAAGTTATTTTGGAAATAATAAAAATACTGAGCGAAGAAAATACCAGAGGGACTCACACCTTGGGCACGAGGGTGGGGCGCGCCCCCCCCCCTGGCGCCCCTGCCTTGTGGGCCCCTGGTGGCCCTCCGTGCCCATCTTCTGCTATATGAAGTCTTTCGTCCGAGAAAAAATCATAAGCAAGCTTTCGGGACGAGACTCAGCCGCCACGAGGCGGAACCTTGGCGGAACCAATCTAGGGTTCTGGCGGAGCTGTTCTGCCGAGGACACTTCCCTCCGGGAGGGGGAAATCATCGCCATCGTCATCACCAACGCTCCTCTCATCGGGAGGGGGCCAATCTCCATCAACATCTTCACCAGCACCATATCCTCTCAAACCCTAGTTCATCTATTGTATCCAATTCTTGTCTCTAAGTCTGAGATTGGTACCTGTAGGTTGCTAGTAGTGTTGATTACTCCTTGTAGTTGATGCTAGTTGGTTTATTTGGTGGAAGATCATATGTTCAGATCCATTATGCATATTAATACCCCTCTTATTATGAACATGGATATGCTTTGTGAGTACTAACGTTTGTTCCTGAGGACATGGGAGAAGTCTTGCTATTAGTAGTCATGTGAATTTGGTATTCGTCCGATATTTTGATGAGATGTATGTTGTCTCTCCTCTAGTGGTGTTATGTGAACGTCGACTACATGACACTTCACCATTGTTTGGGCCTAGAGGAAGGCATTGGGAAGTAATAACTAGATGATGGGTTGCTAGAGTGATGAAGCTTAAACCCTAGTTTATCGTTTCTTCGTAAGGGCTGATTTGGATCCATATGTTTCATGCTATGGTTAGGTTTACCTTAATACTTCTTTTGTAGTTGCGGATGCTTGCAATAGGAGTTAATCATAAGTGGGATGCTTGTCCAAGTAAGGACAGCACCCAAGCACCGGTCCACCCACATATCAAATTATCAAAGTACCGAACGCGAATCATATGAATGTGATGAAAACTAGCTTGACGATAATTCCCATGTGTCCTCGGGAGCGCTTGTCTCTATATAAGAGTTTGTCCAGGCTTGTCCTTTGCTACAAAAAGGATTGGGCCACCTTGCTGCACTTTATTTACTTTTGTTACTTGTTGCTCGCTACAAATTATCTTATCACAAAACTATATGTTACCTATATTTCAGTGCTTGCAGAGAATACCTTGCTGAAAACCGCTTATCATTTCCTTCTGCTCCTTGTTGGGTTCGACACTCTTACTTATCGAAAGGACTACGGTAGATCCCCTATACTTGTGGGGTCATCACTGCGGCCCCCGCGGTCTCCTTCAGGTCTTGCTTCGCCCCGGCTGGGGCGCGGTTCAGCGTGACGTGTCCTTGGCCTGGCGCTCTTCCCGAACCGCCACCAAGGCTGCACTGGCTGAGTGAGGGGTGGCGGCGAGGTAAAGCACCAGGGGCTCGAGAGGGCGGGGCGCCACCATCACCGGAGGGCTGGTCAGATATCTCTTGAGGTCTCGAAACGCTTGGTCAGCCTCCGGAGTCCAATCGAACGGACCCTTCTTCTTCATCAGCTTGAAGAACGGCAGGGCGCGCTCTCCTAGCTTGGAGATGAAGCGTCCCAGCGAAGTCACGCAGCCGGCAAGCTTCTGCATCTCCTTGAGGGTTTGTGGTGGGCTCATGTCTTCAATTGCCTTGACCTTTTCCGGGTTGGCTTCAATCCCCCTGTGAGACACGAGGAAGCCTAGCAGTTTGCCGGAAGGGACGCCAAATACGCACTTTTCCGGGTTGAGCCGCAAGTCCACCTAGCGCAGGCTCGCGAAGGTCTCCTCCAGGTCCTGAATTAGAGTTCTCACCTCCCGAGACTTCACCATAATGTCATTTACGAAGGCTTCTGCGTTCCTCCCGAGCTGCTGGCCCAGGGCGATGTGCATCAGCCGTTGAAAGGTCGTGCCCGCTTTGCACAGCCCGAACGGCATGCAAGTGTAGTAGTACACCCCGCAAGTGGCCAGGAAGGCCGTCTTCTCCACATCCTCTACTGCCATCTTGATCTGGTGATAGCCTGAAAACGCATCCAGGAAGCACAGCAGGTCGCACTCGGCGGTGGAGTTAACGATCTGGTCGATGCGCGGAAGCGGGAACGGATCCTGGGGACAGGCCTTGTTGAGGTTGGTGAAGTCGACACACATGCGCTCCTTCCCGCCTTTATTTGGCACAACAACAGGGTTCACCAGCCACTCGGGGTACTGGACCTCGCGAATGACACCTGCTGCCTCTAGCTTGCGAGTTTCCTGGACGATGAATGACTGCTTCTCTGTGGATTGTCGTCGTGCCTTCTGCTTCACTGGGCGCACATTGGGGCATACCCTCAAGTGATGCTCGATCACCCCTCTAGGGACCCCTACCAGTTGATCTGGCTCCCAGGCGAATACTTCCTTGTTTGTGCGCAAGAACCTTACCAATGCTTCCTCTTGATCTTGGTCGAGGTTGGCACCTATGGTGAAGGTGGCTCCAGAAGACCCATCTTCCTCGACCAGCACCTGCTTGATTTCCGCCCGATCTTGAGTGAACAACTGCCTTCTTCTTGGCTAGCACGGCCCCCTTAACTCCTGAGGGGGCCTCGTCGGCCGATCGCGCTGCCTCGGCGGTCTTGAGGGCAAGCTTGAGTGCCACCAGAGCTTCCTTGGTATCTTCGACTATGGTGAGGACGTCCTTGCTCCCGGGCATCTTCATGAGGTTGTAGGCTGGATGGGTCACTACCATAAACTGAGCTAGAGCCGGATATCTGAGGATGGCGTTGTACGGAAGGCCAATGCGGGCGATGTCAAAGTCGATCAGCTCGGTGCGGTAGTTGTCGTGGGTGCCGAAGGTCATGGGAAGACGGATCTGCCCCAGGGGGCTGGAGGAGCCGCCGCCGACTCTGGAGAAGGGCTTGTTGGGGCGGAGCCGCTCGAGCGGTACGTGAAGGAGGATGAAGGCCTCCACCGAGAGCACGTTGAGGCCGGTGCCGCTGTCGATGAGGGTCTTGGTGACGGCTACGTTGCAGATGGTGGGCGTGCAAAGCATTGGGAGCACGCCCGAGCCGACGGTGGTGACGGGGTGATCTCCCGAGTCGAAGGTCGGGTCGGCGTTGGGTGCTACCCAACCTAGGGGAGCCCCCTGCCGCGTGGAATAGGCATTGATCTGGCGAAAGAACGGCTTGGCGTGACGGTCTGAAGGCGGAGCTTGCGAGACGCCGAGGAGGGCCACGACGGTGAGGGGCGCCGGTGCCGCGAAGCGCGCAGCAAAGACGTTGCACAGCTCCTCCCAAGATGCCACCATGGATCCAGGGAGGTTGAGTAGCCAGGCGCGCCGTGCGCCGGTGAGGGCCATGGGAAGCTAGTTGGCAATGACCTTTTCGTCACCCCCGGCCTTAAGAACGGCCTCCTCGTACGCCAGCAGGAAAGCTGACGGGTCCGCCGCGCCGTCGTAGCGCGGCGGCATCTCTGGCCTGAACTTGGGTGGCCACTGTACCTACCGTAAGGCGGGGGCCAAGGCTCGGAGCCCCGTGGCCCTGCCACGGGCTTCGATCACCACAGCCGGAAGAGTGGCGCCGGCCATGAGGGTGAGGCGTGGTGATGGTGAAGCGTAGATCGACGGAAGGAAAGCTTCGGCGCACCCCTACCTGGTGCGCCAAATGTCGGATTTCGGGTTCCGGCAAAACCCTTGAGGTTCGAACACTGGGGTGCGCACGAAGATCTCTCCCTACCTAATCACGCCCTCATCCTCACTGCTATCTCAAAGCCTAGCTCGACGAACCCACAGAAAGAGAGACACAAGAGTTTATACTGGTTTGGGCCACCGATGTGGTGTAATACCCTACTCCAGTGTGGTGTGGTGGATTGCCTCATGGGCTGAGGATGATCAGTTACAAGGGAAGAACAGCCTCTTGAGGAGAGATGTTCTTGTGCTTGGTGAACTTGTGTGTGGTTGAGGATGATCTGAATCAGTTCCAGTCGCCCCGTACTGTGGTGGCTAGTCCTATTTATAGAGGCCCTGGTCCTCTCCCAAAATATTGAGCGGGAAGGGATCCAACAACGGCCAAGTTCGAAGGGAGACAACTAGTACAAGTTATCCTGACTAAAGGTGGTCTTCGCCTGCCAAAGGCTCTGGTGGTGACGCCGCCTTGGGCTCCACGGTGACCTCCGTCCTATAGTCTTGCTGGTCTTGGTCGTTGCACCAATATGGAAACCTTTGCCTGACGCCTCGGGACTCCTCGCCTGCGCTTGCCCCTTTAGGACCAAAGAGGAAGTGAGGACACTATGCAAGCTGGCGCCCGCCTCGCTCCAGTCGTCATGGCTTGTGTCACAGAAACCTCGCGAGGTGTCCCGTGCCTTGATCTCTCCGCCCCTCGTGAGCAAGCCTGATGAGGCAGCCCCCGAGGAGGTCTTGTGTCATCCGCCTCGCGAGGCTTGGCCCCTAGCGAGGGTCTTGAGTGTTTGCTAGTGAAGATAGGCCGTACAGGGCCGCTGGTGGAGCCACGCTATGGGTCGCAGGCAGGCAAGTCTGGGGACCCTCGTTCCCAGGACGCCGACAGGTGCGTTGGTGCCCTAGACGGTTGGTGGTGTTCAGAGCTCAATCATTGTGGTGTAAAGCTCCGAACAAGCATCGGGGTCTCCAATTAGGTTGTGGAGATCGCCCCGAGCAATTTGACAGGTTCCGGTGACCGCCCCCAAGGGTTGCCAAAGTGTACGGGTTCGGTGACCGCCCCCAAGGGTTACCATTTGTACCGGTTCGGTGACTGCCCTCAAGGGTCCCTTAGTGGAATCACGGCATCTTGCATTGTGCCAGTGCGTGAGGAGATTACGGTGGCCCTAGTGGCTTCTTGCTGAGCATTGTGCCTCCACACCACTCCAAACGGAGATTAGCATCCGCAAGGGTGTGAACTTCGGGATACATCATCGTCTCCGCGTGCCTCGGTTATCTCTTACCCGAGCCCTTTACTTATGGACTTTACTTTCTGATAGCCATATTGTGTCTTGTCATATATCTTGCTATCACCTAGTGGTTTATCCTGCTTAGCATTAGTTGTTGGTGCACATAGTGAGCCTAGTTGTTGTAGGTTTTGTGCTTGAAAAATTAACCGCTAGGTTTATTTCGCATTTGTTCAAGCCTAAACCATAATTATTTTAAAGTGCCTATTCACCCCCCCCCCTCTAGGCGACATCCACGATCTTTCAATTGGTATCAGAGTCTCGTCTCTCTTTACTAGGCTTAACCGCCTAGAGAGTAAAGATGTCGACTAGGGGATTAGGATTCTCTGACACTCTTAGTTTCGTTGGCACAAATTTTGATGTTTGGGTAATTCGCATGCTTAATCTCTTTAGGGTCATGGACCCAAATTTAGAGCGAATTGTAGATATGGGTTTTTCTCCTCCGAAGAATCCCCAAAGATTATCTTTAGAGGATGAAAAAAACTTTTATCTCAATGCTCAAGCTTCTAATGTGCTTTTTGATGCTTTGAGCAATGTAGTTATATTTCAACTCATGCCGTTCCGGGATGCTCATGAGTTGTGGACAAAGCTTCAAGCTAAATATGGTGTGTCCAAGATTTGTGGGGATGATTGTTCTCCCTCCACCTCCGATCGTGTTGCCTTCTCAACTTCTTCTACTTCACCTACATGTTGATTGCCACAAGGTAATGATATGGTGAGTAGTGTTGGTCATTGCAATGATGATAGTGTGCTAATCGTTGATGACTCTTCATCACTATCTTATTGCAATGCTTCATCTTTGGACTTTAACACTTCATGCACCTTACATATTTCACATGCTTGTGTTGATAGTCCATGCATATCATGTAGAAATTGCTTGACTAAATCCCATGATGATATGCTTGCTATATCTTGTTGCCATGATAAAAATGCATGTATTTCCTAGAGTTGTTGTGCTAACAATGTAGAGGAAACCCAATACTCCACGGAACAAGATGTGGTCTTAAATGGTGCTCCAAGGGATCCTACATCATCATCTATTGCTTTTTCCTACTTTGAACCCCAATATGTCTCTTGATGATGATGTTAATGCTAATGATGATGAGGATAATGATGAAGAGAATGATAATGTTGCTTCCTTCAAGATTAAGGGGGAAATGGTTTTTAGAGCTCTTCATAAAAATAAAATTGCTCGTTCCAACTTCATGGAAATTATGTCCATTGCCATTGAGGGCAAGAAATACATTGAGGAGTTGGAATCTCATCTCGAGGAGCATGAGGTCACCACTGATAAAATGGAAGGTCATGAGCATGATTACGCTAATGAGATCGCGGACCTCTCTCAAGCTCTTGAACTTGAACAAACCACCAAGGAATGTCTTGAGGAGACCTTTGATCTAGAATTATCTAGAATAAAGGAATCTCATGATAGAGCACTTGAGGTGGCCAATGATTTCAAAACTAAAAATGCTAAGCTTGAAGTTTCTCATGCTAGACTCCTTGAGGATTTTGAGCACCTCGAAAATGGCTCAAGGGTCATCAAGGGTGAGCTTATCAAACTCACCGAGTCTCATGCTCAAGTTGAAGCTTCTTATTATATGAGCTTGCCAAGTTGTCCTCTATTATTGTTGTCAATGATGATGGTTATTCTACTAACTCTATTACTTGTGAAGCATCCATTTTGAAGGAGAATGTTGAGCTACGGGCTCAACTTGAGTTGCTATCTAGAAATTATGGGAAATTGGAAGAAAGCCATGAAAAGCTCTCAAGCTCTCATGATGATATTCTAGTATCCCATAATGTGCTAAAGATAGCTCATGAGGCCATCATTTCTAAGTTAACATCTAGTGAGCCTCATGTGAATACTACCACTACTTTTAGTCAAAATGCTAAATTGCCTTGTGCTAGTCCTCGTAATTCATCCATGCATAACATTGGTACATCTTGTGATGAATTTCTTTCCTTGCCTTGTTGCTCTAACGATGAAGCTTATACTTCCTCTAGTGCTTGTGTTGAGACTAACCATGTAGAGGAAATCAAAGAGCTCAAGGTCCAAGTCACTTCTTTGAAGAAAGACCTGGAAAAGTGTGATGAAGGGAAGGCCACACTCAACAATATCTTGAGTGTGCAAAAATCCCCCAATGACAAAGGTGGACTTGGATTCAACTCCAATATGAAGAATTCTAAGAGCAACAAGAAGAAGGGCCAAAAACAAGTCAAGAGCTCGGCCAAGATCATTTGCTTCAAGTGAAAATTTGAAGGGCATCATGTTAGATCTTTCCCTTTGAAGAAGAAGGACATTAGTGACAAGGAACAAGGGAAGCGGCCACAAGTTCTTTCTCATGCTCAACCTCAAGTTGAAGAAAGGCCTCTTCCCAAGAAAACTCAAGCTAATGCTTCTCAAGGTGAGAAATCAAGTGAGAAGAAAGTGAAGAGTAGACGTTGCTACCTATGTCGTGAGAAAGGTCACCTCGCTTCTTCATGCACTAGTGGCAACTTATCCAACCCAATTATTATTGATGATATATATTCTCTTGGGAAGGATAAGGTTGGCAATGTGTTTGCCAAGTTTTTTGGTACTCAAAGTGGTTTCAAGCAAAGAACCATTTGGGTTGCCAAGCTTATTGTGACTAACCTCTTAGGGCCCAACTTGGTTGGGGACCAACAAGCTCAAACTTGATCAGTATGTGTCTTTGGAGGGCATTGGAGACTTGGCTACATTATGAAGAATTAAGGGGTCTTCATCATTCATATTGCCTCAAGCCAAGTCATTCAGATTATCAAGTTTCTATCTCATATCCAATGTGCCTCCTTGCGGTAACTTGTACTTAAATTGTTTACATTGAAAATTACTTGCCCCTTTGCATGTTTTTGTTTTGTACCTTGCATGTGTTTGTATATGTGTGCTTCCAGTTTGCTTATCTTGAGTAATCAAGTATGTGTATGTTGGTTTGCACTTCATGTACGTGCGAGTTGTGTGTTGAGCCTTTTGCATCTTGTTTGTATCTTAATTGTCTCTTGTGAGAGATTAATGGAACACCCATTTTGGGGGAGTGATGTGCTTTGTGCACTCACGGTCCCACAAATGTGTGTACATGAGGAATACCACCTAGTATTGATATTGCAAGCTTATCTAGTCACTATGTGGTATGTCTTCTCATGAGAAATTCTAATTCTAAATAGTCCATTAATTATCTCTTGTTGGATCCTTTTATTGCCTCTTGTTAAGTTTTCTTGGGTATCACATTATGGGGGAGTAATATACTATGTGTATATTACAAGCCTAGAAAATGTGTACATTTGAGATATTGTCACCTAGAGTTGATATTGTAAATTATAGTGTTCCTAGGTGACATGTTAGCTCTACAAGTTGCGGTTTTCTTATTCTTGGTGTGAAGATGATATTGTATTTCCTTCTATCTACCACGGGAATCATTTCCAAATACTTCTTGTCTTTTGACAATTGGTACTCACTTATGTGAGGTCGAAATTATTGATCATCTTCATTGGATTTTGTTTCATTTGCCTTATCTCTTGCCAAGATTGTGTCAACTCCCACTACCTTACTGCCACTTGTGGATCTTGTTGTTTTCTGATCTTGTCTAGTGTTTTCTTGATATAGTGAAAGTGGTGATCCCACCTTGTGCATTTTGTATTCAAATGCAAATTCTCTATAATGCACAACTCGTGGGGGAGCTATCATATTTTCTATAAAACACTCACCTTGTGATCCTTATCAAGTGTGTGTTGGTGGAATGCAAACCGTTTCTTTTTGGTACTTTGTGCCATCAAGAAACTTTTTAGAGCACTTGGTTTGTTTGGAACCATTCTCTCCTTTGGGAGTTTGACATCTTTCTTTTCACGTGTATCAATGGACATCTCATTCATTGATGTATCTTTCAGTTGATATCTTCCAAGTGATGATTTATTCATTTGGTATCTTTTCTTCACTTGGTATTTCTTTGTCAATTGGTATCTGTTCTTGAGAGTCTTGAGCATGCATATTAACTTCATGTAGTCTCTTTGGCATACTTTCTTTCTTTGACCCAATATATAGGGGAAACTCCACAAAGTCTCAAATTGGATGAGATGTGCATGAAATTAATTTTCATATCTATATGCACATATTTATGTGGAGTTTGTACTATGTATTGTTGGTTCTCTAACTCTTTGGTCCCAATGAGTTTGGGTACCATTTTGTTTGTGTTGTTGTTCTAGGAACAATTGGAGATGCATTGGATGCTCGGCTCACTCACAAGGAAGGAGTTGTCACCATGTGCTTATTGGAGTCAAGCTATGATGATCAATGAACTACTATCTACCTTCAATTGGTATCTACTACATCCTTCCAATGTTAACCCGGTAACAAGTATCTTCATATACTTCATGCACACATTTCTTGCATCAACCTTGTGTAGGTTGTATCATGGCATGTTATTCATTCTTTCTTGTGATACTTGTTTCCTTTCTCAAAGCATCCCAACAATGGTCTCTTGTTTCTAGTTGTGATGTCTTTGATGTTCCTATGGTTGTAATTCATTTATATACAATAAGACCATATCTAGTCACGTGCTATGCTATCAAGCAAATTTCTTATTGGTATATTTATGACTTCCTTGTGGATATCTTGTTCTTTCCTTTTTGTAACTATTTCGTGTGTATATCCTTCTTTGTGGATTGATATCATCATGATTTTCATCTACCTAGAATCTTATACACTTGAGAGAAGTTACATCTGTAGTCAATATCCTTATTTTTTCACGTCCACCTTTCCTTGGTGGTTATGTGAAAAGATTTATCTTGAGTGCGGATCTTATATCGTTGTCTTGATGCACTCTGTTGTGGTGAAGATATTTTTTATCTTTCTTGTCTTGAAAAGGCTTTTGCCATTTCGATTGGTATCCCTCCTCTTGACAAAGCTATCATTTTCTTTCTTCACCATGGGTTGTCACAAGTGTTGGTTATTCATTTTGTATGTTGAGTGTGCTTGTGAACCCATTTGCTTGGTGTGTGTGGGAAGGACATGTCATGCACCTTGTATCTCTACTATTCAAGACTGTGTTGATGCTTAGTGCTCACCCTTACATTAGTCTTCTCAAGTGCTTTGCCATGACTCACACACATCATTTTGGTTGAGCCTACTCTTAAGTTGCCTCTTTTATATGTTGCTCAACCATTTGTTTATTCAAGTGCTAGGCTTTGTTTCCTACATGCTCACTTGCACTTGTTGTGAGTTTCTATTGATTTTCAGGGAGTGATGATCCTATTTTGTGCACTTGGTATCCTAATGAAAATATTCTAAGGAGTGCACAAATCCCGGGGAGCTTCACTAGTGTCTTTAGAAGACTCTGTTGCTCTCTTGCACTTGTCATGAGGTTCTATTGATCTTGGGGGAGTGACGATCCTATTTTGTGCACTTGGTATCCTAATGCAAATATTCTAAGGAGTGCACAAATCATGGGGAGCTTCTCTAGTTTCTCTAGAACACTCCTTTGCTCATATCATAATATCTTTTATTCATGTGGCACATAGGATCATTGGTCTAGTTAGTTCAATTGGTATCTTTTGATAGTTTGCTTCAATTGGTATCTTTTGATTGCTTGTTTATCTCTTTGTTGTGTCTTTGTGTCATATCATTCTTTAGCAATCTTTGTGCCTCAATATATTTTGTCTTCCTCCAAGTATTTACCTTTGGATATCTATGGAGGAACACAATTTATATTGGCCTTCTAAGCTTTTTCGCCCATTTTGGCAATCGATGCCAATGGGGGAGAAGTTTTAGAGAGTTTTTCTGGAGAAGTTTACAGATGTCAGCGTTCAGGGAACGGGGGTTCCCGGACTTGCCTACCTGCGGCCTGCGGCGTGGCTCAAGGGGTAGCCCAGCACGGCCCATCTTCATCAGCACAAGCTCAAGACCCTCGCGAGGGGCAAGCCTCATGGGCGGACGACAGAAGCTTCCTCGAGCACGGCCTCGTCAGGCTGGCTCGCGAGGAGGCGGAGAGATCAAGGCGGGGTACCTCACGAGGTGCCCATGGCGCAAGCCATGACGACCAAGGGCGCCCGAGTGAGCGCCAGCCCGTGCAGTGTCCTCATTTCCTCTTTGGTGCAAAGGAGGCAAGCGCAGGCGAGAGCATCAAGCAAAGGCAACCATTTCGGTGCAACAAGACCAAGACCATCACAATGGCAAGAAGGAGTTCATCTTGGAGCCCAAGCCGGCGTCACCGCCAGAGCCTTTGACAGGCGAGGACCAACTTTAGTCAGGATAAGTGTACTAGATGTTCCCCTTCAAAATGGCCAATTGTTGGCGCCCTTCCCGCTCAATATTTGGGAAGAGGCCCAGGGCCTCTGCCTATAAATAGGGCTAGCCTCCCACAGGGTAGAAGGATCCGGAATCGAGAACAGAGCTAGAGATCAAGCAATCTAGAGAGAGAGAGCAACCAAACTCCCCTCAGCAGTTCGTCACACCGGCCAAGAACAGACCCTCGCGAGGCTGTTCTCCCTTGTATTGTTCATCATCAGCCCCTGAGGCAATCCACCACACCACACACTGGAGTAGGGTATTACACCACAATGGTGGCCCGAACCAGTATAAACCTTGTGTCCCTTGTGTTGCTCTTTGTGTAGTTTAGATCTTTGCGAGGCGATGAGGTGCAGGTAGGTAGGGGTGAGATCTCGCGTGCACCCCTGAGTTCGAACCTAGAGGGTCTGCCGAACCGAAATCCGACATTTGGCGTGCCGGTAGGTGCACGAATCCGTCTTCCGCCTCCTGTTCTTCGCCGCCCATCGCATCCATGTTGGGCGCTTCGTCGGGCCCGCGCGAAGCGCCGGGGCGCTCGCCACCAGCGTCGCCAGACGGCCCCGTCGGCCGCCGCCGCCGTTCCCGTCGCTTTGTCGTCCGCCGCCACCGGCCGGGCGAAACGAGCAGCAAGCATCGTCCCAATCCGTTCGTGAGCGTCTGGCCGTACCGCTTCTCGCCGCTTCGCCCGGCTGGTTCTTCGTCTCGCGCACTCCAGCGCCCATGGAGGTTCTAGCGCGCGCTCATCGCGCAAACGAGCTCCTACGCTACCGCCCGTCGGCAGCGTCTCACGAGTGGCTCGACCGCGTCGCCGAGCTCGTCCGCGCCGCGAGGCTCCCCGCGCCGTCCTTCTCCTGCACCGCGCCCGCCTTGCAGGCGATGAAGCTCGGGCGCCTCGGCCGCCTCCCCTCAAGAAGGCGCCTTGGCCCCAAAGCGCGTGGCCTGGCGGAACCCACTCCGTCCGGCACCAACGCAGCAAGAGCAGAGCTGTCAAGAGGTCCCTCGCCCCAAGAAGCTGCCCGAGTGCTCCTCGCACCGGCTCATCACGACAAGCGCTCTGCTCGGCACACTAACACCCGCGCTGCTCGAAAGGCAGCGCGACGGGGACCCGCAAGGCCAAGCCTTCGTCACCAAAGGCCTCCGTGGCACTGCAGGCTGCCGCGCCTTCACACCGAAAGCTATGCAGCGTCGCGTGGCCCGGCAAGTTCAAGCTGACCTGCCTCCTCGCTTCGACGGCACGGCCGACCTGCGGAGTTCCTCCAGCTCTGAGCTGGGCATCAAGCCGCCAACGGGATGAGAAGGTCATGGCGAACGGCTTCCCATGGCGCTCAAAGACGGTGCCCTTTTGGCTCTGAACACAGCTCTGCACGATCTCCTCTGGGGCGAGATGCGCACCCGCTTCATCGCCAACTTCCAAGGCACCCGCGACCGGCCTCCTGCCGTGAGCGACATGCGCCGCATCAAGCAGCGGCTAGGAGAAACCCTGCAGAAGTACATCCAGCGCTTCAACAACGCACGCCTCAAGATTCTCAAGGTGACCGAGGAGGCCATCATCTCAGCCTTCTCCGACGGTGTGCGTGACGTCAAGATGAAGGAGGAGCTGGCGATGCACGAAGACCTGTGCACGTCCTTGGAGTTGTTCAACTTGGCGACCAAGTGCGCCAGGGCTGAGGAAGGACGCCTTTCCCTCCTGGAGCTGCGGGATGCAGACCCAGAAGAGAAGAAGCCCAAGGTCAAGGACGTGAAGCGCAAGGGGGCTGCCGTGCTCGCGGCAGAACCCGACACCAAGCAAGGCAGGGATCAGCCTGAGTCTTCCAAGGGCAGCCGGTACTGCGTGTACCATGACCTCCACACCCACAACACCAACGAATGTCAAGAACTCAGAGCCATGCGAGAAGGGCGAATCGGTCGACACCCCGACCGCAGTGATCGAGGCTACGACCGAGGAGGAGGAAGAAACGCAGGACGCTGGGAAGACCGTGGCCCTCGCCAAGGGTGGCGCGACCGACCTCGCGAGGACCGCTGGCAGGATCAGCCTCACGAGGGAGGCTGGAGGGATCAGCCTCGCGAGGATCGCTCGCAAGGGAACGCAGGCCTCCCTCCTCTTCCACAGCAGCCAAGGAGAAATGAGGACCATCATCAGGACGAGGGGGCTGGGGGCTTCCAGGAGCCGCGCGCAATCGCTTGCATCCTGGGCGGAGCTCAAGCCCCAGCCTCCCAGCGCATCTTCAAGTAGTTCGCCCGCGAAGTGAATGCAGTCCTCCCCAAGCTCGAAGCCACGCGCCCTCTTAGGTGGTCAGCGTGCGCCATCACATTCAGCTCCGCGGATCAGCTCAAGTCTTGCGCCACACCGAGTCCTCCCGATGCTTTGTTCCCCAATCATCGACAGCGTGCAAGTCACGGGACCCTCATCGATGGCGGAGCAGGGCTCAATGTCCTGTCCGTAGAGACATTCAACAATCTCCAAGTGCCTTACAATCAGCTTCAGCCAACCAAGCCTTTCTCCGGAGTCACCGATGGCTCCACAGTTCCGATTGGGCAGGTCCGCCTCCCTGTCACCTTCGGGTGCGCGACAACTACCGCACCGAGCTCATCGACTTCGACGTCGCCCACATTCGCCTGCCATACAATGCCATCCTCGGGTACCCAGCTCTGGCCAAGTTCATGGCCGTGACTCATCACGGCTACAACGTCCTCAAGATGCCGGGAAGCGGCGGAGTCATCACGGTGCCTTGTGAGGAGAGGGACGCAGTGTGCTCCCTGGAGCGTGCTTTTCAAGCCGCGTCACTTGAAGACCCAGATCGCAGGAGCGGGAGGCTCCTCGAGGCTGCTCCCAAGAAGAAGAAGACATCACCTGGACCGGCCCCTCGGGAGGCAGGCCCCTCGGGGTCCGTGCCTGCTCAGGGGACACCTCCTTCTGTCGCATAGGAAGGTGCGCCCGGCGCCCTCCTCGAGCAAGGCTCGGGGGGCTCTCTCCTGGAGGGCCACCGACCTTGCTAAGGTCACGAGGGAGGCGCTTGGGCACCACTTGGAGGCGTGTTTCAAAGCACATTTCCCTTAGGAAGGAGCAAGGCAAGGAGGGCCAAACCCTCAAGAGTTCGTCAGCCCAGTCATTCAGGAGCTGCAGGAGTCAAGAGTCATGAGTGGCAGCCACCGCTTACCCGTCGTAGATCCCCATCCAGGCGAGGATGGTGGGCTGCATGTCTGCATCGACATATCAGGGCTCAACCGAGCCGCCTCTCAGGAGCGCCTCTGGCCCTCACGCGAGGGGCGTTGTGAAGGTCCACCCCACAACTATGTTCGCATGCCTTACGGCGTGCCGAACGCGGCTGCCACGCGCCAACGCCTCATGGGGAGCATCCTGGAGGCTCAAGAGGCCAGGCGTTCCGCAGTCCTGGCGGAGATGGAGATGGTCAGCGAGGAGCCACCAGCGCCTCCGGAGCCTCCCGAGGCTCCTGGGCCTGGGGGCTCGTGAAGATCGGCTTCCGCAGCCCACGACGTCCGCTACTTCAGCATCCCTTCGTCTTCAACGTTATCAGGTGACATCCTTCGAGTTTCATTTCCAGCTGGGAGCGCCCCCCAGGGCTGCATCATTCCCAGGCCGCGTGGGTCCGTCCCTGCAGCGTGTATCCCTTTTGCTTCATGTTCCTAGATTACTTTATTGGGAGCGCCCCTCGGGCTGCATCATCCCCAAGTCGCTCGGGCCAGACCCAGCGATGTCTGCCTTCCCTGCACCTATCTAAATGAACTTGCTCCTTCGTGATTAACGTGTTTGACCTAGTCGCCCGTTCGACTGACACCAACTGATGGTGCTGCTCCCTAACGGCACGACGCTTGCGCATGGGTCCGTCCCTGCAACGCCGACGAACCTAAATGGCCGAGCTCTGGCCGCGGCAGCCCCGCATGGCGCCACCTCGTCAAGCCTTCAGTGCCTCGTCACCCCTCCAGAGCAACCAATGGCTGACTGTCGATTGTCATGGCGAACTCTTGTTCTTCTTATGAGCCTGCAGGATCTCTTCAAGGAGCAGCGCCAGGCGAGGCCCACACGGTGTCTTCTTCACTCTCGTCCACGCGAACCGCTTGCACGTTAAAGGGGGGTACCTGAGCATCGCGACTCATGGGCTCCTACTGGCTATCCAGCCCTCACCCTCTGGCCTTGTCCACGGCATTGCGACCTGGCATACCAGCGATGGCTGAGCCCCGCTCGAGGGTCGGGACCCGAGGACGTAGAGCAGAAAGGGGAGTAAAGGCGAGAGGGAAGAGGCACGCGGGGACCTCGCCAGGCAACTCCTCGTCTGCCATTGCGCGGACCTAACGCCGCACCAGGAGGCGGTTCCTGACTCCCGAGATAAGTCATCCTCCGGAAACACTAGCTATCGCAGCACCGACCTCGCACCTAAGGCAATCCCGTGTTAGCAGCGTCGCGCCCTTTCTCACCAAGCGATGGCTGCTTGGCGCCAAAGGGACCTCTGAGCATCGCGACCTGGGGGCTCTTCTGGACCCGGGCCGCTCACCTCCGGCCTTGACCACGGCATCGCGACTGGCATACCAGCGATGGCTGAAGCCTGCCTTTGGGACCAGACCTGCGGCGCAGAGCATCAAGCCCTCGCGAGGTTGAAAGGAGGAACTAAGCTAAGACGGAATGAGCATCTCGCACTACTTCACGACAAGGATCATATTAACAAACAGAACCACAGGCACCTTACAAGCCCCCACGGGGCGCGTTTTTTGACTCCTCGCAGGGAACAGAGGGCGCAGATCCTAAAGAACGCTAACTACACGCGCCTCCGCAAGAGACGCTATCATCAACAGTGGGCCGTCAGGCACCGGCGCCAACCTCATCCAGATCAGAGGCGGCGGCGGCCTGACGAGCCCGCCCTGCTCCGGGAGCGACGCAAGCTCAGGGGCTCATAGCTGTCGTCGCTCGTCTCCGGAGTCGCGAAGAGCTCGGCGGAGTCGCTAGATCCTCCTACGCCTCCGTCGCCTGAGGAGCTGCTGAGGGAGCGATTGGCGAGCCTGGCCCTCGCCGCGGCAGGGCCCCGACCACCTCTCTCAGGGCAGCACTCCAGCCGGCGTCCTTCCGCGTCGAAGACCTTGAAGAACATCACGAAAGCGTCGTCGTACTCCAGGTGGACCGTGAGGGCGCCCCTCGTCCTGCAGACCCGGGCGATCTCGCCCCAGCCTCGAGTCATGAAGACCTTGCCTGGAGCGACGACCGTGACCTCCGCTTCGGTCGCAAGGGTGCTGCAGCCGGCGTGCTGCAACCAGAGCTCCAAATATCCCCCCTGCGGCATCACGAAGGCGAAGGAGGGAGGAAGGCGAAGGAGGGAGGAAGGCGAATCCAAGACTGAGGAGGCATGGCGGCGTGGAGCACAAACTCTCGGGAGGAGCCCTCGGCATGGACTCCGGGAGGAACAACGCGCACCGCCGTGACCCGCCGGCGCTGGCGGCAGCGTCGTCCATGGCGCTTGGCGACAACTCCTTCAGGGCCCTCAATGCGGGCGTACAAGGGCAGCGGGAACCCTGGCGGCGGCCGCTCGTACTAGGGCCTCGACACCTCCTGCCGGGCGCCCTCATCTCGATGGCAGAGGGCTAGCCGTTTCTTCGGCGGAAGCGGGTCGAGACCCTCTTGGGGAGCCTTTCCTTTCTTTTCCACGGAGAACCGGCGGATCGGAGCCATTGCCGCAAAGTGGAGCAAGGGATGGAGAAGAAGGAGAAGCAAGAAGAGATGGACTGGAAGGGCACGCGCTGTTCCATACTTATAACCGGGGAAGGCCAACCGACGACCTCCACGATCACAGGTAATCATGACCTGCTTTGCATGCAGGGACTCGTCAATTCGTGCAGTCACTGAGGCGTCGTGGGGAAGTAGAGATGCCCACGTCCAATCAACCTCCACGCGGTGCCCAAGGCCGCAGGCTGTTAGGGCCCTTGGCGCTCACTGCTTGCCGCTTTCTCGCTAAGCCAAGTCCAGCGCGCCTTGGGCCGGGGCTCTTGTCGGCGTTCTAGGAACAGGGGTACCAGACTTGCTGCTGCGGCTGCGGCGTGGCTCAAGGGGTGGCCCAAGCCGCCCATCTTCATCGGCACAAGCTCAAGACCCTCGCGAGGCCAAGCCTCATGGGCGGACGACAGAAGCTTCCTCGAGCACGGCCTTGTCGGCTGGCTCGCGAGGAGGCGGAGAGATCAAGGCGGGTACCTCACGAGGTGCCCATGGCGCAAGCCATGACGACCAAGGGCGCCAGGCGGGCGCCAGCCAGCAGAAGTCCTCATTTCCTCTTTGGTGCAAAGGAGGCAAGCGCAGGCGAGAGCATCAAGAAAAGGCAACCATTTCGGTGCAACAAGACCAAGACCATCACAACGGCAAGAAGGAGTTCATCTTGGAGCCCAAGCCAGCGTCACCGCCAAAGCCTTTGACAGGCGAGGACCAACTTTAGTCAGGATAAGTGTACTAGATGTTCCCCTTCAAAATGGCCAATTGTTGGCGCCCTTCCCGCTCAATATTTGGGAAGACACCCAGGGCCTCTGCCTATAAATAGGGCTGGCCTCCCACAGGGTAGAAGGATCCGGAATCGACAGAGCTAGAGATCAAGCAATCTAGAGAGAGGGAGAGAGAGAGCGACCGAACTCCCCTCAACAGTTCGTCGCACCGGCCAAGAACAGACCCTCATGAGGCTGTTCTCCTTGTATTGTTCATCATCAGCCCAGAGGCAATCCACCACACCACACCTTTGGGTAGGGTATTACACCACAATGGTGGCCCGAACCAGTATAAACCTTGTGTCCCTTGTGTTGCTCTTTGTGTAGTTTAGATCTTTGCGAGGCGACGAGGTGCAGATAGGTAGGGGTGAGATCTCCGCGTGCACCCCAGAGTTCGAACCTAGAGGGTCTGCTGGAACCCGAAATCCGACAACAGAGTTATTTCTTCTTGATTTGGTTTTGTTCCTAAGCATTTTCATCTCATACACATGCATCATTGGTTGTTGCATTGCATGATGATGCATAATTCCTTATATAAACTCTCTTGAAAGTGATTGACATCAATTACCAAAATGGGGGAGATTGAAAGAACATGTGGTGCCCCCATGTATGGTTTTGGTAATTGATGACATTCTCTATGGACTAATGGTTGCATTGAGTTATATTTGAAGGATTTTTCCATAGGATTTTCTTGAGGTCCATTTGTTTGTTTCAAGGAGAGTATGTGATGATCAAGGTGCTATTCAAGGAATTATCTAATGATTGGTCATGTGAGAGGTTCATCAAGACTAAGTCAAAGAGTGAATCAAGTTGATCAACTCAGAAAGCATGCAAGATGTGCTGAGAGGGATCAAGTGATCCCATGGTATGGTAAGCATTATCTGTTACGCTCATGGTCTACGTGAGAATTCTATGTGGGGTTAGGTATGTTTCCATGGGCTTGTGTCAAGAGGAAGATATCATACAACCCATGGAGAGGATGACATCAAGTGGTGATCGTCATCAAGATTGCGGTGTGCAAGTTCAAGTGGAGCATCATGGAGAGATCACGTCCTTGATGCTTGCCGTCCATTGTGGTGACAATGGACTTGTGAAGATGCGCCAAGGAGTGGCTCACCCATCGTGTAGTATGGGGGAGCAATCTACTAGTCTTCATCAAGCTAGTGCAATCAAGAAATGTGGTCCAACTTGAGGGAGTCAAGACCATCATCATCTAGCTCAAGTGGACTATGTTCAAGGAAAAGGTTTGTTCTTGATAGGTTTTCTATTTTACCGTCTCATGGTGTTAGTTGGGAGACCGGATTATAGGATCAGAGCCGTACTATCAAGGGGGGCTCTCGAGTGAGTAGCTTGACCATATCGTTTGGTGAGAGCTCAAACCATTGCATTCTTGGCACCATTATATTTCTTGGTTATTGTTTGGATTTTCTCTTTGTGAGGTTTTAGAGCTTGTGGTTATCTTCGTGACAAGCTCTAGTTCATCGAAAACCGATTTCCTATGCATCTTCTTTTGTGTTTTCGGTGTTGGAGTTTTTACCGGTCTTATTTGAGAAAGGGTTCTCACCATTTTATTTTGGGTATTTTATCAATTGCTATTTCTTGCTATTTCTATTAATATTGTGTTAGCCCTTGTCTCTAGCTCTCCAACAAACTTGGTTTCATCAAATTCGGAGTTCGTTTACAAAAGTTGTGGCCGTTTCAATTTTACCGGTTCCCGCATCTTTCTGCCTAGTGCGGGTACCCGGGGTCCTTGACCCCCGGGTGCCGGGGGTCACCCGAGCCCCTCCACAGTGACCTCTCTGGCCAGTCCGGGTGCCCGGGGTCTCGCCCCCCGAGTGCCCGGGGTCATCCGGCGCACTCTCTCTCCGCCTCTGATCACCCCGGGTGCCCGGGGTCTTGGACCCGGGTGACCGGGCTCCTCCGCCTCCTCCTCGCGGCCCCCTCCGGGTGCCCGGGGTTGGGACCCCTGGGTGCTCAGCCCCCATGCCGATGTGCTTCCCTTGTTCGCCCGGGTGCCTGGGGTTTTCCCCCCGGGTGCCTGGAGTTTAGTGGCTTTTTCTCTGGGTTGTGCAGGTGCCCGGACCCCTTTTGTCCGTGTGCCGGGGTGCAATGGTTGTATTTTTCTTGGGGGTACCTTCTTCCACCTCCAACCTAAGAAAAATCTGAGCAAGCTTCCCCCCCACCACCACCATTGTTGACCTCTTGGAGCTTGCTATCTCTCAATCCCTCCATGGATTCTTGCTAGTTTTGGGGGAAAAGAGAGAGGAGATCTAGATCCACATTTCCACCAATCACTTTCTCCTCTATGTGAGGGGAACCCCTTGGATCTAGACTTGGAGTTCTTGGTGTTCTCCTTCTTGTTTTTCGTCTCATTTTCCTCCCTGGCATTAGTTGCTTCGGTGGGATTTGAGAGAGAAGGGACTTGGGCACTCCGTGTGCCCTTGCCATTGCATTTGGTGCATCGGTCTGAGTTCTCCACGGTGATACGTGGAAGTTGCAAGTTGAGAAGCCTATTACTCTTGCGTGCTTGGTACCCTTGAGCTTGTTCATCTTTGGTGCCTTGGTGCCCTAGACGGTTGGTGGTGTTCGGAGCTCAATCATTGTGGTGTAAAGCTCCAGGCAAGCGTCGGGGTCTCCAATTAGGTTGTGGAGATCTCCCGAGCAATTTGACAGGTTTGTGACCGCCCCAAGGGTTGCCAAAGTGTCTGGGTTCGTGACCGCCCCAAGGGTTGCCATTTGTACGGGTTCGGTGACCGCCCTCAAGGGTCCCTTAGTGGAATCACGGCATCTTGCATTGTGCTAGTGCGTGAGGACATTACGGTGGCCCTAGTGGCTTCTTGGGGAGCATTGTGCCTCCACACCGCTCCAAACGGAGATTAGCATCCGCAAGGTTATGAACTTCGGGATACATCATCGTCTCCGTGTGCCTCGGTTATCTCTTACCTGTCGGATTTCGGGTTCCGGCAGACCCTTGAGGTTCGAACTCTGGGGTGCGCACGGAGATCTTTCCCCTACTAGCTCACGCGTTAATGGTTTGCAAGGGATCTAAACTAGGAACGATGAACAGCACAAGAGACACAAGATTTATACTGGTTCGGGCCACCATTGTGGTGTAATACCCTACTCCAGTGTGTGGTGTGGTGGATTGCCTCCGGGCTGATGAAGAACAGTAAAAGGAAGAACAGCCTCGCGAGGGGCTGTTCTTGAGCTAATGCGATGGACTGCTTGGGTGAGTCCGATCGCTTCTCTCTCTCTCTCTCTCTCTCTCTCTCTCTCTCTCTCTCTGGTAGGTTCGACCCCCCCTCCCTTCTCTGTGGTGGCTAGTCCTATTTATAGAGGAGGCCACAGGCCTCTTCCCAAATAATGAGCAGGAAGGGCGCCAACAATTGGCCATTTGAAGGGAACATCTAGTACACTTATCCCGACTAAAGTTGGTCTTGGATGCCAAAGGCTCAGCGGTGGCGTCGTCTGGGCTCCACGATGACCTCCATCCTGCCGCTCTGGTGGTCTTGGTCTTGTTGCCCCGAAGCGATAACCTTTGCCTGATGCCTTGTCCTGTGCTTGCCTCCTTTGCACCAAAGGGGAAACAAGGACATCTTCTTGCAGTCAGCGTCTACTGGCGCCCGCTGATCTCGTCGTCATGGCTTGCGTCATGGGGCACCCTCGTGAGGTACCTGCCTTGATCTCTCCGCCTCCTCGTCGCCTGCTGACGAGGTTGCTCTGAGGAAGGTTCTGTCGTCCGCCCGAGGCTTGCCCTCGCGAGGTTCTTGAGCTTGAGTGATGAAGGCGGGCCGCGCTGGGCCCCCACTTGAGCCACGCCGCGGGCCGCAGCGAGCAAGTCTGGGACCCCGTTCCCGAACGCCGACAATAGCCCCGCCCAAAACACGCCGGACTCGGCTTAGCGAGAAGCGAAGGGCAAGTCTGCGGCCATGAGCCCCAACAACATGCGGCCTTAGGCGCCGTGTGGCGATTGATTGGTCGTGGGCGTCTCCGCTTCCCCATGATGCCTCATTACACGCCCGGCTAAGCGGACCCGGGGTTGCACACGGCCATTCCCCTTTCGCCGTCCGCGCACTCCCGGCCCTTCCTTCTTCCTCTGGCTCCAACTTCCGCCCTTAATCCAACTCGGACTCTCACCCTTCCTGTCGCCATGGCGCCAACGAAGAAGGAAAAGGTGAAGAAGCCCGCGCCTTCGTCCCGCTCGTCTCCGGCGGTGGCCCCCGCCGTCGATCGATCTATCATACTCAACCCCGAGGCCTTGGGCAAGGTCCGCTCTGCTCTTGCCACCATCTTCAACGAGTGCGGCAGGACCACGGCATGGTATGCATCCCATGCCTCCTTCGACAGGGTTGTCACGGAGGTCCGGTTCTTCGCTGATGCCCTATGGGTGGGTCTGGTTCCCCCCTTTTATGCTTTCTTCAATGCGGTGCTCTCCCACTACCAGATCCACATGATGCATCTCGGGCCTGAGTCCATTACCCTCCTGGTTGTCTTCGCCTTTGTCTGTGAGGCAATGGTGGGCATCCCTCCTTCCGTTGCCCTGTTGCGTCACTTCTTCTCTTTGCGCCTGAGTGATCCTACTCAATGCTCGGGGTGTGTGAGCTTCCTTGCGGTGCCAGAGACGGCTGCTTCGGGGATCGATTTCGGACTCCCTCCCCCTGAGGCCAAGTTCAGAGAGCGGTGGTTGTATGTGGACGTTGGGGTGCCCAGCCCCCTTCTCTCGCACCCTACCTTGCCTGTTGTCCCCAACTCAGGCTGGGGTCATGAGACGCTCGCGGACTCCCGGCTTGTATTCGTCTGGCGCCGCTTCGAGAGCTTGAGGGCGCTCAACGTGACGGCACCCAAGGTGGTGAAGGAGTACCTCCAGTGTCGCATTGCTCCTCTCCAGCACCACTCTCATCGAATGTAGGACTTTGCGGGGCGCAAAGACCGCATGCAACTTCAGGAGGGGGACCTGGCGCCTGAAGTGCTGAGGACGGTGCTCAGGGTCCTGGCTGGGGATCCTTCCCCAGGTAGCCTTCGTCATGGTGGTGCCCTCTTGTATCTCTGTTCGGGCAGAGCCGATTTCGTGAAGCAGATGCCTAGTTTTGACGAGTGGGGGCTGCGCCCGGCTGGCCTCAGGGGGCCTCGCGAGAACCCAGTTGCCGTGGTCGCTCTTCCGGTCGCCCAAAGTGGCTCTGTCTCGGGTGATGGAGCAGGGAGACGAGAACCGCTAGGAGTTGAAGGGGACGACGTTGAGGTGGTGACGCCGCACGGAGCCCTGAGGGTGGCATCTCCCGAAGCTCGTTCCGGAATAGTGACAAGTGAGGAGTTGCGGCCTCCGGCTCCCGAGGACCCGGTCGTCCCTCATGAGGCGGCGCCTGGTGGCGTCCACCAGGCTGGTCCCATTGGCGCTGGTCACCTTACCGCCTCCTCCATGCCACAAACCGACCCCTGCACCGAGCGCTTAGGCCAGTTCCGCGTAGACTTCATGGCCCTCCGCAAGAGGAAGGAGGCCTCGGGCGGTGACGATCGCCCTTGCCGCTTGCTGAAGTGCAGGAGGTACTTCGCCACGGACTAGTAAGTCCTCTTCTCTCTCTGCTCCTCTACTTCTCGGTTCTTGCAGTGATCGTGGCCTTCGTGGTCCTTCTGCCGGGTGCGGAGGCGGCCAGGAGCCATCTCCCCAAGCTCCATCCTCATTGCTGATCCTTGGTGCGTCGGGTTCAAGCGGCCCTTATCACTCAGCCGGTCGGAGAGGTGGCCCGTTCAGCTAGGCGTCCCGAGCCTGCGCGCCTGCTGTCCTCCCTTCACGAGTTCTCCTGGGGCATAGCCGGCTTGCCCCGCGCCCCTTCCTCGATTGCGGACGGTGGCTGGCTGAAGTCAATCTTGAGCTCATCTTCTGGGGACGGACCGACGCCAGGCCCTGCTCCTGGCGAGGCCCGTTCGGCGATTGTTGGGGCGCTAGCCCCCTACCCTGCACCGGGAGGAGGCGCGCCGCCTCTGGGCCCTCCGCATACACCAGCAGCAGAGGGTGACGCGGAAGACGTGCTCAGGCGTGCTCGCGAACGCTGCGCCCTTCGTCGAGAATTTCTCCATGGGGCGACGGGCGCGGTGAACCGGCTCGGGGCGGAGCTCGCCGGTGAGGATGCGCGTCTCGAGGCCGAAGGTTTGAGCCTTGCTGAGGAGAGGCGCAAGCTGAAGGTAGCCGTTGCCCTCGCGCGTCACCAGCATGACCTTGACAATGCGAAGGCTGAGGCGTCGCTGGCGGCCTCGCGAGAGGCTCGCTCTCGAGCCGTCGAGGAGGCCCTGGAAGCAGACCGACGGCGCAGGGACGCGGAGGAGCGTGCGTGGGAGCTCCAAGCCTGGAGCAACTCTCTGGAGCAGCAGGTGGAGTTGCGCCAGGCTGCACTTGTGTCGCTGAAGGAGGCTTCCGTCGACCAGGCGGAGCTCCAGAAGCGCAAGGAAGCGCTGTTGCTGGAGGCCGCAGAGCGCAACCTTGACCTTGAGCGGTTGGAGACGAGGGAGCGCCTGGTGGCTCGGGCGGAGGATGATGTCGCCGCGCGTGAAGCCCGAGCCCAATAAGAGGTCAACCGCCGCGTAGCGGAAGCTCGCTCAGGCCTCGAGCGCCAGTATGAGTTGAGGTTGGAGTTGGTCGGGGCGAAGCCGAGGCAGGACCGCGCCCTAAAGGCCAAGCTAGACGGTGGCGCGGTGCGGACTCCTCCGCAGCCGCCCTTTTGCGCAGCGCAGCAGTGAGCCGACTTCCTCCCGCGCCAATCGCTTTTCTCCGGCTGCACCATTGATGGCGCCAAGGCCACCGCACGGCAGAATGAGGACGAGATTCGTCGCCGGCGGGTTCTGGAGCACGAGCACGCCCCCATGCTCCGTACGCTCAGGGAACGGGCTAACGCGGCCTTGGGCAACATTTGCGAGGCCGCCGCTGAGGAGCCGCATGAGACCAACTATGCTGGCAACCTCCGATATTTTTGGCGACGTGGTGGCGCTCTGGAGAACCGCCCGAGAGGTCGTTGGCTCGCCGAGGGCGAGCCGAGCCTTGCTCGGGCGCGCTTTCTCCCGTGTCTTCAGTCATCTGCAGGATAGGGATCCCCACTTCGACTTCGATGCCGCCATCGCACCGGTGCCCATAGCCGTCCGGGGCGACCTGGCGCAATGGGTGGAGGATCACGTGGACGACCTTGTAAGGGCCTTCGCGTCTGATGATGACGGCGTGATCGTGGCCGCCGATGAAGGCGGCGTGGTGGACGGTCCTGGTGCTGGCGGAGGTGTTGGTGGCGGCGATGATGTCGTGAAGCCAGACGCCCGGAGGTGACCCGTAAGCGCGGCAGTGATATGTCCGACTGATTGTTTGTCACCGTTGTTTACCCTGCACGAAAGAGGTTCGGGCATGGCCCTGAAGACTGTGAGAGCATTTTGGGAGGGGAAGCCCCTCATGTAAAGGTTTGCGGTAAATTCCCTGGTAATCTTAACGCAGCGTGTGAGCTTAACGGCCGGCCTGGTGGTGGGTCAGCTGGCTCGTTTACCTTTTGACCCGGGTGAGCCCCGAGCGGGGCTGTGGGGGCCATAGCGCCATATGTGTCTTCTGGGTGAACCCATTGATCCTGCGATAAGAACCTCCGGAGAGGGCGTGGCGGCACCGTCCGAGCTGTGGACGCTGTTGGCCGGCCCGGCTCATGAGGGGCTCATGAGGGAGGCAGCCGACGCTAGCTTTGGATGCAAAGTCGAAACGAACACGAGAGATTGCTCAATGAGACTAAACACCCCTTCCCCAAACACACGCAAGGCTCGAACTCAAATCCAACTTAAATTCAAATCGAAGAAACTTGTCAGCTGAGGAAAAGGCAAAAAAGCAAAAGGCCGCGTCCGGCACCTAGTCTAGTCTTCGACGTCTTCTCACCAGCGCAGAGCTAAGTGCTGCCACTGGGCGTGGGCAGGAGCCCCCGAGGCTCGAGGGCGGCTCTCCGGAGACTCCGGGGCGTGTACAGCCCCACTCATCATTACGTGAGAGTGTCACGGGCGGCGAAGCCAGCGAGCACCGGGCCTTCTTCACAGGTACCGGCCTTGCTTCATATCGCCAGATGAGGGGCCCGCCTTGCGCCACACTCTACCGCCACTGACGGCGGCCGGAGACCAAGGACGACGCCAATGGGGTAGAGCGGTCGCCAGCGGTTCCCCCGACGACCACGGGTCCTCTGCCGGGGGCAGGCCCTGAGGCACCTCCCCGGCAGAGGGCCTACCTCCTGATAACGTCTTGCGCCAAGCGCCGTGGGGACGAACCCAGATCTCGGCCCCTTTCCTGCAGCCCCTGGTGCCCTCCTCCTGAGGGGTAAGAGGCTTTAGTGTTGGGGCAGCCACCTGTCACAGCGACCTGTACCTCCTGCGGCACACGGTTAGCATAAGCTTGCTCCTGAGGAATTAATGGTACCAGATAGTTGCTGCCGCCGGCATGGTCGTCGAGGCCCTCTTGGGGTTCCTGAAAGAGCTCAGCTGGTGGTGTCTCCTCGCCCCAGCCTGGCCCAAGGAACGAGCCATGGTCTTCTTCCCGTGCGCACTCTTGATCCATCATGCGGGGCACATAAGCTTCTAGGGCCGCTGCCCCGTAGGTCTCGCTGTAGTGCCCCACATGCCACGCAGTACGGCCCGTAGTGTTTTCTTGAGAGTGGTGGCGCGATGGTCCACCGAGGCCAAAGGTCGCGGCGTTCGCTCCTTCGCCGGCCGGAGATGGGGTCTGCGCGGCTTGCCGCCTGGTGCTGCCGGCCAGGTTGGCATCGAGTAGGCCCTGGAGACCGCTTGAGGTTGCATGGGCGCGTATGGGGTCGCCATACGGCATGCTCTGGACCTGGGGTGGCAGCTGGACGCAGAAAGGAGGTGCTCCCGAGGCGGCGGCGTCCAGGAGCTCGGCCACTCGCTCTAACAACACGTCGTGGCCGCCCTCTAGAAGTCGGCACCGTAATAGCTCTCGGGCCACCGTGAGCGCGGCCCTGGAGTTTTCCTGCTCCCGTTGGGTGTGCGGCGCCGTGGCCGCGATGTGGCTTGAGGCTCTGGCCGCTGACCGCACCTGCCGCGGCGTGAGGGCAGGCGGCGTCTGGCCGTCGCCGCGCCGCAGCCTTGCGGGCGCGAGCTACTGAGGTGCAAGGTTGAGGTCTCCTTGGGCTGGCGGCACGGCTTAAGGGCCACGCCGCCCAGCGGTCGGCGTTAGCTGCGGGTCGCTTGACATCGAACGACGAGGCGCAAACGCGAGGCGGCGGAGGAAGGATTCCGGCGCACCTACCGGGCGCGCCAAATGTCGGATTTCGGTTCAGCTGCACTTTGAGGTTTGAACTCAAAGGGTGCGCCGAGATCTTTCCCCTACCAGCTCACGCGTTAATGGTTTGCAAGGGATCTAGACTAGGAACGATGAACAGCACAAGAGACACAAGATTTATCTTGTTCGGGCCACCATTGTGGTGTAATACCCTACTCCAAAGTGTGGTGTGGTGGATTGCCTCAGGGCTGATGAAGAAGCAGTACAAAGGAAGAACAACCTCGCGAGGGGCTGTTCTTGAGCTGGTGCGATGGACTGCTTGGGTGAGTCCAGTCGCTTCTCTCTCTCTCTCTCTCTCTGGTAGGTTCGACCCCCCCCCCTCCCTTCTCTCTGTGGTGGCTAGTCCTATTTATAGAGGGAGGCCCTATGCCTCTTCCCAAATAATGAGGGGAAGGCGCCAACAATTGGCCATTTTGAAGGGGAACATCTAGTACACTTATCCCGACTAAAGTTGGTCTTGGCTGCCAAAGGCTCGACGGTGACGCTGTCCTGGCTCCACGATGACCTCCGCCCCGCCGCTCTCTGGTCTTGGTCTTGTTGCACCAAGCGGTAACCTTTGCTCGATGCCTTGGCTTGTGCTTGCCTCCTTTGCACCAAAGGGAAACGAGGACACTTTGCGGTCGGCGCCCTCTGATCTCGATCGTCATGGCTTGCGTCATGGGGCACCCTCGTGAGGTACCCTGCCTTGATCTCTCCGCCTCCTCGTGAGCCTGCCTGACGAGGCTGCTCCTGAGGAAGGAACCTGTCGTCCGCCCAGCGAGGGTCTTGAGCTTGAGCTGATGAAGCTGGGCCGCGCTGGGCCCCCACTTGAGCCACGCCGCGGGCCGCAGGCAGACAAGTCTGGGGACCCCCGTTCCCAGAACGCCGACATTACCCGAGCCCTTTACTTATGGACTTTACTTTGTGATAGCCATATTGTGTCTTGTCATATATATTGCTATCACCTAGTGGTTTATCTTGCTTAGCATTAGTTGTTGGTGCACATAGGTGAGCCTAGTTGTTGTAGGTTTTGTGCTTGACAAATTAACCGCTAGGTTTATTCCGCATTTGTTCAAGCCTAAACCGTAATTATTTTAAAGTGCCTATTCACCCCCCCCCTCTAGGTGACATCCACGATGTTTCACCCTGGTATTTGATACCAGTTCAGTTGCTAAGATTAGTAACTCGAAATAGGAGTTGCAGAATGAACAAATACTAGTTAAAAGCGAGGTGATGATGTGTGTTGGAAATGATTCCAAGGTTGATATGATCACCATCGCACACTCACTCTACCTTCGGGATTAGTGTTGAACCTAAATAAATGGTATTGGGTGTTTGCGTTGAGCATGAATATGCTTAGATCATGTTTAGTGCAATACGGTTATTCATTTGAAGTCAAGGAATAATTGCTGTTCTATTTACATGAATAAAACCTTCTGTGGTCATACACCCAATGTGAATGGTTTATTGAATACGATCGTAGTGATACACATATTCATAATATTGATGTCAAAAGATGCAAAGTTGATAATGATAGTGCAACATACTTGTGGCACTGCCGTTTAGGTCATATTGGTGTAAAGCGCGTGAAGAAACTCTATACGGATGGACTTTTGGCATCACTTGATTATGAATCCTTTGATACTTGTGAACCATGCCTCATGGGCAAGATGACTAAAAATCTGTTCTCTGGAACAATGGAGCGAGCTAATGACTTATTGGAAATAATACATACCGATGTATGCGGTCCAATGAGTGTTAAAGCACGCGGCGGGTATTGTTATTTTCTCACCTTCATAGATGATTTGAGTAGGTATGGGTATATCTACTTGATGAAACTCAAGTCTGAAATGTTTGAAAAGTTCAAAGAATGTCAGAGTGAAGTAGAGAATCATCGTAACAAGAAAATAAAGTTTCTACGATCTGATCGCGAAGGCGAATATTTGAGTTATGAGTTTGGCCTTCATTTAAAACAATGTGGAATAGTTTCACAACTGACGCCATCTGGAACACCATAGCATAATGGTGTGTCTGAATGTCATAATTGTACTTTATTAGATATGGTGCGTTCTATGATGTCTCTTACCGATTTGCCACTATCGTTTTGTGGTTATGCATTAGAGACAACCGCATTGACATTAAATAGGGCACTGTCTAAATCCGTTGAGATGACACCAAATGAACTATGGTTTGGCAAGAAACCTAAGTTGTCGTTTCTTAAAGTTTGGGGTTGTGACACTTATGTCAAAAGGCTTCAGCCTAATAAGCTCGAACCCAAATCGGAGAAGTGCGTCTTCATAGGATGCCCTAAGGAAACAATTGGGTACACCTTCTACCACAGATCCGAAGGCAAGATCTTTGTTGCCAAGAATGGAACCTTTCTAGAGAAGGAGTTTCTCTCAAAAGAAGTGAGTGGGAGGAAAGTAGAACTTGATGAGGTAATTGTACCTTCTCTCAATTCGGAAAGTAGCACATCAGATAAATCCGTTCCCATGATGCCTACACCAACTAGAGAGGAAGCTAATGATGATGATCATGAAACTTCAGATCAAGTTCCTACACCTCGTAGGTCGAACAGAGCATGTTCCGCACCAGAGTTGTACGGTGATCCTGTCCTGGAAGTCATGTTACTAGACCATGGCGAACCTACAAACTGTGAAGAAGCTATGATGAGCCCAGATTCTGATAAATGGCTTGAGGCCATGAAATCTGAGATAGGATCCATGTATGAGAACAAAGTGTGGACTTTGGTGGACTTGCCCGATGATCGGAAAGCCATTGAGAATAAATGGATCTTCAAGAAGAAGATAGACGCTCATGGTAATGTCACCATCTACAAAGCTCGACTTGTCGCGAAAGGTTTTCGACAAGTTCAAGGGGTTGACTATGATGAGACCTTCTCACCCGTAGCGATGCTTAAGTCAGTCTGAATCATGTTAGCAATTTCCGCATTTTATAATTATGAAATCTGGCAAATGGACGTCAAAAACTAAATTCCTTAATGGATTTCTTAAATAAGAGTTGTATATGATGCAACCAAAAGGTTTTGTCGATCCTAAAGGTGCTAAAAAAGTGTGCAAGCTCCAGCGATCCATCTATGGACTGGTGCAAGCATCTCGGAGTTGGAATATACACTTTGATGAGGTGATCAAAGCATATGGTTTTATATAGACTTATGGTGAAGCATGTATTTACAATAAAGTGAGTGGGAGCTCTGTAGCATTTTTGATATTATATGTGGATGACATATTGTTGATTGGAAATGATATAGAATTTCTAGATAGCATAAAAGGATATTTGAATAATAATTTTTCAATGAAAGACCTCGGTGAAGCTACTTACGTATTGAGCATCAAGATCTATAGGGATAGATCAAGACGTTAATAAGACTTTCACAAAGCACATACCTTGACAAAGTTTTGAAGAAGTTCAAAATAGATCAGTCAAAGAAAGGGTTCTTGCCTGTGTTGCAAGGTGTGAAGTTGAGTAAGACTCAAAACCCGACCACGGTAGAAGATAGATAGAGAATGAAAGTCATTCCATATGCCTCACCCATAGGTTCTATAAAGTATGTCATGTTGTGTGCCATACCTGTTGTGTACCTTGCCAAGAGTTTGGCAAGGGGGTACAATACTGATCCAGGAGTAGATCACTGGACAGCGGTCAAAATTATCCTTAGGTGCCTTAAAGTGGACTAAGGAAATGTTTCTCGGTTATGGAGGTGATAAAGAGTTCATCGTAAAGAGTTACGTCGATGCAAGCTTTGACTAGATGACTCTAAGACTCAAGTTGGACACGTATTGAACGTGGGAGCAATTAGCTAGAGTAGCTCCTTGCAGAGCATTGTAGACACAGAAATTTGCAAAATACATACGGATCTGAATGTGTCAGACCCGTTGACTAAACTTCTCTCACAAGAAAAACATGATCACACCTTAGTACTCTTTGGGTATTAATCACATGGCGATGTGAACTAGACTATTGACTTTAGTAAACTCTTTGGATGTTAGTCACATGGCGATGTGAACTATGGGTGTTAATCACATGGTGATATGAACTAGATTATTGACTCTAGTGCAAGTGGGAGACTACAGGAAATATGCCCTAGAGGCAATAATAAAGTTGTTATTTTAAATTTCCTTGTTCATGATAAAGGTTTATTATTCATGCTAGAATTGTATTGATCGAAAACTTAAATACATGTGTGAATACATAAACAAATATCGTGTCCCTAGTAAGCCTCTACTAGACTAGCTCGTTGCTCAAAGATGGTTAAGGTTTCCTAACCATGGACATGTGTTGTCATTTGATAACGGGATCACATCATTAGGAGAATGATGTGATGGACAATACCCATCCGTTAGCTTAGCATATTGATTGTTTAGTTTATTGCTATTGCTTTCTTCATGTCAAATACATATTCCTTCGACTATGAGATTATGAAACTCCCAGATACCGAAGGAATACCTTGTGTGCTATCAAACATCACAACATAACTGGCTGATCATAAAGATGCTCTACAGGTTTCTCCGAAGGTGTTATTTGAGTTGGCATAGATCGAGATTAGGATTTGTCACTCCGAGTATCGGAGAGGTATCTCTGGGCGCCTCTCGGTAATGCACATCATAAGAAGCCTTGCAAGCAAAGTGACTAATGAGTTAGTTACATGATGATGTGTTACGGTATGAGTAAAGAGACTTGCCGGTAACGAGATTGAACTAGGTATGAAGATACCGACGATCGAATCTCGGGCAAGTAACATACCGATGGACAAAGGGAATTGTGTATGTTGTCATAACAGTTCGATCGATAAAGATCTTCGTAGAATATGTAGGAGCCAATATGGGCATCCAGGTTCCGCTATTGGTTATTGACCAGAAAGGTGTCTCGGTCATGTCTACATAGTTCTCGAACCCATAGGGTCCGCACGCTTAACGTTCGTTGACGATATAGTGTTATATGAGTTATAAGATTTGGTGACCGAATGTTGTTCAGAGTCCCGGGTGAGATCACGGACATTATGAGGAGTCTCGAAATGGTTGAGAGGTAAAGATTGATATATAGGACGATGGTATTCAAACACCGAAAGGGTTTTGAAATGCATCGGGTAGCCATCGGGTCACCGGAAGGGGTTCCGGACACCCCCGGTAGGTGTTATGGGCTTAATGGGCCAAGGGAGGGACAGACCAGCCCACATGGGACTGGTGCGCCCCTCTCCCTGGCCGAACAGCCTAGGGAAGGGAAAGGGGAGGGCTAGCCCCTCCTGCCTTTCCCTCTCATGGGAGAAAGGAAAGGGGGGCGCCACCCTCCCCTGCCTTTCCCCCGCACCTATACAAGGCAGGGGGCGCGGCTTGGGAGAGACCCCAAGTAGGATTCCTCCGGGCGCCCCCTTTGTCTGCTCCTCCCTCCCTCCCACCTATATATATGTGGGAGGGGGCGCCTAGCACATAACAGACAATTGCCTAGCCGTGTGCGACGCCCCCCACCACGTTTACACACCCGGTCATATTTTCGTAGTGCTTAGGCGAAGCCCTGCGGAGATCACTTCACCCTCACCGTCACCACGCCGTCGTGCTGCCAGAACTCATCCACTACCTCGCCATCTTGCTGGATCAAGAAGGCGGAGGACGTCATCGAGCTGAACATGTGCTGAACGCGGAGGTGTCATACGTTGGTGCTCGATCGGTTGGAACGCGAAGAAGCTCGACTACATCAACCGTGTTGTCAAACGCTTCCGCTTACGATCTAAGAGGGTATGTAGACACACTCCCCCCCTCTCATTGCTATGCATCTCCTTGATAGATCTTGCGTGTGCGTAGAAAAAAATTTGTTTTCCATGCAACATTTCCCAACAAATACAAACTAGAGAACAATTCTAATTGTAAAGATACTATGAACAACTAGTTACCCGGCGGTATAAATAAGCTAGTGTGGCCGTATCCCAACTGAGTCCATGCTCCCACCCAGAAAACAACGTAAGCCACATAAAGGAAGCGTTCACGCCAGTACCACCGGAAAAAATAACCCGACTAATTACATACCACAAGTATGCCCGGGCATACTGCTACACCGTATCTTCAGCAGCATCAGTCGAGCACTCCCAGAAGTTCCCAATAATCCAATGATAAGTTGCATCAGGGGACTTCCCTCGCACCCCTGAGTCCTTCCCGATGAGTCTCACCATAGTGTTACGCCATCCCATAATCTATGCTAAAACAAACAGGATCTCCTTTGATAGGAAGTGCTAGGATCATTGAAGAATCCTGCAAAGTCACGATCATCTCCCCACAATGGAAGTGGAAACTATGTTTCTCAAGACGCCACCGGTCAATGAGTGTCATGATGGCACAAGGGCACATCTTTGGCGTCGAACAAGACACGAGTGTGGTGGAAGGGAGAAGGGAGAAGCCCAGTCTTCCGGATATACTTCGCGTATCGCTCTTCATACTTCGTCTTATCATGAATCCCCACCGGACCTTAGGTGAAGCTGATCAAAAGCACTTTCTTCCTCTGTCATCCGCCCATGTTGCAATTTATCGTACGACACATGGATAAAGGACATCCTGCGCAAAATTACAATGTACCGTAAGGCTCGTCGTTATTGTGCAAATATCCATACAAGTGCAAACACATACATACATGTGCATATACATACATACACTAAATCTTTTGTATGCACTAAATCTTGGATGCACCAAATATGCACAAACCCTACCCTAAGCTAAAAACTATAAGACCAACTATTACCTACCAAATCCCTAATCCTAGCATACAAATCCTAAACCATACCTACCGAATCCCTAACCCTGTCGTACAAATATCCGATGAAATTTGAAAAAGAAAAAGGATGAACTAGGTTTTCACCAAATAGATCCAATGCGGAGATTTCGACCAATAAAACTATGGTCATGAAGGAAAATACCTTAGGGATTTAAGGGGAAGAGGATCCACAATTTTTTAGCTCAGATCCACAACATTTGTGGGGGGAGGGGGGCGTGAGGGACGACTATGCCTCTGTTCTTTCTTCTTCTCCTATGTTCCACTTGCCCCTAGGCCAAGGCGTCATCCTGGTGTGTGGCTGATCTACAGCATGGCGCCCTTGATCAGAGCGTCGTGTTGTATAGCATGCCGTCCCGAGGCCGGGCATCATGAAAATGGGTCATTCTATGAAGAGAAAAAATCAAACAGGGTTCATTTTGTGCTTAAGTTTTTGAAAAGGGTCATTTGTGTCGTTTTTCACAAGCAAGCCAATTTAATATATGGCCACTGCTTTGGGGTTTCAAAGTCACACATGGAATACCATTTACACTTTATTAACTGGACAACATCATTGAATTATCTGATTTAGTTTGAAATAACAGCCTCCGTTGTTAGTTTTCCATTCTTAAAATACCTTTTGGACCGAAAGAATAACTATGCATTTTATGACTGATTTTTTTTTCTGATAATCATCTCTATATAAGAAGAATGGTTGAATAAAGTATATTGCTTACAGTATATAAATGGACCATCATTTGTCCATTTCTTGTAGTCAAATTAAGTATAAATTTGAGAGTTGGTTGTGCACTGCTAAATATGAAGTGTACAGCATGGAGCTGACATTTAGGGGAGCATCATGGTTTTATACGTGGTTATTCGATGTCGTTAAGGTGTTTAAAGAATATAGTATGAAATTGTGTTGTACACTAGATTACTTAGTGCACATGATTGTTTTTAAAAATTATGCTGGAACTAAAACGTATGCTTTTTGAATAATGGAAGCCCACTGGAGGAAGATAACCATTACCGTCTCAAACCGCAGAGCTGATTTCCCTATGCCAGTGCGCAGGGAAGTTTAATGTCCCCAATTGGGTTTTGAAACGATCAGGCTTGCAAAGCCTCAACAAATCAACAAAGCTCACGGCAGCAGAATCCCCAAGAAAGCTCCTGAACGGGTCACCGCAGCGTAGAAAGAAACAAAACATGAAGTGACTCAGCAGCTTTGCGAGTCTTACTGGATAAACATTCCTTGCACTTGCAAATCACAACCCTTTGCAACTAAGCATACGCCACCAAGAAACATGGACTTGCATCAGCGTCAATGATGACAAGAGCAAGGGTGTCAAAAACATTTAAAACGTCCCAGTCAAGAATTACTTGAAAATTTACAATCCAAGAACAGCTGATGCTAAACCGTAACAGTAAGAACATCACCTGGTATATTGAAACACTGCCAAAACCGTTGAATAAACAGGACAATATGGCTTGTTAATGTAGACACAACAATCACCTTCCTAGACATAATGCTCAATGTGCGTCTAATGTACAGGCTACATAATTCCGGAGCCAGGTTATCTTTCCTTCAGCTGGGGAACAAACAAACCTTGGTAGAATACTGCCTTCATCTAACATCCCAGCAGCTACTTGAGATACCTAAGAGACAGAGACAAACATGTACAATCACTAAGGCATTCTCATGCCAAATACAATTAGACAGTTATTGTCTATTAGACGGAGTCCTGAACCTGCAAATCAGGAGAAGGTAACCACGATCAAAAATGAGATAAACTTAAGGAAAATAGCAGAGCACTTTACAGATTACAAGCTGAACAGGTAAATGAAGCAGATGGCAGTGCAACAATTCATAGTAGTAGTGAACAGAAGTAGCACTGCAGAAGAAAACTACAGGTGTATGCAGAATCAAGAGGATCCTGAGGCTGAGTGATGGTCCATCATGGCAATGCTCCTTAGAAGGAAAACATAGAACTAAAGTAGAAAATTTAAGGCTCCAGCGAATTAGTGACACCACCTGAAATAACCAACACGTTTACAAACAAATTACTTGGGTGACTGACTCATCTCATACAGGCCACTTTCTCAATGCTCCACCTTGTACAGGTGCTATCTAATGCCTACCAACTAGGCAAAAAACTCTTATGTGGCAAGGTAATTAAGAGGAGAGAGAGGAGTTTGGTGACCCCAGGACGAAACGATGCTAGGCGCGCGTACCTACACAAAAACACAATTTACAGTCTACAACTCATTAAATGAAGAAAGCTTAGCAACAAGCTAAGCACCTACGCATTGGAGAGTTTAGTCGCTAAGCTCTTTCATGCAGTTAGCATCTCATCTAAGCACCTATGCACTGGAAAGACCTTGTGCGGAAGAAAATGATAAGAATACAAAGTTGTCCGTAGTTTTTTTTTTTCAGAAGAAGTTAGTAAATCATAATGGCATATGCGTACCAAGATTTGTGCTCAAAATAACGCATTGCAAAAATTCTCCAAATAATAATGACATGTTTGTCCTAGCTACCTCTGTTTTTAAGGCGTCCCTAAGGCGTCGCCTAAGCGACGCCTAGGCGTCAGGGCGCCCCCAGGAGGCAAGGCGTCGGCCTTGCCTTACATGTGTGTCTAAGGCGTCCGCCTTAGTCCTTAAGGCGTCCAAGGCGTCCGCCTAGGCGCCACTCTGCCTGCCTTAGGCAAATAAGGACGCCTTAGACAGAGCTGGGTGGTTCAGGCGGGAAACAGATAACTGGGAGGGAAGGAAAGGGCGGGAAACTTTGTTTTGGCGCCAACAGGTACTAGAGGGAGAGAGAGAGAGACCTGTAACCATTTTCAGTTTCCCCCCACCCCCAGGCTGGATCTGAGCTTCTCCCCCTCCTCTCTGGCAGCTTCCCCCTCCTCTCCGGCAGATCCCCCTCCCCCTCTCCTGCAGTTCCTCATCCTCTCCTGCAGATTCTCCATCCTCTCCAGAACTATATGGGCTCTACAACCATCAGTTGCAAGGTGTGTATGGCTGTATGCCTAGTTGCCTAATGCCTACCAAATTCTACTTAATTCTGTTGCTTACAAGTCTCTAAGGCGTCGCCTCGCCTTATGCCTTAGCGCTTAGGCAGTGAGGCGCCCCCCCAGCGCCTCGCCTCGCCTTACCGCCTTAAAAACATAGCTAGCTACTGCCCTAATCATGTTCGGTTCCTGCCATCCTGGTCTAGCTTTTCCAAAGAGCAGCTTAGGGTGCGAAAATAAACCTACACCACAAATTTTGCACCACTCTTTCCTTTCAACTCCACATGTTGCAGAAATGGAAATTCTCCGCAAATGACTTATGGTGCCAATGGAAGAAACCTTTAGACACTAGCACAGGTTGTCAGCAGGGGCTGTGTTCCAGCCACGAGTAGCCCTGCCCATAGCTCCTTTCCACTAAATCACCATGCGGTTCCACCGTTGATGAAGTCAGACAGCTCATGTTTTCAGGAGATAGAAACAAAAGATCGACCTAGACTACTAACTGGGGTGAAAATAGGGTGATGCAGCAATTTTGGTGATGCAAAAGTTCTAGATACCGATTGGCTTCAAAGCCTAAAACTGAAGCTAGAAGATGGATGGAGATTTACACATTTACCAGCTCATACGTGCATATGTTCCTACTTTGGTGCTCGTGGGCATGTTCAAGTGTGCAACATCTCTTCCGGGTGAATGAGAATATGACCCTACCAATTATTTGGTGATGACCAAAATTTGGTGATCGTTTGGATGGTTGCCAATATTTTGGCTTGCCAATGACCAATTAGCAACTCTAATTATTTTTCTAGCCAATGTTGGCCAATTCATGGGCAAGCAAAAGCTTCACCAAAATATTAGCTAGCCAAATGTTTGGATGGGTAGCTTGGGCTCAAGACCAAACACACCCATCATAGTTCCACCCATGCCCATCTCGCCAGTTTGTGTGAATGCACTTAAATGTTGGTCCAACAAGAATTAGACGCCGATACTACTGTCCATATTGCTTAACTAACAAATCAAACAACAACGCCTTCAGACCAAACAAGTTGGGGGTAGGCTAGGGCTGAAACCCACAAGATCTCGCAACCAACTCATGGTTCTGGCACATGGATGCTTCCACGCACCCCTGTCCATGGCTATGGTAGGAACCGGATCCCTACGAGGGCGTGGTCTCAGGTTGTAGGGGTGGAAGGAGGGTGGAAGGAGGAAGACATGGTCGCCGGCGCTGGGACGCCGTAGTTGCGTGCGCGCGCGAGAGAGAGAGAGCAGGGGCGGCGGCTAGGGTTTAGGTCTCCCGGCTCCCTAAGGAAGCCGAGCAAATATGATTGCTTCTTGCTTAATCCCAAAACAGGTCCTTACACGAGTTTATATGATCCTCCTAATAAGATAATTGGGCTAAGCCCCTAATAACGGTAAGATAAACTAGGCCACAACTAACTGGGCTAAGCCCATAATATGCCGGTCATAACATCTCTCCTTGCCTGCACAAACAACTCGTCCTCGAGCTGGAAGGCGGGAAAGATCAACGGCCGCCAAACACCTCCGTGTCAACTGGGGCGGGCTGGTCGCCGAGCCCGGCGACGGCGGGGTCCTCCTCAATGTAGTCTGCAGCCTCCAAGTAGAAGAGTCGTGGGCAGATGTGGCCCGGTACGTAGGGTTCATCGCAGTTGAAGCACAACCCTTTGCAGCGCCGCTCGAGTTGCTCGGCCGGGGTGAGCCGGCGGAACGGGCATGCCGCAGCCGCGGCGAGGGGCGCCGCGGGAGCCTGGGCAAGCCGACCCTGCGTGGGAACATCCGGCCAGGGTGGCGGCCCAGCAGCCCGGGGCGGTGGCACCTGCTAGATGGCCACCGAACGACGCTCGAACGCGTGGGCGTAGTACATGGCCGTCCGAAGGTCCTATGGTCCGCGCATCTCCACGTCCACGCGGATGTGGTCCGGTAGGCCGCCGACGAATAGCTCAGCCCGCTGACGAGCCGAAACGCCGGGGCCATGGCACGCCAGTGCCTGGAAGCGGTCGGCGAAGTCTTGCACCGATGTGAGGAACGGAAGACGCCCAGGCTCCGCCAGGCAGCTCCCGCGTATAGGCGAACAGAAGCGCAAGAGGCACAAATCACGGAAGCGCTCCCATGGTGGCATGCCGCCCTCGTCCTGTTCAAGGGCGTAGTACCACGGCCGCGCGGCTCCTCGGAGATGATACGAGGCAATCCAGTCTTGATCGGACGCGAAGTCTGTTGTCCCTGAAAAATTGGTCGCATTGGTTGAGCCAATTCAGAGGTCAACGATCTTGTCGTAGAGTCACGAACTCCAGCTTGGAGAATCTCGGTGGCGGTGGGCGTGGACGACGGCGGGCGCGCCTCGTCGGCCGCGGGCAGCGAGAGGACGGGGCCGAGTAGGCGGGCATCGGTATCGCCGAAGCAGGGGCCCGCCGACGCCGGGCGAAGGGCTCAGCGAGCCCGAGGACCCGCCAAACTGCATGGCGGGTCGTCGCCGGCGGCACGCGCGCGTCCGACCGAAGTCCGTCAGTAGACCGGCTCAAGGGACCAATGAGCCAGGCGATAACGGAGACGGCGACGGGGAAACCGGACTGGTGGATGGGCACCCCGAGCCCGTCGTCGGGATGCCAGGGCATGATGCGCCGATGGCGGCGGGGCCGTAGCTGTTGCCCTATTTGCATGGTGGGCGGCGGGGTTCGTCGCTGGTGGCGGCTGCCACGGCAGCCTTTGCATGGCGGCGGCGCTGGGGTCGCCGAGGATGGCGGCTTCTTGGCGGGCGGATGGCGAAAGAACGCGGCGGCTGCGGCCCATAGGATCTCGCGAGGAACGTGCAGATGCCCGTGACCGCCTGGGTGAGATACCGGATGGCAGGTGTCATCTCCTCTGGGGTAAAGATGGTGGGGTCGGGCGAGGCGGAGGTGACCGGCACCGGCAAGAGCGGGGCACTGGCCGTGGTGGCCATCGGAGCGGTCGTCGCGGTCGACAGCAGGAGGGTCGGGGTGGGCGGCGGCGAGGACATGATCACACCGAAGCTATCTGATACCAAATTGGTAGGAACCGCATCCCTACCAGGGCGTGGTCTCAGGTTGTAGGGGTGGAAGGAGGGATGGCGTGGAGGAAGGCGTGGTCGCCGGCGCTGGGGCGCCATCGTTGCGTGTGCGAGAGAGAGAGAGAGGGAGAGAGAGAGAGAGAGAGAGAAAGAGAGAGAGAGCAGGGGCGGCGGCTAGGGTTAAGTCTCCCGCCTCCCTAAGGAAGCCGAGCAAATATGATTGCTTATTGCTTAATCCCAAAACGGGTCCTTACACGAGTTTATATAATCCTCCTAATAAGATAATTGGGCTAAGCCCCTAATAACGATAAGATAAACTGGGCCAAAACTAATTGGGCTAAGCCCTTAGTATGCCGGTCATAACAGGCTAGTTCTTTCGTGATATTCCGGTCCTTCAGATCTCTCTTTACAGACTTCTCCCATGTCAAGTTTGGTCTACCCCAACCTCTCTTGACATTATCAAGACGCTTTAGCCGTCCGCTATGCACTAGAGCTTCTGGAGGCCTGCGCTGAATATGCCCAAACTATCTCAAACGATGTTGGCCAAGCTTCTCTTCAATTGAGGCTACCCAACTCTATCTCGTATATCATCATTCTGGACCTGATCCTTCATTGTGTCACTCGGGGCCATACAACATTGCGGGTCGAATCACCGTCCTATAGCTTTCGTGGCACTCTCGTCACAAAGAACACAGAAGCTTGGCGCCACTTCATCCATCCGGCTTTGATTTGATGGCCCACATCATCGGTATCACCATCCTTCTGCAACATTGACCCCAAATATCGAAAAGTGTCCAAGATACCACCTGCCCATCAAGGCTAACCTCCTCCTCCCTAGTTGTACTGAAACCGCACCTCATGTACTCGGTTTTAGTTCTACTAAGCCTAACATCTTTCAATTCCAAGGTTTGTCTCCATAGCTCTTTGATGCTTTCTAATAATAACTCCCGTTCGACTATCATCGACTAGCACCACATCATCCGCAAAGAGTTAAGGGCTCAAGGAAGGATCACAATGTTGTACTCCCGCCATCTATGTTTAATCTCGTCCTTCACTAGGAGCTGGTCTGCTCCGTCCTTGATGCATTTGACTTGTTCAGCATCCCTCGTCTTCCTCTCTCAGATCTTGGCCATCTTACGGATGCCCCTTTAGCCTTCCTTCGTGTCTAAGTGTTGGTAGAGGTCCTCATAAGTCCGAGCCCTTGCTTCACTCACGGCTCGCTTTGCGGCCTTCTATGCCACCTTGTACTACTCTATGTTGTCCGCACTCCAATATTTCTTCTCCTTAATAGCCTTCCGGACATCATCGTTCCACCACTAGGTATCTTTAGCTTCGCTTCTTCCCCTGGACAATCCGTACACTCCAAACTCCTCTGAAGCCACCATAGAATGCAAGTTGCCATCTTCATCCACATATTGTCTGCATCACCTCCTTCCAAGGGCCCTCCTTAATGACCCTCTCCTTGAAAGCCTGAGTTGTATCCTCCTTGCGCTTCCACCATTTCGTTCTAGAGACTTAGGCGCGCTTATCCTGCTAGACACGAATCCGAAAGCGGAAGTCAGCCACCACAAGCTTATGTTGAGGGACAAGATTCTCTCCAGGTATCACCTTACAATCTAGACAAGCACGCGGTATCTTGGGCCATCCCAACAATCCTAACCTGTAACCCCATTAACTTATGAGTTATGACCTTCTACGAATAATATCAACCAGCCTCTACCCCCTTCTGCACCACTTTCCAACGAATTGGACCCAAGGTTGTCACCAGGAGCCCCCAGCCTTTCCCGCAAGTGCATTTTCCACCACCAGAGTTGTTGCTACCATGGAGGTAGCCGTCAACTTGTTTGCTATCATCAGAGGGGTGCTACCCACACATCATAATTCTGTTATGCCCATATAGATAGAATCAACTGTAGGGAGCAAACAGGCAGCCCACCAACAAACAATAGGTGATGGGCAAAGACAAAATTATGAGCATGGCAAGTGGCATTTATGTTTGCAAGTGAGAAATATTGAGTTGTATGGTTATGTTCCAGTACTAGTGTACTACCAGTGCCCAAGCTGCTTTGCAGACAGATTACCATTGATAAGCTAGATTGTTTTTGCCAACTTATCTAGCTTGTACTCAGAAACCCTAATCAAAGACCAGCCAAACATGGCTACTTTTAGGTAAACCAAACAAAAGAAACTACCCAGGAAACCTAAGTTCAATAAATGGACAATATGATAGATGGAAACTAATTACTTCCTTAAAAGTATCTAAACTTTATGTGTCTGTAATTTTCCAAGTCCTGGATCATTTCATCATAGATGAGCTTATTATCCACATTTTGCTTGTATCGAGCCGGAAATCAAACTAATCATAAGGGCAAGAATCAATGACATTAAGTACGTAAAGTTAGAAATTGAGGTATGTATCAGGATATTATCTCCTCGTGTAGTCACACCTCATAATTTCTTCAAACCCAATTACACTCTCATAACAATGTATTGTTTGTCCCTATAATTGGTGGTATACACTAAAAATGTTTTCTCCTAATTCTCACATAAGAAAATGTGTAAACCCTATACTCTGTTAGGCAGGTTGTATGTTCCCAAAATGCTAAGGCCTCCTTTGGTTCATAGAGTAGATAAATCGTAGGAATAGGAAAATCATAGGAGATGAGATGACATGTATCTCAAATCCTATGAGTAGTAATAGGAAAGGAGATGCCCTTTGATTCACATCATAGGATTTTTTCCATTGAGTCTAGGCTAATGTTTATTTTCCTATGAAATGTGGAGGATAGGAAGAATTCCTCCATAGGAATAGGATTCCATTCCTACAAACCAAAGGGCTCTAAAGAAATTTTTTCTATAGAAATCCTATCCTGTGAAATTCCTACAAGATTCCTCTAAACTAAAGGAGGCCTAAGTTGCTGTTATCAGATCACTGCGCTTTAACATATCATGTGGGATCAGAAAATTTTAAGATTTATCTGGGTGTAGAAAGTCAACGATGCAAAAAATAACATGCACGCGATACCAACCAACACACTAGCAAGAAATACTTACTATTGTTATTTTCTTTTGAACAACAGTATTAGCAATTGCCTAAGAAATACTTACTGAATAAATGAAGGAACAAATAGCTGTCACTTTATAATAACACAAATGCATCCTGCTAATTTCTAAGCAACCAATACATATTTATAATTACCAAAACCTACCTATGTCTCAAGATGAATTGGCAGCATTTGATCCATCTGTAGAAGAGCTGTCACTGTCCGAGTCTGCCAAGACGATCATTAATGATTAGGCTATACCACTATACTGCAGCCTAATCATTCGCTCAATACAAATGTAAACAACTAAAGATAGACTAGAAGTCAAATACACAAGGTAAAACCAAAACAGAAGGAAATATTACCACTAGAAGAGGAATCTGAATCACTGCTGGAGCTGCTTGAGCTGCTAGATCTACTGGCACTCGGTCCATTATTATTATTTTGGTCTGGCACAGAAGTTGCTAATTGCTCGCCCACCATCAAATCTGTGCATAAGAAAAGTCGTACTTTTATAATCGCCTTATCATGTGCTTTTACTTTTAGGATGAATGAATCAGGGCGAAAAAGGACTTACTTAGCTTTGGAGATTTTTCACCAATGTTAGGTTGTTGACTCTGCAATACAAAGAAACTGTAATTCAGCACCAATTATACGATTTCCTTAGCTACAGAACTATTGCTAGATTAAGAATGATCGACTGTTCATACTGTTTGTTGTGCAGCATGCAGAGCACGCAACTCTACATCTTGCCTTGCAAGCATTGCACGCTCAGCCTTCCTCTTTTGCTTGCTCAGGTTCTTCTTGAAGTTAGCAACAAATCTATCAAGTTCCCAAAGTGTCTCCGCATCCATGCTATCTATCTCAACCTCAATCTCATCTTCATGCTGCCTAACTGAAAGATTCTTGTTCTTAATGATCTGCACAACAATATCAAGCTTTTCAGGAGGCAAGTTCTGAAGGTTATTGCTAAGTTTACGCTTCTCATCTATCGTCATATCTCTTTTATCCAGATCCTTTGCCTTTGGCTTCTTCAATGATGGAGTGCGTACACTAATGGGAGTATGACTTATCGGCCTTGACTTGGAGTCCAGCGCCATATGGTGCTTTAAGGAATCTGACCTCTCTAGTAAGCGCAAGTCTATCGGGGGAGGTGGAAACTTCTTCGGCAAAGGTGGGCATGATGCAAGGTAGTCAACCTCAGCCTCAATCTCAGGCCACTGAGCTTCAAAAATTCCTAACAATTGCTCAGCCATGAAATGCACATCCTGCCCTTTGGGATTATACGTCATGGCATTATGGAATGTTAGCCGTACATCATTAGCAAACTCCTTTGGGTCCCTGTAATGCCCACGAGTAAGCTGCCCCTTTATAGTGCCAAGATCCATCGGGTGCTTAATAATGGCAAAATAGTCATGCAACCCAAGTGCAACAGGATCAACAGGCTTGTTAAACACCCACCCAAATTTGTGCTTCATTAGTCGGGACAGCAGTGATGAAGACTTCTTAAATGCATGCGAGTAGAGTCGCTGCTCAGCGTTGTAACCTGCACCATGAGCTGACGAGGAACGGTGTTTCTTCTTGTGGTGCTTGGTTTTCTTCCGGCCATGTGAATCTGATGGCGGTATCCTATCTTTGGCAAGCAAGAACTCTGAATTTTGGTAAAGCTGATTGGCCTTTGGTGTTCGCTTTTCCTTGTCAAGTGATTCTGTGTGAACTTCTGGCACAATTAGCGGGCGGCGTGGCAGAAACGAGCGGACAGGAGGAACAGAAGCAGTAACTGGGGCCGGTACGGGCGTCACAGCATCACTGCCTGAGAACTGGGGTTGCACATACCCAGCAGTGAGCAGAGGCGGTGGCCGAGGTACGGGCTGGGATGCCTCAACTGCCAAGGCCTCGCCAGCCGCCTTGAGGCGCTTGGAGAGCACGCGTACCTGGTCGAGCTCTGACGCAAGCTGCCGACGCAGCTCGCTCCGGACCCTGCGCTTCCGAGCCTTGTCATCCGCGGCCGCCCGGATGTCGATGTCGGCATGACCGTTTGGAACGGCGGCGCCATCCCGGGCAAGGCCGGAGGAGAAATCGCCGGAGGCGGCAGCCGGTGCCCCGTGCGGCGACGATGTGGGAGAAAGAGGAGGAGGGGAAGTCGGTGCGGCCGGATCGGAGAGCGGCGGCACCGCATCCTCAGCCTCCGAGCGACGAATCGAGCGACGGAACGAGGCTAGGGTTTGCTCAAGGGGGTCGGAATTAGGAATGGGGCAAGGTTCTGGATGGGGATTGGGGTCGGGGCTAGGTTCTGGAGGGGGATTGGGGTCGGGGGTAGGGTCTTCAGGAGGGGGTTTAGGGTTTTTGCGGGGGTTCCTGCGGCTATAGACCTTGATCTCCGGCGCCCACCGGGACATCACGGGGGGCGGCGCGAGAGGTGGCGGGGTTGGGAGCGGGAAGGGGAAGAGGGGTTGCAGGTCTGAGGCGTCGGCGGTGGCCCTTAGCAGCCTCACGGCGGTGATAGAGTGGAGATATTTTCTATAGCTGCGTCGGGTCGGTTCGGAGCTTGGGTAGATCGGAGCTTGAGCTAGGTCAGGAGAGGAAGAGGAAAGGCACGGACGGGATGGTGGAAGGTGTTTTGAGTGATGGCAAGAGCTTTTTTCTTCTTCGTTTTTTTTTTTGAGCGAGATAGCGAGAGAAATTATTTTTTTAGAACAATAGCGAGAGAATTGACTCATCTTCAAAAGGCTTCCCCCGTGAAGTTGGATAGTATCCCAGGAGAGTGCATGGATGAACCCGGGTATATATGAACCCATTTTGAAAAACATATTTCTAAATTTTAAAAACGTTTGAAAAAAATTACACGGGTACGTCTTCATGTTCTATGTGCGTGCATAAAGTTTCATGAAAAAATAACTTTTATTGTGGCATGTGCAAAAAAGACAAAAAATTATGTCGTGGAACACTATTTAGAAGCACTGAAATTTGTCTTTTTTGCAGAGGCAAAACAAAAAGACATTTTTTTTATAAAACTTTGTGCCGCGTACAGACATTTGCGAACATGTATGCGTGATATTTTGTTTTAAATTTTTTAACATTTTAAAACATGCTTAAAATATATTTTTTGAAAAGTGGTTGCATATGCCCATTCAAGACATTTTATTCAACGTATTGGCGAACAGAGTCCGACTGCACAGAGCAGGCAAGAACTCGTACATGAAAAAAGGTTACACTGAAAACACTAATTACAGATTCTTAAACACACCTATGAGCTACCTTGTTGGCGTCTCTTCGAGCGTAGGTAATATCAAATTCCTGCAAAATTGAGAGAAGTGGTTGAATCTCTCTGAATATATGGTCTTCATGGACCTGAACGTACCATCCTTCCATTCATCTCGGATTATCAGACAATCTGTCTCGATGAGGACATGTTGTCATCCCTTCTCCACCGCAAGACATGCTGCCTCCCGAACTACATACGGTTCACTAATATAGGGGTATTGAAGAAAATATGACCTAGAGGCAATAATAAAGTTGTTATTTTATATTTTCTTATAACATGATACATGTTTATTATTCATGCTATAATTGTATTAACCGGAAACTTGATATATGTGTGGATACATAGACAAAACACAGTGTCCCTAGTAAGCCTCTACTAGACTAGCTCGTTAATCAAAGATGGTTAAGTTTCCTAACCATAGACATGTGTTGTTATTTGATGAACGGGTGATGCACAAGACACATCCGTTAGCTTAGCATATTGATCATTCAGTTTTATTGCTATTGCTTTCTTCATGTCAAATACATATTCCTTCGACTATGAGATTATGTAACTTCCGGATAGCGGAGGAATGCCACTGTGTTATCAAGCGTCTAGCGTAATTGGGTGATTATAAAGATGCTCTACAGGTATCTTCGAAGGTGTTTGTTGGGTTGGCATAGATCGAGAGTATGATTTGTCACTCCGAGTATCGGAGAGGTATCTCTGGGCCCTCTCGGTAATGCACATCATAAGAAGCCTTGCAAGCAATGTGACTAATGAGTTAGTTGTGGGATGATGTATTACTGAACGAGTAAAGAGACTTGTCGATAACGAGATTGAACTAGGTATGAAGATACCGGCGACCGAAGCTCGGGCAAGTGACATACCGATGACAAAGGGAATAACGTATGTTGTCATTACAGTACGACTGATAAAGATCTTCGTAAAATATATGGGAACCAATATGAGCATCCAGGTTCCACTGTTGGTTATTGACTGGAGAGGTGTCTCGGTCATGTCTACATAGTTCTCGAACCCGTACGGTCCGCACGCTTAACGTTCGATGACGATTTTGTATTATATGAGTTATGTGATTTGGTGACCGGATGTTGTTAGGAGTCCTGGATGAGATCACGGACATGACGAGGAGTCTCGAAATGGTCGAGAGGTAAAGATTTATGTATAGGACGATGATATTCGGACACCAAAAGTGTTCTGGGGGTACCGGGTACATATCGGGTCAACGAAAGGGGTTCCGGGCATCCCCCTGGCAACTACATGGGCCTAATGGGCCAAGAAGGGGACAGACCAGCCCCTAGGGGGCTGGTGCGCCCCATGTAGGCCGAAATAAGGGGGAAGGAAAGAGGATAAGAGGGAAAGGAAGGGGAGGGATTCGGCCTCTCCCTTCCTTTTCTCCTCCCTCCTCCTTCCTTCCCCCTCCGGATGAATATGGAAGGGGGAGGCAGAATTGGGAGGCGCCCAAGTAGGATTCCTCCTACTTGGGGCATCCCCTTGGCTGCCTCTCCTCCCCTCCAACCTATATATATGAGGGGGGCACCGCTAGAACACACAACATTGATTCCTAGCCGTGTGCGGCGCCCCCTCCACAGTTTACGCCTCCGGTCATATTCACGCAGTATTTAGGCGAAGCCCTGCACGGATCACTTCACCATCACAGTCACCACGTCGTCGTGCTGACAGAACTCTCCCTCGACACTTTGTTGGATCAAGAGTTTGAGGGACGTCATCGAGTTGAATGTGTGCAGAACTCGGAGGTGTCGTACGTTCGGTGCTTGATCGGTCGGAACGACAAGAAGTTTGACTACATCAACCGCGTTGTCAAACGCTTCTTCTTTCGGTCTACGAGTGTACATGGACACACTCTCCCCCTCTCTTTGCTATGCATCTCCTAGATAGATCTTGCGTGAGCGTAGGAATTTTTTTGAAATTGCATGCTACGTTTCCCAACGGTGGCATCCGAGCCCGGTCTATGCGTAGATGATATGAACGAGTAGAACACAAAGAGTTGTGGGCGATGATCGTCATACTTCTTACTAGCCTGTCTTATTTTGACTCGGCGGTATTGTTGGATGAAGCGGCCCGGACCAACCTTACATGACCACGTTCATGAGACCGGTTCCACCGACAAACATGCAACTAGTTTTGCATAAAGGTGCCTGGCGGGTGTCTGTTTCTCCAACTTTAGTTGAATCGAATTTGACTGCGGCCGGTCCTTGTTGAAGGTTAAAACAGCAAACTTGATAAATCACTGTTGTGGTTTTGATGTGTAGTTAAGAACGGTTCTTACTAGAAGCCCGTAGCAGCTAGGTAAAACTTGCAACAACAAAGTAGAGGACGTCTAACTTGTTTTTGAAGGGCATGTTGTGATGTGATATGGTCAAGACATGATGTGATATACGTTGTTGTATGAGATGATCATGTTTTGTAGAAGTTATTGGTAACTGGCAGGAGCCTTAAGGTTGTCGCTTTATTGTATGAAATGCAAACGCCATGTAATTGCTTTACTTTAACACTATGCGTTAGCGATAGTTGTAGAAGCAATAGTTGGCGAGGCGACCACGACGCTATGATGGAGATCAAGGTGTCAAGCCGATGACAATGGAGATCATGACGGTGCTTTGGAGATGGAGATCAAAGGCACAAGATGATGATGGCCATATCATGTCACATATTTTAATTGCATGTGATGTTTATCTTTTATGCATCTTATTTTGCTTAGTACGGTGGTAGCATTATAAGATGACCCCTTACTAAAATTTCAAGGTATAAGTGTTCTCCCTGAGTATGCACCGTTGCGACAGTGCGTCGTGCTGAGACACCACGTGATGATCGGGTGTGATAGGCTCTACGTTCACATACAACGGGTGCAAGACAGTTTTGCACATGCGGAATACTCGGGTTAAACTTGACGGGCCTAGCATGTACAGACATGGCCTCGGAACACTGGAGACCAAAAGGTCGAACGTGAATCATATAGTAGATATGATCAACACAGAGATGTTCACCATTGATGACTACTCCATCTCACGTGATGATCGAACATGGTTTTATTTATTTGGATCATATATTGTTTAGATGACTTGAGGGATGTCAATCTAAGTGGGAGTTCTTAAGTAATTTGATTAATTAAACTTAATTTATCATGAACTTAGTCCTGATAGTATTTGCATATCTATGTTGTAGATCAATAGCTCGTGTTGTAGCTCCCCTATGTTTTTGATATGTTCCTATAGAAAACTAAGTTGAAAGATGATAGTAGCAATGATGCGGACTGGGTCCATGGTATGAGGATTATCCTCATTAATGCACAAAAGAATTATGTCCTTGATGCACTGAGGGAGTCTTGGATTAAGGGGTCCTCGGGCGTCCGGCCTATATGACATGGGCCGGACTGATGGGCTATGAAGATACAAGACAGAAGACTTCTTCCCATGTTCGGATGGGACTCTCCTTTGCGTAGATGGCAAGCTTGGCGTTCGGATATGTAGATTCCTTCCTCTGTAAACTGACCTTTGTACAACCCTAGCCCCCTCCGGTGTCTATATAAACCGGAGGGTGTAGTCCGTAGAGGCAATCATAATCATACAGGCTAGACAACTAGGGTTTAGCCATTACGATCTCGTGGTAGATCAACTCTTGTAATCCTCATATTTATCAAGATCAATCAAGCAGGAAGTAGGGTGTTACGTCCATCAAGAGGGCCCGAACCTGGGTAAACATCGTGTCCCCCGTCTCCTGTTACCATCGACCTTAGACGCCGCGATTCGGGGCCCCTACCGAGATCCGCCGGTTTTGACACCGACATTGGTGCTTTCATTGAGAGTTCCACTGCATCGTCATCAGAAGGTTCAATGGCTCCATCAGCCATCTACAACAATTCTTCCCTGGGGGAGGCTTTCCTCCCGAGCCAGATCTTTGTGTTCGGCGGCTTCGCACTGCGGGCCAACTCGCTTGGCCATCTAGAGCAGATCGACAGCTACACCCTAGGTCACTAGATTAGTTTGGAAATCTGGACTATGTCGTTGATATCCGAGGAGACTTGATCTTCCAAGGGTTCACGACCCCAAATTCCGCTCTGGACTTAGATCCGGAGCGCATCGCCAGGTCCGAAGATGGGATTACTAAGCCCACCAGACTATCTGCGGTTGCTAAACCCAGTACGGGAGAGCCGGAGGAAGTAGTGTCTCTGGCAACCATCATGGAGCCGGACTCCACTCCGGACACTGGCTCTGAACCCTCAGAGTCAGCATCGTGTGAGATCAGCTAAGGAGTTTCCTTCCTGCCATACTCCACGGATTTTCTTCTCCCTGGCAAAACCTCGCCTTTAAGCGAGGCTCTGGACTTGATGCGATCCCTCGTCATTACAGAGGAGCAACGTCCGAACTACGCCCGGGCCGAACTAGGGGCTGAGGGCAGGGAATTTTGCGTCCCACCCACCACCCACTTCATAGCCACTATCGAGGACTTAACTGACATGCTCGACTACAGCTCCGAAGACATCGACGGTATGGACGACGATGCCGGAGAGGAGCAGGCCGAAAACCCACCGTTTACCGGCCGCTGGACAGCCACCTCTTCGTATGACGTGTACATGGTGGATACACCCAAAGAGGGTGACGGCGATGACAAAGAAGATCCAGTTGAGGATAAACCTCCTGAGATACAACCAAAGCACCTACGTCAGCGGGGCCGCTCTAAATCACGCCGCGGAAAAGATAGTAATACCGGCACGAGAGACAACACTCTAGATGATGCCGAAGACGAAGAAGAGCCCGTCGAGCCAACCTCCGAACAGGACGATTGGGAAGATGGACAAGTTAGCCCTGATGAACAGGTCGTAAACAAAGACTCGAAGGACAGCAATTATCTTCCACTCTCCGAGGATGAGGTGAGCCTCGGCAACGAAGACTTTATCGTGCCGGAGGAACCTCTCGAGCAGGAGCGCTTTAAGCGCCGGATAATAGCCACCACAAGGAGCCTGAAAAAGAAGCAGCAACAGCTTCAAGCTGATCAAGATTTACTCAACGGCAGGTGGACTAACGTCCTGGCAGCCGAGGAATACGGCCTCGAGCGCTGATACGTCCATTTTGCATCATGCTTTTATATTGATATTTGTTGCATTATGGAATGTTATTACACGTTATGTCACAATACTTATGCCTTTTCTCTCTTATTTTTACAAGGTTTACGTGAAGAGGGAGAATGCGGGCAGCTGGAATTCTGGGCTGGAAAAGAAGCAAATATTAGAGACCTATTCTGCACAGCTCCAAAAGTCCTAAAACTTCACGGAGGCACGTTTTGGAATATATACAAAATATTGGAGAAAGAAACAACCAGAGGGGGCCCACACCCTGGCCATGAGGGTGGGGCACGCCCTACCCCCTGGGCACGCCCCCTGCCTCGTGGGCCCCCTGGCAGGTCTCCGATGCCGATCTTCTGCTATATGAAGTCTTTTACCCTGGAAAAAATCAAAAGCAAGCTTTCAGGATGAAACACCACCGCCACGAGGCGGAACCAATCTAGGGCTCCGGCGGAGCTATTCTGCCGGGCAAACATCCCTCCGGGAGGGGGAAATCATTGCCATCGTCATCACCAACGATCCTCTCATCAGGAGGGGGTCAATCTCCATCAACATCTTCACCAGCACCATCTCCTCTAAAACCTTAGTTCCTCTTGTATCCAATCTTTGTCTCAAAACCTCATATTGGTACATGTGGGTTGCTAGTAGTGTTGATTACTCCTTGTAGTTGATGCTAGTTGGTTTATTTGGTGGAAGATCATATGTTCAGATCCTTTATGCATATTAATACCCCTCTGATTATGAACATGAATATGATTTGTGAGTAGTTACGTTTGTTCCTGAGGACATGGGAGAAGTCTTGCTATAAGTAGTCATGTGAATTTGGTATTCGTTCGATATTTTGATGAGATGTATGTTGTCTCTCCTCTAGTGGTGTTATGTGAACGTCGACTACATGACACTTCACCATTGCTTGGGCCTAGAGGAAGGCATTGGGAAGTAATAAGTAGATGATGGGTTGCTAGAGTGACAGAAGCTTAAGCCCTAGTTTATGAGTTGCTTCGTAAGAGGCTGATTTGGATCCATATGTTTCATATTGTGGTTATGTTTACCTTAATACTTATTTTGTAGTTGCGGATGCTTGCAACAGGGGTTAATCATAAGTGAGATGCTTGTCCAAGAAAGGGCAGTACCCAAGCACCGGTCCACCCACATATCAAATTATCAAAGTAACGAACGCAAATCATATGAGCGTGATGAAAACTAGCTTGACGATAATTCCCATGTGTCCTCGGGAGCGCTTTTCTCTATATAAGAGTTTGTCTAGGCTTGTCCTTTGCTACAAAAAGGATTGGGCCACTTTGCTACACTTTGTTTACTTTTGTTACTTGTTACCCATTACAAATTACCTTATCACAAAACTATCTGTTACCGATAATTTCAGTGCTTGAAGAGAATACCTTACTGAAAACCGCTTGTCATTTCCTTCTGCTCCTCGTTGGGTTCGACACTCTTACTTATCGAAAGGAATACGATAGATCCCCTATACTTGTGGGTCATCAAGTCTCTTTTCTGGCGCCGTTGCCGGGGAGTGAAGAGCCTTTGGTAAGTGAAATTTGGTAAGGAAAAATTTATATAGTGTGCAGAAATTTACTCCTCACTTGTTACTATGGAAAATAATCCTTTGAGAGGCTTGTTCGGGGTATCTTCACCCTGACCAGTAGAGCAAAGAGTTGCTCCTCAACCTAGTGAAATTTTTTACTTTGAAATTCCTTCGGGTATGATAGAGAAACTGCTAGCTAATCCTTATACAGGAGATGGAACATTACATCTCGATATGCACCTAATCTATGTGGATGAAGTTTGTGGATTATTTAAGCTTGCAGGTATGCCTGAGGATGTTATAAAGAAGAAGGTCTTCCCTTTATCTTTGAAGGGAAAGGCATTGACATGGTTTAGGCTATGTGATGATATTGGATCATGGAACTACAACCGATTGAAATTGGAATTTCATCAGAAGTTTTATCCTATGCATCTGGTTCATCGTGATCGTAATTATATGTATAATTTTTGGCCTCGCAAAGGTGAAAGTATCGCTCAAGCTTGGGGGAGGCTTAAGTCAATGTTATATTCATGCCCCAGTCACGAGCTCTCAAGAGAAATGATTATTCAAAAAATTTATGCTCGGCTTTCTCTCAATAATCGCTCCATGCTCGATACTTCTTATACTGGTTCTTTTATGATGAAGACTATTGAATTCAGATGGGATTTATTGGAAAGAATTAAATGCAACTCTGAAGATTGAGAACTCGAGAAGGTAAGGAGTCAGGTATAACACCTAAGTTTGATTGTGTTCAATCTTTTATGGATACCGATGTTTTTCGTGAATTTAGCACTAAATATGGACTTGACTCTGAGATAGTAGCTTCTTTCCGTGAATCATTTGCTACTCATGTTTATCTCCCTAAGGAGAAGTGGTTTAAATATAATCCTCCCATTGAAGTAAAAGTAGTTGCACCTATTAAAGTTGAAGAAAAGACTATCACTTATAATGTTGATCCTATTGTTCCTACTGCTTATATTGAGAAACCACCTTTCCCTGTTAGAATAAAGGATCATGCTAAAGCTTCAACTATGGTTCGTAAGAGTAACACTAGAACACCTACACCCCCTGAGCAAATTAAAGTTGAACCTAGTATTGCTATGGTTAAAGATCTCTTGGCTGATAATATTGATGTGCATGTTATTTACTTTTGGATGAAGCTGCTAGAATTGCTAGACCTGATACTAAAAATAAACAAAGACCTGTTGTAGGCATGCCTGTTATTTTTGATTGCTATCATGGCTTATGTGATATGGGTGCTAGTGCAAGTGCAATACCTCATTCCTTATACAAGAAATTATGCATGATATTGCACCTGCTGAGATAGAGGAAATTGATGTTACAATTAAGCTTGCCAACAGAGACACTATTTCACCAGTTGGATTGTTAGAGATGTTGAAGTCATGTGTCTGAAAGTTAAATATCCTGCTGATTTTCTTGTTCTTGGTTCCCCACAAGATAGCTTTTGTCCCATTATATTTGGTAGACCCTTCTTGAATACTGTTAATGCTAGGATAGACTTCAAAAAGGATGTTGTTACTATTGGTTTGGGGGATATGTCTCATGATTTTAATTTTGTTAAATTTCGTAGACAACCCCATGATAAAGAATTACCTAGTAAAGATGAAATTATTGTTCTTGCCTCTATTGCCGTGCCTCCTAGTGATCCTTTAGAACAATATTTGCTCGACCATGAAAATGATATGTTTATGAATGAAAGAAGGGAAATAGATGAAGTATTCTTTAAACAGGGACCTATTTTGAAACACAACTTGCCTGTTGAAATCCTAGGGGATCCTCCTCCACCCAAGGGTGACCCCGTGTTTGAGCTTAAACCATTACCTGATACTCTTAAATATGCTTATCTTGATGAAAAGAAGATATATCCTGTTATTATTAGTGCTAACCTTTCAGAGCATGAAGAAAAGAAATTATTGAAAACTCTGAAGAAGCATTGTGTTGCTATTGGATATACTCTTGATGATCTTAAGGGCATTAGTCCCACTCTATGCCAGCACAAAATAAAATTGGAGTAAGACGCTAAACCAGTTGCTGATCACCAACGGCGGTTAAATCCTAAGATGAAAGAAGTGGTAAGAAAAGAAATACTAAAGCTTCTGGAGGCGGGCATAATTTATCCCGTTGCTGATAGTCAGTGGATAAGTCATGTCCATTGTGTCCCTATGAAGGGAGGTATTACTGTTGTTCCTAATGATAAAGATGAATTGATCCCACAAAGAATTACTACAGGTTATAGAATGGTAATTGATTTCCGCAAATTAAATAAAGCTACTAAAAAGGATCATTACCCTTTACCTTTTATTGATCAAATGCTAGAAAGATTATCCAAACATACACATTTTTGCTTTCTAGATAGTTATTCTGGTTTCTCTCAAATACCTGTGTCAAAAGAGGACCAAGAAAAGACCACTTTTACTTGCCCTTTCGGTACCTTTGCTTATAGACGTATGCCTTTTGGTTTATGTAATGAACCTGCTACCTTTCAAAGATGTATGACTGCTATATTCTCTGACTTTTGTGAAAAGATTGCTGAGGTTTTCATGGATGATTTCTCTGTATATGGAACTTCTTTTGATGATTGCTTAAGCAACCTTGATCGAGTTTTGCAGAGATGTGAAGAAACTAATATTGTCTTGAATTGGGAGAAGTGCCACTTTATGGTTAATGAAGGTATTGTCTTGGGGCATAAAATTTCTGAAAGAGGCATTGAAGTTGACAAAGCTAAAGTTGATGCTATTGAAAAGATGTCGTGTCCTAAGGACATTAAAGGTATAAGAAGTTTCCTTGGTCATGTCGGTTTTTATAGGAGGTTCATTACAGACTTCTCAAAAATATCTAGGCCTCTGACTAATCTCTTACAAAAAGATATTCCTTTTGTCTTTGATGATGATTGTGTAGAAGCATTTGAAATACTTAAGGAAGCTTTGATTTCTGCACCCATTGTTCAACCACCCGATTGGAATTTACCCTTTGAAATTATGTGTGATGCTAGTGATTATGCTGTAGGTGCTGTTCTAGGACAAAGAGTTGATAAGAAATTAAATGTTATCAATATGCTAGTAAAACTCTAGGCGATGCCCGGAAAAATTATGCTAATCTTGAAAAAGAATTTTTAGCAGTTGTATTTACTTGTGATAAGTTTAGACCTTATATTGTTGATTCTAAAGTAACTATTCACACTGATCATGCTGCTATTAAATATCTTATGGAAAAGAAAGATGCTAAACCTAGACTTATTAGATGGGTTCTCTTGCTACAAGAATTCGATTTGCATATTATTGATAGAAAGGGAGATGAGAACCCCGTAGCAGACAACTTGTCTAGGTTAGAGAATGTTCTTGATGACCCACTACCTATTGATGATAGCTTTCCTGATGAACAATTAGTTGTCATAAATGCTTCTCGTACTGCTCCATGGTATGCTGATTATGCTAATTACATTGTTGCTAAATTTATACCACCTAGTTTCACATTCCAGCAAAAGAAAGAGTTTTTTCTATGACTTAAGATATTACTTCTGGGATGACTCACACCTTATAAAGAAGGAGTAGATGGTGTTATTAGACGTTGTGTACCTGAGCATGAACAGGAACAGATCCTACGCAAATGTCACTCCGAGGCTTATGGAGGGCACCATGCTGGAGATAGAACTGCGCATAAGGTATTGCAATCCGGTTTTTATTGGCCTACTCTCTTCAAAGAAGCCCGTAAGTTTGTCTTGTCTTGTGATGAATGTCAAAGAATTGGTAGTATTAGTAGACGTCAAGAAATGCCTATGAATTATTCACTTGTTATTGAACCATTTGATGTTTGGGGCTTTGATTATATGGGACCGTTTCCTTCCTCTAATGGGTATACACATATTTTAGTTGTTGTTGATTACGTTACTAAGTGGGTAGAAGCTACTCCAACTAGTGGTGCTGATCATAACACCTCTATTAAGATGCTTAAAGAAGTTATTTTTCCGAGGTTTGGAGTCCCTAGATATTTAATGACTGGCGGTGGTTCACATTTTATTCATGGTGCTTTTCGTAAAATGCTTGCTAAGTATGATGTTAATCATAGAATTGCATCTCCATATCACCCACAGTCCAGTGGTCAAGTAGAATTGAGTAATAGAGAGATCAAGTTAATTTTGCAAAAGACTGTTAATAGATCTAGGAAGAATTGGTCCAAGAAACTTGATGATGCATTATGGGCCTATAGAACTGCATATAAAATCCTATTGGCATGTCTCCGTATAAAATGATTTATGGAAAAGCATGTCACTTACCTCTCGAACTAGAACATAAGACATATTGGGACATTAAAGAGCTCAATTATGATTTCAAGCTTGCCGGTGAGAAGAGGCTATTTGACATTAGCTCACTTGATGAATGGAGAACCCAGGCCTATGAGGATGCCAAACTGTTTAAAGAAACAGTTAAGAGATGGCATGACAAAAGGATACAAAAGCGTGAGTTTAACGTAGGTGACTGTGTGTTACTATTCAACTCTCGTTTAAGATTTTTTGCAGGAAAACTTCTCTCTAAATGGGAAGGTCCTTACGTTATTGAGGAGGTCTATCATTCCGGTGCCATAAAAATCAACAACTTCGAAGGCATAAATCCAAAGGTGGTGAACGGTCAAAGAATCAAACATTATATCTCAGGTAATCCTATATATGTTGAAACTAATGTTATTGAAACCGTGACCCCGGAGGAATACATAAGGACACTTTCGAGCGCAGGACTCGAAAAGGAGTAGGTATGTGGTACAGTAAGTAAACCGACTCCAAAACAGTTCTAATGGTAATTTTTCTCCGTTTTGGAATATTTAAGAAAATAGGAAAATAATAAGTAGTCCGGGAAGGACACGAGGCGTCCACGAGGGTGGAGGGCGCGCCCTACCCCCTGGGCGCGCCCTTACCTCGTGGGCACCTCGTGTGCCCTCCGGATTCCGTTTTCTTGCAGGATACTTCTTTCGATCGGTAAAATTCATTATATAATCTCCCGAAGGTTTTGACCATCGTACCACGCAAATATCTTCTGTTTTTGTTTCGAGCTATTTTTTGACAGATCTAGATCATCATGACGTCTTCAAGCACTCCCAGGGACAAGTTCTTCGAGAAGGTTATCAACCTTACCTCACGGAGGTGCTGCAACACCCTCAAACAATTGAGATGCGTGATGGGTTGCTGCACATCCGCGATGTCGAGGGACAAAGGAGGACCGGAAGCATGGAGACAAGACTCGAAGCAATTGAGCAACAAGTTTTCAAGTGCCAGGGGAGGGTGGAACGCGGACTCAACGCCAACCACATGATGATCGCGGAGTTCACCAACAACCACAAGCTGGATGACAAGACCATTGGTGTTGGGGATATAACTATTTGTGTAAGCCGCCCATGAGGGGTCGAGTTACGCAAAGAGGGATTCATCAGAAGAAGCCCAAGACCAAGCGTGAAGATGGGGGTTCAATAAAGGGTCTAAAGCCCACAGGCGACTTAAGGCCCGTAGTGGTAAACCGCCATGATGGCATGACTTGTATCGTAAGGTAGAATTAACTAGTCACCGAGCCGGACACTGTTTATGAGCCGGCCGGGACTCTGTAGGCCGCAGGGCATCAACCCATGTATATAAGGGGACGACCCGCTGGCATCTTAGGGCAAGAAACAACTCATCGAGAGCCGGGCATAGCATATCTCGCTCCCTGGTCATCGAAACATCAAGCAATACCAACCAAACTAGACGTAGGCCTTACCTTCACCGTAAGGGGCCGAACTAGTATAAACCTCTCGCGTTCTTTGTCCCGATTAACCCCTTTAAGCTTCCTAGTTGTGATGGCTCCACAACTAAGTCCTTGCAAGAGGACATCTGCCATGACAATTCCATGACAGTTGGCGCCCACCATGGGGCCAACGCACGGTGGATTTGAGTTCTTGAAGGCAGCTTGAAGGGCTCAAGGGATCTGTGATGGGCGGATGACCAAGAGTCGTCGGCAAGATCTACATCGACAACGAAGGCCCGGCCCACGGCTGACTCAAGCGAAATCTGGTGCGGGTCCCCTTGGCGGAATCAACGTCTTCATCGGCGGATTGGTGGCCAGACCTGGCGGACAAGCGCATCGACCTCGTCGAGACACCTCAGCGTGCAAGACCCGCCCGAGTTCAACCCGGCATGAAGCGTGCCTACGTGGGTTGCATCCACGGAGAGGAACTTTCTAAAGGACCTAAAGATGGTGGTGAGACGGCCGTCCTCTCTGCCGGTGATTCGTCCGCCGGTTGAACAGATTCGCTGTATCAAGTCCAAGAGGGCATGCTTGGGGGTTGTTCTGACGGCTCTAGTATTCCGGACTTCTGTGAGCCGCCAAGCTGGGCAGGAGTCTTCATGGCTGGTACTCAACCCGGTCAAAACTCAATGGCTGCAACAGCAATAACGTCCGGGTCAAGAGCGGCGGGCGGAGGCCACAATGCACCCGCCGCTCAGTCTTGATGGATCTCATGGATAAGTGCGGCCACATTAGCGCCACAGTTATTCCTGCAAATCAAGATGAGCATAGCGGAGGTGGCAAAGGTGCGTGAGGAGATAGCTCGGGCCAAGGAGGCCTTGGCAATGAGGACACCAAGGTTAGCTCTGAGCAGGCGGCGTTGGATGCAGGCGCGGCAACTCCAAATGAGGCTTTCCGGCTTAATATGAGCTGAGCGAATCTAATGAGGTGATGAGAAGGAGGCACCGAAAACTCAATCCCGTTTGCCTCCGGTTTATGACCCTCGGAACCTTTTCACTACACCCGGTGCCGGTCCTAGCAACCCGCCCGAAGCAAATTAGTTTATAGCGGCCGAGCGGGAGGACCGGCTCGACCTCGAGATGGCACCTCCTCATGGGAGTATGGCCCGGCCCCGCTATGTGCCAATACCACCGGGTCATTTTTCCAACCCCATGGAGAACTTAATCGCAGCATCGGCGCGTTTGGCGGCTCTCCCAGTGGACGGTGATGATCCGATAGTGGTGGAGACCCGAAGGATCAGAGACCTCGTCCAGACAGCCCTAGCTCAGCAAGAGACTTATTCTTACAACCGGGACAGGATTCATTCAACTCCTCCTCCTTGGTTAGCTCCGGCTCGTCAAAACCGGAGTCCGAGTTACAGCAGGCACATGGAGTCAGAAGCTTTATCAAGCAACGCCCAGCGCCGTAACCCGCCCGGTGGATATAACCCGGTGCAGGACCGGATACATCAGGAGGACGAGCGGGCGGCTCAGCTAGTGGCTCAACAAACGGCTCATCAGGACCTTCCAGATTATCCCCCGACTTTCGTTGAGGCGGGAGTGGCTACCAGAACCAGCGGTGTTCCTTGCTTAGTGTCGGCTTTACGCAATGTACGTTTACCCAAGGACTTCAAGGGACCTTGGAAGGTGCCGAATTACACGGCCGACTTGCAGCCCGGAGCATGGATCGAAAGTTATGAGATGGCCATGGAGCTGTTGGAGGTCAGTGATGCAACAATGGCTAAGTACTTCACCATGATGTTAGATGGAACGGCCCGATCTTGGTTAAAGGGCTTGCCACCCAATTCTGTTAGCTCATGGGCAGAATTGAAAGCCCGATTCATCCAGAACTTCAAAGACACTTGCAGGAAATCTATGTCGATTGTGGACCTGACAAATTGTAAGCGGGAGGAAGGTGAATCCACGACTCATTAGATGCGCGGGTCAAGGAGATAATACATTAAATCGACAAGATGGATGTCGGTTCTGCGATCCTCATGTTGGAGAAGAACTGCGCTTTGAGCGGCTGAGATAAGCTGGGGCGCTTAAGCGTGATTGCAATGATATGGGTATCTTGATGGCAGCTTTAGTCAAATATCTGACTCGATAGTACCAAGGATCCGCGTCGATGAGGAAAAGATAGGGAAGGGAAAGAAGAACGGCAATGGAAAGGGTCACATAACCCAGCGAATCAAGGAGGCAATAAGCGTAAGTGCGAGGGTAACCGGAGTTTGTAATAGCGCCAATGCACAGGATAACAATCAAAGACGTAAGGGCAAGCCGCCCCCTCGATGCAGCGGGTCGGGCCCATCTCTTGAGCGATTACTCAATGAGCCTTGCAGAGACACGGCACCCGGGAACGACCCGCCACTCACTTATGGAAAGACTGTGCGATCATGAAGGCTTTCAAAAATTCCAACATGTTTGATGGCAATCATGTGTCGGGCTGTGGCTCAGGAGCAGGCGGCTTTCATGGCCCGGGCGGCGGTTCAAGTTCCGGCTTTTAAGGAAATCAAGGTGGCTATAATCAACAGCCGTTTGGCCAAGGGGGACAGCAGCAGCAGCAGTCAGGTTATCAAAGCCACCCGAAGCAGCTGAATGGTGGGCAGTATCATCTGTTCACCACTAATTTGTGCAAACGTGACCAGAAGGTTCATAAGAGGGCCGTGAATTCTATTGAGCCGACGGTTCCTCGTTATTTAAGGTGGTTAGAACAGCCCATTGTATGGAGCAGGGAAGATCACCCTTAGGGTTGATAATCCGGTCGATTGGCCTTAGTGGTAGCACCTCAGGTTGGTGGATATAAATTCACTAAGGTACTCATGGGCGGAGGTAGCAGCATCAATATCCTCTATTATGAGACCTTTCACCGCATGGGATTGGTGATAAGGACTTGAGGGCGTCCAACACATCTTTCATGGAGTGGTGCACAGTAAGTCGGCTTACCCGGTTGGCAAGATTGAGCTGGAAGTGGCCTTTGGAGATGAGTATGATTCTATAGCTGAGAAACTAACTTTTGAGGTGGTCAAATCAAGAGTCCATATCATGCTCTGTTTGGTCGGCGGCTTATGCCAAGTTCATGGCACGGCGTGTTATGTTTATCTGACTTAAGATCTTGGGTCACAAGGGCACCATCACCGTGCATGGAAGTCGAAAGGTAGCCCCTGGAATGTGAGGAAGGCGGCGCGCTTATCTTTGAGTCTGTTTGTGCGAGAGAGGAGATGAAGTATTATCAAGACAATGTTGACCCCGCGGATATGACCTCTCTAAAGAAGCCAACCACCGAGCATGACCCGACTTATCAGCGATGTGTACAGAACTGTCTCCACGATCAAATTGGGCGCAATGTTCATGCTTATGTGGATGACATCATGGTGAAGTCCTGAGAGAAGAAACCTTGATATCTGATTTGAAAGAGACCTTTGATAATCTCGGGTTTATAAGATGATGCTTAACTTGGCAAAGTGTGTATTTGGTGTACTGCAGGCAAGCTCTTGGGGTTCTGGTTTCAACAGAGGCATTGAAGCTAATCCGGAGAAGATCAAGGCAATTACCTCTTTGGCTAAACGGCGTGCATCAATGATGTTCAATGATCTGGCGGGTCGTGTTGCGCTTTAAGCAGTTCATAAGTCGGTTAGGTGAGAAGGCCCTACCGTATGTCGATGATGAAGAAAAGCAGACACTTTTATGCAGGTAATGTTACTATCTGCCTTTGAAGATTTAAAGAGGCGGTTATGCGAGCCGCGGTCCTTGCGGCTCCCATTGATAAAACCGTTCTTTGTTATATGTGGCTGCTAACTCACGGTATCGGTGTTGCCATCATGGTGGGCGTAAGGAGGCGGCAAGGAGCTTCGGTTCAGCGGCGGTTTATTACATCGATGAGGTGCTCATAGAGTCCAAGCAAAGGTATCCGCATTGGCGAAGCTTGTTTACTGAGTGTTTATGGCAAGTCGGAAGCTGAAACAAGATACTTCAAGGTTATCCTATAAGCGTGGTAAGTTACGCCTTGGGAGAGATCATCGAGCAGGGAAGCCACAGGGCGAATCGCCAAGTGGGCCATTGAGCTTGGGCCTCATGGTTTGAAGTACATGCCACATCTTGCTATTAAGTCTCAAGCCTTGGTGGACTTTATTAATGATTGGACAAAGTTCTGAGCACACGAGGAGAAGGCGGATAACACATATTGGACTATTCACTTTGATGGGTCGAGGCGGTTGGAAGGCTCGGGGCTGGAGTCATTTAACTTCCCTCGGGTGACAAATTTTGTTATGTGCTCGGCTTATGTTTCCTTGTACTAACAATGCAGCTGAGTATGAGGCCTTACTCCATGGTCTCGGGATGGCCAAAGAGATGAATTTGAGCACAGTAAGGTGTTTGGGTGACTCGGATCTTGTAGCTCAACAAGTATCGAGGCAAGTGGGATTCTAAGGATCCCTTAATGGCGGCTTACCGTCGTGAAGTTGATGCTGTGGCTAGGCACTTCAAAGGTTATCAAGTGGAGCATATTGATCGAAGAAAGAATGAGGCGGCTGATGCTTTAAGCCGGCTGAGTTCTCAGCGTAAGCCGGTGCCGCCTAACACCTTTCTCGATGTTTTGCATAATCATACGTCAAGATACCTACAGAGGAAGAACTAGCGATGCCGGACCGGAGGCACGGTGGTGGCAACCCCGCACGTCATCCCGGATTGGACAGTGTCGTATTTGGCCTATATGACCTGAGGAGAGTTGCCTGAGGATGAGACTTTGGCGAGACAAATCATCAGGCGATCCAAATCTATGACGATTGTTCATGGCGAGTCACATCACCGCAGTGTTACTGGGGCGTTTCAACATTGTGTGTCGCCTGCGGAGGGTCAGGAGATACTTCATGAGATCCATGAAGGAGACTGTGGTCATCATGCCGGCTCAAAATATCTTGTTGCCAAAGCTTTCCGTCATGGTTTCTATTGGCTGACGGCTCATGCTGACGTGGAGGATCTGGTTAGCAAATGTGACGGATGTCAAAAATTCTCACGACAAGCTCATGTCTTGGCTCAAGAGTTGAGGATGATTCCAATTACTTGGCGTTTGCGATGCAGGGGCTTGACATGGTTGGACCTTTCAAGAGGTCTAAGGATAAAAAGACACACCTCCTGGTGGTAGTGGATAAATTTACAAAGAGGGTTGAGGCATAGCCGGTCAGTAAGTGTGATGCAGCCACGACGGTTCAGTTCATGAAAAAGGTGATCTTTCGTTTTGGTTTTCCACACACATCATAGCGATAATGGCACTAATCTCTCCAAAGGTGCCATGGAAGAGTTACATCAGCGAGAACATATCCGGCTTGATGTTTGGTGTTGCTCATCCTCAATCCAATGGTCAAGCGAGAGAGCTAATCGGGGAGATCTGAAGGGTATTAAACCACGGCTCTTAGTCCCTTCTGGTGAACTCCGGGTTGTTGGGTGGAGGAGCTACCCTACTGTCTTGTGGAGCATCAACACTCGCCTAACGAGATCTACATGTTATACACCTTTCTTCATGGTGTATGGAGCGGAGGCGATCTGCCAAGTGACATCCGGCGACGACTCACCTGCGTGGCGGCTTACGTTGAGGCGATAACGAAAAAGCTCGTCGGGATGCACTTGACTTGTTGGATGAGGAGCGAGACTTGGCAATAGCCCGCTCGGCGATTTACCGGCAAGACTGCGCCGCTATCACCGCCGCGGGTTAGAAGCGAGCCTTTCGGAAGGCGACTTAGTGCTCCGGCTCATCCAGGATCAGTCTGATATGCACAAGCTATCCCCTCCTTGGGAAGGACCCTTTGTGGTCAGCAAGAATCTAAAAAACGGGTCATACTATCTCATCGATGTTCGAGAGCACAAAGACTCATGTAAGTCGGAGGAAGAGACCCGCCGGCCGTGGAACATCGTTCATCTTCGGCCTTACTATACTTGAGCCACCGGCTCTCAAGATGTATATATTTTAAAACTGTATATATTATATAAAGCAATAAGCGGGACCTCTGTCCTTTTCACCCTCAAAGGTTTATATGTCTTCTTTATCGGTGGTGGAAACAACCAGCGGGGGCGGATCATATCTGAATTTGGCTTTCCCTTTGGTCAAACATGATCATATCTAAATCTAGCCATGATCATTTGGGGCTTCTGTTCAAACATAGGTCGTATTCGAACCAAAGAGAACATAGTCGTCGATACCCACTTGATCGGCATCTTGCCAAACCCACTTGGGGCTTCTTGATCATATTTGAATCATAGCTTAACCTCTTTGGGTCTGACGTGGATCGTATTCGAATAAACGTCATTAAACAACTCTTATGATCACTTGGGGGCTTCCTGTTCAAACATAGGTCGTATTCGAACCAAAGAGAACATAACTGTCGATACCCACTTGATCGGCATCGCCAAAGCCACTGGGGGCTATATGATCGTATTCGAATCTTAGCTTAACCCCTTTGGAGCAGTTCACTGATGATAGATTGAATCGAGGCCTTTGAAATTAAGTTTACTATTCATTATATTTTGTAAGTGTAAATGTTATTAAGGGCGGTGAACATTATATGTGCCAACTTTCGTGAGTTAAACTAACTCTCATGATTTGGGTCACATAAGCGGCGAGAATACCAAAAAGATCGCGGTAAGCTATTGTGATTAAAATCATAAACCGGCCTTTATATGATGTTTTGGTTCGTACTCGGGTTATCAATACTTTATGTGACCCCGGATGCGATAAATCGCCAAGGGAATTCTGTTTGTTTTATATGCAGGATAAGGCAAGCGAGTTTTTAACATCAGGGAAAGATCAACATAAGCTGGAAATATATAGTGATGGCGGCTTACGAAAGTATTAAGCGCCACAAACATGTGCGAAGGCATGACAAAAATTGAGAGGTTTTTCTACCCTATTACAAGACTCCCCGAGTCTGAATAATGAAGCATTGTTTTCGCGAAGTCATAAACGTCTGGCGGTTCACTCCTTTGGTGGGCTTGAAGATTCCGGGTTATCCTTCTCCGCCTCTCCGCTGCTGCCCTGTCCTAGAAGGTTGTGAGGCCCGTCAATGCCGCTTAAGGCTTCAAACTCAGCTTCATCATCTATTAAACCGGTGGGTCAACTTGAGGGCAAAGGTGTGCTTACGAGTTGGAGGATCGGTGACATCATCATAGTGAGGTGTTGGAATTCTCGGTTCTCATTGTCATAGCCGGTGATACTTGGTAAGGTCAACATCGTTCCCAATGATAGTAGCAACAGGACGTCGACTTTCACTGGCGGTAAAGTCTGTCTCGTCGAATAAAGAGCCGCATTCCTTCAAGCTGGGATATCCAAAACAACGTCTGCGAGTCTAATGCGAAGCAACAGCCTTGGCGGCTCAAAGGCAGCTATAGCCCGGTTACGGCGGATGCTGTCTTAGCTCTTGGATCCGTTGGGGTAGCACGGCAAGCCGCTTTAGCACATCTTTCAGGAGATGGGGAACGTCATTTGATAAAGCCACAACGGCCAAAGCACGTTGTGACCCGGTATGGAGTTCTCCACCAGAGTGTAAACCGCCTTCAGCTTGATCAACATATTCTGCTTGAGGTTTGTGCTCCTGGGGCCTGCGTTCATAAACATAAGGTGAGCCGGAGATGACATTAAATTAGTCATCAAAGGAAGGATTGCAATATTCAAGGTTATATATAGTAACTTACCGAAGATTGCTGAGACCATTTGAGATATCTGGCGTTTTAAGCGGACAACTCATTATTACTTCCATAGCGACGTTTCTGCTGTCTCGGCCGGGTCACCAGTGAGGCCTTCTCGTCGGCCAGATTTTCTTCTCGCATCAAAATTCTTCTTCAACTTCTCTTGTTGAGACGCTGAATTCAAATTTGGAGTTGGCCTTACGAAGTTCAAGTTCTTGAGCTGCCGAGCGGCTCTTGAGCCAGACAATCTCGACTCAAATTGACTTGTTGTGGCCTGCATTGATGTCGGGTTATAGTCAGAATCATGGTAATGTATCATTAAATCCCAAGCACTTTCCAAGCAAAGGTACTTGACACTTGGGGGCTAATGTATGCTGAAGAAATTTAATGTACAATGCCGGTTCATGAGAAATTAAGTCCCAAGCACTTTGCAAGCAAAGATACTTGACACTTGGGGGCTAATGTGTATTGCAAATTCAAGGTATCATGTTACAACCGGGTTAAATATCTTCATATAAACCGGACAAGGCAGTGTTAAGTAGGTTTCTAAGTCTGACATATTCATTCATAAGCAATAAACTTGAGAACGTCTGATAAGTATGATTAAGGAAAGTAGCATAAGTTATACCTCGGTTGTCTTTGTTTGCTTCACCATGTTAATCTCGAGTCCGGCTGCTATGTACGATTGATATAGCCGAGATTATATCTCAATGCTCAAATAGTATAGTCAGCAATGTCTAACTTGGCCTTCGGCGCTCAAAAGTTCCTCCTTGGCGAGCACTTGGCAGGGCGGTGGGCTGACCGGTTTAACAAAGCGAGTCTTGAATTTCAACCACGGATCAATTGTCTTGGTCGGACTAGGAGCTTCCGGGTTATCGAGTTGTTGAGAGTATCTTGGTGGGTGGATCGGAGGTTGAGTCTTGGAATGTCGGAGGCTGGTTCAGGGCGGTGATGGGTAGAAGCTGTCGAGGGCGGCTATGCCAAGCTCCGGTTCGATCCTGACCAGGTCTTGGGACGGAAAACAAAATTATATTACCCAGGGGCAGTCTTGAAAGCCGACATGTTAGATTGCATAGACTCGTCGGAGGAAGGACAGGTATCCGGAAAATTGGAGTCAGATGGATTGAGAGGTTGACGAATTAAGCCCGCCAAAGGGTAAGCGAGCGTAAATCGGAGATAACCTCGACTGGCGCTTCTGGTTCGTCGGGTAAGCGGAGGAGAGCTCTATATCCTTCTTTGGTCAAGTTCGCCTCCGGCTTTCAAATTCTGTTGCTTCAAAAGAAATTGAGGATCTTGGTAAGCCAAAGGATGTGAAAATCTTACTTTCGGGTTACTCTTGAATATTACGGCCTTGCAGGGGCTTGGAGTCGGAGGAGATTATAGTTACCTCTTCCTTGACGGCTTGGCTGTTCCCGTATCCTCTGAAAAGATTTAAGGTCGACAAGGTGATAATAAAGAGTCAAGGAGTTAAAGTTACCTCTTCTTCATCATCATCGGTGTCATCAAGCTTAAACATATCCAAGCACTTGGCTTCCTCTTCTTCGAAGTTCCAGTCTTGGCGGCTTTCCTTTCATCTCTTTTTGCCGCTCTGGCCTGTTTGGCCGCCTCATGGTTATACTTGACCTTCCATAAGTTATCATCAGCCTGTGAAAAATAATAAGGAGTTATGAGTAAAGCAAGGTGTAATATAGTGAAGAGTATTCATTGAGATTGATGGCTTACTGTAGGGGCCGGGTTCTTCTTGCAGAAAGGAAGTAAGCCAAAGGCATTACTAGTCACTGTGCCCTCTTTCAGCAACGTCTGAGTCGTAGCCTCTACCACATCATCTGGTAAGTCGTCGGGACTATGGCGCGATGGGTCATTATTCTCGCCGAGTAAGTGCACGATTAAGCGGGGCGGCTTAACGGAATTACTAATGGCGACCAGACTCGAACAGTCAATACCATCAAGCCATATCCCAAAAGAGCTTTGATTTTACTAATGGTGGGAGCAAGTGGCGGGCGTTCAACAGCGATTAGTTTATCTCGCAGCGGTGGTTGGAGTCAAAGGCGCAAAGCGCGAAGCGGAGTAGAGGATTTTCGTCGGCGGAGAAGTATCTTGGCGATAGAACCACGTCGATTCCAATCCTTTGGATGACTCGGCGATTCAGCATAAGGAAAAAGCGGTCTCTCGTCGTTGAATCAAGATGCCACCAAGTTCGGTGGGCCCGTTAGCGCGTTCATTCTGCTGGTTTAAGTAAAGCAATTCTCACGAATAAAAAGTAAGCTAGGTTCTTCCCAAAGGTACACCTCGCAGAAGACTTGGAAGTTGCAAATATTTGACACGAAATTGGGCCCGATGTCTTGAGTGCGAGGTCAAAAAATGTAAAACATCCTCGAAGAATTTTGAACCGGGTGGAGCGAAGCCCGGTTCATATGATCGATAAACGATCACCTCCCTTCCTTGGGTTGAGGTTCTCCTCGGCGGGTTAGAACACGATAAGACATGACCTCTCTCTTGGGCAGATGGCGGTTTCACAAAGTCGGACAAAGTGCTTTACGTAATAGTGGATTTGACCCGATTGCAGAGTCACGGGAGCTTTGGGAGCCTTGGGTGCCATTGTATAAATTGAAGCCTATGACAAAATAAAGTTCGGTTCAAATTTAACACGGAGGAAAGCATTTTAAGTTTATTCAAAATGGCGGCTTAAGAAGGGCCTAATGACATATGGGTAACTATGCAGTAATATTTAAAGCTATTACAGGTATCAAAGGCACTTAAATTTTCTTAAATCGCCCGAGAACAAGCAAAAGTGACAACGGTTTTGTCTTAAACGGCCGTATGAGCTACCATGGTTAAGCAGGTTCAACAGATGCAATTTTTGGCTAAGTGTGGAACAAACAGGTTTCACAGATTTACTGAAATTATTTTGGATCAAGCAGTTGCTCGAAAGAAAAAATTCTAGACCTAAAAACCGAGCGAGAAGTTCATCTACTCGAAGGAGGCCTTTAAACAAGGAAGCGGAGATCTGTTTCTATTCAAGATGGGTGCAGAACAGCCACCGCATAGTTCTAACTGTCTAAAAGATCAAAAGGAGCACTGGAGGAAAAATTATCAAGGGTTTGCAGCAGGCGGCGATGAACACCGGCGAACTTCGGGAGCCGTAATGCGGATCTAAAAGCGAGGAAAGAAAAGGACTTGAGGATCAGAGCTGTTGCGAGGGGTCCGTCGCTTCTCTGGTCAAGTCGAGTTGATCTGCGGCTGAGTTGGAGAAACGAGGAGATCTGCGGCGGTGGTGTGAGCTCGGCGAGAGAAACTGTGCGAGGAGGAAGGCGACCGAAGAAGGAGAATGGGAAGACCTAGGTCACACTCATTTATAAGGGAAAGCCGGCCGAGGCGGCGTGAAAGCGAGGAGGCCAACATCATTATCCAGTGACCCCGACCCTCGGTTTTGAATGGTCGATAAAGGCAAAAGATCCGTTGGAGGATATGACGGAATAAAATATGAATTTAATTGAGGATGACGTCACGGTGGGTTAACCCGGATCCAGAGGATGACGTCACGGCGTGTTAAAACCTTTGAACAGACAAAAGACTGAAGGTTTATTTTTAAGGTATTTTAAGATTGACATGAACAGGTTCAAATCAATCTAGGGCCTAATGTTGGGGATATAACTATTTGTGTAAGCCGCCCATGAGGGGCCGGGTTATGCAAAGAGGGGTTCATCATAAGAAGCCCAAGACCAAGCGTGAAGTGGCGGTTCAATAAAGGGTCTAAAGCCCACAGGCGACTTAAGGCCCGTAGTGGTAAACCGCCATGATGGCATGACTTGTATCGTAAGGTAGAATTAACTAGTCATCGAGCCGGACACTGTTTATGAGCCGGCCGGGACTCTGTAGGCCGCAGGGCGTCAACCCATGTATATAAGGGGACGACCCGCTGGCGGCTTAGGGCAAGAAACAACTCATCGAGAGCCGGTCATAGTGTATCTCGCTCCCTGGTCATCGAAACATCAAGCAATACCAACCCCTTTAAGCTTCCTAGTTGCGATGGCTCCACAACTAAGTCCTTGCAAGAGGACATCTGCTGTGACAATTCCACGACAATTGGGGAGACCATCTTCAAGCTTCACGAGAAAATTAAGCATCTCCAAGCCCAGATCTATGACCTGCAAAACCAAAACTGTGAGTATGAATATAGATTCAAGAGGATGAGTTTGACTGCAGATTTAAGGATCCCGGAGACTCGATCATCCTTCTATGATGGTGAGCCTATGCCTTGGAAGATGGACGACAAGCCTACATCATCAACAACTAGATCATCACCACCATCGAGGAAGGAGACATAATCACATGGGTATGGGCACTCCCCTTGGCAACTGCCAAGCTCGGGGGAGATGCCCCGGTATCGTATCACCATCACACTCCTATCTTTATCGTTTTTCTTAGTTCTATCCTTTTAATAATATCTTGATCTAGTAGAATAAAGTTTTAGTATGATCTAGTTTTGAGCTTTGCTTTATGATCCTTCTATGTAATCGAGTCCATGAGCTATATAAAATAAAGATTTGTTGAGTCAAGGGCTTGATTATCTTGCTATGATTGTGAGGGAAGTAAAGAAAAAGAAAGAATAAAAAGAGATAAAGAGATCATATTGATCTTATGGAGAGTAATGACTTCACATATAAAGAGTATGGTGAATAAAAATTGTTGAGAGTTGACAAACATAGTTTTTTTCATCGTTGCAATTAATAGGAAGTAATAAAGAAAGAGAGGTTTTCACATATAAATATACTATCTTGAACATCTTTTATGATTGTGAGCACTCATTAAAATATGACATGCTAAAGAGTTGATGTTGGACAAGGAAGACAACGTAATGGGTTATGTTTTCTTATATTCGAAATAAAGTATATTGTCATGGATTATCCAACATGTTGAGCTTGCCTTTCCCCCTCATGCTAGCCAAATTCTTTGCACGAAGTAGAGATACTACTTGTGCTTCCGAATATCCTTAAACTCGGTTTTGCCATGAGAGTCCACCATATCTACCTATGGATTGAGTAAGATCCTTCAAGTAAGTTGTCATCGTTGCATGCAATAAAATTTCTCTCTAAATATGTATGATCTATTAATGTGGAGAAAATGAGCTTTATACGATCTTGTGATATGGAAGGAATAAAAGTGACGGACTGCATAATAAAGGTCCATATCACAAGTGGCAATATAAAGTAACGTTCTTTTGCATTAAGATTTCTTGCATCCAACCATAAAAGCACATGACAACCTCTGCTTCCCTCTGCGAAGGGCATATCTTTTACTTTTGTCTTATACCTTATGCAAGAGTCATGGTGATCTTCACCTTTCCTTTTTACATTTTATCCTTTGGCAAGCACATTGTGTTGGAAAGATCTGATATATATATATATATATATATATATATATATATATATATATATATATATATATATATATATATATATATATATATATCCAATTGGATGTAAGTTAGCATGAGTTATTATTGTTGACATTACCCTTGAGGTGAAAGGTTGGGAGGCAACACTATAAGCCCCTATCTTTCTCTGTGTCCGATTAAAACTCCATACCCATAAGTACTGCGTGAGTGTTAGCAATTATGAAAGACTAAATGATAGTTGAGTATGTGGACTTGCTGAAAAGCTCTTATATTGACTCTTTCCGATGTTATGATAAATTGCAATTTCTTCAATGACTGAGATTATAGTTTGTTGGTTCTCAATGTGGTTTCTGATTCATACTTTACATTGTGAATAGATTATTACTTGAGCATAATAAATCATGTGACAATATCCATATATGTTGCTGTTATAAGAATGATCATGATGCCCTCATGTCCGTATTTTATTTTATCGACACCTCTATCTCTAAACATGTGGACATATTTTTCGATATCGGCTTCCGCTTGAGGACAAGCGAGGTCTAAGCTTGGGGGAGTTGATACGTCCATTTTGCATCATGCTTTTATATCGATATTTATTGCATTATGGAATGTTATTACAAGTTATGCCACAATACTTATGCCTTTTCTCTCTTATTTTTACAAGGTGTACATGAAGAGGGAGAATGCCGGCACCTGGAATTCTGGGCTGGAAAAGGAGCAAATATTAGAGGCCTATTCTGCACAGCTCCAAAAGTCCTGAAACTTCACGGGGGCATGTTTTGGAATATATAAAAAATACTGGAGAAAGAATCAACCAGAGGGGGACCACACCCTGGCCACAAGGGTGGGGGGCGCGCCCTACCCCCTGGGCGCGCCCCTGCCTCGTGGGCCCCCTGGCAGCCTCCGATGCCCATCTTCTTCTATATGAAGTCTTTACCTGGAAAAATCATAAGCAAGCTTTGGCGAAACACCGCCGCCACAGTGAGAACAGGCGGAACCAATCTAGGGCTCCGGCGGAGCTGTTCTGCCAGGGAAACATCCCTCCGGGAGGGGGAAATCATCGTCATCGTCATCACCAAAGATCCTCTCATCGGGAGGGGGTCAATCTCCATCAACATCTTCACCAGCACCATCTCCTCTAAAACCCTAGTTCATCTCTTGTATCCAATCTTTGTCTCAAAACCACAGATTGGTACCTGTGGGTTGCTAGTAGTGTTGATTACTCCTTGTAGTTGATGCTAGTTGGTTTATTTGGTGGAAGATCATATGTTCAGATCCTTTATGCATATTAATACCCCTCTGATTATGAACATGAATATGATTTTTGAGTAGTTACGTTTGTTCCTGAGGACATGGGAGAAGTCTTGCTATAAGTAGTCATGTGAATTTGGTATTCGTTCGATATTTTGATGAGATGTATGTTGTCTCTCCTCCAGTGGTGTTATGTGAACGTCGACTACATGACACTTCACCATTTTTTGGGCCTAGAGGAAGGCATTGGGAAGTAATAAGTAGATGATGGGTTGCTAGAGTGATAGAAGCTTAAGCCCTAGTTTATGAGTTGCTTAAGTAAGGGCTGATTTGGATCCATATGTTTCATGCTATGGTTAGGTTTACCTTAATACTTCTTTTGTAGTTGCGGATGCTTGCAACAGGGGTTAATCATAAGTGGGATGCTTGTCCAAGAAAGGGCAGTACCCAAGCACCGGTCCACCCGCATATCAAATTATCAAAGTAACGAACGCAAATCATATGAGCGTGATGAAAACTAGCTTGACGATAATTCCCATGTGTCCTCGGGAGCGCTTTTCTCTATATAAGAGTTTGTCTAGGCTTGTCCTTTGCTACAAAAAGGATTGGGCCACCTTGCTGCACTTTGTTTACTTTTGTTACTTGTTACCCGTTACAAATTACCTTATCACAAAACTATCTGTTACCGATAATTTCAGTGCTTGAAGAGAATACCTTACTGAAAACCGCTTGTCATTTCCTTCTGCTCCTCATTGGGTTCGACACTCTTACTTATCGAAAGGACTACGATAGATCCCCTATACTTGTGGGTCATCAAGGGCCCAACCAAAAGTTACCCGAAGCGTAAACTTCTACCTCAATTCGACGACGAGGCACTGGACCCCCTACCGTCAGCATGTAATGCGGCTGACCGACCTCCTCATGGCCGGGACAAAACGGCAATTCAGGCCGAACACCAGCACATACCACCTTGATGTAAAGGTAGAGATATGACAGCTCGGGGATATACATATGACCTGTGTCAGGACCTGGACAGTAGAGCAGGTCAGACCAAATCGATCTACGTATCATGGGGGCGTGCTCTGGTGCACGACGATGACTATCTAGCCGGACGTGACAAGCATAATCATGCCCAGGCCGAAAACCGCAGATGGACTCCATCCGAGTTGCATCGCGACTTGGCCCGATATGGAGGCGCCGCACACCCCATCTGCTTCATTGATGAAGTAATGGAGCATGAATTCCCAGAAGGGTTTAAACCCGTGAATATCGAATCATACGATGGAACAACAGATCCCGCGGTATGGATTGAGGATTTTCTTCTCCATATTCATATGGCCCACGGTGATGATCTTCATGCCATCAAATACCTCCCGCTAAAACTCAAGGGACCAGCTCGACACTGGTTGAACAGCCTGCCTGAAAACTCCATTGGCAGCTGGGAGGACTTGGAAGACGCCTTCCGCGACAACTTCCAAGGTACATACGTCCGACCTCTGGATGCTGATGACTTAAGTCACATAGTTCAACAGCCCGGAGAGTCAACCAGGAAATTCTGGACTAGGTTCCTGACTATGAAGAACTAGATCGTCGGCTGTCCGGATGCTGAAGCCCTAGCGACCTTTAAGCACAACATTCGTGACGAATGGCTCGCCCGACACCTCGGCCAGGAAAAGCTGAAGTCCATGGTAGCCCTCACGGCACTCATGACCCGCTTTTGCGCGGGCGAAGATAGCTGGCTAGCCCGTAGCAACAATAGTTCAAGCGAACCTGGCACCTCTGAAGCCAGAAATAGCAACGGCAAGCCCCGACGCAACAGGCACAAGCGTCAAAGCAACGGTGATAATACCGATGACATGGCGGTCAACACCAGATTTAGTGGCTCCAAGTCTGGCCAGCGGAAGAAGCCATTTAAAAGGAACAATCCGGGCTCATCCAGCTTGGACCGCATAATCGATCATCCATGTCAGATCCACGGCACCCCCGACAAACCAGCCAATCATACCAACAGAAGCTGTTGGGTCTTTAAACAGGCCGGCAAGTTAAATGCTGAGAACAAGGAGAAGGGGTCGCAAAGTGAGGACGACAACGAGGAGCCCCGTCCATCGAACACAAGGGGACAGAAGAAGTTTCCCCCCAGGTTAAAATGGTGAACATGATATACGCTACCCATATCCCCAAGAGGGAGCGCAAACGTGCGCTCAGCGACGTCTATGCGATAGAGCTAGTCGCCCCAAAATTCAACCCATGGTCGTCCTGCCCGATCACTTTTGATCGCATGGACCATCCGACCAGTATCCGTCATGGCGGTTCAGCTGCATTGGTCCTTGACCCAATCATTGATGGATTCCACCTCGCGCGAGTCCTCATGGACGGTGGCAGCAGCCTCAACCTGCTCTATTAGGATACAGTCCGCAAAATGGGCATCGATCCATCAAGGATCAATCCCACAAAAACTACCTTTAAGGGAGTAATACCAGGTGTAGAGGCCCGCTGCACGGGTTCAATCACATTGGAAGTCGTCTTCGGATCTCTGGACAACTTTCGAAGCGAGGACTTGATCTTTGATATCGTCCCCTTCCGCAGCGGTTATCATGCACTGCTCGGACGAACTGCATTTGCCTGATTCAATGCGGTGCCACACTATGATTATCTCAAACTCAAGATGCCCGGACCACGTGGTGTCATAACAGTTAATGGAAACATGGAACACTCCCTTCGTACTGAGGAGCACACCACAACCCTGGCATCAGAAGTACAGAGCGGCCTTATCAAGCAGAACCTTAATTCGGCGGCCAAGCTCCCGGACACTGTCAAATGAGTCCAGACCACTCTGCAGCAGGACAGTCCATCTCGTCAAGAGCTCGACTAGCAATTCGGCCTCCGTCTCAGTCCTGACCAAATGGCAGCGTACGTAACGCGCGTACATAACTACGCACTCAAAATACCATGGGCATAGACAAAGGCATAACTTGATTGTGGCCCATCATACGACTCACACACATAATTTTCCTTTTCCTTTTTTACCATTTTTTGGTCTCTTTTTCACAGGCCCCTCCCGACGGCCTGATCATCGGCCCTTTCGAAGGATAGATATACCAAGGCGGCAAGCAGTACAGATGTGTGGGGGAATCTCTAGATGTTCTTCTTGACGATCATTCTACTTGTTTTCAGGACCCGCACGCAGCTCCACCTTGGTCTTTGCATGTTAAATAGCCAGGTTGCTTATCGCACTATTTGTACAAACACGCTTTAACGTATCAATCAAGTTATAATGAAAAAGTTTGCTGCTCAACTTACGTGGCACTAGCTTACTACTTCATCTTATTATTCTTATCAATTGCACCCGTACACTTTGGTACGCTTTAATTCGCCAGGGGCTTCATTGCGCTCCATACTACGACAACAAAGTCTGAACACTATTTACAGTATAGTTCGGCACCCCAAAATTGGCATTATATGCATCGACTCCGAATCATGTCTTTGGTCAATAGTTGGGTTGCCCGGATCCTGTGCTTGCTACCTTATGTTCCGTCCTATCGGCTAGGGTAGTAAAGGGAGAACTAATGCGATTGTGTTTCTGGTTCATCCGAGCAAACACCTCAGTAGAAAAAGCCGAAAACTGACTGTCATGATGCGGCGAGAGCTGGTGAGCTATTCATAGGTTATAAATCTTTTGTGATTTTTTTCGCATTATGCGATGGATCAGCTTCCTCGATCAGGTGTCTACAGCACCCTAGTCCAGATTAACAAAATGCCAACTAGGGACTGCACCTACACCTTTTATTTTCAAACTCCTATGGCTAAGTGAGTGTGATAAAGCCACATAGTACGATTGTCTGGTTTGTCACGCTAAACACCTCCTTCAAGGACCAAACCATTGGATCAAGAGTGTTTAGATTCCATCCCGAACACCCCCGTACTACCTACGTAAAAATTTGAAGCCGACGACTGGCCAACTCTCAGATTTAACAAAACAGCCGCACAGGAGGTAAAATATTCAAACGATAAACATTATATTACATAAACGGCTTTGTTTCATAATATAGGAAGGGATAATATGAATGACTTGGCCTGGGGAGGTCCTTCGGGACAGCACCTCGGCATCGTCCATAGCCTGGGGAGAGGAGGCCACCGGAAGGGACCCGCTGTCCATCACCTTTCGATCCAGCGAATTCCCTGACGATGAGGATCGCTGGAGGTCGGAACGGGACGGGCTGCAGTGCATGATTCAAAATGTTAATACCATGATATAAAGGAGCTGGATATATGAGTGCGTCTTTGAGTACTTCAATTCGGCCAGGGGCTTGTCCTTGGGGCGCCACTCGGAGCTGCTATCAATGTCCCACACGGAGTTGTCCGCGAGGGAAACCTTCCCCTTCTTGGACGCCTCTGCCTCCAGATGCGTGGAGGCCGCACTTTTCTTCCTTCCCCCCTCCGGGGGAGAATTTCTTTCCTCCTCCTCCTTGTCGTCCTCGGGGAGGGGGGAGGAGTGGGTCTCGGTGTCTTCGAACGTCGCATCCGAAGTGCCCTTACGGCAGAGGCCACTTCTGGTCTCCTTGGCCTTCTTCTCCGGCGCTTGGTAGGGTGCCGGAACCAGCATCTTCGTAAGAAGTGGGATTGCTGGGTTTTCGGGCAGCAGAGCCAGACATTGAATCCGCTTGCTTTCTTTGTCCAGCCCTGAAAACAAACAAGTAGGGAAGCTTAGGCATTTTCCTTGAGTATACAAGTAAAGGATACACCTTGAAATACGAAAAACTTACCGGATTGGCGGGATGGGTCAGGTTGTACCCATGATCCTTGCATGTCTTCGACCACGTCTCATTGGCCTTGAAAAGCACCTTCCGGATGTCTTCGTGTGTAGTTGCGAAGAACTGTTGTAGGGTCTGGTGCTCGGATGGATCGAACTCCCACAAATGGAAAGTCCGGCTTTGGCACGGAAGGATCCGGCGAAAAAGCATCACCTGGATCACATTGACAAGCTTGATGTTCTTGTCAACCATGCTCTGGATGCACGTCTGAAGCGCTGACAGCTCGTCCGATGAAAACCAGTTCAGGCCCTTATCTAGCCAAGAGGTGAGCCGCATCGGGGCTCCGGACCGGAATTCGGGAGCCGCGGCCCAGGTGGTGTCGCGAGGCTCTGTGACGTAGAACCATTGTTGTTACCACCCTTTGACGGTCTCCACGATGGTACCTTTGGGCCATGAGACGTTGGACATCTTGCTCACCATGGCGCCACCGCACTCTGCATTTTGACCTCCCACCACCTTCGGCTTTACATTGAAGATCTTTAACCACAATCCGAAGTGGGGTGAGATGCGGAGGAAGGACTCGCACACGACAATGAATGCCGAGATGTTGAGGAAGGAGTCCGGGGCCAGATCGTGGAAATCTAGCCCGTAGTAGAACATGAGTCTGCGGACGAATTGGTGGAGAGGGAATCCCAGCCCGCGGACGAAGTGGGGGATGAATACCACCCACTCATGGGGCTCTCAGGTGGGGATGATCTTCCCCTTTGCTGGAAGCTGGTGGGCGATTTCCTGGGCTAAGTACCCGGCCTCCCGGAGCTTGGTGATGTCCTTCTCCTTGACGGAGGAAACCATCCACTTGCCCTGCGCTCCAGATCCGAACATGGCTGGAGTGCTTTTTTCAGGTGGAGAGGATGGAAGCTGGGGCGCTGGAGCTCGAGAATGGATGGGCTGAGAGAAAGAAGGCGTGGGTGAAAAGGTGAAATCCTTATCCCTTTATAAAGGCTGCGAATACCAAGCGCCTCCCCATTCGCCTTGAAACTCGCTTGTTCCCCAAGGACTGTACAGACGGCGCGGTTGGATTACCCACGCCCGTATTGATGAAAATCCCACAATAAGGGGACACGATCTCTGCTGCCACAAGATGTGCCAATAAAACCGCATCTTGAAACATGGAGCGGGAGGCTAAGAAACGGTTCGAAATAATGACCGGGCGGTGTCGTGATGTCACGCTACAAAAGTTGTCAGTAGATTGGACTCGTGAAATATTATACTCTCTATGTGTGTGTGTGTGGTACTTGTTTTGCAGAGCCGGACACGTTTGCTGTATTCGAAGGCTGTTTTGGAGTATTCGGAGGAGGAACCCGCCTTGCAATGCCGAAGACAATCTGCGCGCCGGACACATCGTCATTGAAGCCTGGTTTAGGGGCTACTGAGGGAGTCCTGGATTAAGGGGTCCTCGGGCGTCCGGCCTATATGACATGGGTCGGACTGATGGGCTATGAAGATACAAGACAGAAGACTTCTTCCCATGTCCGGATGGGACTCTCCTTTGCGTGGATGGCAAGCTTGGCGTTCGGATATGTAGATTCCTTCCTCTGTAAACCGACCTTTGTACAACCCTAGTCCCCTCCGGTGTCTATATAAACCGGAGGGTTTACCCCGTAGAGGCAATCATAATCATACAGGCTAGACATCTAGGGTTTAGCCATTACGATCTCGTGGTAGATCAACACTTGTAATCCTCATATTCATCAAGATCAATCAAGCAGGAAGTAGGGTGTTACCTCCATCAAGAGGGCCCGAACCTGGGTAAACATCTTGTCCCTTGTCTCCTGTTACCATCGACCTTAGACGCACAGTTCGGGACCCCTACCCGAGATCTGTCGGTTTTGACACCGACATGCACCGCTAGGTGATAGGCCTGCTGCAGGAGCATATACTGATGTTATGAACGTCTGGCAAGCTCAATCTGATGACTACTTGATAGCTCAGTGTGCATGCTTTATGGCTTAGAATCGGGACTTCAAAGACGTTTTGAACGTCATGGACCATATGAGATGTTCGAGGAATTGAAGTTAATATTTCAAGCAAATGCCCGAGTTGAGAGATATGAAGTTTCCAATAAGTTCTATAGCTACAAGATGGACGAGAACAATTCTGTCAGTGAACACATACTCAGAATGTCTGGGTATCATAACCACTTGACTCAGCTGGGAGTTAATCTTCCAGATGATAGTGTTATTGACAGAGTTCTCCAATCACTGCCACCAAGGTACAAAGGCTTCGTGATGAACTATAATATGCAAGGGATGGATAAGACAATTCCCGAGCTCTTCGCTATGCTCAAAGTTGCGGAGGTAGAAATCAAGAAGGAGCATCAAGTGTTGATGGTTAACAAGACCACTAGTTTCAAGAAAAATGGCAAAGGAAAGAAGGTGAACTTCAAGAAGAATGGCAAGCAAGTTGCCACTCCCGAGAAGAAGCCCAAGTCTGGACGTAAGCCTGAAACTGAGTGCTTCTACTTCAAAGGGATTGGTTACTAGAAGCGGAATTGCCCCATGTATTTGGCGGATAAGAAGGATGGCAAAGTGAACAAAGGTATATTTTATATACATGTTATTGATGTGTACTTTACTATTGTTCATAGTAACCCCAGGGTATTTGATGCCGGTTCAGTTGCTAAGATTAGTAACTCAAAACAGGAGTTGCAAAATGAACAGAGACTAGTTAAGGGCGAGGTGATGATGTGTGTTGGAAGTGATTCCAAGGTTGATAAGATCACCATCGCACACTCCCTCTACCTTCGGGGTTAGTGTTGGACCTAACTAAATTTTATTTGGTGTTTGCGTTGAGCATGGATATGATTGGGTCATGTTTATTACGATACAATTATTCATTTAAGTCAGAGCATAATTGTTGTTTTGTTTACATGAATAAAACCTTGTATGGTCATACACCCAATGTAAATGGTTTATTGAATCTCGATCATAGTAATACACATCTATAATACCTAATTAGTTCATTCACACTAACCTATTTCTCTTGAAATGCAACCTATCCACCTCAGCAGGCCTGCCATGTCAATGTTTTATTACCGGCTTACAATGGGCCCGACCACCACATCAGCCGGCCACGTTAGGTTCCATTACCGCTTAAGCAGGGAACTGAACGGTCCTCCTTTAGCATATCAATCCAACCCATAAATCTTTCCCCTGGCTACATCTCCTACATCACGGCGGCTGGGATCCATCTATGCGCGAGGGCGCTCCTGCGGCACCACCGCCGGTTCGGCTGGCATCCGTGGCTCACCGGATTCTCTCAGGCTATATTTCCCTTGCCAGAGATATTATTGCTTCCCGGTGTTGACGTTTTCGCGGCTCACCGGAATCCCCTCGTGGTGCACCTGTGGTGGTGCCATGGGGCCGAGCTCCGAGGTGGGGACCGAGGCCCCATAGATCGGTTGTGGCGATAGAGGGCGGGGTAGCTGCAGCGGAGACTACGGTGGCGACTCTGAGGGCTGCGGCTGGGGCACCACCGCCGTTCCTGGTGAAGACGTTTAACATGGTGGACGACCAGGCGACGAATACGGTGTGGTGTCATAGGGGCCCGCCAACAACAACTTCCTCTTCCTCGTTGTTGAGTATAATGTTTATTAGGAAAGATGAGATAGACTAGGATTTGTTCTGGCTTGTCTTGTACTCCAAGTAGATCATTGTACTCCTAGATATATGCCCACGAGGCACAAGTAATACATCGAACTATTCCACCAATCCCTCTCTTTCTTTTAACATGGTATCAGCCTAATCACGATCCAAACCCTAGCTGTCGCCGCTTCCGCACCCACGCGCCGCCCCCGGGGTGGTCGACCTCCATGACCGCCGCGGCGCCCGTACCTAGGGTTCGTCCGCCAGCCGTGTTGGCCGGCTGCCCTAGAAGAGTCTTTTTCCCGAGCCCTTGCTCCGGGTTTTTTCGCTCTCTCGCCGATCGTTTTGATCGGCGTTTTCTTGGTTTTCGATCTAATCTTGATCGGTTCGCGTCTTCTTCGCCGCCGCGTCGACCCCGTCGGCGCTACTCCGACCCGGGCGCGACCAGCCGCCTCTCCTCCGAACCGGCGGCCACGCGACACCGAGGCGGCCTGTCGGGGCCAGACCGCCCGCTTCAGGCCGTCTGCGGCCGTCACCGCCCTGCTCCGACCGGGACACATGCATCGCCTCGACCCGGTGGCCTCGCGCCATGCGACGGCCAATCATAGCCGTCGCTCGCGCGACGGCCCGCCCATCGATCCATGTCACCCGCCTCCGCCGCGTCTGCACGACGGCCCGACAGTCTACCTCGCCGGCCTCGTCCTCAGCTGCGTCGGGACTGCTACGTCAGGCTCGTCGGCTGCCTCAACTCAGGTGCCGCTGCTCCGTTGGTCGCTCGGGCCTCGCTGTCTGGGTGCCGTTGGTGACAAGCTCGTCTGCACGCCGTCCCACGCCGTCCATCATCACCGGCCTCATTGCGGACTCTGCCGCCACCCCGCCTCCATCAAGCGGCATCCCCGACCTCGCGCGCGATCGGCTTGATCACCCGCTCACCTCCGCAATCCGCCTCATCTACGCTGCGCGACCGACCTGGCCTATCGGTTACACGCGCCTCCGCAGGTCCCGTGAAGATCGCCCCGAGTACCGCGCGCCTCTCTGCCGATCGAGCATCGGGCTACCGCTGCATTGCCCCGTCGGGCCGCAGCACCGCTGCCCCGTGGTTCTCCTCTTGGATGCATCGACTCGTGCGTCGCCGTTGCGTCACCCCTTCAGGACGTAGTGCCGTAATACGCAGTCCCCGCCGCTGCCCCGAGGCTGTCCCCGCGGCTGCACCGACTCGCAAAACGCCATTGCGTCGCCTCTTCGGGCCGCAGCGTCGCGGCCTGCGGTCCCTGCCGCCGCCTCGAGTCTTCCCGCCGTCGCCCCGACCGCTTGCCGCCGCTGCGTCGCCCCTTAGGGCCGTAGCACTGCGGCCCGCGGTCCACTCTGCCGTCACCGCGCGTCGACCTCCTGTGATATGCACCGCGCTGTCTCCCTTGGCGCGGGAACACTACCGTCCACACCGGTCTTCGTCATGCTGTCAGGGTTCTTCGCCTACTTCGAGCACCGCCGTTGCAGTCCTAACCTAGCCGCCGCCACCATCGCCAGGCCGCCACCGCCGCTACCTCCGTAACCGCCGCAGCCGCCCGTCCAACCCCTTCGTCTTCGTCCAGCACCAGTCGGTCGCCAGTGTCGCCGTCATCTACCCCAATCGCTTCATCTACTATGACAACCGCATGCGTCATTGGCCCCGCGCTGATTGGCGCCGCAACCATCGTCGAGTCCTTATCTGCTGGCCTCTCTGACTTCTTCGACATGGCGTACAGCTCGTGCAGGTCCCAGTCTACACATGCCCGGTGCTAGCAACACCATCACGTGAGTTTGTCCATGACGTGTCCCCGCGCCTGGCAAGCCTGGTGCGGTGCTTCGTCAACTTCGTCTTCGTTCGCCTACGGATGCCCGGTGCTGGCAACACCGACACGTGCCTTCTTCTACGATGTGTCCCCGGGGTTGGCAACCCCGGCGCGACGCATTGTCAACAACGTCTTCTCCCCGGCTGTCACATCCTAGCTAGTCCATGCATTAGTGTGTGCATCATGTTTAACTTTCATCTGAAATCTGAAATGGGAAGAAGCGAAACCCCGAACCCTTTCGAATCCAACTAGGGTTTACCAAAATTATTTTCAATGAACCTGAAATGCCCTTCTAAAATGCTCATCACCTTTGCTTTGGTTCAGAGCCTCTGCCAAAAGTGGTGCACAATTTTCTAGGTCATCCTAAGGTGGTTGAATTAAATCATAAGTATTTGAGTTTGGGCATTTAAAATTATATAAAATATTTCAAATGTCCAAATATTCTAAACAAAATGTTTCATGTTGGAAATATTCCAACTAAGGACCTGGTGCGATTTGGTGAATTTTGGAGCTGTTTGAGTATTTTTAAAAATTCCACAAAGTTACAGAAAATAGAAAAGAAAACAGAAATACAAAACCTTACCTCTCGCCTACCAACCGGCCCACTGCTGCCCAGCCCAGCCAGGCCAAGTGCCAACAGCTGCTTAGCTTGGCGAGCAGACAATCTTTCGGCGAGCACCGCATGCATGCCACACACCTGGTCGCCGCCTCGCCACTCCCCTCATCGAGCTGCCGTCATGGAACCGCCCATTCTTTCCCCGAGCCAGCCGACACCTCTCTTCTTCCCAGCTCCTCCCCTCGCTCCCCGCCATGGCCGGCCTTCACCAGCAGCCACGCCCGTCGCCGTGGTCGCGCTCCCGTCGTCCGTGCTCCTCCCGTCGTGTCTAGGAGCTCCGCGCCCTCCTCTTCGTCGAGCTAGCCGAGCCCAGAGTGCTCGCGTGGCCCGAGGCCTCTGCACCAACCTCGCCCAGACCCGTCGCGGAGATCCCCTTCGTCGTCGCCCGCCCGCAGCCCGTCCCGACCGCCTTGAGTGCTTCCCGAGTGCCCGTGAGCTTAGCTATCTCCCCTCCTTTCCTTTCTTGCTCGGAGCTAGGTAGCGACCGCACGGAGCTAAACCGCGCCTGCCCACAGCGGAGCTCGTCGCCGGCGTGCTCCCGCCACCACCAGTCACCTCTCGGTGTCCATCATGCTCACCGCACCGTGTAGCATCTAACCTACCACTCCACGCACCTCACCGCACACCGTAGCCGAGTTCGTCTTGGCCCGAACTCCGGGCCGCCTAGGTCGTCGCCGCCGCCGATTCCGGCCGCCCGAGCTCAACTAACACCACCAAGAGCTGCGGCTTGCTCCCGACCACCGTGACACCCTCCGCGGTTCATTTGGTTGCCGAAACGACCAAAACCACTCCCGCCGCCGCGTCTGGCTCGCCGGCGGCTAAACACCAGTGTAGTTAGCGCTGACTTTGACCACGGGTGGGCCCCGGTTGACTCTGTTGAGTCTATGACAGGTGGGGCCCAGCCCTGTTAACTAATTGGGATTAGTTTTAATTAATATTTAGCTAAACTAATTGCACTGACATACGGGACCCACCAGTCAGGTTTGACCTGGACGTCCCCATTGACTATGACATCACACTGACGCATTGCTGACGCAATAAATGAATTACTGGAATTATTCTGTTATAGGAAATTCCAGAATATAGTTCAAACTTCAAAAATTCATAGTAATTAATCTGTAACTCCAAATGCAAAGATTTATATATGAAAAATGATCAAAAAAATCCATTCTATCCATTGGTACAGGTTTCATGCATGATAAAACAAGTTAACATTGCTGTTTAAGCAGAATAAGATAATACACCTTTATGGCTATGTTAAATGAGCTAGCATTTGAATCTTTGATTCAAATGAGTTCATCCCTTTTTGTTCCAGCTTGCATTAGGCCAACACACATCCATATTGCCACGTCATAGCATGCATCATATTGTTGCATATTGCCATGTGTGTTTATTTTGGTGTGTCTTTAAGTGATAGGTTACGCCTCCGAGGATAATCCGAATATCCGTGCTCAAGGCGATATCCTACCACCACTCCATCGAGCAAGCAACCCATTGATCATTCCGATACAAACCCATGTTCTCGCTTCGCTCTTGTTTCTGCATTAAGACAACGCGATTCAAACTGTTGTGTGCTGCGGTAGTTGAACCCACTTCCTTTGCATGACTGTCATTGCCACGATAACTAGATGAAACCCACTAGTATGTGTAGGAGTTGATTGAGCCATGTTTGTGATTCCTACCATGCTATGCTTGCTATGCTTAGAGTTGTGTCAGTGCGGCTCATCGGGATGATGAACTGGAGTGAAAGGTTGTGTCGGGTTCGAGAGTGAAAGTGTTGAACACGTTTTGGTAAAGGTATCGATGAGAGGCCATGTAGGAGTACATGGTGGGTTGTTTCATTGAAGCCGTCCCTAAGAACTGAGATCTGTGTGTGTGATTTAAGACTTAGCTACTACCACGCATTGGGATCCTTAATTGACCCTCTCGACTTATTAACCACACTTGTCCTCAGTCCGGGAGTTGCAAGTAGTTTACGGTGTTTGTAGCATCTTTGGGGCATACATACGCTGACCTTAGGGGTGGGTTGTGTTCTTTGTAGGCACGTGGCCCGTGTACCGATTCCCCGTTTGGTGTCTCGGGAACCCTGCACACATCGTTCGGGGCCGTTAGTGGAAACCTCGGCGGACTCCTGCGGATGGAACCGAATAGGCGATAAACCTGGACTCGGGACTCGTGTGTTTAGTCGGTCGTGGCCGACACCCACGTTGGGCTTCCGCTTGAAGGTTGCAGTACATGTCGTGTAAGGCGGTAAGTGGTGAGCGTGTGTGAAGAAGTACACCCTGCGGGTATAAACTATTGAATAGCGCGTCCATGATGAAGGACTACTTGGTCACCTATACGGTTCATAGACAAGTAAATGGATACTACTAAAAGCCTCAAGATAAGTGTGAGTGCAGCGATGGCCCTCTCGTGGGTTGACGAGAGAGGATCCACGGTGGAGTATTGTGATGGTGATTAGTGGACTGCGTGTGCGACAAATGCTTTTCAAGTGGTGTCACGTGGGATAGCTTAGCCAAGAGTCAAAGCTGGCTTCTTGCAAATAACTCCACCACCTTCTTGAGAATGTGCATGTATGATAGGATTACATTTGTAAGACTTCTTTGAGTACCTCCGTACTCATGTTTGTAATTAATGTTTTGAGACGACAACACTGCCCCCTCAGATGGGTTTTATGTAGACCTTGACATCGACAGTGAACTAGCCACCTGGTGGTGATCCAAGGCTTGTGAAGGGCCCTTTGTAGATAGAAGGGCTTCAACAAGCTTTCTTTCTTTCTAGAGTCTGTACTTAGACTAGTTTGCTTCCGCATGTGCTTGTATGTTTGTATGACTTGAGTGTTGGGTCATGTGACCCCTACCGTATGGATATGTTATGTATGGCTCCTCGGGCCTCTTAAATAAAGTACTTTGAGTTGTAGAGTTTTGTTGTGATGCCTTGTTGTATGTACTCATATCGGGCATATTATGTGTATGATTGAAATGCTTGGTATGAGTGGGATCCGACAAACTAGTTGTTTATCCTTGGCAGCCTCTCATATGGGGAAATGTAGTCTCGTGCTTACGGCGATAGTAGTCCTCTACCCGGTTCACGAGTCCTGCTAGCCCAACACTCTGCTTGGACACTTGGTGGCGGCATGTGTTTCACTTCGTTCCTATATACATCCCTTGAAATGTCACGCGGTGATATTTGAGTCTGCCTAGCTTGCTACAGCCGGGATACGGAGTCCTGTTAGCCAGTGCTACAGCCCGAATTCATCGTTGATGACCGACATGCTCGATGTGATTCATGTATGCCTGTCCCCATAGGTTAAGCGCCGCTTTGGGTTCACGACTAGCCATGTCGGCCGGGTTCTTTGTCATGTGGATGCTAGCGACACTATCATATCGTGAGCCAAAAGGCGCAAGCGGTCCGGGCCATGGTAAGGCGACACCGTGGGAATACCGTCGCGTGAGGCCGCAAAGTGATATGAGGTGTTACCGGCTAGGTCGATGTGACTTGGAATCGGGGTCTGACAGCGTTGGCATCGAGCGGGGCTGCTGTGGGTTCGCTAAGCCAAAGCTGGTCGATGTTGAGTCTAGAAATGCTTTAGTTATATGTAGGGAATTGATTGTGGGAGGGAGCGTAAGGCTCTTTTTACTCCTTTACCTTATGCCCTCGATCTGAGTCATCCTCTTCTCATTCTCGTGGGTATAGGACTAGGCTCTCTTCTCTCTATCGAGGTTCACGTGTTACTAATCCGTAGTAACTTATAGGATTGTTGGTTACATCCTCGATTCAGTTTCTACTACTTTTTAGTATGCTATCAGTTGAACCGAACCTTGATATGATGTTGTTGAGTGGTTTTGCAATCTGATTATGAATGTCTCAAATCTGTTTTGAGCATTTCTGAGATGTTATGCTGCCCGATTTTCCCTAGAAATTCTAATGTCTTTGCATTGTGGCTGTGCTTTCAGATGGCCACCCGTCCCCAGAACCAAGTGGTTCGTCTGACCCATTGCATTGATGTGTGTGGTCACACGGCAATGTTGGTTCGGGTGATGGTCGAGACCGGTTACCGATGGTATCCTGAATATACCGTCGAGGAGCAGTTTAGGGATTTTAATCAAAGCCAATATTTGTGCACGGTCAGGATATATCCATCTTATCCAGACTCTTGAACCGCTCCTTTGTTCTTATGGACTTGGGATCACTATTGGGATGTCCGTGCAGGATGCAGCCTATTCAATGATGACTATTATTCGAGCGAACGCCTTCTTCAGGCAACACCGACTTCGCTACATGCGGCATCCCTCCACAGGCGCATGGTTACCTTGAGGTATGTACAATGATGCATCCCATGAGGACTCACTCCTTCGCACCACTACGAGAGATCTTTGGAAGACAAGGACCGTGAAAACCGGGCCTTGCGTATGGAAACTCTTTAATGCCGTTCGATCAACTTTGGGCCACTCGACTCGGTTTGCACTGCCGTGCAAGCGGATACATGGACATGAGGGACTTGTACCTGTGCGGGCTGGTCTGCGGACTTTATGGAGTGGCGTGAGGTAGGAGGCATCACTCCTCCTCGTGGACCTCGTCTGCCGCCGTTTGTTGGACCACGACCACATCCGAGTCCCTATGGTCCATAAGCTCCACAGGATCGTCTGCTTCCGGATGATCATGTTCCACTTCGAGCTTGGGTGGTGACTTTTATGAGGACTACTACGGGTGTCTGAGTTAGTAGTAGTATCCCTAGTATTGTAATAGTTGTATTTCCACCGTCCTGCGTGACACATGGAATATGACTTAGTGTGTATCATTCGGAAGTGTAGAAAAATAATGTATAGGAGTTTGGAATGCTTCCGATGAGATGTAACGCCTTTCACTATAGTTGTACTCCGTCGGGCTTGTACTAAACTATGAATGGTGTGTATGACTGTTGGTATATATATGGCAGTTTTTATATTACCATGTCATACGGATGAACATCTCTGCATTCCGTGTTATCCATTACATTCCGCACTTCCTTGCTAAATTCTGCCATCCTGGTTTAAACCGTTGTTTTGTTTCCTAGGATGGTCAACACCATAACAATCCTGCTGCTCGGGAGCAGGGAGAAGCCAGCGCAGCTAGGAATGTAAATCTGCCTCAACCGCCATCTTTGGCCGAGGTTATGTTGGAGGCAGAACGCAATAAGCATGAGACCAATCGCTTGTTGGAGCGGATTGAGCAAAACACCGCACGCCAGCCAAGAAATGATCTAGTGTCACTCAATGACTTTGTCAAGCTGTATCCACCGAAGTTCAAGTATTCCATTGAGCCTCTCGATGCGGATGACTGGCTTCGCAGCATCACCCACAAGCTACGTTCTGCCAACGTGGCTGAAGCTGATAAAGTTACCTTTGCCGCCTATCACCTCGAAGGCCCCGCTAGCCTTTGGTGGGAGAATTATGAGGCTATCGTCCGGTTGGACAAATTACTACTTGGGCTGAATTCGGTGCCGCTTTAGTGAGCATCACATCCGGAAGGTCTCATGGATCGTAAGAGGAGGAGTTCGCAACTTCACCTGTGGTAGACTGACTGTGGATACTTACAGCCGTGAGTTTGGGAATTTAGCACGTTATGCTCCTGAAGAGGTTTCTACCGACGCCAAGAAGCAGGCAAGGTTCCGCAAGGGACTTAGCCCCGAGCTTCGCCGTGATCTTCGTCTGCACGAGTGCACTTCTTTCCAGAAGTTAGTCAACAAGGCTATCGGTCTTTGGCTGGACGGTCGACTTGAAGCTTCACGCAAGCACTCCCATGACTCTGGTTCTTCATCCGGCTCTGGATCTCAGAAGCGCGGGTTTGGATTCCAAATACTGCTCTGCCACCAGAGTTCACCCCGAGGCCATCCTTTGAGGCACCTCGCCCCAACCAGCAAGTATGCACCGCCCAAGACTTATGGAGGCCCGCTGCTAATGCTGCTCCACGCCCCAATATGATAACTTGCTTCAAGTGTGGAGAGACAGGCCACTACATCCGTGAGTGTCCCAGAACAACCCAGGTCGGTCGGAAAGTCTGTTGGCCGTGGTAAGCCAGCGGAAAGGTTCTCTATGCTAAACCAGCTTCCCTTTGCTCGTGGCCACGTCAACTATGTTTCAGGTGAGGAAACCTATGAGGATCCCAACGTCGTTCTCGATGCGCTCCTTGTTAATTGTCATCCGGCAATCTGTTCTTTTTGATCTTTGGAGCATCTCATTCATTTATTTACGAGAGCTATGCTCGATTGCACAACACCACATTACGTGACATGCACACCTCCATGGAAATTCAAACTCCACGGTTCTAGATGGCAAACCTCTAGAATAAGTCATGGGAATGAAATTCTTGTCGACAGATTAGTCTTTCTTGCATCTCTAATAGCTCTCAAGTCCTCGGACATAAACATCATCTTGGGTATGGGTGGATGTCGACCCATTACGCTAAGATTGATTGCTCTACTAGAACTGTTCAACTCACCCATCCTTCGGGCAAGACAGTTAATGTTTTAACCCGAGTGTCGAAGCGCCAGCTTTACTCCTTAAATGCCAACCCCCTTCCAGACCTCGAAGATATTCCGGTAGTCCGTGATTTTCCGGATGTCTTTCCAGAAGAACTGCCAGGTGTTCCACCTGACAGGGATGTCGAGTTTGTGATAGATCTTGTTCCCGGAACCGTTCCAATTTCTAGAAGACCTTATAAGATGGCACCCCTAGAACTAGCCGAACTTAAGAAACAACTCGATGAGTCCTTGCAAAAGGGTTTCATCCGTCCTAGTTCATCCCCATGGGCTTGCCCCGTCCTCTTCGTCAAGAAGAAGGATGGAACGGATCGGATGGTTGTGGATTACCGACACATCAACTTGGTTACTATCAAGAACAAGTATCCGCTCCCGGGATCAACGATCTGTATGATCAGCTCATTGGATCCTCGATCTTTTCAAGATGGATTTGAGGTTGGGCTACCATCAAATCAAAATCAAAACGGGGACATTCCTAAAGCGGCCTTTGTTACTCGTTATGGCCAATCGAGTACACCGTCATGTCCTTGGGTTAACCAATGCTCCACCACCTTCTCTCGGTTAATGAACTCAATCTTCATGGAGTATTTGGATAAATTAGTAAGTGGTATACCTCGATGATATACTCATCTACTCCAAGAATGAGGAAGAACATGCCGAACATCTAAGGCTAGTATTGATGAAACTTGAGAGCATCGCCTTTATGCCAAATTCTCTAAGTGTGAATTCTGGTTGCAGTGACCTATCTAGGCCATGTAATCTCTGGTAAGGGCATTGCTTGTCAATCCCGGCGAGTTCAAGCCGTCCTTGATGGACTCCACAGAATCGGTCAAGCAAGTTCGGAGTTTCCTCGGTTTAGCAAGCTATTGCCGCCGCTTAGTCGAGAATTTCTCTAAAGTTGCTAAACCTCTAACTGAACTCCTCAAGAAAGATAAGAAGTTGAATGGACACCACGGTCGAAGTTCAGCTTTCGAGGCGAAAAGGCGCTCGACATCTGCTCCGTGCTTGTTCCACAGATTTTCTAAGGACTTTATTATCTATTGCGCGCCTCGCGACAAGGACTAGGATGCATACTCATGCAAGATCGTCATGTGATTGCCTCGCTTCTCGACGATTCGTCCACATGAGGATAACTATCCCACACGATCTAGAGCTTGCGGCGATGGTTCATGCACTCAAAACCTGGCGACATTACCTTCTTGGTAATCGTTGCGAAATCTACATGATCACCAAAGTCTGAAATACATCTTCACCCAACGGTTTGAATCTCGAGGCAAAGGCGTTGGGTCGAGTCGATCTGATTACGACTTAGGAATATCTTACACCCGAGCAAAGCCAATATCATGGTGGCGCACTAAGTCATAAATCTTATTGTAACAATCTAATGTTACAACAAAGTCAACCATTTCTCCACGAGGAATTTACGTAAGCTTAATCTTCACATTGTTCCTCGAGTTCCTTTCCACCCTAGTGGCGAAACCCAACCTTACGGATCGAATCATAGCTGCTCGGCGGATGATAGAGGAATATCTCGGATCAAGGAGAACATTGCTAGCGGAGATGCTAAGTGTTTCTCCATAGATGAGCGAGGTGTTGTCTTCTTTGAGAACCGCTTGGTGGTTCCCAAGAAACAACGACTACGACAATTGATCCTAAGGAAGCTCATGACTCTCCTCTCACCATTCATCCCGGTAGTACTAAAATGTATCAAGACCTCGCGGAGGTTTTGGTGGACTAGGATGAAGAGAGAAATCGCTCAATACATTGCTAATTGCGGCGTCGTCGTCGAGTTAAAGCGAGAACATCAACGGCTCTGCCGGTACCCTTCAACCTTTGGCTATTCGAATGGAAATGGGATAAAATCGGTATGGATTTCATTACGGGTTTCCCAGGACCAAGAGAGGGAATAATGCTATCTTCGTTGTCGTCGATCGTATTTCCAAAGTAGCTCACTTCCTACCCGTTCGTGAGAGTATAACCGCTAGCCAGCTAGCTGATTTGTACATCTCTCGAATAGTGTCTCTTCATGGTATTCCATTGGAGATTAACTCAGACCGTGGAAGTCTCTTCACCTCTCGATTTTGGGAAAGTTTCCAAAATGCTATGGAACTTCGTCTCTCCTTTAGCACCGCCTTCCATCCTCAATCAAGTGGTCAAGTAGAGCGAGTCAATCAAATCCTAGAGGATATGCTTGAGCTTGTCATCTCTATCGGCATGAATTGGGAGAAATGCCTTCCATTCGCCGAGTTAAGCTTATAACAATAGTTATCAAGCTAGCTTGGGCAAAGCTCCTTCGAAGTTCTTTATGGGCGAAATGTGAGCGCCTCTTAACTGGTCGAAAACCGGGAGATACAACTCTTTGGCGGATATGATTCGAGAAGCGAAGAGAGCAGGTTCGCGTTATTCATGAAAATTGAAAACAGCCCAATCTCGTCAAAAGAGTCAATATGACCGCAAGCATAAGCCTATGGCTTATGAAATTGGCGAAAGGCTTACCTTAGGTTACTCCTTTGAAGGAACCCATCGATTCGGTATCAAAGGCAAGTTGGCTCCTCGTTACATTGGACCCTTTGCATTCTTGCCAAGCGAGGAGAAGTTGCCTACCAATTGGAACTACCTCGCATCTTTCGAGTCCATGATATCTTCCACGTTTCCCAACTCGAGCGTTGCTTCTCGGATCCTATCCGTGGAGTGGACCACGGCGCTTGATCTCAAGATAACCTCACCTATCGAGAATATCCGTTCGTATTCTTGATCAAGCCGAGCGTACCACTCGATGTCAGAATATCAAGTTTCTAAAGGTTCAATGGTCAAACCATTCCGAGCAAGAAGCAACTTGGGAAAGGGAGGATCGTCTTCGACTTGAGTATCCCACCTTTTTAAGAAGGATCCTAAATCTCGGGGCGAGATTCTTTTGAGTGGGGTGAGTTGTCACATCCTAGCTAGTCCATGCATTAGTGTGTGCATCATGTTTAACTTTCATCTGAAATCTGAAATGGGAAAGCAGAACCCCAGAACCCCTTTGAATCCAACTAGGGTTTACCAAAATTATTTTCAATGAACCTGAAATGCCCTTCTAAAATGCTCATCACCTTTGCTTTGGTTGAGCCTCTTGCAAAGTGGTGCACAATTTTCTAGGTCATCCTAAGGTGGTTGAATTAAATCATAAGTATTTGAGTTTGGGCATTTAAAATTATATAAAATATTTCAAATGTCCAAATATTCCCAAACAAAATGTTTCATGTTGGAAATATTCCAACTAAGGACCTGGTGCAGATTTGGTGAATTTTGGAGCTGTTTAGTATTTTAAAAATTCCACAAAGTTCTGAAAATAGAAAATAAACAGAAATACAAAACCTTACAGCGCCTACCAACCGCCCACCTGGCCCAGCCCAACAGCCAGCTGGCATGAAGTAGCTTAGCTTGGCCAGCAGGCAGTGACAGTCTTTCGGCGAGCACCGCATGCATGCCACGCACCTGGTCGCCGCCTCGCCCTCCCCTCATCGAGCTGCCGATCTGGAACCGCCCATTCTTCCCCCGAGCCCGCGACACCTCTCTTCCTCCCGGCTCCTCCCCTCGCGCTCCCCGCCATGGCCGCGCCACCGCAGCCACGCCGTCGCCGTGGTCGCTCCCGTCGTCCGTGCTCCTCCCGTCGTGTCTAGGAGCTCCGCCGCCCTCCTCTTCGTCGAGATAGCCGAGCCCCGAGTGCTCGCGTAGCCCGAGGCCTCTGCACCAACCTCGCCCGACCCCGCCGTCGCCGGAGATCCCCTTCGACGTCCGCCCGCAAGACCAGCCGTCCCGACCGCACGAGTGCTTCCCGAGTGCCCCGTGAGCTTAGCTATCTCCCCCTCCTTTCCTTTCTTGCTCCCGAGCTAGGTAGCGACCGCACAGAGCTCAACCGCACGCACCACCGCGGAGCCCGTCGCGGACGTGCTCCCGGCCACCCACCGGTCACCTCTCGGTGTCCATCATGCTCACCGCACCGTGTAGCATCTAACCTACCACCCCACGCACCTCACTGCACACCGTAGCCCGAGTTCGTCTTCGCCCGAACTCCGGCGGCCGCCTAGGTCGTCGCCGGCGCTGATTCCGACCGCCCCGAGCTCAACTAACACCACCAAGAGCTGCGGCTTGCTCCCAGCCACCCGTAGACACCCTCCGCTGTTCATTTGGTTGCCGAAACGACCAAAACCACTCCCGCCGCCGCGTCTGGATCGCCGGAGGCAAAACGCCAGTGTAGTTTGCGCTGACTTTGACCACGGGTGGGCCCCGGTTGACTATGTTGAGTCTATGACAGGTGGGGCCCAGCCCTGTTAACTAATTAGGATTAGTTTTAATTAATATTTAGCTAAACTAATTGCCTTTGACATACGGGACCCACCGGTCGGGTTTGACACTGGGCGTCCCGTTAACTATGACATCACTGCACGCGCATTCTTGTGTGATGAAATGAATTACTGGAATTATTCTGTTATAGGAAATTCCAGAATATAGTTCAAACTTCAAAAATTCATAGTAATTAATCTGTAACTCCAAATGCAAAGATTTATATATGAAAAATGATCAGAAAAATCCATTATATTCATTGGTACAGGTTTCATGCATGATAAAACAAGTTAACCTTGCTGTTTAAGCAGAATAAGATAATACACCTTTATGGCTATGTTAAATGAGCTAGCATTTGAATCTTTGATTCAAATGAGTTCATCACTTTTTGTTCCAGCTTGCATTAGGCCAACACACATCCATATTGCCACGTCATAGCATGCATCATATTGTTGCATATTGCCATGTGTGTTTATTTTGGTGTGTCTTTACGTGATAGGTTACGCCTCCAGGATAATCCGAATATCCGTGCGAAGGCGATATCCTACCACCACTCCATCGAGCAAGCAACCCATTGATAATTCGATACAAACCCATGTTCTCGCTTCGCTCTTGTTTCTGCATTAAGACAACGCGATTCAAACTGTTGTGTGCTACGGTAGCAGAACCCACTTCCTTTGCATGACTGTCATTGCCACGATAACTAGATGAAACCCACTAGTATGTGTAGGAGTTGATTGAGCCATGTTTGTGATTCCTACCATGCTATGCTTGCTATGCTTAGAGTTGTGTCGGTCGGCTCATCGGGATGATGAACTGGAGTGAAAGGTTGTGTCGGGTTCGAGTGAAAGTGTTGAACACGTTTTGGTAAAGGTATCGATGAGAGGCCATGTAGGAGTACATGGTTGGTTGTTTCATTGAAGCCGTCCCTAAGGCCTGAGATCTGTGTGTGTGATTTAAGACTTAGCTACTACCACGCATTGGGATCCTAATTGACCCTCTCGACTTATTAACCACTCTTGTCCTCGGTCAAGGAGTTGCAAGTAGTTTACGGTGTTTGTAGCATCTTTGGGGCCGCCGCATAGCGCTGACCTTAGGGGTGGGTTGTGTTGCGGTAGGCACGTGGCCCGATGTACCGATTCGCCCGTTTGGTGTCTCGGGAACCCTGCACACATCGTTCGGGGCCGTTAGTGGAAACCTCGGCGGACTCCTGCGGATGGAACCTGAATAGGCGATAAACTGGACTCGGGACTCGTGTGTTTAGTCGGTCGTGGCCGACACCCACGTTGGGCTTCCGCTTGAAGGTTGCCGAGTACATGTCGTGTAAACGCGGTAAGTGGCGAGCGTGTGTGAAGAAGTACACCCTGCGGGGTATAAACTATTGAATAGCGCGTCCATGATAAGGACTACTTGGTCACCTATACAGTTCATAGACAAGTAAATGGATACTACTAAAAGCCTCAAGATAAGTGTGAGTGCCGCGGATGGCCCTCTCATGGGTTGACGAGAGAGGATCCACGGTGGAGTATTGTGATGGTGATTAGTGGACTCGTGTGTGACAAATGCTTTTCAAGTGGTGTCACGTAGGATAGCTTAGCCAAGAGTCAAAGCTGGCTTGCTGCAAATAACTCCACCACCTTCTTGAGAATGTGCATGTATGATAGGATTCTGTTGTAAGACTTGCTCCTCCGTACTCATGTTTGCTTAATTAATGTTTTCAGACGACAACACTGCCCCCTCCGATGGGTTTTATGTAGACCTTGACATCGGCAGAGTGAACTAGCCACCCGGTGGTGATCCAAGGCTTGTGAAGGGCCCTTTGTAGATAGAAGGGCTTCAACAAGCTTTCTTTATTTCTAGAGTCGTACTCAGACTAGTTTGCTTCGCATGTGCTTGTATGTTTGTATGACTTGAGTGTTGGGTCATGTGACCCCTACCTGTATGGATATGTTATGTATGGCTCCTCGGGCCTCTTAAATAAAGTACTTTGAGTTGTAGAGTTTTGTTGTGATGCCTTGTTGTATGTACTCATATCGGGCATATTATGTGTATGATTGAAATGCTTGGTATGAGTGGGATCCGACAAACTAGTTGTTTATCCTTGGCAGCCTCTCATATGGGAAATGTAGTCTCGTGCTTCGGCGATAGTAGTCCGCTTCTGACCGGTTCACGAGTCCTGCTAGCCCAAAGACTCTGCTTGGACACTTGGTGGCGGCATGTGTTTCACTTCGTTCCTATATCCATCCCGGGAAATGTCACGCGGTGATATTTGAGTCTGCCTAACCTGCTACAGCCGGGATACGAGTCTGTTAGCCAGTGCTACTGACTGAATTCATCGTTGATGACCGACATGCTCGATGTGATTCATGTATGCTGTCCCCATAGGTTAAGCGCCGCTTTGGGTTCACGACTAGCCATGTCGGCCCGGGTTCTTTGTCATGTGGATGCTAGCGACACTATCATATACGTGAGCCAAAAGGCGCAAACGGTCCCGGGCCATGGTAAGGCGACACCCGTGGGAATACCGTGCGTGAGGCCGCAAAGTGATATGAGGTGTTACCGGCTAGGTCGATGTGACTTGGAATCGGGGTCCTGACACCGGCGCACCACTACTTCGACACCACTGCGCCCATGCTAACTCGGCGCCCCCTTGCGCCCGTGGCTCCACGGCGACTTCCTCGACACCGGCCACCTCGACTCGACATGGACCACGACATTCTTCGCACGGCTACCTCGACCACGCACTACAAAAAATACATTTCCGTGATGATACGTGTTTGTCACAGTAGGTCACGTTTTTTGTCATGCATGTACATCCATGAAAAATTTATGACAGAATCAAGATAGTCATACCTGTGTTGTCGTAGAAGTGTTCCATGACATTACCAAAATTATCATCACGGAGTGTGCACTTCCATGACGATAAATCGCGCGTCCGAAGTGCTTTTCGTCAAGGGTGGTGACACGTGGCATCCACCGTAACGGAATGCCGTTAAGCTATCGGTCGGGTTTTGGATCCGATAACCCGTTAATAGCCCCGACCAATGGGGATTTTCCGTGTAAAATCATCATTGGTGGAGGAGACACGATGTCGGTCCGTCCGCACACAGTGTCACTCATCCAATGGGCGAGGCGCGCCAATGATATGTTGACACATGGACCGGCCCATCAAGTTTAAATGGCTGACCCAACTAAAGGCCCATAAGATTTTGCGGACCATAATGGGCGGCCTAGCTAAAACCCAGAGATTTTGCGGTGGGCTAGCCCGACTAACGACCCACAAGATTTAGCGGGCCATAATGGGCAGCCGGTAAAACCCACAAGATTTTGTTTGCCATAATGGGCGACCGGTAAAGGCCCACAAGATTCTTGCGGATCATAATGGGCGGCCCGACTAAAACCCACAGATTTTGCCGACATTAACGGGCGGCCCAATTGTAAAGCCCACAAGAATTTGAGAGCCCTTGTAGGCCGGCCCATTAACTGGCTGCCATGTTTTGGGCCAAATGCCGGCCCATATTTGATCCGGTCCATTAATGGCCTGCCACGTTCCGGGCCTAATAGTGGCCCATGTGAGATCCGGCCCGTTAAAAGCCTACCACGTTCTGGGCCAAATTACGGCCCAGATCAGATACGACCCTTTAAGAGGCTATGGGCTCAATTATGGCCCATATCGAGTTGACCCAATCAACTGGACACTATGCTTTTGGGCCCACTTGCTAGAGGCCCACTTAGTAATTGACACGACATTAGTTTTGGCCTCTTAAGGACCCGTTTAACATTTCGGCCCTATATTAATTTCAGCCTGTTAAATGCCCGTCATATAGTTGAGCCTAACTACGGCCCGGTTTGCATCCGGCCTGCTCGCAGCCGATATCTGATTGGGCCAAACAAGGACCGAGACACACACACACACTATCGCCTCATTTTAAGCTGATACCTATCGCACACACACTACTTGTGTCTTTGTCACACATGCACTCCGTCCTCCTCCACTCTCCCTCTCTCTCTCACACACATGGGCTTTTTGCAACAACTAGCAAGATGCCATGCGTTGCATGGAACATCAAGATGCATTTTTATGAGTAGTTTATGTTGTGGGGGAAAATGATGAATGGGGGAAGACCTTATTTGCAAATGTGGAGAGCGGTGTGGGTATCTTTTTGCAAAATTGCCATAGTTTCCTTCCTATCCGTCAGATATAGATCGGACGGCCTATATTCTGGGGATGGCGGGCACACGATCATCACTTACAATGCTTTTTATAAGAGTAGGGATAAAAATAGAGTTGGTGATGATGGTGGGCCTGCCATCTACAATGTAAATCGTCGATTTATATCGGACGGATATGAAAAAATGGCAATTACCCACTCTTCACCACATTTGCGATAAGGCCTTCCTCGTTCATCCTTTTCTCCCATGAGATTTTGATGTTCCGTGCAGCGCACGAAACATCTTACTAGTAAGTAGAAATTAGACATATACCACTTCTCGAATCTTGAAACCAACAACATGCCTCCCTTATCTCATCAAAACCGCCAAAGGAATATATTTTGAGTGAAACATAACATATTTGTAGTGATATACATATTTCAAAACTAGACTTTTTTCCTATCAAATCGGTGAATATGTATTAATCTACTTTGATCGTGTGGCAACACATTGGCACATTGCTAGTAGTTATTATAATTTTTGGACACCGGACAAGCGGTGGAGTACATATCTGAAGAGAAGAGGCGCCGCGCCTTGATCGACCTCTCGCTGTCTCGCACACATGAGTGTTACGTAAAAGCGATGTTAACAAATAAACCCTAAAACCCTAGGTGCATGATTGCTGCATTCAGGGCACCGCACGTGGTGGAGCACCTTTGTAGGAGTTGATGGTCGGGACCACGGTGAACGACTTGGGCGCGGTGGCTCGCCAGATTGCCACAGACCGAGTAGCCACATTTAAAATATCGTTTTTTTAGCGGGGTTAAGAGTTCCGATTTTAAATGGCACGTTATAAGTAGTAAGTAGTTTTTAGAACGATTGGTATGGAGCGAAAATGGAATTCATAGTACTACGTACCTCCTTGGCGTATGGTTATATGGGTTTATGTTACGAGATGTTGAACACAGTAGTTCTAGGGCAAATACTATGGTTTAGATTTAGATGCTGGTTTTCGATGTCGGAAGGAAACCCTTCTTTGATTAAAAAACTACTACCTCCATTACGGTTTACTAGTCTCCATCGTACTTTGGGTCAAAGTTTGTCCACAATTTTACTTGTAAAATGTGAATGGAAAGCAGATTTTGTTATACCCAAACAAAAAAGGACTGGAGGGAGTGATTGCTCGACACGACGTGACCTCTCATAAGCGCAGGCATTGAACCGTGGCGCCCGACCAAGAGGGCCGCACTCACTGCGAGGCCGGTGAGCACGCCTCCTCGCCGCGTGCAACCAGCTTAAGACTGCTCACTTTGCCTTCATTGAATCCAGCGCATGTCGGCAACCGTCCTTCCATGAGCGGCATGCATTTTAGAACACAAAATGACTAAAATATAATTAATTTACGCATGGTCTTGACTTGTTGTGCTCAGACCGGTAGCGAGAACTAGTAGAGGTTTTCTTTATTTATAACTCTCCTCACATTTTTTTGGCTTTGAAGTGAATCATGGTTGTGGACATTACGTATGAATGTGTAGATATCTGTGAACATGAGTTTGATGTGGAAGTTGGACTTGGAATGTCGGGCTTGCGTGAACTATACCATGTCAATGCTTAAATCATTATTGTTTGGAAAGTAATTGCTGTTATTACATGACCCAAAAAACATTTTGTGCCACATCGGTAGATGCACAGACATCTAACAGCATCTTGTTGGATAAACATTTGAACCTAGCTATTATGAAGGAAATTTTGTATTGACAACAGTTTTAGATAGCGAGAGGCGCCTAGCACTGCTCTTGCCTCTGCTAGCTTATTTACGCTTCTTCCATCTCTTCTTTGGCTTGGGTGAAGAGATCATCGATTGCTCTTTTAAACTTCTTGGAACTCAGCTACATTCTCAAGGGCTGCTGCACGCTTTCTTTCAGCCTTTACTAATGCCACGAGGACACGAACAGTGGCGACTCCACGGCTTGTGTGTAATCCAGCATCATCGAAATTTGCACCTTGTGTGTAATCCGGCATCATTAGGGAACCGACACCTTGTGTGTAATCCAGCCTCATTTTGGAAACATGATCTAGAGGTTGACCATACTTCCTCCTCGCAGAAACTGCATCGACATAAAGTTACTTCTTTTTAGATCAATACTCGTGAGAAACCTAGATCCATTTAGTAGAGGCGGATAAATGAGAACTCGGAGAAGTGAATTCAAAAGGAAAAGAAATATAAAAACAGACTACGGTGAGAACACCCACTTCCTACATCAAGTTAAAAGCGAAAGCATTAGGGCGATTAGGACTCTTCTTATTACACATCGAAGAACACCACGCTTAAGAAAGCGGAAACTACAACATATACACATCGAAGAACACGAGGCTAAGCGAAAGTAATTGAAAGGGTGTTACTTACCAAAGCTTGTTTCTGAGTTCGGTGCAGCTCCTCTTTAACTTGCCACGCTCCTTGAAGATGTCCCGAATATCCCGTGTTTGGTCTTCATTGCTCCTCTGCATCTTCACACTCGTGGTTTCAAAATCTCAACATGGCAAGAAAAATACTACTAGTAATACTCACGCATCTTGTGGGCAACATTAAAGCACTCGTCTGCCATGTTAGAGCATCTCCAACAGAATCGCAACGTGCGGTGCTTTAAAAAAGCTTTTACAGTGTTGAGATCGAGAAGTAGATACTAGAGAGTAGAGGATAGTTCTCAACATAGATAGATACAAAAAAGATAATTCAACTACTCCTCGTCATCCGACTGCTCCTCGGTGATGTCCTCCTCCGACGTCTGACTATAGGTGTGAAGATACCTATCGTCGTCGGATTCCCAGGGCGACGCTGCTCCTAGCCTCATGTTGAATTGAGCGTCCGCTTTTCGCCTACGCTTGTCCTCGCGATAGGCGGCTCGCTCCGCCCTCCTCTTATCCCTCTCCGCCCTCCTTTGCGCGTAGAACTCGCGCTTGTTGATGATGTCCTGTGGGAAGTGTTGGCGCCACAACGCAATGGCTTCCTCGTCCATCTCGGCGATGCCGAGAGGTGCTCCCGCCTCCGGTTGTCACGACGATCCTCGTCGATGCTAAGCCGCGGCAGAGGCGCGAGCTCCTGCGCCCGCTCCCGCGTCGGCACGTTGGTGAAGTTCAATGTTCTATGAGGCCACCAGGGCGCCACGCCGCCCGCGTCATCTGTGGCGGCCTCGATGTGATGTCGAAATTGCCGAGGCGGCGCATCCCAGCGGAACCGGATCTCGGCGGAGAAGCCGCGGGGGCAGCGGACGCCACGGTATCCCCAAGTTTCCGGTGTGGCGGCATGGTGGCCTTGGCGGCGGCTAAAAGCGCGGGATAGGCGGTGGCGAGGCGCAGGCGGTGGCAAGGCACAAAGCGGTGGGAGGCGTTGGATTTTATAAGCGCCCGGACGCGTGCCAAAACTAGCGCCGCCCGACCGCTTTTTCAGCGCGATCCTTTCCCGCGTCTCTGCTATCTCTACTCTCTTCTCTACGGTTATATTTATTTAATATTTAATATTTAATATTTATCTCTACTTCTTTTCTGTCTACTTTTTTCTCTATACTTTTTCTTGCAATATAGGTCGTCCGATTTATATCGGCAGATAGGAAGGAAACAAATGGAATTTTGCAAAAGATACCCATACCCTCTCCAGTTGCAAATAAGGCCTTCCCTCATTCATCCTTTTCTCCCACAAGATAAACTACTCATACAAATGCATCTTGATGCGTGCACCGCATGGGCATCTTGCTAGTTCTAAAAACCTTTCCATCATTTGCCACCTTTGCTGGTTGCGGATGAAAAACCTACCCAAGCACAACGCGATCAGGGAGGCGACACACAATTACAAGCTGATATTCTATTGGACAATGGAGGCTATAACCAATTACTTTTACGGGAACAATAGCACCGGGAAAATTGAAGGGTAGGTATGAACAAAATTGGAACTGCACATGTCTTGCTAAGTGATTCAATACACACATTACCAATCGAGGAGGAGAGCGATGGTCGCGGAGGCCTTTGTGAGTCATGGTCGACAGCGAAGTCGATTCATTGTCCACGACGGTGGTACTTCTGCGCTTGGCGTCGGCTTCCGAGAAGCAGATCCGAGACCGTGGAAGGCGATGCGGGGAAGAGGCTCCGTCTCTGACGGCACGACGGTGGACCGGCTCTAGTCACGGCGTATGAGGTCGTCGATGAGGCGAATCTTGCTGCGGTGGGCGAGTCGCCCGATGTAAAGGGAGGAGCACGAAGGCTGCGGTGCCGTGGAGAAGTCTATTTTGCGGTGGGGATAGAAAATGGGGAGTATTCATGTGTACTACTCTGGGTGCCGGGGTGGGGCTGGCTGGGTAGGGTGAACCTGAAGTTACGAAAACAACCCCCTACCAAGCATCGTACCTAGGCCTGTTCAGAAGGCTATGATGGTAACTTCCCACTGCTCGAATCAGGGTCGCGGGAGATTTTCCCACCAACCTCAAAATTTTGTGACACTGGACTCCCCGTGTGGCGTGTTGAGTGATTCGGCTAAGCAATTAGCGAGTAGTAGCAGTAAACTCTGCATATTAGGTTTGACCGAAGTCAAACTTCCTAAAGTTTGACCAAGTTTATATAAAAATATAAACATTTACCATAACAAATATGTATGATGTGGAAGTACATTCAATAATGAATCTAATGGTATTTATTTGTTATTGTATATGTTAATATTTTTTGTTATAAGCTTTCTGAGAGTTTACAAAACTTGACTTTGACCAATGCTAATACGCGAACTTAAATAAAAATGATGGGAGTACACATTTGTTTTCTTAGTTTGTAGTGAACTAATCATTTGTTGAAATTGTGAAATAAATATATTAGGCTATTGACTTCGAATGTAATGGTCTATACAATTCAATAGTTACAATCATTGTCGAATCCCAAGATGTATACAAGGTCTATAGTACTTCACAACATGATCAAACTCACATAATCCCAGTCAAATGAGAATCTAAATGCATTTCATAGTTATTAGTTTGTAGGATGCAACAAAAACAACCAAAACTCTACATCAGCCATTATAGAAGCAACATTTTGACATATCCCATTGTGTGAATGAAACGTGCAGAGAGAGAGCTTTTGAAGATGGAGCGAGATAGAGGCGGGAAAGATTGTATGTATGTGGGCGAGAGAGTAGGAGACAAACCTAACAAGACACACACACACACAGAGAGAGAGAGAGAGAGAGAGAGAGAGAGAGAGAGAGAGAGAGAGAGAGAGAGAGAGAGAAGAAGTTAGGTCTATGAGAAAAATGGAGACATGTAATATACGTGATTCTGTATACGTGGAAGGAGAAGATGAAGGAAATATGCCCTAGAGGCAATAATAAATGTTATTATTTATTTCCTTATATCATGATAAATGTTTATTATTCATGCTAGAATTGTATTAACGGAAACATAATACATGTGTGAATACATAAACCTCTGAGTGTCACTAGTATGCCTCTACTTGACTAGCTCGTTAATCAAAGATGGTTATGTTTCCTAACCATGAACAAGGAGTTGTTATTTGATTAATGGGATCACATCATTGGTTGAATGATCGATTGACATGACCCATTCCATTAGCATAGCACCTTTTGATCGTATAGTTTGTTGCTAGTGCTTTTCTTCATGACTTATACATGTTCCTATGACTATGAGATTATGCAACTCCGTTTGCCGAGGAACACTTTGGGTGCTACCAAAGCGTCCTGGCGTGCGGGTGATTATAAAGGTACATTACAGGTGTCTCCGAAGGTACATGTTGGGTTGGCATATTTGAGATTAGGATTTGTCACTCCGATTGTCGGAGAGGTATCTCGGGCCCTCTCGGTAATGCACATCACATAAGCCTTGCAAGCATTGCAACTAAAGGTGTTAGTTGTGAGATGATGTATTACGGAGCGAGAAAAGAGACTTGCGATGCTGAGATTGAACTAGGTATTGGATACCGAAGCGATCGAATCTCGGGCAAGTAACATACCGATGACAAAGGAACAACGTATGTTGTTATGCGGATCGACCGATAAAGATCTTACGTAGAATATGTAGGAGCCAATATGGGCATCCAGGTCCGCTATTGGTTATTGACGAGAGAGGTGTCTCGGTCATGTCTACATAGTTCTCGAACCCGTAGAGTCCATTGCGCTTAAAGTTTCGATGGCGGTTATTATGAGTTTATATGATATTGATGTACGAAGGTTGTTGAGTCCGGATGAGATCACGGACATGACGAGGAGTCTCGAAATGGTCGAGACATAAAGATTGATATATTGGAAGCCTATATTTGGACTCGGAATCACTCGGGTGAAATTGGGAATTTCTGAGATGCAGGGAGTTACGGAACCTCCGGGGAGTCAATGGGCCTTGATGGGCCTTAGTGGGAAAGAAAAGGGGCCCTATAGCTGGCGCAGCCTTCCCCCTTCCCTAGTCCTATTAGGATTAGGAGAAGGGGTGGCGCTCTCTCCCTCTCCCTTGGTCAAACCCTAGTTGGACTAGGATTTGGGGGAATCCTACTCCTAGTAGGAGTAGGACACCCTGCGCCTCCCTCCTAGGCCGGCCAGCCCCCCTTCCCTCCTTTATATCTGAGGCAGGGGCACCCCATGACACACAAGTTGATCGATTAGATCGTTCCTTAGCCGTGTCGCGTGCCCCTTCCACCAGTTACACCTCGATCATACCGTGGCGGAGCTTAAGTGAAGCCTGCGTCGGTGGAACATCATCATCGTCACTGCGCCGTCGTCTTGTGGAACTCTCCCTCGACACTCGGCTGGATCGGAGTTCGAGGGCGTCATCGAGCTGAGCGTGTGCAGAACTTCGGAGGTGCCGTCGTTCGGTGCTTGGATCGGTCGGATCGTGAAGGCGTCGACTACATCAACAGCGTTGTTATAACGCTTCGCTTTCGGTCTCACGAGTGCGTGGACGGACACTCTTCCCTCTCGTTGCTATGCCATCACCATGGTCTTGCGTGATCGTAGGAAAATTTTTGAAATTACTCGTTCCCCAGCGGTGGTATCGAGCCTGGTTTTATGCGTTGATGTCATATGCACGAGTAGAACACAAGTGAGTTGTGGGCGATACAAGTCATACTACCTACCAGCATGTCATACTTTGGTTCAGCGGTATTGTGAGATGAAGCGGCCGGACCGACATTACAGCGTGCGCTTCTGCGAGACTGGTTTCACCGCTGTGAGCACTCGTTGCTTAAAGGTGGTGGCGGGTGTCTGTCTCTCTCACTTTAGTTGAACCGAGTGTGGCTCGCCCGGTCCTTGAGAAGGTTAAAGCGGAGTCTATTTGGCGAAATATCGTTGTAACTTTGATGCGTAGGTAAAACGGTTCTTGCTCAGCCCGTAGCAGCCACGTAAAACTTGCAACAACAAAGTAGAGGGCGTCTAACTTGTTTTTGCAGGGCATCTTGTGATGTGATATGGTCAAGACATGATGCTATATTTTATTGTATGAGATGATCATGTTTTGTAACGAGTTATCGACAATGGCGAGAGCCATATGGTTGTCGCTTTATTGTATGAGATGCAAGCGCCATGTAATTGCTTTACTTTATCACTAAGGAGTAGCGATAGTCGTAGAAGCAATAGTTGGCGAGGCGACAACGATGCTACGATGGAGATCAAGGTGTCGCGCGCGGTGGCGATGGTGATCATGGCGGTGCTTGGAGATGGAATCACAAGCACAAGATGATGATGGCCATATCATATCACTTATATTGATTGCATGTGATGTTAATCCTTTATGCATCTTATTTTGCTTTGATTGACGGTAGCATTATAAGATGATCCTTACTAAATTATCAAAAGTGTTCTCCACGAGTATGCACCGTTGCGAAAGTTCTTCGTCTTTGAGACACCGCGTGATGATCGGGTGTGATAGGCTCTACGTTCAAATACAGCGGGTGCAAAACAGTTGCACGCGAATACTCAGGTTATACTTGACGAGCTATGCATATAAGATATGACCTCGGAACACGGAGACCGAAAGGTCGGCGTGAATCATATAGTAGATATGATCAACATATTGATGTTCACCATTGAAACTACTCCATCACACGTGATGATCGGTCATGGTGTAGTTGAAATGGATCACGCAATCACTTAGAAATTGGAGGATATTTTTCTAAGTGGGAGTTCTTAAGTAATATGATTAATTGAACTTAAATTTATCATGAACTTAGTACTGATAGTATCTTGCTTGTCTATGATGTGTAGATAGATGGCTCGTCTTTGTTGTTCGTTGAATTTTAATGCGTTCCTTGAGAAAGCAAAGTTGAAAGATGATGGCAGCAATTACGGACTGGGTCCGTAACGAGGATTATCCTTATTGCTGCACGGAAGAATTACGTCCTGGAAGCACCGTTAGGTGCCGGCCTGATGCAAGGGCTGCGCCGAAGTTGTGAGCGTCTGGCAAAGCAAAGCGATGACTACTCTATAGTTCGATGTGCCATGCTTTACGGCTTAGAACCGGGACTTCAACGTCGTTTTGAACACCATGGAGCATATGAGATGTTCGGGAGTTGAAGTTAATATTCAGCGAATGCGGATTGAGAGATATGAAGTCTCCAATAAGTTCTATAGCTGTAAGATGGAGGAGAATGGTTACATCGGTGAGCATATACTCGGAATGTGCGGATATAACAATCACTTGATTCAAGCTGGGAGTTAATCTTCCGGATGATTGCGTCATTGATGAAATTCTCCAATCACGCCACCAAGCTACAAGAGCTTCGTGATGAACTATAATATGCAAGGGATGACCAAAACTATGCGAGCTCTTGGCGATCTTTGAAAGCAGCGAGGTAGAAATCAAAAAGGAGCATCAAGTGTTGATGGTTAACAAAACCACTAGTTTCAAGAAAAGGGCAAAGGAAAGAAAAGGAAACTTCAAAAGAGCGGCAAGCAAGTTCTTGATCAAGAGAAAAACCAAGTCTGGTCCTAAGCACAAACCGAGTGCTTCTATTGCAAGCGGGCTGGTCCTTTGAGCGGAACTGCCCCAAGTATTTGGCGGATAAGAAGGATGGCAAGGTTAACAAAGGTATATGTGATATACTTGTTATTGATGTGTACCTTACTAATACTCGCAGATAGCACACAGGTATTTGATCTTGGTTACATTGCTAATATTTGCAACTCGAAGCAGGGCTCTGGATTAGCGAAGATTGGCTAAGGGCGAGGTGACGATCTTGGCGTGGGAAATGGTTCCAAAGTCGATGTGATCGCGATCGACACGCTACCTCTACATCTACCTTGAGGATTAGTATTAGACCTAAATAATTGTTATTTAGTACCATCGTTGAGCATGAACATTATATCTGGATCTTGTTTGATGCGAGGCGGTTATTCATTAAATCGAGAGAATAATGGTTGTTCTATTTATATGAATAATATCTTTTATGGTCATGCACCATTGAAGAATGGTTTGTTTTACTTAATCTTGATAGTAGTGATACACATATTCATAATGTTGAAACCAAAAGATGCAGAGTTGATAATGATGGTGCAACTTATTTGTGGCCTTGCCGTTTAGGTCATATCGATTGTAAAAGCATGAAGAAACTCCATCTTGATGGACTTTTGGAGTCACTTGATTATGAATCACTTGGCACTTGCGAACCGTGCCTTATGGGCAAGATGACTAAAACACCGTTCTCGGAACTATGGAGAGAACAACAGATTTATTGGAAATCATACATCTTGATGTATGTGGTCCAATGAATGTTGAGGCTAAATGGCGGATATCGTTATTTTCTCACCTTCACGGATGATTTGAGCGGATATGGGTATATCTACTTAATGAAACACAAGTCTGAAACATTTGAAAAGTTCAAAGAATTTCAGAGTGAAGTGGAAAATCATCGTAACAAGAAAATAAAGTTTCTGCGATCGATCGTGGAGGAGAATATTTGAGTTCTGAGTTTGGCCTACATTTGAAACAATGCGGAATAGTTTACAACTTCGCCACAGGAACACCACAGCGTAATGGTGTGTCGAGCGTCGTGTCGTACTTTATTAGATATGGTGCGATCTATGATGTCTCTTCTTGATTTACCGCTATCGTTTTGGGGTTATGCTTTAGAGGCGGCTGCATTCACTTTAAATAGGGCACCATCTAAATCCGTTGAAGCGGCGCCTTATGAACTGTGGTTTGGCAAGAAACCAAAGTTGTCGTTTTTGAAAGTTTGGGGCTGCGATGCTTATGTGAAAAAGCTTCAACCTGATAAGCTCGAACCCAAATCGAATGTGTCTTCATAGGATACCCAAAGGAGGCAGTTGGGTACACCTTCTATCACAGATCCGAAGGCAAGATTTTTGTTGCTAAATTGGAAACTTTCTAGAGAAGGAGTTTCTCACGAAAGAAGTGAGTGGGAGGAAAGTAGAACTTGATGAGATAACTGTATCTACTCCCTTATTGAGAAGTAGTACATCACGAGAAAACAGTTTACGTGACACCTACACCAAATAGGGAGGAAGCTAATGATGATGATCATGAAACTTGAGATCAAGTTTCTCTGAGAACTTCGTAGATCAACGAGCAAGATCCGCACGAGTGATGCGGTAATCCTGTTTTGGAAGTCATATTCTTTGGAACATGATGAACCTCGAACTATGAAGAAGCGATGGTGAGCCCAGATTCCACAAAATGGCTTGAGGCCATGAAATCGAGATGGGATCCATGTATGAGAACAAAGTGTGGACTTTGGTTGACTTGCCCGATGATCGGCAAGCAATTGAGAATAAATGGATCTTCAAGAAGAAGGCGGCGATGGTAATGTTCTTGTCTATAAAGCTCGACTTGTTGCAAAGGTTTTCGACAAGTTCAAGGGGTTGACTACGATGAGACTTTCTCACCCGTGGCGATGCTTAAGTCGTCCGAATCATGTTAGCAATTGCGCATTTTATGATTATGAAATTTGGCAAATGGATGTTAAAACTGCATTCTGAATGGATTTACGGAAGAAGAGTTGTATATGATGCAACGAGAAGGTTTTGTCGATCCAAAGGGAGCTAACAAAGTGTGCAAGCTCCAGCGATCCATTTATGGACTGGTGCAAGCCTCTCGGAGTTGGAATAAGCGTTTTGATAGTGTGATCAAAGCATTTGGTTTTATCTGAGACTTTTGGAGAAGCTTTGTATTTACAAGAAAGTGAGTGGGAGCTCTGTAGCATTTACGATATTATATGTGGATGACATATTATTGATCGGAAATGATATAGAATTCTGGATAGCATAAAGGATACTTGAATAAAAGTTTTTCGATGAAAGACCTCGGTGAAGCTGCTTACATATTGGGCATTAAGATCTATAGAGATAGATCAAGGCGCTTAATAGGACTTTCACAAAGCACATACCTTGATAAAGTTTTGAAAAAGTTCAAAATGGATCGAGCAAAGAAAGGGTTCTTGCGGTATTACAAGGTGTGAAGTTGAGTAAGACTCAATGCCCGACCACATGAGAAGATAGAGAAAATGAAAGATGTTCCTATGCTTCAGCCATAGGCTCTATCATGTATGCAATCTGTGTGTACCAGACCTGATGTGTGCCTTCTTTGTAAGTTTAGCGAGCGGTACCAAAGTAATCCGAGTGGATCCTTTGGACAGCGATCAAGAACATCCTTAAGTACTTGAGAAGAACTAAGGATATGTTTCTCATTTATGGCGGTGACAAAGAGCTCGTAAATGGCAGTTACGTCGATGCAAGCTTTGACACTGATCCGAGACGATTCTAAATCGCAAACCGGATCGTATTTACATTAAGCGGTGGAGCTGTCGGTTGGTGCAGTTCCAAACAAAGCGTCGTTCGGGATCTACATGTGAAGCTGAGTACATAGCTGCTTGGAAGCAGCTAATGAAGAATGCGGATGAAGGAGTTCATATCCGATCTAGGTGTTGTACCTAGTGTATCGGGTCCAATGAAAATCTTTTGTGACAATCTTGGTGCAATTGCCTTGGCAAAGGAATCCAGATTTCACAAGAAGAACCAAGCACATCAAAAGGCGCTTCAACTCCATCCGGGATTTGGTCGGTGGGAGACATAGAGATATGCAAGATACATACGGATCTGAATGTTGCGAGACCGTTGACTAAGCCTCTTCCACGAGCAAAACATGATCGGCACCAAGACTCCATGGGTGTTAGAATCATTCTTGTGTAATCTAGATTATTGACTCTAGTGCAAGTGGGAGGCTGAAGGAAATATGCCCTAGAGGCAATAATAAATGTTATTATTTATTTCCTTATATCATGATAAATGTTTATTATTCATGCTAGAATTGTATTAACGGAAACATAATACATGTGTGAATACATAAACCTCTGAGTGTCACTAGTATGCCTCTACTTGACTAGCTCGTTAATCAAAGATGGTTATGTTTCCTAACCATGAACAAGGAGTTGTTATTTGATTAATGGGATCACATCATTGGTTGAATGATCGATTGACATGACCCATTCCATTAGCATAGCACCTGATCGTATAGTTTGTTGCTAGTGCTTTTCTTCATGACTTATACATGTTCCTATGACTATGAGATTATGCAACTCCCGTTTGCCGAGGAACACTTTGGGTGCTACCAAGCGTCTGGCGTGGCGGGTGATTATAAAGGTACATTACGGGTGTCTCCGAAGGTACATGTTGGGTTGGCATATTTGAGATTAGGATTTGTCACTCCGATTGTCGGAGAGGTATCTCGGGGCCCTCTCGGTAATGCACATCACATAAGCCTTGCAAGCATTGCAACTAAAGGTGTTAGTTGTGAGATGATGTATTACGGAGCGAGAAAAGAGACTTGCGATGTGAGATTGAACTAGGTATTGGATACCGACGATCGAATCTCGGGCAAGTAACATACCGATGACAAAGGAACAACGTATGTTGTTATCTTGATCGACCGATAAAGATCTTAAGTAGAATATGTAGGACCAATATGGGCATCCAGGTCCGCTATTGGTTATTGACGAGAGGTGTCTCGGTCATGTCTACATAGTTCTCGAACCGTAGAGTCCATGCAACAAAGTTTCGATGGCGGTTATTATGAGTTTATATGATATTGATGTACGAAGGTTGTTGAGTCCGGATGAGATCACGGACATGACGAGGAGTCTCGAAATGGTCGAGACATAAAGATTGATATATTGGAAGCCTATATTTGGACTCGGAATCACTCCGGGTGAAATTGGGAATTTCTGAGATGCAGGGGGTTACGGAACCTCCGGGAGTCAATGGGCCTTGATGGGCCTTAGTGGGAAAGAAAAAGGGGCCCTATAGCTGGCGCAGCCTTCCCCCTTCCCTAGTCCTATTAGGATTAGGAGAAGGGGTGGCGCCTCTCTCCTCTCTCCTTGGTCAAACCCTAGTTGGACTAGGATTTGGGGGAATCCTACTCCTAGTAGGAGTAGGACACCCTAACGCCTCCCTCCTAGGCAGGCCAGCCCTCCCTTCCCTCCTTTATATCTGAGGGCAGGGGCACCCCATGACACACAAGTTGATCGATTAGATCGTTCCTTAGCCGTGTCGGTGCCCCTTCCACCAGTTACACCTCGATCATACCGTGGCGGAGCTTAGGCGAAACCTGCGTCGGTGGAACATCATCATCGTCCTGCGCCGTCGTCTTGTGGAACTCTCCTCGACACTTTCGGCTGGATCGGAGTTGAGGGCGTCATCGAGCTGAGCGTGTGCGAGAACTTCGGAGGTGCCGTCGTTCGGTGCTTGGATCGGTCGGATCGTGAAGGCGTCGACTACATCAACAGCGTTGTTATAGCGCTTCGCTTTCGGTCTCAGGGTGCGTGGACGGACACTCTTCCTCTCGTTGCTATGCCATCACCATGGTCTTGCGTGATAGTAGGAAAATTTTTGAAATTACTCGTTCCCCAGCAGAAGAGACAACATGTTTGATGAGAGAGCTGGAAAAACATGGGCGAGAGGAAGGATCTCATGGGTTGAGGATTGACAATTTTGTGCGGGGAGAGAGGATTGGTAATTTTGTGCAAGAGAGAGAGGGCGGGGAGGAGTCGATCGGCCGTCGCATCACCACTTCCAAATGACCCGCATTCTCTAGCGGTGTGGTCGCCCGTATTCGATCTGCTCGATGCCCTCTTTGAAGATTGAGGTGTTGTGCATGTTGGGGTGCAAAGAAGCACAAGCGAGTGGTCGCCGTATAACCTTGGATGGGGATGAATTGTGTGCTCGGGGAGTGTGTGTGTGTGTGGATATTGGCGAATACAAACCTAAGGAGAGAAATGGGTATTCACGAAGAGATTGCTGCGGGCCTTGAGGTGGGCGGGGGCAGTGAGGGTGTCAAAATGTGCGCGTTGATGCATATGTTGCATGCAATCGTCTGAGGGACAGACGAATCGAGAGAGATGGTTGTTGTGTTCTGGATGCTCCTCTCTCTCTCTCTCTCTCTCTCTCTCTCTCTCTCTCTCACACACACACACAAGTAAACTAGAAGACCGTTCTCTCATGTATACACAACGTATGGACATCATCTATGTCTCATTCATGCATGATCGTTTGCACATTCACACCTCTCTATATACATATCACCACTTTACCGTCTCCACATTGCCCTTCATACAACACACATATGGACACATACACACGTTCTCTCTCAGTCACACACACAAAATAAGTATTAAAAAACTAGGGCGCACCTAAAGCGTCCAAATCCAAATAAACACAAACTGGAGCTAAATTCAAATATATGGAAATATTGCAGCGTCAAGAACTTTCCGGGAAAAAAAAGTTGAGTAATATTAGAGATTGTTTTCACACACACAAAAGGTTCGGTGGATGTCCTTGGCGCGACACGGTGATGCACCGTTCGATCGACCGCGCGGCCGCGGTTCACGCGCTTGCACAGGATTCCATATCGTGGCTGTGGTACTAACTTCAAAATAAATAAATAATAAAAGTGCTGACTAAGTCTAATGTTTACTTGTACTAGTACGGTCTTCTTTTACGTTTGACCAACCTCATATAAAACTAAAGTAAGCTCCCATACGCGTACTCATCAATATCTTGCCGCCGCCGTTAGCATGCCGGCGCCACCTGCTTGACCAACAATTTCTAGCCCATCACCGCCATGTCGCCGCCATCCTGTGCCATGAAGCGAAGGCTCGCCCGCTCACGTCGTCTGCAGTCCCTCCTCGCCATGCCGCCGCGCTGCCAAGCACGCGAGCAGCTGGTGGAGCAGCGTCTATGCGCAGCGTACAAAGAAGGAGGGCGGCGCGTGCTCCAACCGCCGGCGAGAGGATCTAGCATGTCATTATCGTCTCCGCCCGGCGGAGGAGGCATACATGGTGGCTGTCATGGCGGAAGCGATCGCAGCAGCGTCAAGGCCGCAAACCCGGGTCGGTCGGAATCTACCTTGAGACCTTGAATGCCACGTGGATCACGCAATCTGAAGGAGCAATTTGGGTCGATCGACTCATGTGAGCCGTTTGATGCAACATGGATGGCTAGAAGGATTCTTCCACCTCTTCGCCATCTTCTTCCTTCACTCCGTGGAACTTCTTTCACAAATCGGTGACCCAAATTATACTACTAAATGCGAGCGTATTAAATGCAGTGGGAACACGAAGATACGAGCGATAGTACCAACTGCAAGAAGAACAGTAGTAAGACATAGTACTAGTACTACTCTCGTACTAAACAGTTCAAATAATGAGAAAGAACATAAACATAGTTCTGCTGGGGCCTCGGCACAACACACCCTTGAAAATAAACTAAGCAACTAGTCAGCTTGACACTGCGGTAGAACCAGCATGAGGGGCGGCACGCCACCTACTCGGTCCGAGTCCATGTCATCGACTTCGTCCTCGTCCCTCTTCCTCTTCCTCTTCGCCGGCCTTCTTTGCTTGAACCGGACCTTTGGGCTCTGCTTCTTCATCCAACCCATGTAGATATTTAAACAAAGGTAGGCATCCATTGCTTTGTGTACGGGATGTGATCTTCATCTAATGTCTTCGACTGCCATGCATGATGAAACTTCGTGATGAGGTTTCTTGAGTTTAGCGTCTGAAGGATCAATCATGGCTGCTGCCGGGGTCAACATTGAAGGTTGAGAGGAGGACACCAGGCTTGCCTACGGAGATCGAAGGGCTGGCCTACAGCAGAGACCTATCCGGCCGGGACTTCTTTGTCGTTCTTAAAGCCTCGATGTAAATTTCACTCTTTTGTCCTTGAGGAAGTTCTTAAAATCCTGGCACTCAACGTCGGCATGGCATATGTGGTAGACCAAGCAAGCGTTATGTCGCAAACCTAGATCACGGCGGGCTTCTTCCTCTCTTAGTCCTTTAGATCCTTCTCTCGTCCCGGGACTGTGGTGTACTCAACATCTAGCCCAGCGACCCACTCATCCGTTGAGCTGTTGAACATGCGTTGGAGCGAGCAAGCCATGCTTTCACCGTCGCGGATCCACGTGTGTATATGACGATGAATTGATCACGGTGATGGCTCTAACACAGGTACTCGGCGGCGACCATGGAGATTTGGGAGGCCATGGATTTTGGAGGAGAGTTAGGAGAAGTTGAACTATTGTACCCTGCAAAAGCTGGAGCGAACTAATGTGAAAGGGCGGGACGGTAGGGAGCGAACTGTTGTGAGGTAGAAGGCGGGGGCAGTAGAGGCGTCTGAGCAGGCGTGGGGATCTTGGCTTGCCGGTGGATAAAGGGCTGCAAGCCCCAAAGAGTTCTTGAGAACTATCGGGGACCCACTAAATGTCATGTCTACTAGACCCATATCGTAGGCCTGACGGTATAGCTTCTGCCTGTTTGCACGCCATGCCGGTGCGAGGATGTAACTTCACTTAATTCCGTCAACCGTCGCGCCTCCCACGACCTTCGCCTCCCTCGCGCGGTCGCGCCCTTTGGGACTTCGACCGGCTAAAAATGAGCATTTTGTTGCCTACTCCGCATGCATGATACTCCCTCTGGTCCTTTTTTACTCCCGTCAACCGTTTGCAAAGTGTTTGACCAAATATATACTTTTTTTAAGCACCACCTTATATCAATTAACCAGCCACACCAGTACACTCATTCGATACAATATTTACCACACAGGGCGGTACGTTATTTACAAGAATACCATCTAATCTATTGTCAAAGCTATAATTAGCGATTAAGTGTGCCACCTTATTGGCCGAACGGCTAATCTTTAACAATTGAAGATCGTTGATAAACTTGAGATGCTCAACGCTTTCATCTTGAGTCACGCATAGCAGACTGTCATAGTCCCCGATGCAAGAGGCGCTACCACAAAAGCGCAATCAGTCTCTAAAATTACAGGATTATGAAGAGAAATACCTATGTAGAGACCGGCAATGCAAGCCCTAAGCTCCGCTTCCTCCATGCTTTGACAGGCATCAATGAAATCCACGACCAAATTTATACTAAAAATATCAATATCTACAATACTGATTATAATGAGTATAAGAACTACGTTTTATAATGAGTGTAAAAATATTGATTTGACATTGTGAATGTTGATACTCCCTCCGTCTAGGTGAGTAAGTCATCTTAGGCTGTGCACCGTGACCAAGGAGGAGGGGAAAACGAGAGACATTAATGTTTATTTGGTAATTAAATATTATTGCATGCAATGAACTAACCATTGCATGTCATGTTTGATAGTCTCGAGGTCATTAAAAGCATGCACACCTCATCTCTTATTGGTTGATATGTCAAGAAACAAGAAGCGAGGTAGACTTTAATGCACAGCGCCTCGTGTTTTGGGATTATTTGGTTTTAGTAAGATGACTTACACACCTAGCTATTAGAGTACCACTACCTCCCTTCTAGTTTAAAGGGCTCGACTCAAACATTTCACCTACTCTTAGCAAGATAGTAGAGCGGTGGAATAGTTTTGAAGTCTGCAAAAGTACTCAACTAATCTTGTCGTTCTTCACAAGAAAAAGTGTTTACCAATGCATGCATGAACACTAGTTAGTCTAACCCCCTCTCTTCTTTAATTTTTTGCACATCGGCATGTTTGCTATTCCCGTGTACCAGCTAAGATACCACCATGATGGCCAGCCTTAATCATCGCATGCAATAATTTAGTGCACCTTGAAATATGAACATGTGTGGGGCGTGTATGTTTTAAATGACTTGAGACTATACCTAGCCCGGCATGCAAGATGACTTAGGTATTATGCACCATTCCCCATACCTGCAGGAAGCCCGTTCGTCTCCAAATCTTTTCCCCTTCATGTGTGGAAACAATATGCCTGCCAAACTCTCCTTCTCCCTCTGGCGGTCCCACCACTCCACCCCGTGTGAAAAAATCTGCATGCATGACTCTCCTCCCCCCACGCTCGTCCAATCCGTTGCGACCAGCAATATTTCCACCCCTTCTCTCCCCCGTAATTTACTCCAACAAATATGCCCACGTAGCTTTTACTTAACTTCAGGTGCATTGGGTCACTAACATACGGGCCTAGAAGTGTACTGGCCCACATGTCAGTGACGCAACTCGACCTGCAGTTAAGTCAGTGCAGCTCAGTCCATATATTACGCAGGTGTGCCATTGCTCGCTATAAATACTGCGCCTCCCAGGACATCGCTATCTCCTCCCCCTCACGTTCACGTTCATCGCTATCTCCTCCCCCTCCCTCTCACGTCGACCACCATGGCATCTCCCCTCCCAAGCCCTAGGAGCCCCTCGCTGCACCGCGTGGACGGTCACGCGTCGCCTTTCCGTTCCTCACTGCCACTAGTCGAGGAGGACGCGTCGGCGTTCCGCTCCTCGCCGCTACGTGACGCGTCGCCGTTCCGTTCCTCGCCGCCACTAGTCGAGGAGGACGCGTCGGTGTTCCGCTCCTCGCCGCGACGCGACGCGTTGCCGTTCCTTTCCTCGCCCCCACTAGTCGAGGAGGACACGTCGGTGTTCCGCTCCTCGCCGTGATGCGTCGAGGTGGACGCGTCGGCGTTCTCAATCTCGCCGACACGTGCGTCGGAGGACGCGTCGGCTCCCCGCTACGAGGAGAACGCCGCGCCGCCCGCCGAGCCCCCCAGCCTTGAGGAGCTTTGGAAAGAAATGGATGTCGCCTTGTGGGAGGCTTTGCCTCCAGAGCGCGCCAAAATAGGCGGAGAAGAAGGCCGAGGAAGAAAGCGCACCGCGCAACAAGCTTCTGGGAGATCTATGTCGCGTCCGAGAGAGTCAAGCAATTGGTTCTTTGGCGGAAGGCTCGTGCAAGGGCCGTGAGGGTGGCGGAGGGCGCCGTCGCCGCATACAGTGCGGTCGGGCCCAAGCGCCTCATCTCGCTTGGCGATGCGTGGACGGTGCACTTCCAGCCGGAGGAGTACTGTTGGCGCGGATCACCACACTGGTGAGATCGCTCTCGCCCGCCGACAAGCCGCCAATCATCACCTCGCGAGTTGCGAGGCTAAGGAAGAAGCGTTGTGCGGTCTGCTGGGAAACGTCCGCGCACGGGGCACTCGTGGCGCGCCACAAGCGCTCTGCGGCGCCGTGGCTTTAGGAGGAGTATAATTTTTTGTTTAAGTAAGGCAATCTCATTAGTTTTGGGGCGCAAATGATAAATCCCGAGCGTTCAGGAATTTTAGCGTCCTTAATTAAGTATGTAAAGGAAAGTTTGGAAACATTGTGTATTATTACGCATTTTGCAAATGCGTGCATATAGCACAAACTTTACTATATACTATCGGACTACGTCTCTCGATATATGCTTGCGACTGTGCTACTCTCTCCGTCCGGTCAATAAGTCATCTTTGGTTGTGCACGGTGACCAAGAAGGAGGAAGACTTGTACACCTAGATGGAGGAGTACTACTATTACTTATATGCGTGCAAATGCACGTTTGAACATCTACGATGCGGTTTTTGTAGAAGTGGAAAAACATCACTAGTCAAGCTTGTGAAGCGATTCAATGCAAAACAAATGCAAAAATGCTCGTTTGATTGTTTAATTTTAGCTTCCTTCTCTGTGGTTATTTCTCGTGCACCGTGACCAAGGAAGAGGAGAAAGCGAAAGCGTTAATGTTTATTTGCTAATTAATAGTATTGCATGCAATGAACTAACCACTTGCATGTCGTGTTTGATATCTCAAGTCATTAAGCGTGCACACTCTTTATCTCTTATTGGTTGATATGTCAAGAAACAAGAAACGAGGTAGAAGTTAATGCACCGCGCCTAAGTGTTTTCGGATTATTTGGTTTTAGTAAGATGACTTACACACCTAGATGCACCGCGCCTAAGTGTTTTGAGTAACATTTTATCGAGTTAAATCTTTGGTCAAAATTTAGCACAAATTACAATGGTGAGGAATAAACCAGGGCGGAGTAGTAGTTTAGAAGTCCAAATAAATGAGTGAGGCGCCTTATTGTTACTCTCCACTTGTGACTAGTCTTGTGGGAAAAGCTGGGAAGCCGCCAAAAGAACTGCCCTAGGAGTAGTAGCTAGGGATCGGCGTCGGAGATGAGCCGGAGAAAGTAAATGCAGAGATATGAAATGCAAAAAAGGCGGAGGGATGTGATGGTTGCTTGTTCGTTTATTTTACCGGGCCATTTATTCTTGGGAGTGGTTGGGTTTTGTGATATGGCGGCTTCTTGCCGCGCCATGAGCGGGTGAGAGGTGAGACTCCGTGCAGCGCCGCCCTCTACACTTGTACTACATCGGTCGTGGTTTATTAGTCCCCATTCAATTTGGTGAAGATTTAATCGACAAAATGTTAGTGCATGTCAACAAAAACTATATCGTTGGATTCGTATTTGAACATAGTTTTGAATGATATAATTTTAGGTGACATGCATCAGTATTTATCGTACTATATATAATGTTAGTTAAATTTTTGGTCGTACTAATCTATAGTAGTAAGGTGCCCGTGCGTTGCACCGAAGAGTGAAATGCATTGATCGGGGAGTTGTTTATTTTGACAAAGGATGTGGGGGTCATCTCATGTGTAACGGGTATCGATAGGTTTCTTCGGATATTATCTCATCTCTAGAGCTTACAAACATCCGGGTGAAATAGATAAAAATGTATCTTTTGCAAACAAAAGCGTTCAACTATTCAACCTGCATCCAAAACTTGTGAAGAAATAACACTTATTGTGCTTTGCAAGAAATGATCTTTAAGAATTAGTTTTTGAGTATTGATTGTTATACATGTTGGCTCACAGATGACATGGCACTTTCTTATAGTCAACGATTGGCTATACTATTAAGTAGTATTAACCATGCCCTTATACACCTAGACGGAGGGATTATATCAGGATGACTTGCAAGGTGGCAGAGGAGATGTAAGAAATGGTTCATCGTAAGTCTTTCACCAGTACTGTAGTAAAAATCCATACATGGAAGATTCTAGACTAAACCATAAACGGATACACTTTTATTCATGCACGATACTCCAATAGAGCAAGATCCTGCATGGAAGTCTCCACATGCTTAGACAGCGGATTACATTGAGCGAAGACTAATGATCAACATTTAACTTGATAATGCATATTTTCTTAGAAGAACATGGAGGCTCCTCCCCGGTTCCATTATCAAATGAAACCCAAAGTGTCTTACATCAGCTCACTGAGAGGAGCAGTTTAAAGGAAGGACTGCGGCGAAAGCCACTCAAGTTTAACGACAAGCTTACAGAATCAAAAGCGGCAAAGACAAGGGCCATAAGCGCCCATACACACACTACATGTTTTCTAAGTGCACTTGATAATGCGTATGTCCAGGTGAACCTCCTTGGAGTCCCCGTGCACCGAGTCGGCGGGTAAAGGACATAACGGATGCCATGGGTTTTCCAAGTCCACATTGGCGGGATAGTCCCAGTTCCTCGATTCCAAGTTTGTCCGATGAGGCGGTTTCGCCGCCACGTGACCGAAGGGTAGTAACATTGACCTTGCACCCGTACATCTGCCTCGTGTCGATTATCGGCGTCGTGGCGGCGCCCACACGCCGCTACAAAGATGGGCGGCGGCTGCGCGAACCTCGCTGGTGCCCACGATCAAGAGGAAGACGCTGCCGTCCTCCTCCGAGACTAGCGGTGGCGGTGATCCTCCAGCGACTCGGCATGGTGAACCGTAGCACGTGTCGTGCTTGATGTTCTCCGCCAAGGGCCAGCGGTGACCGCTTCTGCGCATCCGTGGTGATACACCATGTCGCGGTGAGCCACAAAAGCGGCATCGGGCACTCATAGCGATGGGCGAAGGGCTCCTTGGAGGCATCAACTAGGCCGTCCATGAAGCAGGAGTGGCTGTAGGGGCGTTGCGCCCGATTGAATATGTGAGCAAGTTACTACGAGATTTAATCCGAATAAGCACAAAATAAATCATGGCGGCTATAACAGAGATGAAACTAATCATGTGGACTAGCATAGTAGTAGGATACAGAGTAGAAACATGAATTCTACCATGATTTCGAACAGGAAGGACAGAAACACATACGGTGCAACGGGAGCAGCACCGTTGTCGTTGAGGTTGTCGCCCATGTCGTTGAGGAAGAGGTTGCCAAGGTTGGGGAAGAAGTCGTCGTCGGTGAAGTCGTGGCTGCCAGCAGTCTCGAGAGTGCGCTCCCCAGATTTCAACAGCGCCCGACGGATGGAGCGCAGGAGGGAGTGGCTGTAGGGGACGTTGCGGCCGCCGAATGGAGCGCAGGAGTAGCACACGAAGCAGTAGATAGTGTCCTTACTAGTACTCCTAGTCTCTCTCTCTCTCTCTCTCTCTCTCTCTATATATATATATATATATATATATATATATATATATATATATATATATATATATATATATATATACTCTTAGAAAACCGAGTTGGTGATGATGGTTTGCCTGCCATCTTGTAATATAGACCGTCCGATCTATATCGTGGATATAAAAGCCAACTATGAAAATTTTACAAAAGATACCGCACCTCTCTCCACATTTACAGATAAGGCCTTACCTCGTGCTCCTCCTATGTATCTATCTCTACAAGTACCTTTTTATAACAAATTGAATAGTGCTGCGCGTTATTTGACGCCCGGCTAATTTCACGCCTCCTCGCCTCCATCATCATCAACTGAGTCTTTGTAGGAGTAGGAGTAGATAAAAAACCGAGTTGGTGATGATGGTGTGTCGTGCAATGCACGGGCATCTTGCTATTTTTTTGCATATAAGTCCAAACACCACGTAAACACGGTCTTTGAGCATGGTTCATAGTCGTTCCACGATCGGGCATCGAAGTTTGTAACTATTTTAGATTAGAATATACTACTCCTCCGGTGCTAGTAGTAGAGCGAGTCCTACTCTACTACTCTACTCTAGCAAGCTAGGGCATAGTACTATAGTAGGTCTTGTAGGGAGTACCGATCTTGTGATCACTCAAGCAAGTTATGCAGCATCGATATGACCCTCGCTGCTTTGGTATGTGTCTCGTGAGTCAAGCGGCGTCTTGTAGTCATCATCACTGTCCACTTCTGCAGCGCATATTAAACTTCTCCATCTTTGTCCGCACATAATCTCGTCAAGCTTCCATCCCGCTAAGGCGCCTCCCCTCGTCAAAACCCAAGCACTAACAATGGCGGAACCGAGTGGCGTCCGCGAAAGAGTGGTTGGAATTCGCTCCCAACAGAGGTAATCAAGCTCATTGTTTGGCGTGTGGACAATCTCGATACCATGCCGCTTCTTGGCGTGCTCGTCGGGGCTGTACCGTTTACTCAAAGCCATCAGGCCGGAGCTTTTTAAGCCAGCTCCTTGCTTGCTAATGCCGCCTGATCTTAAGAAACGGCGTGTCACATAGAATAACGATCGTAGGGTGGCGAGCATCAACCCCCTTCACTGCGATCCGATCCCCGTCAGCCTCAGCTACATTAACGGTATGAACTGGGTCGGCATGAACATGTCTTGGATGGTGCTCGTCGTGGTCGCGGCAGCTGGATGCTCGTGGAGGTCTACACCGGTGATTGATCCCCTTCCTTGATTAACCTTTGCCTTTGCTTTGGCACATGACCCAAAATACTCTGAATCTTCTGATAGCCAACATGATACCAAGTTTGATTTGCTCAAGGTTGTAATCTGCCAAGAGCCCACAAGATCTGGGAATTATAAAGATTTCAGGCTAATTGCGTTCTTCAACCGTGGTCTCGCCTATCTGACAGGTCACTGCGGTAAGTGGATAAATCTGCACATCCATCACAGGATCATACATCCTCCATGGTTCTCGATGCCATTGAACACAAGGGCTTCATTTACTGTTGTCGACTCCTTCTATGGCTGGGCGTATTGCTGGCCTACTCCGATCATCGCTACAAGCGGCTATTACTGGCGGTATGTCACTTTCCTATGATATCATGATGGCTTGCTTATATTCTTGTCAACATTTACTGAAAAATATTCATGCTCATAACATGCTGTTCTTAAGATTGACTAAATCAAGAGCCCTTTTTATTTGACTCAACTTGATATGATGTTGTAGGCACTTTGGTGTCCCTACCCTTTCTAATCCCAGAACATTTCAAAGAAAAGCGGCATGGCGATTGCGGTGGTTCTGGCTCGTCGGACAACGGCGAAAGATTGATGATCATTCGCACATACCGGACGTGTTGTTTCGCTGAATACAATCACGATCCTTTGCAAGGTCTTTGAGCAGATCCCATCTTCTCTGTGCCTTGAGGAATTTTTGACTAGAGGCTGGTAACTAGCATTAGCACACGCTCTCATTTGTCGGACTGAATTATCGATTAACGAGGAGATAACCGGCGACAAGGATCATGATGGCGCGCAGTTTCGTTCATCGAGCAAAACTGTGTGTACACAGCGTACCATCGTCTCTGCATGCACCATACCTGATATGTGCCGCCACGCTCTGCATCCCAAAGTAGGAGAGAGGGTCGCAAGTATCGGACTTTGACCTCTTGGTGGAGTTTCCCGATTAGGCACCCATCCGTTCAAGCCGTCGGCCAATCTCCACACAATAAATAGTAACGTCTAAGCGAGGCGATTAGTTAGATCGTACACTTGGTGTAGTAGGATCTTTATATAGTTTGATGGATACACTTGTTCTTTTTTGGTAACCCTTTTGCAATGATGGCTGATGTTTGGTTTGGAAGAGAGAGTTGCGTCTTCACTCTTCGGCACCTTCTTTATACATTGCACCCCAGCCCTGTTCTTTGCTTCTTTGCTGTTTTCAATGTACAATCGGTAGTATATTTAAATCATTGGTTGAATATAAATGTGTTGTTTGAGCGACAAACACAATGTTTTGGAAGTCGTTGCATGGTTCGATCCTTTAGTGCCCGTGCAAATCGTAGCTCATACTATTTTTCGTATGGAACACATTTTCCACTTGTTGATAACATGCAGCCTTGATGAAGGCCCAATAGAAGCCCATAATTAGCTGGAAGGACTCTCTCACATGAATCCGGCCCGGTACATGCTCATGGTCCCTAAACATAAATAAGTAAATAAATAAATAAAGCTAAATGCTCATGCACCAGTTCTTTGGGAAAATAGGTAGCCCAAGTATTTCTTTTGAAGAATACCCAAGCTAGGCCTATTTGTTTTCTCCGAATGCAGGCTGCAAATCTTTCAAGACGAGCAAATGGGATATTAGTTTTTTTGAATTTTGTTCTTCACTGATATCTTATCGCATTTCATTGGATTTAACATGACATAGTACTAACTTATTTTTGTCGGGACCCCAATTCTAAGTCACATCGACCTAGGTGGTAACACCTCATATCACTTTGCGGCCTCACGCACGGTATCCCCACGGTGTCGCCTTACCATGGCCGGGACCGTTTATGTCTTTTGGCTCACGTATATGATGTGTCGGTAGCATCCACATGACAAAGAACCGGGCCGACATGGCTGAGTCGTGAACCCAAAGCGGCCTAACCTATGGGGACAGGCATACATGAAACACTTGAGCATGTCGGTCATCAGCGTATGAACTTGGGCTGTAGCACTGGGCTATGAGGACTCCGGTATCCCGGCTGTAGCAGAGCTAGGCGGGACTCCAAGTATCACCGCGTGACATTTCCCGAAGAACAGACATAAGAACGAAATGAATCACATGCCGGCCAGTCAAGTGTCCAAGCGGTAGTCTTTGGGCTAGCGAGGACTCGGTGAACCGGGCAGTAGCGGACTACTATCGCTCGGAAGCACGAGACTACATTTCCCCATATGAGAGGCTGCCAAGGATAAACAACTAGATTGTCGGATCCCACTCATACCAAGCATTTCAATCATACATAATATGCCCGATATGAGTAAATACAACAAGGCATCACAACAAAACTCTACAACTCAAGTACTTTATTTAAGAGGCTCAGGAGCCATACATAACATAGTCATACAGGTGGGGTCACATGACCCAACACTCAAATCATACAATCATACAAGCACATGCGGAAGCAAAGTAGTCAGATCTGAGACTCTAGAAAGAAAGAAAGCTTGTTGGAGCCTTTCTATCTACCATGGCCCTTCACAAGTCTTAGATCGCCACACGGGTGGCTAGCTTACTAAATCAAGTCAACATCTACATAGAATCCGTCGGAGGGTAGTATAGTCCTCTGAAAATATTGATTAAGCAAACATGAGTACAAAGTACTCAGCAAGTCTTACCACGAAATCCTATCATACATGCACATTCTCAAGGAAGGAAGTGGAGTTAATTGCAGCAAGCCAGCTTTGACTCTTGGCTAAGCTATCCAACGTGACACACTTTGTAAAGCATTTTGTCGTACGAGTCCACTATTCACCATCACAATACTCCACCGTGGATCCTCTCGTCATCCCGAGAGGGCCATCCACGATACTCACGCTTATCTTGAGGCTTTTAGTAGTATCCATTTGCTTGTCTATGAACTGATATAGGTAACCCGAAGTCCTTCTCCGTGGACACGGCTATTGAATAGATCATATTTAACCTGCGGGGTATACTTCTTCACACACGCTCTCACCACTTATAAATCGTTTACACGACATGTACTCGGCAACCTTCAGCGGAAGCCCAGCGTGGGTGTCGGCCACACCTACCTAAACACTCAAGTCCCTAGTCCAGGTTATCGCCTATTCGGGTTCCATCCGCAGGAGTCCGGCGAGGTTTCCCATACAGCCCGAGCGATGTGTGCGGGGTTCCCGAGATACCAAGCGGGCACTTTCGGTACACCGCCCACGGTGCCTACCGCAACACAACCCACCCCTAAGGTCAGCGTTGCGTCGGCCCCACATGCTACAAACACGAAACTACTTGCAACTCCGGACTATGAGCAGGGGTGGTTAAGAAGCCGAGAGGGTCAATTAAGGATCCCAATGTGTGGTAGTAGCTAGTTCATGGATCACAAACACAGATCTCGGTTCTTAAGTTCGGCTTCAATGAAACAACCCACCATGTACTCCTACATGGCCTCTCATCGATACCTTTACCAAATCGTGTTCAACACTTACACTCTCGAACCAACACAACCTTTCACTCCAGTTCATCATCCCGATGAGCGGACGACACAACTCTAAGCATAGCAAGCATAGCATGGTAGGAATCACAACATGGCTCAATCAACTCCTACACATACTAGTGGGTTTCATCTAATTCTTGTGGCAATGACAGTCATGCAAAGGAAGTGGGTTCAACTACCGCAGACACACAGCAGTTGAATCGCGTTGTCTTAATGCAGATAAAATGAGAGCGAAGCGAGAACATGGGTTTGTATCGGAATGATCAATGATTTGCTTGCTGATGGGCTGGGGTGAGAACGCCCTTGGTGGGTAATCGAGGTTATCTTGAGGCAGAACCTATCATGAAAACACACCAAAATAAACATACAACCAATATGCAACAATATGATGCATGCTATGACATGGCAAGATGAATGTGTGTTGGCCTAATGCAAGTTGAAGGGACAGGGGATGATCTCATTTGAACCAAAGGTTCAAATGATAGATCATGTGAGTTAGTCCTAATGGTGCAAAATCTTAATCTGGTTATTCAGCATAGTTAACTTGTTTTAACATGCATGAAACCTGTACCAATGGATAGAGTGTATTTTTCTGATAAATTTTCATATATAAATCTTTGCATTTGGAGTTATAGAATAAAAGTTATAAGCATTTGAAATTTGAGTTATATTCTGGAATTTATTATATAAAATAATTCCAGAATTTGAATTAATCGTCGGCATGAGGTCAACATGACGTCGAGGGGTCAGCGGGTCGTCCAGGTCAAACTGACCAATGGGACCCGCATGTCAGTTAGTTTAACTAATTAGTTTTAATTAAAACTAATCCTAATTAGTTTAACCGAGGGTCCACTGTCATTGACCCGAGGGTCAGCAGGCCCACGGGCGAGGTCAACTCACGGCGTCTAGCCTTGGCCGAGGCAGAGACGCGGCGGAGCAAGTGCTTTTGCACTTTCGGGCTCCAAATGGGCCTGAGGAGCACCTCGTGATGCCGGAGGTGAGCCGCATGTTAGTGGTGGAGTCGGCTTGGGTGGGATGGCGGAGTGGGCGCCCGGCGACGAGTCGAGGCGGCGGCGAGGGCTCGACCACCGACGGGTTTGGGGCTAGAGGGCTTGGCGGCGCGGGAAGTGCACCGTTAGACCCGTTGGGGTGTGGTGAGTCACGATGGGCATAGTGGTGTGGCCATTAGGTGGCCGGAGGCTCGTCGGCGACGAGCTCACGCGGCGATGAGTTCAGGTGACCATCGAGTGCTCGTGTGGTGCAAGAAGAAGAAACGGAGAGGACAGGGGTAGCTAGGCTCACGGTGAACTGTGGAGAACTTCGTCGGGGTTGGGGCGGACTGATCTGCGGCGGCGATGATGGGGATCTCCGTGACCTTGAGCTCGGCGAGTCGGGTAGTGGCCTCGGGGTGTTTTGGGCGAGGAACTAGCTAGCTAGAGGTAACGGGTCTGGTGAGCTGCAGACATGGCGGGAGGAGTATGAGCGGGGAGAGCACGGCGTCGGCGGTGGCGTCGGCGATGGCGTCGGCCAGGTCGAAGCGGCGAGAGAGAGGCGGGGAAAGTGAGGTGTCAGGGAGGTCGGGTGTGACGACGTGGGTCGTCCAGCGGCGAGGCGGCGAGGGATGAGGCGAGGCGGCGGCCAGCTGCGTGGCGCGCCTGCGCTCGCCGGCCGACACCGGTTGCTGCTGGCGAACCAAGCAGCTCATTGGCCTGGGCTCTTTGGGCTGGGCAGGCAGGTGGGCGATCATGAGCGACAGTGAGGTTTTCTATTTTTAGTCTTTTCTATTTCGCAACTCTGTTTAGGGTTTTTAAAATACCAAAACTATTTCAAAATTACCAAAATGCTCTGGTCACTTGTTGGAATATTCCCAACATGAAACATTTTAGGTTGACAATTTTGAACACTTAAAATATTTTCCATAATTTAAAATGCCCATTTCAAAAACTTGTGATTTAAACCTAGAACCCTTAGGTGACCTAGAAAATGTTCCACCTTCTTTGACATGGATCCCGAACCCAAACAAAGAGGATGAGCATTTTGAAGGGCATTCAGTTCATTGAAATAAATTTTAGTAAACCCTAGTTATTTTAGGGGGTGTTACGGGGTTTCTGCCTTCCCATTTCAAATTCAGATGAAATTTAAACATGATGCACACCCTAATGCATGGTCTATCGGGATGTGACAACTCACCCCACTCAAAAGAATCTCGTCCGAGATTTAGGATCTGTTCTAAAAAGGTGGGGTACTCAAGTCGAAGGCGATCCTCCCTTTCCCAAGTTGCTTCTTGCTCGGAATGGTTTGACCATTGAACCTTTAGAAACTTGATATTCCGGCGTCGAGTGGTGCGCTCGGTTTGATCGAGGATCTGAATGGGGTACTCTCGATAGGTGAGGTTATCTTGGAGATCAAGCGTTTAGTGGTCCACTCCACGGATAGGATCCGAGAAGCAACGCTGAGTTGGGAAGCGTGGAAGACATCATGGACCTTGGAAAGATGCGGAGGTAGTTCAATTGGTAGGCAACTTCCCTCGTTTGGCAAGAATGCGAAAGGGTCCAATGTAACGAGGAGCTAACTTGCCCTTGATACCGAATCGATGGGTTCCTTTAAAGGAGTAACCCGAAGGTAAGCCTTCGCCAATTTCATAAGCCATAGGCTTATGCTTGCGATCATATTGGCTCTTCGGCGAGATTGGGCTGTTTTAATTTCTCACGAACAACGCGAACCTGCTCCTCTCGCTTCTGAATCATATCCGGGCCAAAGAGCTGTCTCTCCCGGTTTCGACCAGTTAAGAGGCGTTCACATTTTAGCCCATAAAGAACTTGAAGGGCTTTGCCCAAGCTGGCTTGATAGCTATTGTTATAAGCGAACTTCGGCGAATGGAAGGCATTTCTCCCAATTCATGCGAAAGAGATGACGAAGCTCGAAGCATATCCTCTAAGATTTGATTGACTCGTTCTACTTGACCACTTGATTGGGGATGGAAGCGGTGCTAAAGGAGAGCGAGTTCCCATAGCGTTTGGAAACTTTCCCAAAATCGAGAGGTGAAGAGACTCCCACGGTCGGAGTTAATTTCGATGGAACACCATGAAGAGACACTATTCGGAGATGTACAATTCAGCTAGCTGGCTAGCGGTTATACTCTCACGAACAGGTAGGAAGTGGGCTACTTTGGAAGGCGATCAACAACAGCGAAGATAGCGTTATTCCCTCTCTTGGTCTGGGAAACCCGGTAATGAAATCCATACCAATTTTATCCCATTTCCATTCAGGAATTTCCAAAGGTTGAAGGGTACCAAGAGGCCGTTGATGCTCTGCTTTAACTCGGCGACAAGCGTCGCGATTAGCAATGTATTGAGCGATTTCTCTCTTCATCCTAGTCCACCAAAACCTCGGCATAGATCTTGATACATTTAGTACTACCAGGATGAATGGTGAGAGGAGAGTCATGAGCTTCCTTAAGGATCAATTGCCGTAGCTGTTGTTTCTTAGGAACCACTAAGCGGTTTCGAAGAAGACAACACCTCGTTCATCTATGGAGAAACATTTAGCAGCTCCGCTAGCAATGTTCTCCTTGATCCGAGATATCCCTCTATCATCTTCTTGAGCAGCTATGATTCGATCCGTGGTCGGGTTTACGCCACCGGGGTGGAAAGAAATCCTCGAGGAACAATGTGAAGATTAAGCTTACGAAATTCCTCGTGGAGAATTGGTTGACCTTGTTGTAACATCAAATTATTACATAAGATTTGCGACTTAGTGCATCAGCCATGACATTGGCTTTGCACAGGGTGTAGGATATTCCTAAGTCGAAATCTGTAATCAACTCGACCCAACGTCTTTGCACGAGATTCAAATCCGGTTGGGTGAAGATATATTTCAGACTTTGGTGATCGGTGTAGATTTTGCAGCGATTACCGAGAGGTAATGTCGCCAGGTTTTGAGTGCATGAACCACTGCTGCAAGCTCTAGATCGTGTGTGGGATAGTTATCCTCATGTGGGCCTTAGCGCCGAGAAGCGTAGGCAATCACATGACGATCTTGCATGAGTATGCAACCTAGTCCTTGTCGCGAGGCGTCGCAATAGATAATAAAGTCCTTAGAAATCTGGTGGAACAAATGCACGGAGCAGATGTCGAGCGTCTTTTCAGTTCTGAAAGCTGTTCTCGCCTTGTGGCGTCCATTCGAACTTCTTATCTTTCTTGAGGAGTTCGGTTAGAGGTTTAACAACTTTAGAGAATTCTCGGCGAAGCGGCGGCAATAGCTCGCTAAACCGAGAAACTCGAACTTGCTTGACCGATTCAGGTGGAGTCCGATCAAGGGCGGCTTGAACTTCGCTTCGGGATTGACAGCAATACCCTTACCAGAGATTACATGTCCTAGATAGGTCACTACGGTAACGAATTCACACTTAGAGAATTTGGCATAAAGGCGGTGCTCTCGAAGTTTCATCAATACTAGCCGTAGGTGTTCGGCATGTTCTTCCTCATTCTTGGAGTAGATGAGTATATCATCGAGGTATACCACGACAAATTTATCCAAATACTCCATGAAGATGGAGTTCATTAACCGAGAGAAAGTGGCTGGAGCATTGGTTAATCCGAAGGACATGACGGTGTACTCGTATTGGCCATAACGAGTGACAAAGGCCGTTTTAGGTATGTCCCCGTTCTTGATTTTGATTTGATGGTAGCCCAACCTCAAATCCATCTTGGAGAAGACTGAGGATCCAGCGAGCTGATCATACAGGTCGTTGATCCTGGGGAGCGGATACTTGTTCTTGATAGTGACCAAATTGACAGGTCGGTAATCTACAACCATCCGATCCGTACCATCCTTCTTCTTGACGAAGAGGACGGGCAAGCCCATGGGGATGAACTAGGACGGATGAAACCCTTTTGCAAGGACTCATCGAGTTGTTTCTTAAGTTCAGCTAGTTCTAGGGGTGCCATCTTATAGGGTCTTCTAGAGATTGGGGCGGTTCCGGAATAAGATCTATCACGAACTCGACATCCTGTCGGTGGAACATCTGGCAGTTCCTCGGAAAGACATCCGGAAAATCACGGACTACGGAATATCTTGAGGTCCGGAAGGGGTTGGCATTTAAAGAGTAAAGTCGACGCTTAGACACTCGGGTTAAAACATCCTTTGTTTTACCGAAGGATGGGTGAGTTGAGCGGTTCTAGTAGAGCAATCGATCTTGGCATAATGGGCTGACATCCACCCATACCCAAGATGATGTTTATGTCCGAGGACTTAAGAGCTATTAGAGATGCAAGAAAGACTAATCATCGACAAGAATCTCATTCCCATGACTTATTCTAGAGGTTTGCCATCTAGAACCAGGAGTTTAATTTCCATGGAGGTAGGCATGTCACGAGAATGTGGTGTTGTGCAATCGAGCATAGCTCTCGAAATAAATGAATGAGATGCTCGAAGATCAAAAAAACGATTGCGGATGGCAATTAACAAGCGTGCATCGAGGGCGGCGTTGGGATCCTCATAGGTTTCTTGGCGGAGACATAGTTGACATGGCCACGGCGGTGGCAAGCTGCTTGGCATAGGAACCTTTCTGCTGGCTTGCCGCGGCCGGCAGACTTTCCACTTGATTGGGGTTGTTGCAGGGACACTCTCGAATATAGTGGCCCGTCTCTCCACATTTGAAGCAAGTGATCACATTTGGCCGTGGGGCCATATTAGCGATTGGACCTCCATATGTCTTGGGTGGAAAATCGGCTGGTTGGGGCGGCGCCTCGAAGGATGGCCTCGGGGTGTACAGGTGGTAGAGCCGTGTTGGGACCCAAACCGGCGCTTCGGGAACGAGCGGATGACGATCCAGATTCACGGATGTGCTTGCGTGAAGCCTCGAAATCAGTCTGCCTGATCTCGGCTGATAGCCTTATTGACTAGCCGAAAGAGGTACATTCATGCGAGACGGAGATCTCGGCGTAGTTCAGGCTAAGTCCCTTACGGAACCTCGCCGCTTCTTAGCGTCGGTAGAAACTTCTTGGGAGCATAACGTGCTAACCTCCCGAATTCGGTGTAGGCATCCTTTGTCGACCGCCTTGGGTGAAACTGCAGAATTCCTCACGTTTGCGGTCCATAAGTCCTACGGAATATGGTGCTCATGAAGGCGGCATGAATTCATCCCAAGTTGTAACTTGTCCAGCGGACGCATAGCCTCATAGTTTTCCCACGGTGATCGGGGCCTTCCGGATGATAGGCGGCAAAGATAACCTTGTCGACCTCGGCCACATTGGCGGAGCGCAGCTTATGGTGGATCTTTGGGAGCCAATCATCGGCGTCGAGTGGCTCGGCGGAGCATTTGAATTTTGGAGGATATAGCTTGACGAAGTCATTGAGTGAAACCCCATCGTTTCTTGGCTGGCGTGCTGTGTTTTGTTCAATCCGCTCCAATAAGCGGTTGGTTTCACGCTTATTATGCTACGCTTCCAAAGATCACCTCAGCCAAAGATGGCGGTTGCGGCGATTCACATTTACGGCTGCATCGCCTCTCCTGCTCTGGAATAGCGGGAGAATTTGAGTGTTGACCATCACGGAGACAAAACAAAGGTTTAAACCAGGATGGCAGAATTTAACAAGGAAGTGCGGAAGGTAATGGACAGTATGGAATGCAAAGATGTTTATCCGTATGACATGGTAATATAAACTGCCATATATATATATACCAGCGGTCATACACACCATTCATAGTTTAGTACAAGCTGACGGAGTACAACTATAAGGAAAGGCGTTACATCTCATCGGAAGCATTCCAACTCCTATACATTATTTTCTACACTTAGGAATGATACACACTAAGTCGTATCCCACGAGTCACGCAGACGGTGGAAACACAACCAGTACCATACTAGGAATACTACTACTATCTCGAGCAGCTCCATAGTAGTCCTCATAGAAGTCACCACCCAGACACAGAAGTGGGACATGATCGTCAGAAGCAGACAATCTGTGGGGCACTGTGGACCATAAGGACTCGGATGTGGCCGTGGACCAACAAGCGGTGGCGAGAGAGGCCCACGAGGAGGGGTGATGCCTCCAACCTCACGCCACTCCATGAAGTCCGCAAACTCGCCCGCACAGGTACAAATCTCTCATGTCCATACATCCGCTTGCACGGCGGTGCAAACCTAGTCGAGTAGCCAGTGGTCGAGCGGGCATTATCTGACTCCATCGCAAGGCCGGTTCTCACGGTCCTTGTCCTCCAACAACTTCGGTAGTAGTGCGAAGGTGAGTCCTCATGGGATGCATCACCGTACAAGCCACGAAGGTAGCCATGCGCCCGGGAAGAGATCTTGGCATATAGCGGAAGTCGGTGTTGCTCGATAAAGCAGTCTGGCTCGAATAATAGTCATCATGGAATAGGCTGCATCTTGTGCGAGACATTCCAATAGTGATTCGAGCCCATAGGAGCGAGTGAAGTGGCTCGATAGCTCGGGATAGGATGGATAAATCCGGACCGTGCATAAATATTGGCTTTGATTGAAATCCTGAACTGCTCCTCGGCGGTATATTCAGGATACCATCGATAACCAGCCTCAATCATCACCCTAACCAACATGGCCGTGTGACCGCACACATCAATGCAGCGGTCGAGGCGAACCACTTGGTTACGGGAGCGGTGGCCATCTGAAAGCACAGCCATAATGCAAAGGCATTAGAATTCCTAGGAAAATCGGGCAGCATAACATCATAAATGCTCAAATCAAATTTGAGACATTCAAAATCAGATTTGCAAAACCACTCAACAACATCATATCAAGGTTACGGTTCAAACGGTAACATCCTAAAATTTAGTAACACTTGATCGAGGATGTAACCAACAATCCTACAAGGTACTACGGATAGTAACACGTGATCTGATAGAGAGAAGAGAGCCTAGTCCTATACCCACGTTGAATGAGAAGAGGATGACTCGGATCGAGGGGCATAAGGTAAAGGAGTAAAAGAGCCTTCGTTCCTCCACAATCAATTCCCCTACATATAACTAAAGCATTTCTAGACTCAACTTGACCAGTTTGGCTTAGCGGACCTCTGGCAGCCACGCTCGATGCCAACGCTGTCGGGACCCGATTCTAAGTCACATCGACCTAGCTGGTAACACCTCATATCACTTTGCGGCCTCACGCACGGTATCCCCACGGTGTCGCCTTACCATGGCCGGGACCGTTTGCGTCTTTTGGCTCACGTATATGACAAGTGTCGCTAGCATCCACATGACAAAGAACCGGGCCGACATGGCTAGTCGTGAACCCAAAGCGGCCTAACCTATGGGGACAGGCATACATGAAACACTTGAGCATGTCGGTCATCAGCGTATGAACTTGGGCTGTAGCACTGGCTAACAGGACTCGGTATCCCGGGCTGTAGCAGGCTAGGCAGGACTCAAGTATCACTGCGTGACATTTCCCGAAGGAACAGACATAGGAACGAAATGAATCACATGCCGGCCAGTCAAGTGTCCAAGCGGTAGTCTTTGGGCTAGCGAGGACTCGGTGAACCGGGCAGTAGCGGACTACTATCGCTCGAAGCACGAGACTACATTTCCCCATATGAGAGGCTGCCAAGGATAAACAACTAGATTGTCGGATCCCACTCATACCAAGCATTTCAATCATACACGCAATATGCCCGATATGAGTAAATACAACAAGGCATCACAACAAAACTCTACAACTCAAGTACTTTATTTAAGAGGCTCAGGAGCCATACATAACTATAGTCATACGGTGGGGTCACATGACCCAACACTCAAGTCATACAATCATACAAGCACATGCGGAAGCAAAGTAGTCTGAGTCTGAGACTCTAGAAAGAAAGAAAGCTTGTTGGAGCCTTTCTATCTACCATGGCCCTTCACAAGTCTTAGATCGCCACACGGTGGCTAGCTTACTAAATCAAGTCAACATCTACATAGAATCCGTCGGAGGGTAGTATAGTCCTCTGAAAAATATTGATTAAGCAAACATGAGTACAAAGTACTCAGCAAGTCTTACCACAGAATCCTATCATACATGCACATTCTCAAGGAAGGAAGTGGAGTTAATTGCAGCAAGCCAGCTTTGACTCTTGGCTAAGCTATCCAACGTGACACACTTTGTAAAGCATTTTGTCGTACACGAGTCCACTATTCACCATCACAATACTCCACCGTGGATCCTCTCTCGTCATCCCCGAGAGGGCCATCCACGATACTCACGCTTATCTTGAGGCTTTTAGTAGTATCCATTTGCTTGTCTATGAACCGATATAGGTAACCCGAAGTCCTTCTCCGTGGACACGGCTATTCAATAGATCATATTTAACCTGCGGGGTATACTTCTTCACACGCTCTCACCACTTATAAATGCGTTTACGACATGTACTCGGCAACCTTCAGCGGAAGCCCAGCGTGGGTGTCGGCCACAGCCTACCTAAACACTCAAGTCCCTAGTCCAGGTTATCGCCTATTCGGGTTCCATCCATGAGGAGTCCGGCGAGGTTTCCCATACAGCCCGAGCGATGTGTGCAGGGTTCCCGAGATACCAAGCGGGCACTTTCGGTACACGACCACGGTGCCTACCGCAACACAACCCACCCCTAAGGTCAGCGTTGCGTCATGCCCCCACATGCTACAAACACGAAACTACTTGCAACTCCGGACTATGAGCAGGGGTGGTTAAGAAGCCGAGAGGGTCAATTAAGGATCCCAATGTGTGGTAGTAGCTAGTTCATGGATCACAAACACAGATCTCGGTTCTTAAGTTCGGCTTCAATGAAACAACCCACCATGTACTCCTACATGGCCTCTCATCGATACCTTTACCAAATCGTGTTCAACACTTACACTCTCGAACCAACACAACCTTTCACTCCAGTTCATCATCCCGATGAGCGGACTGACACAACTCTAAGCATAGCAAGCATAGCATGGTAGGAATCACAACATGGCTCAATCAACTCCTACACATACTAGTGGGTTTCATCTAATTCTTGTGGCAATGACAGTCATGCAAAGGAAGTGGGTTCAACTACCGCAGCACACAACAGTTGAATCGCGTTGTCTTAATGCGATAAAATGAGAGCGAAGCGAGAACATGGGTTTGTATCGGAATGATCAATGATTTGCTTGCTGATGGGCTGGGGTAGAGAACTGCCCTTGGTGGGTAATCGAGGTTATCTTGAGGCAGAACCTATCATGAAAACACACCAAAATAAACATACAACCAATATGCAACAATATGATGCATGCTATGACATGGCAAGATGAATGTGTGTTGGCCTAATGCAAGTTGAAGGGGCGAGGATGATCTCATTTGAACCAAAGGTTCAAATGATAGATCATGTGAGTTAGTCCTAATGGTGCAAAATCTTAATCTGGTTATTCAGCATAGTTAACTTGTTTTAACATGCATGAAACCTGTACCAATGGATAGAGTGTATTTTTCTGATAAATTTTCATATATAAATCTTTGCATTTGGAGTTATAGAATAAAAGTTATAAGCATTTGAAATTTGAGTTATATTCTGGAATTTATTATATAAAAATAATTCCAGAATTTGAATTAATCGTCGGCATGAGGTCAACATGACGTCGGGGTCAGCAGGGTCGTCCAGGTCAAACTGACCAATGGGACCCGCATGTCGAGTTAGTTTAACTAATTAGTTTTAATTAAAACTAATCCTAATTAGTTTAACCGAGGGTCCACTGTCATTGACCCAGAGGTCAGCAGGCCCTGGTGAGGTCAACTCACGGCGTCTAGCCGCCGGGCGAGGCAGACAGCGGCGAGCAAGTGCTTTGCACTTTCCGGCCCCAAATGGGCCTTGGGAGCACCTCGTGATGCCGGAGGTGAGCCGTGGTTAGTGGTGGAGTCGGCTTGGGTCGGGATGGCGGAGTGGGCGCCGGCGACAGAGTCGGGCGGCGGCGGGGCTCGGCCACCGGCGGGTTTGGGGCTAGAGGGCTTGGCGGCGCGGGAAGTGCACCGTTAGACCCGTTGGGGTGTGGTGAGTCGATGGGCATAGTGGTGTGGCCATTAGGTGACCGGAGGCTCGTCGGCGACGAGCTCCGGCGATGAGTTCAGTGACCATCGAGTGCTCGTTGTGGTGCAAGAAGAAGAAAACGGAGAGGACAGGGAGTAGCTAGGCTCACGGTGAACCTGTGGAGAACTTCGTCGGGTCGGGCGGACTGATCTGTGGCGGCGGCGATGGGGATCTCCGCGCCTTGAGCTCGGCGAGGTCGGGTTGTGGCCTCGGGGTGTTTTGGGGCGAGGAACTAGCTAGCTAGAGGTAACGGGTGCGGGCGGAGCTGCAGACATGGCGGGAGGAGTATGGCGGCGGGAGCACGGCGTCGGCAGTGTGGCGTCGTCGGCGATGGCGTCGGCCAGGTCGAGGCGGAGAGAGAGGCAGGGGGGAAAGTGAGGTGTCCGGAGGTCGGGTGACGACGCGTGGGTCGCCCAGCGGGCGGGCGGCGAGGGATGAGGCAGGGCGGCGGCTAGCTGCGTGGCGCGCCTAGCTCCGGCCCGAGACAGAGTTGCTGCTGGCGAACCAAGCAGCTCATTGGCCAGCGCTCTTGGGCTGGGCAGCGGGTGGGCGATCATGAAGCGACAGTGGGGTTTTTCTATTTTAGTCTTTTCTATTTCTGCAACTCTGTTTAGGGTTTTTAAAATACCAAAACTATTTCAAAATTACCAAAATGCTCCTGGTCACTTGTTGGAATATTCCCAACATGAAACATTTTAGGTTGACAATTTTTGAACACTTAAAATATTTTCCATAATTTAAAATGCCCATTTCAAAAACTTGTGATTTAAACCTAGAACCCTTAGGTGACCTAGAAAATGTTCCACCTTCTTTGACATGGATCCTGAACCCAAACAAAGAGGATGAGCATTTTGAAGGGCATTCAGATTCATTGAAATAAATTTTAGTAAACCCTAGTTATTTTAGGGGGTGTTCGGGGTTTCGCCTTCCCATTTCAAATTCAGATGAAATTTAAACATGATGCACACCTTAATGCATGGTCTATCTGGGATGTGACATTTTTAAATTTGTTTTAGTATGGCTATTAATTTTTGGATTAAGAATATTTCGTTCCCCAGCAAAAATTTCCCACATATTTAGTTAATTTTTTGACCCTGGTACTCACTAGAAAATGGCCGGCAATTTTAAAAATGGAAAACGGGCTGCAATAAATTCCATATGAATTAGAAAATGAGTAAAAATTATAAAATAATAGCAAATGGGCTGTACACGCCACTGATTTGAGGCTGACTTGTTTACGCAAGGCTTTGTCGGTGAACACACGATTCTAGCCGCCGTGCTTCTTCAATATCTGATCTTCTGCTCCCAAATGCCTAAACTAGCGCCATGGACTATGCCTCCTCCCTCCTCTTGTGGCCCACAGGATCTTGGGCAGGCTTCTCGGCCCACCCTACTCCCTCCGCTGGCCTGGCCGCACGCAATCAACTGCCTCCTTATTACGAAAAAATGATTACTCCCATCGACATCTGGCGCGCACGGTTGGGAGGCTGACACAGGGCCTACTACGTTGACGCTACGCAGGGCTTGTCAACTTAGTCAACAAGCGATTCTAGCAGCAATAACAGTTGGATTTGAATCGAGCGGTCCTGCTTCTTCTTCAATCGCTGCTCTTCTTGCACCAACCGCCCAAACCAGCACCGGGAGACCGCTGCTCCTGCCTCCGGTGGCGGTTGTCTTGCCGTTGAGGCCTCATCGCCCCTACTACTTCCACCGCTAGCTGTGCTCCTGCGGCGGCGACACCTCACACCGCAGCCGAACGGTGAACCTGGTACTACTCTCGCGTGGGCATCCATCGCGCGTCTTCCCGGCTCGCGTCGTCCCTTCCTAGGCCTCGTCTGCGTCCACCGGCTTGGTGCTCTCGGCGCGCATGGTCAATGTGGTTAACGACATTCCATCGGAGAGTCTTTATGCGTGTAGAGGCTGACAGTGGGTCCACGGCCACAACCCAGTTTTTTTGTGATTTGCCAAGTAAGTCGCTTTGTCGCCCTGTTGGACTGCAAATCTTTCAAGACGAGGAGAGCTTTCATTCGGTTGGCGAGAAAATAGCCCATCGATAATGAGAAATGGGCTGTACATTTTAAAACACATCACACCGGCAGCTAGTTTCAAATATCTTTTTTTCATTTCGAGATTTTAAATTACATTAATTTTTATGCGTGGAGAATTTGTTGGATTTTATATTGATATACATTTATTTTTAAAATCAGTTTGAATGTGAGTCAAAATTTCGGGATTAAAAACAGTTTGGACGTCATCAAAATATGCAAAATTTTGTATAAGTTTTTAACCGTGGCCACGATATGGGCTGTAATGCTAACAAAAAGAATATGGGCTCCAAAAAAACCTTAAGAATTAGCAAATGGGCTGTAAATTATTAAAAATAATGGCAGATGGGCTGTATGCTGTTTTCCACAGATTTGAGGCTTTCCTAAAAAGGGTTGGCCTTTAGCAAAGGATCGTTGGATGGTCATCCAACGGCCGTCGTCTTCTTCAATCTCTGCTCTTCCTGCTCCACCGCTTAAACAAGCGCCCGGCGGGACTGCTGCTCCCTCCTCCCAGCGGCCGGCTCGGCAGCTCGGACCCACCAGTTATATCTTAAATGCGCAAGGAAGTGCCTCCTTATTACGCACAAAAAATGAATACTCCCCGTTAGCTGGGACCCGGTATAGTGGCGAGTTGACTTGTGGGCCTACTAAGTTGACGGGACGGAGGGCTTTGTCAACTTAGTCAATATGGACGATTCTAGCTCCAAAGGACGTCTGATGTCCATCCAACGGCCGTAGTGCTTCTTCAACCTCTGGTCTTCTTGCTCCAAATTACCCAAACCAGCGCCAACCGTGCCTCGTGGTCCTGCCTCCGTGGCGGCTACGATCTGCGGAGGCCTCACCGCCCTACTACTCCCACTGCTGGCAGTCCACCTCTACTCACCCACACCCCGGTTATTCTGCAGCGACGGCAGCCTCACACCGCAGCGAACCGGTGAACCTCGTACTCCTCTCGTGTGGGCATCCACCGCCGTCTTCCCGGCTCGCGTCGTCCCTTCCTAGGCCTCGCCGTCGTCCACCGCCACAGGTGCTCTCGGCACGGCATGGTTAACGTGGTCAAGCGGCTTCCATCGGACGTGGATCAGACGTGGAGAGGCCGACAGCTGGGTCCACGGCGCGACAAGGAAGTGCCTCCTTATTACACGCAAAATAATTATTCCTCCACCGACAGGCGGGGACCCACCGGACGGACCACCATATTTAGCGAAAAACGTTTCCCCACTGCTGGGACCCACCAGCTACACCTTCGCATGCAAGGAAGTGCGTCCGGCAAAAAACAAAACGATTCTCCCCACATCGCTGGGACCCACCAGCTACATCTTCGCACGCAAGGAAGTGCGTCCGGGCAAAAAAAACGATTCGCCCCCCTGACTGCTGGGACCCACCAGCTACATCTTCGCACGCAAGGAAGTGCATCCGGGCAAAAAAAACCCAAAACGATTCGCCCCCCTGACTGTTGGGACCCACCAGCTACATCTTCGCACGCAAGGAAGTGCCTGACAGTCGGGACCCACCTGGTCGAGCGTCGTAGCGTTGTCATTCTGGTCGCGAACGTTACGTACATATATACCGGTGGATGTAGAGGCGCCGCACGTGTCGTAGTAGAGACGCGCGCGCGTGTAAGTAGTAGAGCGCGCCGACGTAGCATGTACACGTCGCATACAGCGGTGAGGTGCAAGAAAGAAAATACGACCACGTCACGCACATACGGGCAGGGTCTCTAACGCCTATCGCGCATACGTACATGGCTGGGTCGGACGGAGAAACAGCGTCGTCGTCGTGTTCATGGGGAGCCAACCGCTGGGTCGAGCGGAATGCGTGGTCGTGTTCATCGGGAGGGCTTGGACAGAACACAGCGATGGAAGCGAGGCTGGCGTACCGCTGGCGGAGAAACGGCCTTGTGTTCGACCGCCATGTTCAAAGCGGGTCCTGTTGATCGGGAGGGTCTGGCGTGCCGCAAAAGCGGAGAAGCGGACCTCCTACGGTCAAAGCAGGGGTCTGTTGATCGGGAGGGGTGTGGCGTACCGCAAAACGGAGGAAACGGACCTCCTACGGTCGAAACGGGGGTCCTGTTGATCGGGAGAGGTGTGGCGTACCGCAAAACGGACGAAACGGACTTGTGTTGGAGCGCTACGGTCGAAACGGGGTGTGAAACTCCAAAAAAATTTTGTTTGGTTTTCAACAAAAACTTTGTTGGATTTGAAGAAGGTCATTTAAACCCTTCCAAAAATCTCTCTCTCAAATTTTTTCCCTTTGGCAAAGGATTTTATTTTGGCATCTTTTTCAACTCTGGTGTATGGTTATTAAAAACCTTTCTTCTGATTCTCCCCTTCTCAATTTTTTTTTTGGGAATTATTTTCTTTTAAAAGAAAACCCTAGGAGTTTTGGGTCTTCTCTCTTTTTGAAACCACCCATGGTTTTACCATGCCTCATGTGGTAAATCTTCCCAAAACCCCTCCTTCCACTTTGGGGCAATCCAAATATTCTGTCCCAACGTGTCCAACTCATTTTTGGATTTTATCTCATTTATTTCTTTCCCAAAACAATTCTGTCCATTATTTTGAGCCTAGATGATTTGCAAAGCAAGTACCTATTTGCCTTTGAATTTTGATCTCAAACCAACTCCTCTGGATAGTCCCTAGCACCCACAACCTAGAACCATCAAGATCCACTGTTTCTTCTTTTCAAAATTTTCAAGTTTCAGCTTCTGCAAGTTTGGACCAGATTTGTCAAATTTGGTGAAGTTCATATCTCCTCTTCTCCAAAAATTCCACCAAAATTCAGGCAGCCCCCAGATGCTATGAGAGACCACTCCACCAAAAATTAGCTCAAGGAAAAATCCCCACATACCAAAATCATTCTGTCGAACACCTGGCTTGCACTGTTACTTTGCACTTTCAGAGAAATTCAGAGTTTCAGTAAGTTCAGTTTCGTCAGAGTCTAGTCACCTGTCAACTGTGCGCCTCGCGCGTTGCGCACGGCTCCTCCTCCCTGTCCAGAGCGCCGCACGCGCATTTGGCTGGTTCCTGGCATCGGTGGCACCCTGGCCCGTCTGCGCCGACGTCTTCTGCGGTGTCGGGACCTCCCGTGGAGGACGACAGGGGGCACCCTGCGGCACAAGCCGTTCGGCACCGCCCACGCCACCTGGGAGCTCCGCGTGGCTGTCTCCCTTGCCAGCGCACGCCTGCAGCACTGTCGCCATGGCCTCGCACGCACAGGGCGCGCCCTCTGCCGCCGACGTGTCGCACGGCCGTTCCGTTGGGGACAGTAAGAACCGCCCTGCCTTGCTGAGTTAGGCACCGGGATGGAATCAGACTCCATCTAGACGATGCTCAAGCCCTAAACCAACCGTCCAGCCACAGCACCGCCGTAATCGCTCGCGGACTTATCCTGTTCACGGCAACCGCCTCGGGCGGCTATAAATAGCGCCTCCGAGCTCGCTCTCGACCCGCACATCTCCACCACCTCACGGACCCGCCCAGCCACTGGAAGAGCCCCGAGGGGCCCTTCTTCCTCAACTCCGGCCACCTCCGTCCGCTTCGGGCTCCGGCAGCATTCTCTCTGGTGAGAGCTCCTCCACCACCCTAGACTTGCCCGTAGCCTCATGACACCTCTAGGAGACTAACCCCCACTCCAATTTGACCCCAGCAACTCTCTCCGACGAGGCCCACGACTACCCGAACCACCGTCCGCCGGAGCAAGGGCCGCCGTCGACGTGGTGCTCGCCGGCGACCACCACCACCACCCACCGACGCGGAAGGATGCACTGAGCACAGAGGTACCACCCGATCCCCCTACCTCGCCGTGGATCGCCGCCGGCGACCACCGCAACTCTCGGGCGCCGACGAGCTCTGCCGCCTCTTTTGAATATTCAAACCTGACGGGTGGGACCCGCCCGTCAGCCTCTCTGTTCTTTTTTTTCGAACCGTTTCTGAAAGCGTATTCTGGCAAATGCGCTTTCTAATCTGAATCGTTTTCTGGACTTTTCTGCTTAGACCCGTGAGAGTTTTCTGTTTCATTACAGAGAGGTCCTTGGACCAAAACTCCTATAACTTTTAAACAAAAAAGGATTTTTGAGTGATTCTTTTTCTGTCTTCTTCAAAATTTTACCTAGTTTTTTATCAGATTTATTTGAAAAATATTTGGAATATTTTTGTGCACCCCATGGTATTTACGTTAGTGCATGTATTTTTGTATACCGTAGATACCGAAGGAGGTGACGGAACCGCAAACTTCACCGAGCTAGGCCCCGACTACTCCGAACCAGGCAATCATGTTTGAACCTTTGATATGATGAGTGTCTTGGCATGTTTGCATTAAGTAGTTCCATGGCATGTTTTTGAAGCATCTCGATGAAGGTTATATTACATGCAAAGTTGAGGCAAGTGAATTTCGATAATCCATAAATTGTTGGATATGAGATTGCATGGCCATGAGATGGCATGAGAATGGGTAAGATGGCAGTGTTGTAGCATTCCAGTCTTACGTGTGACCCAGTGTCAACATGAATCAATCCAGTTCCCGTCCGTTTTCCCTTCCGTGTTACCACATGTTTTCCGCAAGGGATACGGCTTAGTAAGTTGCAAACCGCTTTCTGGTACACACCAAATCGAGAGGCCGGGATGAGGGTTCCATGGCCCTGGATTAAAGCCTATCATCCGGTCAAGGGGCATGGGTGTTTCCGGTTGGGACCGAGAGGGGGGCACGCCTTAGAGCGCGCGGATATAAATTTGATCCCATGCTATTCGAGATTGTGATCTCCCCGTCTCAAAGTTTTTCTTGAACGCTGTCCAGGGTGATTCCTGGCAGCGTAAGGTGGGATGGGTGTGTCTTGGTTAGCTGTGTTTCCTCGAAATACCAGAACGGAACTAGTCCTTCGTGACTACGGAAATCCGTTGGCTGTGGATAATTTTAGTACAAACTCTGCGAGTCAATAATCCTTGAAATCATCTTATCCATGTCCAAGTGCCGTGTTCCTCTTATCTTGTCAAGTGTCAGTCTCGGTGATAGAAACTCCTGAGAACCACATGAGTGTTAAATGTTTATTTCCCGTGGATGGACTAACCCGTTTATTATCATGTGTTGAATATTTTCCTATGAGCACTATTTCTTGCAAGTTAACCGATATGAAAAGTGAATTTCAAGCCCTTTCTGCGATGTCGCTCGGACGACCGATCATGCATTGTTATTATTTACCTTCAATATAAGCCCTTTCTGCGATGTCGCTCGGACTTCGATCGCGGCATTGTTATTATTTACTTTTGTTATAAGCCCTTTCGCGATGTCGCTCGGACGTCCGATGCGGCATTGTTATTATTTACTTTTGTTATAAGCCCTTTCTGCGATGTTGCTCGGGCGTCCGATCATGCATTGTTATTATTTACTTTTGTTATAAGCCCTTTACGTGATGTCGCTCGACGCCTTGATCATGCGGCATTGTTATTATTTACTTTCAATATAAGCCCTTTCTGCGATGTCGCCTCGACGTCCGATTGTGGCACGCATGTCTTTTATTTTCAACATAAGCCCTTTATGTGGTGTCGCTCGACGCCTTGATCGTAGCATTATTTATTTATTTTTCACCCTTGAGGCGCCGCTTGACACCGATCGGTTTTCGATTATTTTACTATTACCGACTTCCTTCTTGCTAATTAATGTTGTGTTATTTCCTCATTTGGATGTACCATACTAATTGTTCATGACGCATTCATGCATGCATTTGTTATATCTTATGTCCGAACTGTCTTGCAAGTACTTTCAAAGTACTCACCGGCTTGTTGATTTGGCGAGATGTTGTGAAGGCGATCTCATGGATGAAGAGTTCGATAGCGAGTCCGGCGCCTAGAGGAGTCCTCAGTCTCGTCGACCCTTGTTTTGGTCATCAGATTATATCCGCTTCGCTACCCAAATAAATTCATCGAGCCTCACCTCGACGCCGATGAGCCGCCAGTAGGAGTCATATTATCCAATCCATCGTGTTATTCCACCACCACTTTACCACGAGTCAGTAGTATGCCACCACTCCATTGTGTCATATCCGCCATTATGTATAATTATTGGCGTGCTTGTAATAATTGGTTGAGCACCCCAGCTCGACCACGTAATATATTCTAATGCTACTTGGCTTATTGTATCAAGATTTTGTCTACCGACCAGAGGATTTTCCTCATCTTTGGACTCAAAAGGTCGGTTTCTCAATAAGCATTTTATTGGAAAACCGGTTGTGACAAGCTTGGTACCAGAGCGGTGCTGATCAGGGAAGCCACTAGGTGCAATCGCTAATCGGTTATTAGCAAAATAGAGCTAATTCTTATTTTTGCAAATGTAGTCATTTTCTGACAGTCAACATAAATTTATGATCTGACCACTCAGAATTTTTGCCTACTTTTGTAGATGGCTGGCAACGACTGCGAGTCACAGATGTTCGCCAACATGCCTGATGGGTTCATCAAGCTTCTCTTCTTCATCGTCCAAGTCGCGATGGGGCCATCTGTGCGCCCAGTCTTCACACTCTCTCGGCACAAGGTCAACGACAGTCTAACCATGCACCAGGCCGAGGTGCAATTCAAGGGAGGGCGTATTGAGATACGCCATTTCCGGTTCTTGGGGAGAGCCATGCCTACGGAGAAGCATGCGATGCAGATGGCAGCCCGTGAGGCGATAGCTCGTCTCAGGGATGTCCTTCCTTCGATGAAGACCCGTCGTTACCGCTACCTTCCATGTCACGTGCCATACACCTGTCACTACGCGTTCTCTTGCCCCAGAGGAGAGCGAGACGAAGCTTTTGAGATGCTTATCGAGTATCTCCGGGCTCTGGAAGCAGCCTTCGACAACCTGGTGTACGACCTTGTGGCTGCCCGCATGGACTCAGTCCATGGCTGTGCCGCCAACAGGAGGGAGCTCCTACGCACCGCACCGTCACTGACTTTCGTCTCATCATCGGCATCTTTTGCACCTACTACTCTCGCCACTACTCGTCGCCTGCCTACCACTGAGGAGTTCAACCAAGTCATCGCGCCTACTCCAGTTCGTTCTGCACCACCCCTTGCACCCACTCATGTTCGTGTTGCCCCGCATAGGGTGCCTGTTCCACCAACTCCACGCAGCACTTCACGTCTGGAGCCTATTAGCGAGGAGGAGGTTGAGTCCCCAGCCTCACTGCGCCTCACCCTCGGCAGGCCAAAGGAGGTCCTCACCATCTCCTTCGACTGAGTACGCCTAGCTGCCATGTGATGTACCGACTTGTACGATATGTTTATATGTACATAGGCTGTGAGAAGTAGCTTGTTTGCGCATCATGTAGGAACTGGAGAAGTGCACTAGCCTAAATAACATGTCAGTTATATGTATGCATATCCTGAGTGATGTATTGTATAATTACTACTTGCGTGTAAGATATGTAATGAGCAGTCCTTCTCCATGCGCAAACGTTTATTCTCTTGAAAAATCTTGGAGCATTTAAGACTTTTTCGTCTTCATGAATTTATTGACTTTTGCGACTCAATTTCTTTTCTTATGAGTTTTACAAAATGTACCCCAGAGTGAATAATGTCTCGTCCTTGGACGCGCTCCATGCCAACTCCGTCAAAGGAAAATTATGGCACACAACCAAGCAACAATTTCACACAGGGGCAGTCAAGTCAACAGGACAGTGAAACAACACTTTCCCAAATGTGCCGTCTTTATGAGCAAAGTCAGCAACAACATCGAAATGATGAACCAAGTAATCAATATGGGAAATCACCGTGGGCGAGATCGGCAGCAATCAAAGTTATCGAGCTACGTAAGACGCGTCCCCAAACATTTTCTCACACTGACAAACCTCTTGAGGCCGAGGACTGGCTTCGAGACATGGAAAGAAAATTAATTATTGCCCAGTGTTCAGATCTTGAGAAAGTGCTATATGCACCGCACTATATCACTGGAGCAGCTGCATCGTGGTGGGAAAATTTCCTAGACATGCACCCCAACGAAAATAATATAACCTGGGAGGAGTTCAAAGAAGGTTTTCATGGGGCACATATTCCTAAGAGTCTTATGAAGATCAAAAAGAGAGAATTTGACGACCTCAAGCAAAGGACCATGACGGTGTCAGAATACAACGGTCAGTTTACTTTGTTGTCTCGCTACGCCAACGAGGAGCGTATGTCTGAAAGCAAGAAGATGGAAAAATTCCTAGACGGTCTGGCACTCGCACTTAAATGCCTGCTGGTTGTGCACACCTTCCCAGATTTTAAAACGCTGGTGGATAATGCCATTACTTTGGAAAATGAGAGACGCAACTTGGCAGATTTCCGCAAGCGAAAAAGGGACCAGACTAATCATGCTCGCAACCACCGCAGCAGGACAAATTTTCAGAAAGGTGGGACACCTAAACCCACGACAAACGTCTCACGCCCAATCAAGAATTTCCATGCAAGGGACAAGGAGTTCACATACCGCCCAGGCGTTACATGCTACGCTTGTGGAGAAGAAGGGCACTATGCCAAGCAATGCCCCAAGCCAAGGAACTCGACCCCAAAGCCGAACAACGGAGGCAGTAATTCGGCGCCAAAGCGCAACAATTTCAACCCAAATAACAACCACAGGAAGGGTCATCTGAACCACGTGACCAAAGAGGAAGCACAGAATGCCCCAGATATCGTACTCGGTACATTTCCTGTCAACACAATACCTGCCATGGTTTTGTTTGATTCTGGAGCTTCTCACTCATTCATTTCGAAAAGTTTTGCCTTGCAAAATAATTTTTCGATGCTTCCCTTGGAAAAATCTATGATCGTCAAGTCCCCTGGGATTAAGCAAGTTACCCAGAGTTACTTCCAAGGTGTGATTATTGAGTTTGAAGGATTGAGGTTTCACGCCAACCTTATTGTGTTGGAAAATAAAGGACTGGATGTCATCTTAGGGATGGATTGGTTAACCACCAACAAAGGTTTTATTGACTGCTTCAACAGGACCGTAATTCTCACCCACCACCACGGGAAGACAATAAAAGTTGCAGCCAAAGAGAGAAAAATACCCCGGCAACCGAGATTGAACAAGGTGGATATTTCTGAATTAAGCAAGGTCCCAGTAGTGTGTGAATTTCCAGACGTATTTCCCAAAGAACTACCAGGCATGCCACCAGACCGAGAGATAGAATTCAACATTGAGCTAGCACCCGGAACCGCCCCCATATACAAGAAACCATACAGAATGGCACCATCCGAATTGGTAGAACTAAAGAAGCAAATAAAAGAATTACTGGACAAAGGATATATACGAGCCCGCTCCTCACCTTGGGGTTCACCAATATTATTTGCCAAAAAGAAGGATGGAACACTGAGATTGTGCATAGACTATCGAGCGCTTAACATGGTCACAATCAAGAACAAATATCCGATGCCACGGATAAATGATTTATTTGATCAGCTCGCTCAGGCCAAGGTATTCTCAAAAATTGACTTGAGGTCGGGATACCATCAATTAAAGGTACGAGCAGAAGATATTCCCAAGACAGCATTCACCTCCGGATACGGATTATATGAGTTCACCGTAATGCCATTTGGACTAACGTCGCCCCGCATATTTTGTTCACCTCATGAACAAAGTATTTATGAAGTTTATGGACAAGTTTGTTGTGGTATTTATCGGCGATATTACGATATACTCCAAGACACCGGAAGAGCATCTTGAACATCACCGAATTGTACTAGGGGAACTCAGGAAACATCAATTGTACGCTAAATTCAGCAAGTGTGTGTTTTGGCTAAGGCAAGTAGGTTTTCTAGGCCACGTACTGACCCAAGAAGGTATTGCCGTAGACCCGGAAAAAGTCAAGGCCGTGCTTGGTGGAAGCCACCAGCCAAATAATGAGACGTCTGAAGTTTCTGGGAATGGCAGGTTACTACCGAAGGTTTATTGAAGGATTTTCCACTATAGCAAAGCCAATGGCGCAGCTACTCAAGAAAGACAAGAAGTTGAATGGACGGAAGCTTGCGAGAAAAGTTTCCAAGAACTAAAAAGGAAACTAACGACAGCGCCAGATATTAATTGTGCGGACATACACAAGAATTTTGAGGTGTATTGTGGCGCATCCCGAAAGGGCCTCGGGTGCGTATTGATGCAAGAAGGCAAGGTTGTCGTGTATGTTTCGGACAACCATAAGCATGAGGAAAATTATCCTACTCATGACCTGGAATTAGCAGTAGTTATTCATGCACTCAAGGAATGGAGACACTTTCTACTTGGAAATCGTTGTGAAATATACACGGACCATAAGAGCCTCAAGTATATTTTCACACAACCGAACTGAATTCTACGACAACGACGCTGGTTGGAATTAGTGAAGGATTATGGCGTTGGAATCCACTACCATCCAGGAAAATCAAATGTAGTGGCAGGCGCTCTAACTCGGAACCCTAGCCCAAATGACGACAACCCGCCAAACACGAGACCCGAATTTGGCGGGAGTTTGCTAAACTCAACTTCTCGGTAGTCACCGAAGGCGATGTATCGAATTTAGAAATACAGCCTACCCCGATGGAAAAGATTAAAGAGGCTCAAAGATGGACACCCTAGCATTGAAGGCATAAAGCGAAAGGTGAGTTTGGGCAAGGCCACGAGTTAGATTATCGATAAGCAGGGAATATTGTGGTACGGAGATAGACTTTGCGTACCAAATATCAAGGACCTTAAACAGCAAATCTTAGCTGAAGACCACACCGCTCCGTATTCAATCCATCCTGGAGGAACAAAAATGTACAAGGAGATTCAGGAGAAATTTTGGTGGCACGGTCTGAAAAGGGACATAGCCACGTTCATCGCATGTTGTGACTCTTGTCAACGCATCAAGGCCGAGCACCAGAAACCGGCCGGACTTTTGCAGCCAAATAAGATACCCGAATGGAAAGGGGACGAGATTGGAATGGATTTTATTATTGGGCTACCTCGGTCATGACACGGACATGATGCCATATGGGTCATCACTGATAGACTGACTAAAGTAGCTCACTTCATCCCCGTGAAGACAACCCACACCGCTCAGAAACTTGCCAGGCTTTATCTCTCCCATATCGTCTACTTACATGGAGTCCCAAAGACAATAATATCAGACAGAGGCACTCAATTTATCTCCCGATTTTGGGATCACTTACAACAAGCTTTGGGAACTCAACTGGCGTTCAGTACCGCATACCACCCCCAGACTGATGGACAAACTGAACGCGTAAACCAAATCCTAGAAGACATGCTAAGAGCATGTGTCCTCACCTATGGAACCAGTTGGGAAGAAAGCTTACCATACGCAGAGTTCGCATACAACAACAGTTACCAAGCCGGCCTGCAAATGGCACCATTTGAGGCTCTGTACGGGCGGAGATGTCGTACCCGCTAAATTGGTCGAAACGGAGACATCCATATCTTGGCCCGAGACATGCTCAAGGAGGCTGAGATAAAGTTAAGGTGATTAGGATCGCCTCAAGACAGCCCAAAGTCGACGGAAGAGTTATTACGATCAAAAACATCGAAGTCAGTTTTGAACCGGTGAGTTTGTGTACCTCTGAGTATCTCCTATGAGGGCCTGCAACGATTCAAGATTAAAGGAAGCTAGCACCAAGATTCATCGGACCATTCTCAGTATAGTGGCACGAAGGGGCACGGTAGCCTACCACTAGACTTACCAAGATTTATCCGACGTCCACGACGTGTTCCACGTCTCGCAGATTGAGGAAGTGCGTAAGCAACCCGAGAAGCAGGTACCCCATGAAAACATTGGCGTGCAGCCAGACCTCACATATCGGGAACATCCAATAAAAATCTTGGAGGAGTCGAAAGGAGGACCCGACGAAAACCATCAAGTTTTTCGAGTTCGGTGGAGCAATCACACCGAGAGTGAAGCCACTTGGGAAAGGGAGGATTTCCTTCGGACAGAGCACCCACATTTATTTGAGGATCAGCTGAAATCTCAAGGACGAGATTTTTCCTAAGGGGGTAGGTGTTGTGAAACTCCAAAAAAAATTTGTTTGGTTTTCAACAAAAACTTTGTTGGATTTGAAGAAGGTCATTTAAACCCTTCCAAAAATCTCTCTCTCAAATTTTTTCCCTTTGGCAAAGGATTTTATTTTGGCATCTTTTTCAACTCTGGTGTATGGTTATTAAAAACCTTTCTTCTGATTCTCCCCTTCTCAAATTTTTTTTTGGATTTATTTTCTTTTAAAAGAAAACCCTAGGAGTTTTGGTTCTTCTCTGTTTTTGAAACCACCCATGGTTTTACCATGCCTCATGTGGTAAATCTTCCCAAAACCCCTCCTTCCACTTTGGGGCAATCCAAATATTCTGTCCCAACAGGTCCAACTCATTTTTGGATTTTATCTCATTTATTTCTTTCCCCAAAACAATTTTGTCCATTATTTTGAGCCTAGGTGATTTGCAAAGCAAGTACCTATTTGCCTTTGAATTTTGATCTCAAACCAACTCCTCTGGATAGTCCCTAGCACCCACAACCTAAAACCATCAAGATCCACTCTTCTTCTTTTCAAAATTTTCAAGTTTCAGCTTCTGCAAGTTTGGACCAGATTTGTCAAATTTGGTGAAGTTCATATCTCCTCTTCTCCAAAAATTCCACCAAAATTCAGGCAGCCCCCAGATGCTATGAGAGACCACTCCACCAAAAATCAGCTCAAGGAAAAATCCCCACATACCAAAATCATTCAGCCGAACACCGGCTTGCCTTTGTTACTTTGCACTTTCGAGAAATTCAGAGTTTGAGAAGTTCAGTTTCGTCGAGTCTGTCACCTGTCAATCAGGCTTTGGCGCGTTCGCGCACGGCTGCTCCTCCTGTCGAGCGCGCCGCCGCGCCTTGGCTGGTTCTGGCGTCGGTGGCACCTGGCCCGTCTGCGTCGGCGTCTTCTGCGGCGTCGGGACCTCCGTGGCGGCCGACGAGGGCACCCTGCGGCTGCGCCGTTCAGCACCGCCACGCCACTGGAGCTCCGCGTGGCCGTCTCCTTGCCGCAATGCGCTGCAGCACCGTCGCCGTGGCACGGCATGCCGCAGGCGCGCCCTCTGCCGCCGACGTGCCGCACGGCCATTCCATTGGGGACGAGCCGTAACCGCCCTGCCTTGCTGAGTTAGGCACCGGATGGAATCGAGACTCCGTCTGAGCGATGCTCAAGCCCCTAAACCAACCGTCCAGCCACAGCACCGCGTAATCGCTCGCCGGACTTATCCCGTTCATGGCAACCGCCTCGGGCCGGCTATAAATAGCGCCTCCGAGCTCGCTCTCGACCACGCACATCTCCACCACCTCACCAGACCCCGCCCAGCCACTGGAAGAGCGTCGAGGGGCCCTTCTTCCTCAACTCCGGCCACCTCCGTCCGCTTCGGGCTCCTGCAGCGTTCTCTCTGGTGAGAGCTCCTCCACCGCCCTAGACTTGCCCGTAGCCTCATGACACCTCTAGGAGACTAACCCCCACTCCAATTTGACCCCAGCAACTCTCTCCGACGAGGCCCATGACTACCCGAACCACCGTCCGCCGGAGCAAGGGCCGCCGTCGACGTGGTGCTCACCGGCGACCACCACCACCCACCGACGCGGAAGGATGCGCTGAGAACAGAGGTACCACCCGATCCCCCTACCTCGCCGTGGATCGCCGCCGGCGACCACCGCGGCTCTCGGGCGCCGACGAGCTCTGTCGCCTCTTTTGAATATTCGAACCTGACGGGTGGGACCCGCCCGTCAGCCTCTCTGTTCTTTTTTTTTGAACAGTTTCTGAAAGCGTATTCTGGCAAATGCGCTTTCTAATCTGAATCGTTTTCTGGACTTTTCTGCTTAGACCCCTGAGAGTTTTCTGTTTCATTACAGAGAGGTCCTTGGACCAAAACTCTTATAACTTTTAAACAGAAAAGGATTTTTGAGTGATTCTTTTTCTGTCTTCTTCAAAATTTTCTCTAGTTTTTTATCATATTTATTTGAAAAATATTTGGAATTATTTTGTGCACCCCATGGTATTTACGTTAGTGCATGTAGTTTTGTATACTGTAGATACCGAAGGAGGTGACGGAACCGCAAACTTCACCGAGCTAGGCCCCGACTACTCCGAACCAGGCAAGCATGTTTGAACCTTTGATATGATGAGTGTCTTGGCATGTTTGCATTAAGTAGTTCCATGGCATGTTTTTGAAGCATCTCGATGAAGGTTATATTACATGCAAAGTTGAGGCAAGTGAATTTCGATAATCCATAAATTGTTGGATATGAGATTGCATGGCCATGAGATGGCATGAGAATGGGTAAGATGGCAGTGTTGTAGCATGCCAGTCTTACTGTGACCCAGTGTCAACATGAATCAATCCAGTTCCCGTCCGTTTTCCCTTCCGTGCTACCACATGTTTTCCGCAAGGGATACGGCTTAGTAAGTTGCAAACCGCTTTCTGGTACACACCAAATCGAGAGGCCGGGATGAGGGTTCCATGGCCCTGGATTAAAGCCTATCATCCGGTCGGGGGCATGGGTGTTTCGGTTGGGACCGAGAGGGGGTACCCTTAGAGCGCGGTTATAAATTTGATCCCATGCTATTCGAGATTGTGATCTCCCGTCTCAAAGTTTTTCTTGAGCGCTGTCCGGGTGATTCCTGCAGCGTAAGGTGGGATGGGTGTGTCTTGGTTAGCTGTGTTTCCTCCGAAATACCGTAAACGGAACTAGTCCTTCGTGACTACGGAAATCCGTTGGCTGTGGATAATTTTAGTACAAACTCTGCAGAGTCAATGATCCTTGAAATCATCTTATCCATGTCCAAGTGCCGTGTTCATCTTATCTTGTCAAGTGTTAGTCTCGGTGACAGAAACTCCTGAGAACCACATGAGTGTTAAATGTTTATTTCCTGTGGATGGACTAACCCGTTTATTATCATGTGTTGAATATTTTCCTATGAGCACTATTTCTTGCAAGTTAACCAATATGAAAAGTGAATTTCAAGCCCTTTCTGCGATGTCGCTCAGACGTCCGACTGCGGCATTGTTATTATTTACCTTCAATATAAGCCCTTTCTGCGATGTCGCTCAGACGTCGGACTGCGGCATTGTTATTATTTACTTTTGTTATAAGCCCTTTCTACGATGTCGCTCAGACGTCCGACTGCGGCATTGTTATTATTTACTTTTGTTATAAGCCCTTTCGCGATGTCGCTCGGACGTCCGATCTATGCATTGTTATTATTTACTTTTGTTATAAGCCCTTTCTGCGATGTCGCTCGAGACGTCCGATCATGCATTGTTATTATTTACTTTCAATATAAGCCCTTTACGTGATGTCGCCCGACGTCCGATCGTATGCACGCATGTCTTTTATTTTCAACGTAAGCCCTTTATGTGGTGTCGCTCGACGCCTCGACCGTGGCATTATTTATTTATTTGTTCACCCTTGACGCCGCTTGGACACCGATCGGTTTTCGATTATTTTTACTATTTCATGACTTCCTTCTTGCTAATTAATGTTGTGTTACTTCCTCATTTGGATGTACCATACTAATTGTTCATGACGCATTCATGCATGCATTTGTTATATCTTATGTCCGAACTGTCTTGCGAGTACTTTCAAAGTACTCACCTGGCTTGTTGATTTGGCGGATCTTGTGAAAGCGATCTCATGGATGAAGAGTTCGATAGCGAGTCCGGCGCCTAGAGGAGTCCTATCGATCTCGTCGACCCTTGTTTTGGTCATCAGATTATATCCGCTTCCGCTACCCAAATAAATTCATCGAGCCTCACCTCTACGCTCGATGAGCCGCTAGTGTAGGAGTCATATTATCCACTCCACTGTGTTATTCCACCACCACTTTACCACGAGTCAGTAGTATGCCACCACTCCATTGTGTCATATCCGCCATTATGTACAATTATTGGCGTGCTTGTAATAACTGGTTGAGCACCCCAGCTCGATCCTGTAATATATTCTAATGCTACTGGCTTATTGCATCAAGATTTTGTCTACCAGTCAGGAGGATTTTTCCTCATACTGGACTCAAAAGGTCGGTTTCTCAATAAGCATTTTATTGGAAAACCGGTCGTGACATGGGGGGAGGTGGGGAGGGTGTGGCGTGCGCAAAAGCAGGACTCCACGGATCTGTTCATCTCCACCGTCGACCTCCTCCAGCCTCCACGGGCTACCGTCGATCTCCTCCAGCCTCCAAGGGTTCCTGTTCATCCAGCCTCCACCGTGCGCTACTCCACCGGCTACTTTTCAACCACCCCTCCACGGGCACCCCTCCATCGTCTACTGTTCATCCAGCGCTCCACACCACGGGTTCCTGTTCATCCAGAGGCAACGCCACCGCTCACTATTCATTCAACCCCCATAGCGCTCACTGCTCATCCTGGGGCATCATCGATCGGCTTTAGTTAGCAGCAGTAGCGAAGGAATCGCTCCATCGGGTTCAGTTAACAGCCATCGATCTCCAGTGCAATCGCTCGGGTTCAGTTAGAGCCCAACGCCTCGCTCGGCTTCAGTTAGAGCCAACGCCTCGCACACACGTGCATACGTCACGAGAAAACGCAGCGCTCTCTCCACCGTGTCGGCAACTCCCGAAATTTTCCTCCCCTCGCTTCTACCACGGTTTTTCCGTCATGGGCGGCCCAAAGAATGTCATGCAGCTGCGTCTCCGGCCCGCCGGGGCGAAAAGCCCATTTTCTTTCATGATTTTTTGTCATAGAAGTTGGAGCCCACCACATCTATGATGATACCGGGTTTTTTCACAATTATCGTCATAGAAGTGTCATATGTATGACAGAAAAAAAATTCGTTCGGCCCAAAATGTCACGGATGTGTCTTTTTTTGTAGTGACGGCTTCACCACCCACGCTCTCGGCTACATTGACAAACGACACAAAGGGCTACCGCCTGCTTGAGCAACCCCGTCGGTTTCTACTCCAGCCACGACTTCCGTGATGCGTAGACCGTTATGACTATGGGGGGGGTGTCCGTCGGCTTGCCTTCGGATTCTTCTCCAGTCTCACCGTCTGCGTCGCTACTGTTGTGACTGCGGGGGGATGTTGAGTATAATGTTTATTAGGAAAGACGAGATAGACTAGGATTTGTTCTGGCTTGTCTTGTACTCCAAGTAGATCACTGTACTCATATATATATGCCCACGAGGCACAAGCAATACATCAAACTATTCCACCAATCCCTCTCTCCCTTCTAACACTCGTATGGAGTAGAATACGGTTGAGTTCGCCATGGACCTCCCCCAAGTACTTGAAGCACAACAACTTTTCCTCCTTTGTCAGGCATACATGCGTACTCTCCCTCTCATGTACTCTCTTTTTGTTTTGGGGATAACCTCCCTCTGTGCTATCTACCATGCTGAAATTTCAGGGGCGTTTGGTGTGCAGGAGTTGGGATGAATGATCACGGTGTGGCTGTAGTGTACACGTCACCCGTGTATGCTTGAGATGACCTGATCCCGAACTCCACCCACCACCAGTAGATTTGGGTACCTTGCTGATTTAGAACTTCAACTAGAACGACATAACTGCTTTCTTTTTATTTATATACTCCATGTAGAATAAAGTGTAGGGAGGCAGTCAGGGAGACTAGCAAGTGTATGGTCGGGTCACCATGATGGACTTCTTTCCATGTAATACCGAAAAACTCCTTCGGTGCATGGCGTCCAGTGGTATGCATATCCTCACCCTCCGCCAGCATGTGGATCAACATCGATCATTTAATGCACCAATGTATACCATCGAATTGTTTGTTATTTGCTCGATGTATAGCCATCGTAATGCATCCGCTCTGGTCCTGGATTCCTCCAGCATAAGCCGCAGTTGTCTCACGAGCCAGCACCAATATAGGCAGCATTTTTGAACATGTTGCATCTTGTACCCAACTTGGGCACATGTCGAACTATGAGAAAATATTGTCCAGCTCGCTCGGTCCCCTCCAGCGCAGGCAAAACATTAACTGTTCTTCTCCACACACCGCAACAGCCTCCACCCCCACCTACCAGAAACGCTCTCAGCGGCGGCGCAGATCAAGGTGTGAAGTTTACCCCCACTGCCCCCCGTCGCCGGCAAGTAAGCTCTCCTTGGCAACCACCCCTGATATATCCGATGCTTGCAGTCCCGTTTTGAATGCTCCAGGTATGCAATTCAAGCATTTCATCAGTAGTATCCCCATCAATTTATCTCAGATCCACAAACCCATCTATATTTCTATAGCAGTATGCATCACAATCCTAGTTGCATTCTTTGTAGCCCAGGACTACAATCTATTATTTTTGAGTTTGTTGCCCTCTTTCTCGATGTGGTTGCCCACTATATCACTGTTTATCTAAGATTTAGTCTCACTTCGCCAGATTGTTCAGTTCGGCGGAAGGATGCCCAGCCGCATCAACGCCGTCACAGAGCCACAAAATGACGATGTATCGAGCCCAATATCTGTCACAGTGCAAGATTCGTCCACGTCCACGCTAGCCGATGCAACTCTTACATCTTGTATATCAATCCAGAAGTTTTGTTGCGTCGTATCCCAGTTTAGTAACTTCAAGCGCGGGCTAGTTACTAAGACTAGTTTCGGTGGGCTGATGCATTTGAAAATTACACACAAGCTCAATTTGAAATTCAGTTCGTCGTTGATGTTCAGAGTAGATCCACACGAATGCGTGTTAGAATTGGATCAATCAAGGAGAATCCCAATCACTGACCAAGACGTAAATGATGTTTTTGGGTTACCACAAGGAAGTAGGATCATCCCTCCAGGACATTCAGATCTATCTGAAGTTTTTATAGAGTTTAGCAGACTGGCTTCAAGCATCAGCACGAAAGGCATTCCTAGTTTGAAGGCCGCTGAATTTATTTTATCAAAACCATTAGATGAGACTTCAAGCAAAGTTGAATGTGAATGCTTTAAGATAGCATTTGTGATCTTCTCAGTTGGCCATGTCCTAAACCCATGTTTGAAGCACGATTACACCAGTGTTGATTACTCGGCAACACTAGTTGTCCCGTCAGAGATGAATTCCTACAACTGGTGTAGGTTAGTGAAGGACAGTTTGATGAAAGGCGTCAGGAAGATCAAGTCCGACATCGCTAATTGCAATACCACTATTCACATAGTTGGATGTCACATTCTACTTCAGGTTTTCATGCATAACTAACCACCCCCACCCCCACAATTTTTACATATGTTTTTTCTTCTTGTCATCCTGTTCTCATAAGAGTTTTGCACACAGGTAATTGCTTTGGACAAGATTGAAAAATCAAGCAGGCACATCGCACAGAATATCCTTCCTTGTGTCAAAGTTTTCGATCACGAGTCAGTTAAGAAGGCAATTGGCTCGATTACATCCCACCAAGGACAAGAAGTTATTTATGCAGGATCAGAAGTAATCACAAAAGAATTTTAATTCGATGCCATTCATTTTTCTCAATTGCTCCTGCACTCATATTATTTCCCATTAACTCCAACTTTTTTCTTTTTTTCAATGTGTTCTCAATGAGATTGGATCTTGGGGATGGTCGTTTTAGGGATGTAAACACACGAGAAGTACGTAGAATTCTTGGTCTAGTTGGAGGTGGTGGTCGGACTCGTGTTTTGCGTAGGATGTGTTTGCGTAATAGGCTAGAGGTGCTTGAGAGAGTGCACGAACTGCTTGGGAATCATTATGCAAAGTGTGCGTCGATTTCTATTTTGCGTTTGAAGAAGATTCTTCAAAATGCAAGAAGAGAAGAACTCACTCCGGCAGTTAGGAGGAAAATTAAAGTCGCACATACCATGCTAGCGTTCTCAACATTTCTAGCTCCACAAGATCCATATGCAAAGGTAGCGGACGAGATTCTGTACATGGTACAGTATTCGGATGAAATAGACAAGTACGATGTCACCGAGTACATCGTAGAGAGTCTCAGGCATGGGACTAGATGTGCGCGCCGCAGCCTCGAGCGTGGGCATGCAAGAATCGTCCTAGAAGGATGTATGCTAATTCCACAGGTAATACTAGCATCTAAGAGAAAGATCATAGTAATTTTCCTTGGTTTGTTTGGGAGGCTACTGAGCTTTGCTTGAATCACATAGCAGATACTGTTTTGCGAGTCTTACAAATACTTGCCAAGCGAGATCGCCACCCTAGCAGAACCGCAGGTCGCTGCCTACGGCCAGTCCAGACTAAAAAGAATCATCAGGCGTTATGCACCACCTGAGATTTATTGTGGGCTTCGGGTGAGGGCACGTACATGCATGAATTAATTCATAGTTCCTGTAAATGGGAAAATGCTGAGGTGTAATTAATGAAGCTACCGTTCGTGCACAGGGGCAAGGACATTCGGATAGCAGCATGGGCGCTGGTGGTGGGGATGGCACGGTACCAGCTGAGATGCATAGCTCTGATGCTGAACATGACAGCGATGCTGCAAGTACTGGAGGGGGGGGGGTGGGTGGACCACCAGCTCTGGATATGGATGCTTTCAAAAATATGGTAACTATCTGTGCCTAGAGTTCCATTGTTAAGGAACAAAATGTTCTGCATTGAAATATGAAAGCATGGTCTAACGTTTAATTGTATGTGTTTGACAGATCAATGGTATAGCTGAGAGAGTGCTGCAGAAGGAGATGGCAAGAATTGATGCCGATACTGACTCAAAGTTGATGGCCCTCGCCAAGGAACTAGAAGCTTTTGAGATGCGTAGCAGATGTCTGCGTTCTCAAATGGACGCAGTCGTAGCTGAAGGCAACCGCAGGCGCATGCATATGTGATACGTCAATTTTGCACCATGCTTTCATATAAATATTTATTGCATTATGAGCTGTTAGTACACATTATGTCACAATACTTATGCCTTTTCCCTCTTATTTTACAAGGTTTACATGAAGAGGGAGAATGCCGGCAGCTGGAATTCTGGGCTGGAAAAGGAGCAAATATTAGAGACCTATTCCGCACAACTCCAAAAGTCCTGAAACTCCACGAAAGTCAGTTTCTGAATATATTAAAAATATGGGAGAATTGCATTTTTGCCCCTAGTTGGAACCTACCCACGGGTTTTGCCCTTACTTTTCGACTGTGCTCAGTTTTGCCCTTAGATTTTCCTCCAAGGTCGCCCAAATTCCCTTTGACCGTTTGACCAATACTTTGAAAATTCATAACAAATTGATTTGAACTCGGAAAAATGCAAATAAGATATCAAAATGTTCAGATAAACAATACCTTTATGTGTATGTCATTTGAATTCAGGACAAAAGTACCGTTTAAACAACCTAAGCTTATTTATGTTATTAACATTACTATAAATAAAAAGGTATACAAATTCTTTTTTCAGGAATAAAAATTACATGCAAGTGTAGGTGACATATTCTGAACATCTTGATATCTTATTTGCATTTTTCTGAGTTCATATCAACTTGTCATGAATGCTCAAACGACTTTGACCATTATTTTGAAACTTCATAAAAAGTTGATATGAACTCGAAAAAATGCAAATAAGATAGCTGGATGTTCAAAAAATGTCACCTGCATTTGCGTGTATTTTTTATTCCTGAAAAAGTTATTGTTTATACCTTTTTATTTTTAATAATGTTAATAACATTAATAACCTTAGGTTGTTTAAATGGTACTTTCGTCCTGAATGCAAATGACATACACATAAAGGTAATGTTTATCTGAACATTTTGATATCTTATTTGCATTTCTCTGAGTTCGTATCAATTTATTATGAATTTTCAAAGTATTGGTCAAACGGTCAAAGGGCATTTGGGCGACCTCGGAGCAAAATCTAAGGGCAAAACTGAGCAGAGTCGAAAAGTAAGGGCAAAACCCGTGGGTAGGTTCCAACTAGGGGCAAAAATGCATTTGTCCCTAAAAATATTGGGCGAAGAAAGCACCAGAGGGGGGTCACCCACTGTCCACAAGGGTGGAGGGCGCGCCCTACCCCCCTGGGCGCGCCCCTGCCTCGTGGGCCACCTGGAAGCCCCCAATGCCCATCTTCTGATATACGGTGTCTTTTTCCCTGAAAAAAAGAAGAAGGAAGCTTTCGGGACAAAGTGCCACCGTCTTGAGGCGGAACCAATCTAGGGCTCCGGAGCTGTTCTGTTGGGGAAACATCCCTCCGGGAGGGGGAAAATCGTCACCATCGTCATCACCATCGATCCTCTCATCAGGAGGGGGTCAATCTCCATCAACATCTTCACCAGCACCATCTCCTCTCAAACCCTAGTTCATCTCTTGTATCCTATCTTTGTCTCAAAACCTCAGATTGGTACCTGTGGGTTGCTAGTAGTGTTGATTACTCCTTGTAGTTGATGCTAGTTGGTTTATTCGGTGGAAGATCATATGTTCAGACCTTTGTGCACATTAATACTCCTCTGATTATGAACATGAATATTATTTGTGAGTAGTTACCTTTGTTCCCGAGGACATGGGAGAAGTCTTGTTATAAGTAGTCATGTGAAGTTGGTATTCATTCGATATTTTGATGAGATGTATGTTGTCTTTCCTCTAGTGGTGTTATGTGAACGTCGACTACATGACACTTCACCATTATTTGGGCCTAGGGGAAGGCATTGGGAAGTAATAAGTAGATGATGGGTTGCTAGAGTGACAGAAGCTTAAACCCTAGTTTATGCGTTGCTCCGCAAGGGGCTGATTCGGATCCACATGTTTCATGCTATGGTTAGGTTTACCTTAATTCTTATTTCGTAGTTGTGGATGCTTGCAGGAGGGGTTAATCATAAGTGGGATGCTTGTCCAAGGAAGGGCAGTACCCAAGCACCGGTCCACCCACATATCAAATTATCAAAGTAACGAGCGCGAATCATATGAGCATGATGAAAACTAGCTTGACGATAATTCCCATGTGTCCTCGGGAGCGTTTTCCTTTATATAAGAGTTTGCCCAGGCTTGTCCTTTGATACAAAAAGGATTGAGCTACCTTTGTGCACCTTGTTTACTTTTGTCACTTGTTACCCATTACGAAATACCTTATCACAAAACTATCTGTTACCGATAATTTCAGTGCTTGAAGAGAATACCTTACTGAAAACCGCTTGTCATTTCCTTCTGCTCCTCGTTGGGTTCGACACTCTTACTTATCGAAAGGAATACGATAGATCCCCTATACTTGTGGGTCATCAAGACTCTTTTCTGGCGCCGTTGCCGGGGAGTGAATCGCCTTTGGTAAGGAAAAATTTATATAGTGTGCAGAAATTTACTGTCACTTGTTACTATGGACAATAATCCTTTGAGAGGCTTGTTCGGGGTATCTTCACCCCGACTAGTAGAGCAAAGAGTTGCTCCTCAACCTACTGAAATTTTTTACTTTGAAATTCCTTCGGGTATGATAGAGAAACTGCTAGCTAATCCTTATACAGGAGATGGAACATTACATCCCGATATGCACCTAATCTATGTGGATGAAGTTTGTGCATTATTTAAGCTTGCTGGTATGCCCGAGGATGTTATAAAGAAGAATGTCTTCCCTTTATCTTCGAAGGGAAAGGCATTGACATGGTTTAGGCTATGTGATGATATTGGATCATGGAACTACAACCGATTGAAATTGGAATTTCATCAGAAGTTTTATCCTATGCATCTGGTTCATCGTGATCGTAATTATTTGTATAATTTTTGGCCTCGCGAAGGAGAAAGTATCGCTCAAGCTTGTGGGAGGCTTAAGTCAATGTTATATTCATGCCCCAATCATGAGCTCTCAAGAGAAATGATTATTCAAAATTTTTATGCTTGGCTTTCTCTCAATAATCGCTCCACGTTCTTTTATGATGAAGACTATTGAATTCAGATGGGATTTATTGGAAAGAATTAAATGCAAATCCGAAGATTGGGAACTCGAGAAGGTAAGGAGTCAGGTATAACACCTAAGTTTGATTGTGTTAAATCTTTTATGGATACCGATGTTTTTCATGAATTTAGCACTAAATATGGACTTGACTCTGAGATAGTAGCTTCTTACTGTGAATCATTTGCTAGTCATGTTGATCTCCCTAAGGTTAAGTGGTTTAAATATCATCATTGAAGTAAAAGTAGTTGAACCTATTAAAGTTGAAGAAAAGACTATCACTTACAATGTTGATCCTATTGTTCCTACCGCTTATATTGAGAAACCACCTTTTCCTGTTAGAATGAAGGATCATGCTAAAGCTTCAACTGTGATTCATAAGAGTAATGCTAGAACACCTACACCCCTTGAGCAAATTAAAGTTGAACCTAGTATTGCTATGGTTAAAGATCTCTTGGTCGATATATTGATGGGCATTTGATTTACTTCTGTAATGAAGCTGCTAGAATTGCTAGACCTGATACTAAATATAAACATAGACATGTTGTAGGCATGCCTGTTATTTCTGTTAAAATAGGAGATCATTGTTATCATGGCTTATGTGATATGGGTGCTAGTGCGAGTGCAATACCTCATTCCTTATATGAGGAAATTATGCATGATATTGCACCTGCTGAGATAGAAGGTATTGATGTTACAATTAAGCTTGCCAATAGAGATACTATTTCACCAGTTGGGATTGTTAGATATGTTGAAGTCTTGTGTGGGAAAGTTAAATATCCTACTGATTTTCTTGTTCTTGGTTCCCCTCAAGATGACTTTTGCCCCATTATATTTGGTAGACCCTTCTTGAATACTGTTAATGCTAGGATAGATTGCGAAAATTATATTGTTACTATTGGTTTAGGGGACATGTCTCATGATTTTAATTTTGCTAAATTTCATAGACAACCCCATGATAAAAAATTGCCTAGTAAAGATGAAATTATTGGTCTTGCTTCTATTGCCGTGCCTCCTAATGATCCTTTAGAACAATATTTGCTAGACCATGAAAATGATATGTTTATGAATGAAAGAAGGGAAATAGATGAAGTATTCTTTAAATAGGGACCTATTTTGAAACACAACTTGCCTGTTGAAATTCTAGGGGATACTCCTCCACCTAAGGCTGATCCCGTGTTTGAGCTTAAACCATTACCTGATACTCGTAAATATGCTTATCTTGAAAATTCTAGAAGATATATCCTGTTATTATTAGTGCTAACCTTTCACAGCAGGAAGAAGAGAAATTATTGAAAACTCTGAATAAGCACCGTGCTGCTATTCGATATACTCTTGATGATCTTAAGGGCGTTAGTACCACTCTATGCCAACACAAAATAAAATTGGAGAAATACGCTAAACCGGTTGTTGATCACCAACAACGGTTAAATCCTAAGATGAAAGAGGTGGTAAGAAATGAAATACTAAAGCTTCTGGAGGCAGGTATAATTTATCCCATTGCTGATAGTCAGTGGGTAAGTCATGTCCATTGTGCCCCTAAGAAGGGAGGTATTACTGTTGTTCCTAGTGATAAAGATGAATTGAACCCACAAAGAATTGTTACAGGTTATAGAATGGTAACTGATTTCCGCAAATTAAATAAAGCTACTAGAAAGGATCATTACCCTTTACCTTTTATTGATCAAATGCTAGAAGGATTATCTAAACATACACATTTTTGCTTTCTAGATGGTTATTCTGGTTTCGCTCAAATACCTGTGTCAAAAAAGGATCAGGAAAAGACCACTTTTACTTGCCCTTTCGGTACCTTTGCTTATAGACGTATGCCTTTTGGTTTACACATGCTACCTTTCAAAGATGTATGACTGCTATATTCTCTGACTTTTCTGAAAAGATTGTTGAGGTTTTCAAGGATGATTTCTCCGTGTATAGAACTTCTTTTTATTTGCTTAAGCAATCTTGACCGAGTTTTGCAGAGATGTGAAGAAACTAATCTTGTCTTGAATTGGGAGAAGTGCCACTTTATGGTTAATGAAGGTATTGTCTTGGGGCATAAAATTTCTGAAAGAGGTATTGAAGTTGATAAAGCCAAAGTTGATGCTATTGAAAAGATGTCGTTGAGGGAGTCCTGGATTAGGGGGTCCTCGGACAGCCGAACTGTATACTTTGGCCGGACTGTTAGACTATGAAGATACAAGATTGAAGACTTCGTCCCGTATCTGGGTGGGACTCTCCTTTGCGTGGAAGGCAAGCTTGGCAATTCGGATTTGTAGATCTCCTCCCTTATAACCGACTATGTGTAACCCTAGCCCCCTCCGGTGTCTATATAAACCGGAGGGTTTAGTCCGTAGGACAACAACAATCATAATCATAGGCTAGCTTCTAGGGTTTAACCTCTATGATCTCGTGGTAGATCAACTCTTGTAATACTCATATCATCAAGATTAATCAAGTAGGAAGTAGGGTATTACCTCCATCGAGAGGGCCCAAACCTGGGTAAACATTGTGTCCCCGCCTCCTGTTACCATCCTCCTTAGGCGCGATTCGGGACCCCCTACCGAGATCCGCGGTTTTGACACCGACATTGGTGCTTTCATTGAGAGTTCTCTTGTCTGTCACGATAAAGGCTCGATGGTTCCTTCGATCATCGGCAGCGATGCGATCCAGGTGAGTTTTTCTCCCGGACAGATCTTCATATTCGGCGGCCGTCTGCGGGCCAACTCGCTGCCATCCGGAAGCAGATCAAGAGCTACGCCCGCCATCGGCCGGGTTTGGAAAGCTTGAACTATCTGCCGACATCTGCGGAGACTTGATCTTGATGGATTCGAGCACATGTCGAGTCGCCGCCACAGATCCACGACGAGCATGACTTGGCTCTGCCGCCGGACAGTGTTCGGGAGATCACACCTGTGACAACTCCGATCCTTGATCCGGAGCAGATCGCGCCATCTAAGGACGGGTGGATGGACCCCGCCATGGAGGCCGCACACTCAGCGGCGATAGAGCCGAATACTGACTTCACCTCCTATGAGACCTGTGTTGCCGGACCCTCGAATCCATCCCCGGCCACGGGCTCCGAACTGCCTGCGTCCGTGCCTATCAAATCTGATTGGGCACCGATCATGGAGTTTACCTCCGTGGATATCTTTCAGAACTCGCCCTTGGGCGACGTGCTAAACTCATTGAGGTGTCTCTCCTTATCAGGAGGCCCTTGGCCGAACTATGTCCGGCTTGAGTGGGAAGCGGACGACAAAGAAATTGGTTCCCCACCCACCACCCACTTAATAGCCACTTAGCAGGACCCCGATTCCAAGTCACACCGATCTAGCCGGTAACACCTCATATCACTTTGCGGCCTCACGCACGGTATTCCCACGGGTGTCGCCTTACCATGGCTCGGGACCGTTTGCACCTTTTGGCTCATGTATATGATAGTGTCACTAGCATCCATATGAAAGAGAACCCGAGCCGACATGACTAGTCGTGAACCCAAAGTGGCACTAACTTACGGGGACAGGCATACATGAATCAACATCGAGCATGTTGGTCAGCAGCATGTGAATCCGGGCTGTAGCACTGGGCTAACAGGACTCGATGAACTGGCAGTAGCAGCTAAGCAGGACTCGGATGTCACGCGTGACATTGCCCGAAGGGATGAACCAGAAAGTGAATCACATGCCGGCCAGTCAAGTGTTCCGGAGCAGTAGCAACTGGGCTAACAGGACTCCGATAAACCGGGCTGTAGCAGACTACCATGGCTCAGTGGAAGCACTAGACTACATTTCCCCATAAGAGAGGCTACCAAGGATAGACAACTAGGTTGTCAGATCCCACACATACCAAGCATTTAAATCGTACACACAATATGCTCGATATGTGTAAATACAACATGGCATCACAACAAAACTCTACAACTCAAAGTATTTATTCATTAGGCTCCGAGGAGCAGAGTATTACAAACATGGATATCATGACCCAACATACAGAGCACACAAGCATCATGCGGAAGCATAAACATGTCTGAGTACAGACAACTACAAATGAAAAAGGCTGAGAAGCCTGACTATCTACAAGACTCTCCCAAGGGTACAAGATCGTAGCTGAGGTAACAAGCTAAACGTTGAAGTCCACGCGGAACTACTAGCGAGACTGAAGTCTCTCTGCAAAACATAAAATAAGCAAACATGAGTACAAATGTATCCAGCAAGACTTACATCAGAACTATCTACATATGCATCAGTATCAACAAAGGGGTGGTGGAGTTTGACTGCAGCAAGCCAACTTTGACTCGGTGGCTATCCTAAACTACGACTGCAAGTAACTCTTTTGAGGTGGCGCACACGAGTCCACATATTCACCATATCAATACACCACTATGGATCCACTCCCGTCTCTGTCGGGGAAGCTGAGCTGACCCACGAACACCTATGGGACCGGCGGACCGAGCCCCTTTCGGTTCGGTGGGGGGCGGAGGTCGCACGAAGAGCAGATCGAGGCGAAGCACACGAGCAGTTTACCCAGCTTCGGAGCTCTCTGGAGAGATAACACTCCTACTGCTGCATGTCTGATTGTATTGAGTTCTTGCTAGGGAGCGCCGAGTGCTACAGTACGCACCAGCTGCTAACGAGACCTAGCGTGGGTGTTTTCTGCCTTCGAACCTTTCGAACCCCCCTCTACGTTGCGCATGGGCCTCCTTTTATATGCTCAAGGGGTCTCCGACAGGTGGCAATGTAGACAAGGGTAAAAATGGAAAAAGAGTGCGGTTGGTACAGCTACTTGTACAGTGTATCATACCTAACCCTGACGGCAGGGGACAAAGGCATTAAATGCCCGTCTACGTCGCCCCAAACAGTGCAAACAGGGACCGTCAGGGATGCCACCGCTTGCCACGATGGCAATCTTGTCAGCGCCGCTTACCACCGCGCTCCGCTGGCCGCACAGCCTCTTGCCACGCGCGCCTCGAAAGGTCCTAGGGTGACACGTTGGTGGATGTGCTGGAGCGCAGGAATAGAGTGGTAGTCTGCCGCGGCAAGCGCCTTGCCGCGGTTGTTGCCTTGTCGCGTCCGGAAGCTTGTCGCTCACCGGGCCTTCCCGGCAAGCTCCTCTTGCCGGGGCCTTGTCTCCTAGGTGCCTTGGTTGGCCTTCCCGGCAAGCTCCTCTTGCCGGGGCCTTGTCTCCTTGGCTTGAATACTTTGTTCTTGAATGGCTCTAAAGGAACCACGGAGGACCTTGGGGTCACCCGTCAAGCCCTGCCGCGGGGTGCTGCAACTGCCCGTGCACAAGTTCGGGATACTAGGGTACCCCTACTCTAGTACACCGGCAGAGCCCCAGGCTGGGCCACACTGCGGTGCCGAGCGCTGTTGGGCCAGGCCCAAAACAGGGCACGGGCACGCGCGGCCTAGGTTACACCATAACTCACTCCGGAGCCACCACGCCCCCGACGAACGGCACGCGTCGAATGCGGCATCGTGGGAGAGATTGTGGGTGGTTTCTTTATTCGGAAAGGTGGAACGTCCGCCCCCTCCCTCTTTATAAGCAGGGGAAACAGGGGCAGTCCGCCCATGTCGCCAGTTGCTGTCCAATCTCGAAAAACCTCCGCTGCTCCCCCTTCTTCCCTAGGCTGAAGAGAGCAGCGCTCCGCCCCCCATCGCCACCAGCATCACCAACGCCGTCGATCTCCCCCACCACCTCCGCCATGGCTCCGAAAGCCGACAAGGGGAAGGCCGTGAAGTCGGCCGAGGCGCATTGGCTCATGGCCTTCTGAAAAGTGGGCAATCTTCCCCCTCAGCTCGCCATGTGAAGGATTTGAGGGAGTACTACTACCTCTTCTCGGTCGACGGAGACGCGAGCGCATCCGCTGCGAAGGTACTCCCAGCTGCCGCCTCGGGCTGGCTCCAAATGGGTACCCTTTCTTGGCGCTGTTCTTCTCTGCGGGCTCTGCCCGCCTTCTCTAATTTTTTCAGTGACATCATGAACACCTCTGGTTCCGCCTCCTTGACTTCACCCCCAATGCTGTTCTGACCATGGCAGTTTTCGCACATCTCTGCGAAAACTTTGTCGGAGTCTATCCCAACGTAGCCCTTTTCCGCCACTTCTTTATGCCCCGAGTTGAGAGAGGAGAGCCTCTTTCCGGCGGAATAGCTTGGATCTCGAGGATTGGCAAGAAGGAAGCCTATCTGGAGGGAGAGCTCCGCAGCAAGTGGGAGGAATGGAGGGCAGACTGGTGTTGGATTGTTGAGGAGAACCCGCAGCCATTTACCGCCCCGCCAAACCCCAATAGTCTTGCTGCAACGATTGGAGCAACGTGGCCCCGGAAGATGCTAGGCTGAAGATTGCCGTCACCCGAATCCTTCGCCTTAGACTTGCCGGGCTCACCGTAGGCACCGTTGGCGCAGACTTTCTTCGCCGCCGCATGCACCGTTGGCGCAGACTTTCTTCGCCGCCACATCGCCCCCTTGCAGGAGAGGAGGAGACCCGCCTGGGAGTTCCAGAACGCGGCGGATATCATGAGGTTGCGCCCGGGCCTCAACTTCAACTTCACTGTCTTGGAACTTGACGCGATGCTCTTGGAATTGTTCAAGCCCGATCTTGATCATCCCGAAATGTTCAGGTTGCCGAGAGGCGTCGTTCCGCTCTGCAACAATTCCTCGCTCGACCGCATCCGTGCAATGATGCCGCTGTGCGACTCGCATGGAATTGTCCCAACCTGGCAAGAGCCTGCAGATGACGTCGTGCGGGAGTTCTTTGACGGGCTGGTAGAAGTGCCGGTCCACCCCGATGAATAGAAGAGCCTCACCCGCAACACCACCGATGATGAGATGCAGCGCATCGCCACCAGGCTGGAAGAGGCGGCAGCAGCCGCTGCCACGGGCGAGTTCGGATTCACTGTCGAGGAGGCAGAGGCAGCAAAGGCGGCAAGCCTTGTCGAGCGAAGGGAGTTTGCTGGTGAGGAAGAGCTTGCCGGGCCTGAAGCTGAGTCGAGCGAACCCGCCGAGGGCGCCTCCTCCCCACCTTCAAACAGCTTGCCGTGAGCGAGCCCCAGCTCCACCAGAAGGCGCCTCCGCAAGGCAGGGGGCGTGGCGGGCGGCAGACGGCCAACAGCCGCCGCGCTGCGCGACGCGCTCCACTGCGGCAAGCACTGTTGCCGCGGGAGCACCTCACGCCGCTGCAGCAACTGGAGCGGGGCCCTCCTAGACCACCACTTCTGCTCCCGCCAAGCGGCCAAGGGAACCCACTCCTCCGCCTCGTCGCACTGGAGGCGAGCCAGAATTTGATCTCTCCGCGCTCAGCTCCGACGAGGAAGAAGAAGAGTAAGATTCCTCGCTGTACTTGTAGTTCTCCAATTCTGTTGCTTCGTCTTGTATCTGATTTGCTTCACTCTGAATCCATTCCTTTTTAGGACGCTGGCCCAGAGAGCGTCGAAGAGAGCCAAGGTCCCGGTGATTGTCATCGAGGAAGATCCCACCGCGACAGCAGGAGGCGCGTCGAGACCACCTTGCCGGACGCGCAACTCTTCCCCAAGTTTCAGCCCAGCGCAGCCCCAGTAGTAAGTATATGGTTTACTTCCTGCTGTTAGGCGTGCATGGGTGCTTTTTCTTCTTGATATCATTGCCGATTTGTGTAGGAGCGAGCAGCCTCACCGGAGTGCCACAAGCCGCTCGACATGCCATCTGCTTGACTACACCGCCAAGGGAGGATTCCCCGGCAAGGGAGCGTTCTCCGGCAAGGGAGACTTCTCCGGCAAGGGGCAGTTCTCCGGCAAGGGACAGCTCTCCGGCAAGGGACAGCACCAGCGACCCCCCGGTGGCGGAGACCATGACTGCAGACCCTAGTACAGGTAACCCTCTTGCTTGAAAACTTCCCTTGTGTTCTTCTGATCTTCTAATTTTCTTTTTTGGATACTTGCTTGACTTTTCTTTCTTTTCTGGTCGTCAGATCCATCTCCCTCAGAGCCAATGGAGACCGAGGTCGCCGGCGAGGAGGACGCGCGCGGCAATACTGACGATGCCGCCGCCATCGAAGAAGAAGCTGGTCTTGAGCCCTTGGCGAAGAGGCCGCTAGAGCTGCCGCCAGAGCCGGGCGAGGTCCGCGATCGCACCAGCTCTGAGGCGCAGGCGCGCCAGCGCTTCGCCGACCGCCGATCCCTCCGCCGCTCTTTGCAGCGTCGAGGCTCGAGAGCCCTAGCCCAGCGCCCTATTTGAGGGCAGCGATGGCGTCTTCATCAAGCTCCCCAGGCGTCGAGCTCGTGGCTCCGGTCGAAGGAGAGACCTTTGACGAAGAGCTGCTCGCCTCCGCTGGGCTGAAGCTGGTCGACGCGCCAAGCAGCAGCAGCGGCGAGTCTGAGGAGGAGCAGCTGCTGCGGAAGCTGTTGTCGCTCTACCGCGCCCGGCAAGCCAAGCTGGAATCCAGAAGCGCTTGTCGCGAAGGCGGGAGCAGACATCGAGAAGCGGAGGAGCTCCGGGCCTCAATCGAGAAGCTCTCCGGTCCTTGGCAGAGGAACGGGAGCGACTCGCCGAGGAGCGTAAAGCCTTCCTTCTCGAGAAGGCTGAAGCTGGGGAGCAACAGCGGCTTGCCGCCGAGAAGCTATCTGCGCAGGAAAGCGAGTTGGCGCAGAGGAAGGTTAATCTTGACAGCCATGAGGAGGATCTTGCCACGCGTGAGCAGACATTTGGCGGGGCTCTCAAGGAAGCAAAGGATGCGGCCGCAGCTGCCGAGGCCACCAAGAAGGAGCTGGAGACGAAGGTGACGCAGCTGGAGGCCAATCTGAAGGAGAGCGGCGAGGAGCTTGCTGCACTCAAGCATGAGCGCGAGAAGGACGCCTACACTCTTGGCGAGCTGCAGGGCCGTCTCGCCGAGAGGAGCAAGGTGCTCAGCGCCGCCAAGGACTCCAACGCAGATCTCAAGTTGAAGCTGACCACCTTGACCCAGACGGCTGGGCGGCGCCCGAGGAGCAGGAGGTGGCCTTGAAGGAGAAGATCAAAGGCCGGCGAGGCGTTCTTTGGCGAGTCTTTGCCGCCGCCTGAACACCTTCGAGGATAATGTGGAGCACCGGACCGAGGGTCTCGTGGATGTTGCTGCAGCCATCGACGAGGAGCTGGCGCGCATGGGGATGGAGGATCTTGGGTATTCCTCCGATGAGCACCTCCAACCCAGCGCCAAGCTCAGCTTGTTCTTCAAAGGCGTGGCGACGGCCCTCCAGCGACTCCGGGAAGAGATCCCAAAGCAGCTAGCCGACGAGTCGCGCCAGATCTGCACGGGAGCTCTTCAAAAGGTGCTGATGAAGGTGGCCTTCCGCAATCCAGGCCTCAACCTCACCAACGTCCTCAAGTCCTTGCCGCCGGATGCTGATGTGGAGGCGCTCAAGACCCTTATCGCACCCATTGTGGACAAGGTGAGCAAGATCAAGAGGGTTGATGGCGATCACGTAGATTAGGCCGCCCGTTTTCTCTTTTCCTTGCCGCTGCTGGTCATGTTATGAGAACAATCTATTAGAGCTGCGACAATCTATCTTGTAATATAACTCTATTTCGGGCAGTGATTGCTATGTTATTTCCTTTACTTGATTCCTTCCTTTGTATGTTTTTGCCCTACGTTTTTAGGGAACTTGCGGTATGAGACACCTTAGTCATGGCGCTGAGTGCGGACGTCGGCAGCCTTCTTCGGCGATGCCGCTACCGACAAGAAACCTTGTCGCAACTAGTCGCAGCTCACTTAAGTTGTTGAGCGGACTCGAAACAAAGTAAGGGCAAACTAGCTACGAGTTGGTTCCTCCGCGCACAGGTTTTCCATACAAAATACGGTCGTTCGAGGAAGATAACTTAAAAATTTTAAAACTGATTGCTCAAATTATAGCAACTTAGCTTTTCATCGTTTGCTTCGGTAAGCGAAACTTTCTTGAGCGACGCTGGTCCACACCATTATCTTCTCCTTTCCCCGGCAAACTTGTGGGCGAGGAACCTTCCTTTCTTAGAGAAAGAAAAGAAGAGAAAATAAAGATATGGAGCCTTGCGGCTCGTTATTGCTTACCGGGGTAGGTGCTGCACAAAGTGTCAGATAATGCATGCAAAATAATAAAGTAGAAAGCATGAAATTGACAAGATGTGCGGAGCACATTAGCTTTACTTATGCAGGATCTGCGCCGGCTTTGTACAAAGGATTACATGCAACATCGGCAAGACTTGTACAAAAGGTGGTTGCGGAACAGGTTCGACAACCGCGCCCTCTGGGTAAAACTTATGAAGATGCTCAATGTTCGAGGAGTTGCTCACGGAATGCCATCTTCGGTCTCAAAGGCGGACAACGCCAGCCTAGTGACTCGTTTCACCCGGTAAGGACCTTCCGCGCCAGCGTCAACTTGTTGGAATTCTTGGCGGACTGAACGCGCCGAAGAACAAGGTCGCCTTCCTCGAGACTTCGGCATTAACTGCGGCTATGGTAGCGGCGCAAAGCTTGCTGGTATCGAGCAGCTCGTCTGACAACTGAAGGCGGTCCTCCTCAAGGAAGCAGCGCGTCGTCTTGTCGCAGCTGCTCTTGCTCAAGCTCATCATAGCGAGCACTCGAGGTGACCCGTATCTGAGTTCCGTGGGGAGAACGCCTCTGCTCCATAGACTAGGCGAAGGTGTCGGCGATGGCTCGATTTGGCGTCGTCCTGATCGACCAAAGAACCATCGGCAGCTCCTCAATCCAGTTTCTTCCGCACTTGTGCAGCCTGTCGAAAGTCCTGGTCTTGAGTCCGCACAACACTTCAGCATTCGCCCTCTCCGCTTGACCGTTACTTCTCGGATGAGCAACAGAAGCGAAGCAGACCTTGGCGCCAAGATCTTGGACGTACTGCATGAAGGTGCGGCTCGTGAATTGCGTGCCATTGTCAGTGATGATCCTGTTAGGAATCCTGAAATGGCAAACAATTGACCTGAAGAACTTGACTGCTGACTGTGCTATCACCTTCCTCACTGCTTCCACTTCCGGCCACTTTGTGAACTTGTCGATTGCAACGTACAAGTACTCAAAGCCCCCGACAGCTCGGGGAAAGGGGTCGAGGATGTCAAGCCCCCGAAAATGGCCATGATAAAGGGATCGTCTGGAGAGCTTGAGCTGGCTGGTGTATCTGCTTGAATGGGCCTTGCGCTTCACACTTGGTTACTTGTGCGAGTTGCATCACGGAGGGCTGTCGGCCAAAGAAACCTTGCCGGGAACGCTTTGCGGCAAGTGCTCTTGCGCCAATGTGGTGACCACATATGCCTCCATGTATCTCTGCCAATAGCTTTTGTCCGTCTTCCCGGTGAATACACTTCAATTTCACACCGTTGAGTCTTCTTATGTACAGTGTGTTGTCGACAAACTGGTACATACTTGACTGTCGGGCTACTCTTTCCGCTTCTTCTTGCTCTTGGAAGTTGTCTGTCTCAAGGAAATGGACAATCTGCTGCGCCCATCTTTGGAGCTTGCGGCTCGACAACAAGGACTAAAGGCACATCTGCTGCTGCGGGAACATCCGCTTCTACGGCGAGAACCTGCGGCTCAGCCGGAGCTTGACATTCCCCGGCAAGCTTGCTGGAGCAAAACTTGTCGGGAGCGTCTGCTTCAACGAAACAAACCCTCGGGCTTGTCGGAGCAGACTGCTCCTCAGCACTCTTGGTGTTGATCTTGGGGACCTTCTTGGCGGCGGCTTCGGGGAGCTCCGCCGGAAAATAGTCACCAGAAATCAACTTCCTCTTCTTGTTCTGTCCAGTTGATGGCGTTACAGACGGTTGAGTCAGCTTGAGCACAAAGATCCCTGGTTCCACGTGTAACTTAAGTCGGCGCACTTGACGAGCCATCGGCAATGTCGTTCGAGCTCTTGGAACATATTCCATCGTAGGCCGTCAAAGTGCTCTTCTAGCTTTCTCACTTCATCAACATAAGCTTCCATCAACGGACTCTGATAATTCTTGTTCACTTGGCGGACGACAAGCTGTGAGTCACCCCTGACAATGAGCTTCTTGATCCCAAGGTCTGCTGCGATCCTGAGACCGGCAAGCAAACCTTCATACTCTGCAGTATTGTTTGTTGCTTGCTCTTTGGGAAAGTGCATCTGGACTACGTACTTGAGGTGCTCTCCGGTGGGTGCGACAAGCAACACGCCCTTTTGGCGCCTTGCAGGAGAAGGCACCATCAAAGTACATCAGCCACTCTTTGCTTGCTTCCTTGACGGGGATGCTCGTTTCTGGAATTTCTTCATCTTGTGTTGGCGTCCATTCTGCTATGAACTCTGCCAATGCTCTGCTTTGGATAGTTGAAGTGCTCTCAAACTTGAGGCCAAAGCTTGACAGTTCAGTGCCCACTCAACAATCCTGCTGTTGCTTACGGATTTTGCAAGATCCTCTTCATGGAAGCGAGTGGCGATTGTGATCTCATGTGCTTGAAAGTAATGGCGCAGCTTTCTCGAGGCCATGAGGAGGCGAAAAGCAATTTCGCACACCAGAGTACCTTGACCTAGCCCCTGAGAAGGGAGCGACAAAGTAAACTGGGCGCTGCACCATTCTTTTCTGCATCTTCTTGCCGCTGCTGCAGATCCATCTTTGTCGGGACGAGCTTGCGGTGAAGTGCCTTGCTTGTCGCTGGATGCATCTGCCGTGGTTGCTAGCTCATCATCCGCCTCCTCTCCGCTACTAACGCAGCACTAACCACTTGATTGGTTGCCGCTATATACAGCAGCAACTTCTCTTGTGGCTTAGGTGCGACAAGTGTTGAGTGGAGGACATGTATCTCTTTAAGTCTGCAGCGCAGCCTCCGCTTCGAGTCCATTTCATTGGACCTGCCTTTTCAATATTTTGAAAAATGGCGAGGCGCTTCAGCAGAACCTAGAGATAAACCTCTTTGAGCAGCTACATAACCGGCAAGTCTTCGTACATCCTTGGCGCGCTTTGGTGCTTCAATCTGCTCAATGGCCTTGATCTTGTCGGGATTGGCTTCAATTCCCCGCTGAGACACGAAGAACCCAAGAAGCTTGCCGGAGGGGACTCCAAACACGCACTTCTCGGGGTTAAGCTTGAGGTTGATCTTGCGCAGATTTGCAAAGGTCTCGTCTAAATCTTGAATCAGAGTCTCCTTGTCCTTGCTCTTGACCACTATGTCATCCATGTAGGCTTCCACATTTCTGTGCATTTGTGACTCAAAAGCGTCATGGACTACTCTCGCAAATGTTGAACCAGCATTCTTTAAACCGAAAGGCATCCGTATGAAACAGTATGTGCCACATGGGGTAATGAATGCGGTCTTCTCCTCATCCTCTTCGCCATGAAGATCGATGGTACCACGAGTATGCATCAAGAAATGAAAGCAAATCACATCCAGCCGTGGAGTCAACAATCTGGTCGATCGCGGCAAGGAAATGGGTCTTTGGGACAAGCTTTATTAACATCGGTAAAGTCGATACAAAGCCTCCATTTCCGCTTTGCCTTCTTATACGACTACAGAGGATTGGCCAACCACGTAGGATGGAGCACTCCTCTGACAAGGCCTGCTGCTTCCAATTTCTTGATTTCTTCTGCGATGAATTCTTGGCGCTCTACTGCCTGCTTCCTGACTTTTTGCTTGACGGGCCGCGCATGAGGACAGACGGCAAGGTGGTGCTCTATTACTTTCTTGGGAACACCGGGGATGTCAGACGGTTGCCATGCAAACACGTCGACGTTCGCCCGCAGGAAAGCAACGAGCGCGCTTTCCTATTTAGGGTCGAGAGTGGCACTGATGGTGAAGGTACCACCAGCGCCGTCCTCCTTGGCGGACACCTTCTTGGTCTCTGGTGGAGCTGCCATCGTCTTCTTACACTTGCCGGTGGAGCTCGATGGTGCGTCCTCGATGGTAGCGCAGCACTCCGAAGAGGTACGCTTGCCGGAGTGGGCATCAGAACTCTTGCCGGACTTGCTCTTCTTCTTCGCCCCGGGAGCTTCAACGGCAAGTGACTTGTGATCTGCTATGGCTGCTGCTTCCCGGTAGATCTTGTCGGCGCAGATAAGAGCATCCTTCGTGTCGCCAGGGACAGAAATGACACTTATCAGGCCTGGCATCTTGAGCATGTTGTATGCATAGTGAGAGGCTGCCATGAATTTGGCGAGTGCTGGACAGCCAAGTATCCCATTGTAAGGCAATGGAAAATCAGCAACGTCAAAAGTGACCCTCTCAGTCCTGAAGTTCAACTCGCTGCCAAATGTCACCAGCAACGTGATCTTTCCCTTCGGCTTGCTCCTTCCCGGATTGATTCCTTGGAATGTGCCGGTCTCTTCGAGCTCGCCATCAGGGATCTGGAGTTTCTGGAGTACCGCGGAGGAGATCAGATTCAAGCCAGCCCCGCCGTCAACTAGCATCTTAGTGACCTTGAGGTTGCGGATAGTTGGTGAAACCAACATCGGCAAGCACCCGACCGCAGTTATGCGATCAGGATGGTCCTCAATATCAAAGATGATAGGCGTGCTGGACCATTTCAAAGGCTTGCGCGACTCGACGGATGGTTCTGCCGCATTGACTTCTCGCATCCACTGCTTGAGCTGGCGGTGTGAAGTATGCAGAGAAGCACCGCCGTCAACGCACAAGACCTCTGTGGCTTTCTGGAACTCCTGCTCATCGGTCTCATCATCATCCATGTCTTCATCGTCGTCGTCATCCTCATCCTTGTCGCGGCCGCGGGGTGGTCTGTCTCCTTGCCGCTGCTTGGCCTTGCCGCGGCGTCCTCCCCGGCCGGGGCATTTCTTGCTAGCTCCTCCAGCACCTTCCTGAGCCTTCTCCTTGTCGCGCCGCTCATATTCAGCCTTTTGCTGCTCGACAAGCTGCTCGACCTCCTTGCAGCTCTGGAGGTCATGACCCTTGGTGCGGTGGATCTTGCAGTACTACTTGTTGGCGCCGTCCTGCTTGCCGGCGAACGCCACTGCCTGGCAGTTGGTGCCCACGGCAACCTCCTTGCCGGAGTTACCAACTTTGGCTTTCTTGGCGCCACCTCCGTTGCCGGACTGCTCAACAACTAGCACATCTTTGCCTTTCTTCTTCCTGTTGTTCCGCCGCCAACTTTTCTTTGCCGGGGCGGACCCCTCACTATCAGATCCTGCTGCTTTTGTATTCTCTCCGGGGAGTCTCCTCCCTTCCTCAGCACGTGAACACTTGTCGGTCAGGGCATACAGCTCACTGACGTCTCTGATCTTGCACATCGCCATCTCCTCCCACATCCTACGGTTTCGCACGTTCTGATGAAACGCGCTGATTACCGCGGCAGGGTGGACATCTGGGATGTTGTCTTTGTCTGTGGCTGAATCTCGAATGTACTTGCTAGGGCTCTCCTTCCTTCCAGGCGAAAGATGAAGATCGCTCTCTTGGCCATGAGGCTTGTGGCCGCTGTAAAGGCGCCGACAAACTGATGGCATAGATCCGCCCAAGAGGGTATGGAGTTGTCCGGCAAGTGCATGAGCCAGATCGACATTGGGCTTGAGTACCGCGGGGAAGTAGTTGGCGGGATCTTGTCGCCTCGCCCCGGCAGCTTGCACCGCAATGGTGTAGATGCTGAGGAACTCCGACGGATCGTCTTGCCGTCGTACTTCTGCACGCGTCGGCTTGAAATTCTTCTTCTTTGGGCCATTGGACTTGCCGCAGCTCACGAGTGAGCGCAGGGCAACCTACCACGTCTGACAAGTCGCTGGTTCCTGGCGCATGCATGTCGACGAGGGCCCAGCATGTTGGTCGGATTGACGCCGCTTCTCTTGGCGCTCGATCACGAGTTCGGCGTCTTCTTCTTGTCGTTCGTGAAGAACTTGGTGCTGATCGCGACGAGCTCGTGGGTCTGATGACGCGGTGGAGTCGCTGTCGAGGTGGATCCGGCGAGTCGGCGATCTTGGCCTTCGGGGTGGGGAGTGCATGGTAGTTGCACCCCCACCAGTTTCGTCGCCACCGGCTCGTGCTTGGCGGTCCTGCCGCGGCAGCGATGTACTCGGCTGCCTCGGAGTGTCGCCGTTGGCAAAGCCGATGAGACTCTGGATGGTGGCCCTCCATTCATCGACCTTGTCGGCTGTTGGAGGGTAATCTAGGAGCAGTTGAGCTCTCGCCAAAGCTTCTGCTGGAGTGGTGGGTGGCAGTGGCGAACGGCGCGAGGAGCGGGATATGCTCGGACTCCTAACTATGTTAGAAGGAGAAGTATCCCGTCCAGGTGACCGTGCCTCGCTCGTGCCAGCATGTTGGCGTGCATGCTGGTCTTGAGGACCCCGAGATCCACCAGCTCGATCTTGGTCCAACGAGCGTATGGTATTATGAATACCATGACGCTGTCGGTCCCGCGCCTCCTGAGATGGGCGCGGTGCATGTACGGATGCCGAGGTCTGCGCAGCCTTGTCCTTGGACTTGGCAGCACGTGGGCTCCTCGTCGACGCCCGTTCTTCCGCGGCGCCTACCCCACCACTCGTTTGCTCGGTGGTGGTGGGATCGGCGATGGGCGGATCAGCTGCGCGAAGCCTTCTTCTTCGGTGGCATGTCGATGAAGATGATGAAGATCTAGCTTCGCGTGAACGCGGATCAGGTTCACACAGCCTCGGCGCCCCTACCGGCGCGCCAAAGATGTCGGGAAGCTGATCGACCCACGAACACCTATGGGACCGGCGGACCGAGCCCTTTCGATTCGGTGGGGGCGGAGGTCGCATGAAGAAGCGGATCGGTGGCGGCAAGCACGAGCATTTACCCAACTTCGAGCTCTCGGGAGATAACACTCCTCTTGCTGCATGTCGATTGTATTGAGTTCTTGCTAGGGAGCGCCGAGTGCTCTGATGCGCACCAGCTGCTAACGAGACCTAGCGTGGGTGTTTTCGCCTTGAACCTTTCGAACCCCCCTCTCGTTAGCATGGGCCTCCTTTTATATGCTCAGCGGGTCTCCGACAGTGGCAACGTAGACAAGGGTAAAAATGGAAAAAGTGCGGTTGGTACAGCTACTTGTACGATGTATCATACCTAACCCTGACGGCAGGGGACAAAGGCATTAAATGCCCGTCTACGTCGCCCCAAACAGTGCAAACAGGGACCGTCAGGGACGCCACCGCTTGCCACGATGGCAATCTTGTCAGCGCCGCTTACCACCGTGCTCCGCTGGCCGCACAGCCTCTTGCCACGCACGCCTGGAAAGGTCCCAGGGTGACACGTTGGTGGATGTGCTGGAGCGCAGGAATAGAGTGGTAGTCTGCCGCGGCAAGCGCCTTGCCGTGGTTGTTGCCTTGTCGCGTCCGGAAGCTTGTCGCTCACCGGGCCTTCCCGGCAAGCTCCTCTTGCCGGGGCCTTGTCTCCTAGGTGCCTTGGTTGGCCTTCCCGGCAAGCTCCTCTTGCCGGGGCCTTGTCTCCTTGGCTTGAATACTTTGTTCTTGAATGGCTCCAAAGGAACCACGGAGGACCTTGGCGGTCACCCGTCAAGCCCTGCCGCGGGGTGCTGCAACTGCCCGTGCACAAGTTCGGGATACTAGGGTACCCCTACTCTAGTACACCGACAGTCTCCCTACAAGAAGGTCATCTATAGCACTCACGCTTATCTTGCGCATTTTAGAGTATCCACTTTCACTTGTCTATGAACTGTACAGGCAACCCAGAAGTCCTTTACCATGGACACGGCTATTCGAATAGATGATGTTAACCCTGCAGGGGTGTACTTCTTCACACACGCTCTTGCCACTTACCACCATGTACACATCGTGTATCTCGGCAACCTTCAAGCGGAAGCCTGGCGAGGGAGTCGGCCACTACCTGACTAACCACACAAGTCTCTAGTCCAGGTTTATCGCCTATTCGGGTTCCATCTGCAAGGAGATCCGGCCGGGGTGTCGCTCACGGCCCCAAACGATGTGAGCAGGGTTCCCAAGCCCACCATCTGGGTGCCACTTGGTACCTTGTGCCCATCAGTGCCTAGTCTGTCCAAAGCCCACCAGTATCGGGTGCCACTTGGTAGACTACTAACACTACCTACAAACACCAGAAACTAGTTGCAACTCCTTGACAGAGATCAGGTTGATTAATAAGTCGAGAGGGGCATTTAAGCATTCTAATGCGTGGTAGTAGCTGTTCATGGATCACAAACACAGAACTCAATTCCTGAGGATGGCTGCAATGAGACAACCCACCATGTACCCCTACATGGCCTCTCACCGCTACCTTTACCAAATCGTGTTCACACACTTAACTTTCAACAGTAGGACATGTTCACCACATTCCAATTCATCCCCGATGAATCAGACCTGACTCAACTCTAAGCAATAGCAGGCATGACAAACAAGCATGAATGAGTAGGAACATCAGGGCTCAAACAACTCCTACTCATGCTTGTGGGTTTCATCTATTTACTGTGGCAAAGACAGGTCATGCAGAGGAAAGGGGTTGAACTACCACAACAGGTAACAGTTGAAACATTGTCGTCCTAATGCAGTAAAAGAGAGCAGGAGCAAGAGAGTGGGATTGTATCGGAATGAACAAGGGGGTTTTGCTTGCCTGGCACTTCTGAAGATAATATAGCTCTTCATCGGTGTCATCGATCTCATTGTCGTAACCACGTCTACTGAGGGGGAACAATTACCAGCAACAGAGAGGAAACACAATCAATGCAATGCAACAATATGATGCATGATCATTACATGGCAATACGCTGTGATTTGAGCTAATGCAACTAGCAACATGTTAAATGAAGTTGGTTTGAATCCAAGATTCAAATTCAAACTCCATATGTGGATATTCGAATGCCATTTATATGATTTGTCCTAAACAGAAGCTATAAGTTGTTCTAACATGCATGAAAATGGTACAGATGGATAGATTGGATTTTTCTGATAATTTTTCTTATATAAATTATTTCATTCTGAGCTACGGTTGATTTTCTATGATTTTTAGAAGTTTTGGATATTTTCTGAAATAAATAAATCATTTAAGATTTATTTAAATTCCAGTAAGGGATTACTGCATCAGCATGACATCAACAAGACGTCAGCGGGTTAACGTGGCTAGTCCAGGTCAAATCTGACCAGTAGGGCCCACTGGTCAGTGACACAGAGCAACCTACAGAGGCTGACACGTGGAACCGGTCAATCTTGACTTGGCAGTCAAAGCCCGACTGTGGGGCCACGACCATTAGCTTAAACTAAGCAGGGAGATAAACCTATGACTAATTAAGGGCGTGGGGCCCATCTTTCAGTGGCCCAGGTGGTTAGTTAATGGGGTGATTAGCCCCTGACCGTGGTTGTCACCGGTGGTTAATCGCCGGTGAGTACACAGACGCGGCGGAGTCACCCTTCCGGGCAACTCCGGCAATGGATGGATGCGTGGCTGGGCTCTACGGGAAGTTGGCATCACGTCGCGTCCGAAGGTGGCCTCAAGGAGGCCTGAGCTGGACGGTAGTGACGACGGCGACATCAGCAGCGGCGGCCGGAGCTCGGGCGGTTGCGGGGTTGGTGTTGTGGCGTGCAAACGGCCAGTCCAAAGCGCGTGAGTTGCTCTACAGCGTGCGGCAAACACATCAGACGCACGCCTGAGACCAAAAGGTCACTGGAGCCACGCCGATGTTGAGCTCAGGCAGCGACGCATTTCAGTCATCAAGGGGGCAACGGCTACGGCGATCAAACGAAGCGGGGAAGAGGGGGAAACGGTGGCGGAGCTCACAGCGGCGCCGTAGGGATGGTTAGTGGGCTCGGGGACGTCCTGCGTGCGGTGGATCGACGATGATGGTGGCCGGAGCCCGAGGTGGAAGACGACGGTGATAGCGACGTTGCTGGCCTCCCGGGGCCGCGTGCTTTGGCGTGTGGCTATACGGAGTCGAGGCGGAGCTCTGGAATGCGTTGGGGAGGTGATGCAGTGGCTGTGGCCGCAGCAGCGGCAAGCGCGGCGGCGAACTTCGCTCGGTGGAGGGAACAGAGGAGGGGAGGCGTTAAAGGGTGGGAGAGGGAGTCCAGGCGGTGAGGTGGGTCTTCGTGGCGTCCGCTGGCCTCGGGCGGAGCGAGCAGGCAGGTGGCGTGGCGACACGCGGCCGTCTTGTAGCGTCGACCCTGCCCCGCGTCCTCTGGCGCGGTGGAGAAGATGATGGCAGGGGCGAGTGGATGGGCCGCTTCTTGGGCTGCGGTGGCGCTTGAGTAAGTGGCCCAGGTAAGACTCCTTTCCATTTCTGTTTTCTGTTTCCTTTTCTGTTATTTGTTTTGATTTAGTTTCAAGCACTAAACCATTTTGCTTTCTTCTGATAATTTTGCATGGACTAAAAGGATTATTCCAAAGCCCCTCACAATTTCTCAGAATTATTGGACACATATTCGATATATAGCAAATATAAATCCTATGCAAATAGTTATTGCATTAGCTTCAAATGCCCAAAATAAATATTTATGAGCTCCTAAAAATATTGATTTGAATTTTACTTCTGTGCAATATTTTCATAGAGAAACATGAACATTTTCTTGGACCTATTTGAAGCAATTTTTATCTTGGTCATTTTCAGAAATGATTTATGAGGCTTTCACATGTCCCCATTTCAAATTCATTGAAATTTAAACATGATGCACACATGACTAGCTAGCCTAGAGCAAACCAGAACTAGGGATGTGACACCACTGTCGACGACTTAACCGACATGCTTGATTTCGGCTCCGAAGACATCGACGGTATGGACGACGATGCAGGAGAAGAACAGGAACCACCGCCCACAGGGCGCTGGACTGCCACCTCATCATATGATATATACATGGTGGACACCCCCAAAGAAAGCGATGGCAATAAGGCAATGGAGGATAATCCCCTCGAGAAGCAATCTAAGCACCGGCGTCATCGGCGCCGCTCTAAGCACCGCCATAGCAAAAGCAGCGATACCGGCACAAGAGACAATAACGCTGCGGATAGTGCCGAAGACGAAGACAATCCCCTCCAGCCAGGCTTCGAGCGGGAGGATGGGCAAGCTAGCCCTAAGGAACAGGCAGCAGACAGAGAATCAGAGGATGACAATTACAAGCCTCTCTCCGAAGACGAGGTGAGCCTCGGCGACGAAGAATTTATCATGCCTGAGGATCCCGTCGAACAGGAGCGCTTCAAGCGCCAGCTTATAGCCACAACAAAAAGCCTGAAGAAAAAGCAACAACAGCTTCAAGCTGACCAAGATATTCTAGCAGATAGATGGACTGAGGTCCTGGCGGCCGAGGAATACGAACTCGAGCGCCGAACCAAAAGTTACCCAAAGCGCAGGCTGCTACCCCAACTCGAGGAGGAAGCATTAAAGCCTACGCTTCCAGCGTATGATGCGGTTGACCGGCCACCTCGTGCCGAGACAAAGCGGCATATCAACCCAAAGTCCAGCCCACACCCCGTCGCCAGTTAAACAAAAACACCAAGGCCCAGGGCAACACACAGGACCTGCGAGACGTATTGGAAAACAAAACAGGACATGAAAGATCGATCTACGGATCACGGGGGCGCACCCCAATGCGTGACGACGACCATCATGCCGGATATACTAAAAGCAAATCCGGCCGGGCCGAACACAGCAGACAAGACTCGTATGAACTGCGTCATGATATAGCCAGGCACAGAGGCGCCGCACACCCCCTATGCTTCACTGATGAAGTAATGGATCACAAATTCCCAGAAGGGTTTAAACCCGTGAGCATTGAATCATACGATGGTACTACAGACCCCGCAGTATGGATAGAGGATTTCTTCCTCCCCATTCACATGGCCCGCGGGGATGATCTACACGCCATCAAGTATCTCCCGCTAAAACTCAAAGGGCCGGCTCGGCATTGGCTGAATAGCTTGCCGGCAAAGTCCATCAGAAGTTGGGAGGACCTGGCAGACGCATTCCTGGACAACTTCCAGGGAACTTATGTGCGACCACCGGATGCTGATGATTTAAGTCACATAACACAACAGCCCAGAGAGTCAGCCAGGAAATTCTGGACTCGGTTCCTAACTAAAAAGAACCAAATTGACGACTGTCCGGATGCCGAAGCCCTAGCGGCATTTAAACATAACATCCGTGACGAGTGGCTCGCCCGACATCTCGGCCAAGAGAAGCCAAAATCCATGGCAGCCCTCACGACCCTCATGACCCGCTTTTGCGCGGGAGAAGATAGCTGGTTGGCCCGTAGCAACAACACAGCAAGCAACCCTGGCACATCAGAGGCCAGAGATAGCAATGGCAAACCCCGACGCAACAAACACAAGCACCGCAAAAATGGTGAAAACGTCGAAGATTCGGCAGTCAATGCCGGATTTAGTGGCTCTAAGCCCGGTCAGCGGAATGGGCCACTCAAAAATGACAATTCGGGTCCGTCCAGTCTGGACCGCATACTCGACCGCCCATGCCAAATCCATGGCGAACACCAGCCAATCATACCAACAGAGAATGCTGGGTCTTTAAACAAGCCGGCAGGTCAGGCGCCAAAAACAAAGATAAGGGGTCTCAAAGCGATGATGGCGACGAGGAGCCCAGATCACCGAATACAGGAGGGCAAAAGAAATTTCCCCCGCAAATCCAAACGGTGAACGTGGTAAACGGCACCCACACTCCCAACCCGGACCGGATGCGCACCCTTAGGGATGTCGACTTAATGGAACTAGTTGTCCCAGAATATAAACTAGGGCCGATCACCTTCAACCGCACGGATCGTTCGGTTAACATCATTCAGGGCAATCCAGCTGCACTAGTCCTCGACCCAATAATTGACGGGTTCCACCTCACACGAGTCCTTATGGACGGAGGCAGCAGTCTAAACCTGCTTTACCAGGACACAGTGCGCAAGATGGGCATCAATCATTCAGTGATCAAGCCCACTAAAGCCACCTTCAGAGGTATTATACCAGGTGTGGATGCCAGCTGTACAGGCTCCATCGCCCTTGAGGTAGTCTTCGGATCACAGGACAATTACCGCGCTGAAGAGCTAATCTTCGACATCGTCCCCTTCTGCAGTGATTATCAGGCACTGCTTGGACGAACCGCGTTTGCTCGATTCAACGCGGTGCCACATTAGGCCCACCGTAAGCTCAAGATGCCCGGTCCGCGCGGCGTCATCACGGTTAATGGCAAGGCCGAACTTTCCCTCAGCACCAAGGAGTATACCGCTGCTTTAACAGCAGAAGCAACGAGTGGCACCTTTCAATCGAACCTCGAGGCGACGGCCAGGCTCCCGGACACCGCCAAAGGACTCCGAACTACTTCGCAACAGGATAACCCAGCTCGTCCAGAGCTAAATTAAACACTCCGGCGAAGGCCATGACAGGCCGCATACTGCGGCTCAACCGCTCTCTGGCACACAAACATTTCTTACATTTCCTTTGCAGGTTCACCTTTGCGCCAACCAGGACTGAGATATGGAAGCAGCTCGAACGCGCAAGGGAATCCTTAGATATTCCCCGCAATAACCATCCGACTATACTCCGGATCCGCACACAACTTCTTCCCCCCTGGTCTCAGCAGGTTCCACAGTCATATCTCTTTTTTATCACATTACCTGTACTCATACGCATCGACGTACTACTCAAATACAATATGTGGATTTATATGACGCTTATCTGCTGTTATTTCTTATTGAAATTCATTGTTCAAGTGGCATCCGTACACCGCGATATGCCTTAAATATGCCCGGGGCTTCGTTTTACCCATAATACGGCAATAAAGTCCGAACACCTTCATGGAAGTTCGGCACCCCGAACTTATAGCATTATATGCATCAGCTCCGAATCATGTCTTGGGTCAAATGTTTGGTTTGCCCGGCTCCCATGTTTTCCTGCCTTACGTTCTGCTATATCGGCTAAGGCAGCACTGGGAGAACTACTGCGATTGTGTCCCGGTTCTTCCGGACGAGCACCTCAGTAGAGAAAGCCGAAAACTGACTGTCATGATACGGCGAGAGTTGGTTAGCTGTTCGAGAGGTTGTAAAATCTTTAAGGATTTCTCCCGCATAATGCCATAACCAATGCAGCATGCGATGGATCGGTTTTTCTTCCGATCAGGTGCTCATAGAGCCCCTCGCGTGGTCTTCCGAACACCAGGGGCTGTGCCTACCTTCCTTTCCTAAAGCTCCTATGGCTAAGTGAGACTGATAAAGCCCTATATTCCGATTGCCTGGTTCATTGTGCTGAACACCTCCTTCGAAGGACCCAAAACTAGGATAAAGAGTGATCAGGTTTATCTCGAAGAACCCCGTACTCCTTACGTGGGGGCAGAAGCCGACGACTGGCCAACTCTCAGGATTAATATATAAAATGGCAGTGCAGGAGGATAAACTTTTTATAACAGGCAGTAAATAATAGAAATGACATTGTTCAACATTACAAAGGACAACATGATTGTATTCATGGAAACATAATGTCCTTTGTGCATTGCTCCGCCGCAAGGCAGGATCCTTTCAAGACACTTTCATAATATAATTCGGGCTTGCGGTGCTCCTTACCCTCTGGCGGTCCCTCGGTCATCAGCTTTTCAGCATCCATCTTCCCCCAGTGCACCTTTGCGCAGGCGAAGGCCATTCGTGCACCCTCTATACAGACCGACCGCTTGACGACGTCAAGTCGAGGGCAGTCACTCACGAGCTGCTTCACGAGCCCGAAGTAGCTGCTTGGAATCGACTCGGCAGGCCATAGCCAGATAATCAAATCCTTCATGGCTAATTCGGCCGCCCTATGCAGCTCGATCAGCTGTTTCGGTTGATCGGCAAAAGGCACCGGATAATTCGGTGCCAGATACTGTGACCAGAAGAGCTTATCCGTAGTGTTCCTTTCTTCGGCTCGGTAGAATGGGGCGGCATATGATATGCTGCGGGGCAGTTCTGCAAATACCCCTGGAGAAATCCAAACTCAAAACTAGAAACATGATTTTCTCCTTAAATACTTGCTTTACATGAAAAAAAGCCTTACCCGCCGCGATCTTCCTCGCCTCCTGGATCTCCTGCAGGGCGCCTTGGGTTTCCCCCCGGGCATCGCGTGTGGCCTGATGAGCCCTGGTGAGTTCGGATTCTTTCTCCGTTAAACTGTTCCAAGGTCTCGCATTTCTTCACGGCCTCTTGAAGCTCTCGCTCAGCTTCAATAACCCTGGCCTCGTGCTCCTCACGAAGAGCCTGCTCTGCGGCTGCCTTTTCCTTGGCCTCGGCAACAACCTTCCTCAGAGCCTCGACTTTGGTCATCGCCCCTGGCGGAAATCATGAAACATATTTTGTCATACTGGAAATTCGTTCACACTGAACGCGAACAAGGCTTGCGCATACCTTGTTTATCTTCCAACTGCCTTTTCAACTGGCCAAGTTCTTCTTTGTCCCGCTCCAGACTTTGATTCAGTCCGGAGACCTACGCAGTATGAGAGGCAGCAGCCGCTGCAGACGCCTGCTAAAGAAGAGAGATAGATGTCATCAAGTGAGTCTTCCTGCGAACATAAATTTGATCCTCTGTCTGGTTCTTTCTTTCACCGAACAGTGTATCAGGGGCTACTATCCATACTATGACACTCTTCGAAATCTCATAAAACATACCTCAAAGCCTCTTATAAGGCTGACACAGGCTTCATTCAGTCCACTCTCAGTAGACTGAATCTTCTTAATCACCGCACCCATAAGGGCACGGTGTTCACTGACGATGGCGGCACTCTTCAGTGCTGCAGCATCCAGCACCTCCGGTTGGACAGAGGTTGCCGGTGGAACAGGCACGCCCCCTCTAGTCGAGGGAGGCCGCCTGCTTGATTCTGGAGCCGTATTGATCTCCGGAATTGCGTCCGGCTGGGGGCCGAATTCAGGATGGCCCCCGCCGTCGATTCCCATGGAATCTTCTCCCCCATGTCTCCGGCCCCTGAAGTTTGACCTCCAGGCGCCGCCTCGGTGTTATTCACATATTTGGGGGAAGGGGCCTTCGGGGGTGTCCCGCTCTCCATAGCATCCGAGCTCAGCAAATCCTCTGATGAGGATTGTTCGGTACGGGACCTCGCCGGACTACAAAAATATGGCTCAGGTTAAAATATTATGCCATGATGAGTCTGGATGCATAAACGTGTTTGGATTTTATATACTCACGAGTTCACTAAGGGCTGGTGTCGGGACCCCGATCCAAAGTCACACCGATCTAGCATGTAACACATCATATCACTTTGCGGCCTCACGCACGGTATTCCCACGGGTGTCGCCTTACCATGGCCCGGGACCGTTTGCGCCTTTTGGCTCACGTATATGATAGTGTTGCTAGCATCCATATGACAGAGAACCCGGGCCGACATGACTAGTCGTGAACCCAAAGTGGCACTAACCTATGGGGACAGGCATACATGAATCACATCGAGCATGTCGGTCATCAACGTATGAATTCGGCTGTAGCATCGGCTAACAGGACTCCGGTATCCCGGGCTGTAGCAGCTAGGCAGACTCAAATATCATCGCGTGACATTTCCCGGGACAGACATAGGAACGAAGTGAAACACATGCCGCCAGTCAAGTGTCCAAGCAGTAGTCTGGGCTAGCAGGACTCCGTGAACCGGTCAGAAGCGGACTACTATCGCCGTAGCACGAGACTACATTTCCCCATAAGAGAGGCTACCAAGGATAAACAACTAGGTTGTCGGATCCCACACATAGCAATACAAGTTACCCGTACGCATAACATGCAAGTATGTGCTGTACAACATGGCATCACAACATAACGCAGACTCATATAGATAAAGGCTCAGAAGAGCCACATAACATTAAATACAAACAGGGGTCACATGACCCATCATTCAGAGCATACAAGCAACAAGCGGAAGCATTACATGTCTGAGTACAGACAACTACAAAAGAAAAAGGCTGAGAAGCCTGACTATCTACAAGACCCTCCCAAGGGTACAAGATCGTAGCTGAGGTAACAAGCTACTCGTCGAAGTCCAAGCGGAACTACTAGAAAGACCGAAGTCTCCGCTGCAAAAACATAAATAAAGCAACGTGAGTACAAAGGTACTCAGCAAGACTTACATCGATCCTATTATACATGCATTAGTATCAAGAAGGTAATGTGGAGTTTAGTTGCGACAAGCCAGCTTTGACTCTGTGGCTATCCTGTTCTCGACTACGAAACTTCTTTGAGGTGATATGGCGCACACGAGTCCACTAGTCACCACACAATACACTACTATGGATTCATCCTCGTCTCCATACGAGAAGGCCATCCATAGCACTCACACTTGTCTTGAGCATTTTAGAGTATCCACTTCAAGTTGTCTATGTACCACGAAGCATCCAAGAAGTCCATAACCGAGGACACGGCTATTCAATAGATCATGATAACCTGCGCAGGGTGTACTTCTTCACACACGCCTCACCACTTATCACCATGTACACATCATGTACCTCGGCAACCTTCAAGCGGAAGCTTTGGCGAGGGTGTCGGCCACGACCGACTAACCACACAAGACTCTAGCCCAGGTTTATCGCCTATTCGGGTTCCATCCGCAAGGAGATCCGCCGGGTGTCGCCACGGCCCCAAACAATGTGAGCAGGGTTCCCAAGCCCACCATCCGGGTGCCACTTGGTACACCGTGCCACATGCCTAGTCTGTCCCAAGCCCACCTGCGGGTGCCACTTGGTAGAAAAATAGCACTACCTACAAACACGAAACTACTTGCGACTCTGGGACAGAGATCAAGTTGGTTAATAAGTCGAGAGGGCTTGGAGCGCCTTGAGCCCAATGTGTGGTAGTATCGAGTCATTGGACGACATACATAGAACTCAAGGCTTAAGGACGGTTCCAAAGGAGACAACCCACCATGTACTCCTACATGGCCTCTCACCCCTACCTTTACCAAATCGTATTCACACACTTCACTCTCGATCGTAACATAACGTAACACTCCAATTCATTCCCAATGAATCAGACCTGACACAACTCTAAGCAATAGCAGGCATAGCATGGTAGGAACACAACATGGCTCAATCAACTCCTACACATGCTAGTGGGTTTCAACTATTTACTGTGGCAATGACAGGTCATGCAGAGGAATGGGTTCAACTACCGCAGCACAAAGTAGCAGATGAATCGTTGTTGTCCTAATGCAATAACTGAGAGCAGGAGCGAGAGAGTAGGATTGTATCGGAATGAACAAGGGGTTTTGCTTGCCTGGTAAATCAACAAGGGAGGCACTGCTTCACAGACAGGTACTCTGGAACGTCTCCGGAGCAGGACCTATCGAGAAGGAACGGTGCCGGCAATCAATACACAATCATATGCAACAATATGATGCATGAACATGGCATGTAGATGTGATGATGTTTGAGCTAATGCAACTAGTATTCAATTTGAATGAAGTCCATTTGAACCAAGAGTTCAAATGCAACTCCAAGTTAAGCTCTTATATATGCCATTTACATGTTTTCACCTATACAACAAGTATAAATTGTTTTATCATGCATGGAACTAGTACAGACAGATAGATTGCATTTTTCTGATAAATTTTCATATATAAATTATTTCAATCTGAGCTACGGTTGAATTTCTATGATTTTTTGAAGTTTGAATCATTTTCTGGAATTTCCTGATTAATTTAAATCCAGAAAATGAATAACTGCGTCAGCATTACAGAGGCATAACGTCAACGAGTCAATGGTCAGGTCCAGGTCAAACCTGACCAGTGGGACCCATGTGTCAGTGACTGTGGCTAATCTTAATTAAATTAAACCTAAACTTGTTTAATTAACGGGGCTAATTAATTGTCAAGCTAATCTTAAACTAAAAATTAGCAGGGCCGGGCCCCACATGGCAGTGTCACAAGGGGGACTTAATTAGAGCGGGGCTTGACCCGGTCAATCCCGCCGGCGTTGAGCCGCCGGCGAGGCCGAACGCGGCGGAGGGATCGGGATTGTCGCTCCAGCGACCATCCGGACGGCGGAGACCATCTCCGAGGAGCCGGTGCTCGCGCGCATCTAGTGGGGCAGGGGAGGAGCCGGGAGGCCGGAGTCACGGAGCAGAGCTTCGCGGCGGCCGGAGCTCGGCTCGAGCGGCAGAGGGGCTGGAGGGCACGGGGAGGCCACCCGAGGGGCTCTGCGGCACCCTCGCGGCACCAGGAGCACGTTGGCGCGCTCGGTTGCGGGCTGCGGTGGCCAGGGCCACGGCGGCGACATGGACGGCGGCGAGGAACTACGGCCGTGAAGGGGGATGGAGCTACGGGGCGCAGAAACGAGGGGGGAGAAGAGGGGTTCGGTAGAGGAGCTCACAGCGAGGCCTTCGGTGATCTCAGCGCGCTCGGGGATGGCTTGGAGGCGACGGCATGTCGGTGGCGATCTCCGGCGGCCGATGATGAAGACGATGGCGGTGACGTCTCCACGGGGCGCTTCGGCTTGCGTGGCTTGACAGGGAGGACGAGGACGACGACGCGGAGCTCGGGGACGTCTCGGATGCTCTCGAGGGGCGCGGTGGCTACGGCTACGGCGAGCAGCGGCGACGGTGGCGTTCGGGAAAGAGGGGGAGAGGGAGCCAGAGGAGGGGAGAGGCCACTGGAGAGAGGGAGGGCGGTCGGGCGGCGCGGCGATCTCCCCGGCGCCTCGAGAAGGGTCGGGAAGGAGAGGAAGCGGCAGGGAGGTGGCCTGACGGCGATGGCTCACAGCCGACACGCCTCGCCATCTTGGCGAGGTTGAGGACGACCGCCTCGCCCTGGTGGGTTGGGCCGCCTGCTGGCTGGGCCGGCCTGCTAGGCCGCTGGGCTGCACAGGGGCTGCAGGTAAGGTTTTTTCCTTTTTTTTAATTTTCTATTTTTCTGACATTTGTTTTGATTTAAATAAAATACTAAACCATTTTATTAACTTATACCAATTTTTGTAGGGGCTAGTGCTATTATTCCAGAGCTCCTCAACAACTAGCATAATTTTTGGACATATATTATATATGTAACGATATATATCCAAGGCAAATAATTACTGCATTAATTCCAAATGCCCAATAATAAATACTTCTGAGCTCCTGAAAATATTGGTTTGATTTTTATCTCTGTCCAATATTTTCAGAGAGCAACATGAGCATTTACTTGGACCTTTTTGGAGCAATTTTTATTTGATCAATTTCCAAAAAGATTCAGAGGGTTTCACAAATCCCCATTCTGATGCACAAATGACTAGCTAGCCTTGAGCATACCAGAACTAGGGATGTGACAACTCGCCCCCACTTGAAAGAATCTCGTCCCGAGATTCAGGGGTCGACGGAAAGAAAGCGGCGTACTCCAGTCGAAGACGATCTTCTCGCTCCCAGGTAGCTTCTCTCTCGGAATGATGAGACCACTGAACTTTGAGAAACTTGATGTTCTGACGTCGAGTAACACGCTCTGCTTGATCAAGAATGCAAACCGGGTACTCTCGGTATGTGAGGTTATCTTGGAGATCAAGCGTTTCGTGGTCCACTCCACGGATGGGATCCGAGAAGCAACGCCTGAGTTGAGAGACGTGGAAGACATCATGAACTCGAGAAAGATGTGGGGGTAGTTCCAACTGGTAGGCAACCTCTCCTCGTTTAGCGAGAATGCGAAAAGGACCAATGTAACAAGGAGCCAACTTGCCCTTGATACCGAAACGATGGGTACCCTTCAAAGGAGTAACCCGAAGGTAAGCCTTGTCGCCAATTTCATAAGCCACTTCCTTATGACGACGGTCATACTGGCTCTTTTGACGAGATTGGGCTATTTTCAAATTCTCACGAATGATGCGAACTTGCTCTTCTGCCTCCTGGATCATGTCCGGTCCAAAGAATTGTCTTTCACCGGTTTCTGACCAGTTCAAAGGTGTTCGACATCTTCGTCCATAGAGAATCTCAAAAGGAGCTTTCTTGAGACTGGATGGATAGCTATTGTTATAAGCAAACTCGGCAAAAGGAAGACATTTCTCCCAATCCATACCGAATGAGATAACGCAAGCTCTAAGCATGTCTTCGAGAATTTGGTTGACCCTTTCCACCTGACCACTCGACTGAGGGTGGAAAGCAGTACTGAAGGAAAGATGGGTGCCCTTGGCAGTTTGGAAACTCTCCCAGAAATGAGAAGTGAAAAGACTGCCACGGTCTGAATTGATATCTAGTGGAACACCATGAAGTGACACTATTCGAGAAATATATAAGTCAGCGAGCTGACTAGCGGTGATACTCTCTCGAACAGGAGGGAAGTGAGCCACTTTGGAAAGACGATCAATGAGTACGAAGATAGCATTATTCCCTTTCTTGGTCCTGGGAAAGCCGGTGATGAAATCCATACCAACTTTATACCATTTCCACTCAGGAATAGCTAAAGGCTGAAGGGTGCCAGCAGGTCTTTGATGCTCTGCCTTAACGCGACGGCAAACATCACAGTTAGCAATAAACTGAGCGATTTCTCTCTTCATCCTAGTCCACCAGAACCTCTGGCGTAGGTCCTGATACATCTTAGTACTACCGGGATGAATTGTGAGAGGAGATTCATGCGCCTCCTTAAGAATCAATTGTCGCAGATGTTGATTCTTGGGAACCACCAAGCGATTCTCAAAGAAAACAACACCACGATCATCCATAGAGAAACATCCACCAACTCCCTTCTTAATGTTTCTCTTGATCCGAGAAATTCCTGTGTCTTGCTTTTGAGCAGCGACAATCCGATCTTCAAGATCAGGTTTCGCCACCAAGGTAGAAAGGAATCCTTGAGGAGCAATGTGAAGATTAAGCTTACATAATTCCTCATGGAGAAGTGGCTGGCCTTGCTGCAACATGAGATTGTTGCAATAGGATTTACGGCTTAACGCATCAGCCATGACATTGGCTTTGCCTGGGGTGTAGGTAATCCCTAGATCATAATCTGTGATTAACTCCAACCAACGTCTTTGCCTAAGGTTCAAATCTGGTTGTGTGAAAATATACTTGAGACTCTGGTGATCGGTGTAGATCTCGCAACGTCTACCAAGAAGGTAATGTCGCCAGGTCTTGAGTGCATAGACTACGGCTGCAAGCTCTAGATCATGTGTAGGATAATTATCCTCATGTGGATGCAACTGTCGAGATGCATAGGCAATCACATGACGATCCTGCATAAGAATGCAACCTAGTCCCTGTCGTGAGGCGTCATGATGAGATAACAAAGTCCTTTGTGAAACCGTGGCACAAGTATGGGAGCAGAAGTCAGCGCCTTTTCAGTTCTGAAAACTGTACTCACACTGTGGGGACCACTCAAACTTTTTATCTTTCTTGAGAAGTTCCGTGAGGGGTTTGGCTACTTTGGAGAAGTTTTCAACAAAGCGACGACAATAGCTGGCTAGACCAAGGAAACTCCTAACTTGTTTAACGGTTTCAGGTGGAGTCCAATCAAGAACGGCCTGAACTCTCTCGGGATTGATAGCAATGCCCTTACCAGAGATTACGTGGCCTAGGTAGGTCACTTCTGGCAACCAAAATTCACACTTGGAGAACTTGGCATAAAGGCGGTGCTCTCTAAGTTTCTCTAACACAAGTCTAAGATGTTCGGCATGCTCTTCCTCGCTCTTCGAGTAAATAAGAATATCATCGAGGTAAACCACGACGAACTTGTCTAAGTACTCCATGAAGATCGAGTTCATCAAGCGGGAGAATGTAGCTGGAGCGTTGGTTAGACCAAAGGACATGACGGTGTACTCGTACTGGCCATAACGAGTGACAAAAGCCGTTTTAGGAATGTCCCCGTTTCTGATCTTGATTTGGTGGTAGCCTAACCTCAAATCCATCTTGGAGAAGACTCAGGATCCAGCGAGCTGATCATACAGGTCGTTGATCCTGGGGAGCGGATACTTGTTCTTTATCGTGACCAAATTAACGGGACGATAATCTACAACCATCCAGTCCGTACCATCCTTCTTCTTGATGAAGAGGACGGGGCAAGCCCAAGGAGAAGAACTAGGACGGATGAAACCCTTTTGCAAGGACTCATCAAGTTGTTTCTTAAGCTCGGCTAGTTCTAAGGGTGCCATCTTATAAGGTCTCCTAGAGATTGGAGCGGTTCCTGGCAGTTCCTCTGGAAAAACATCCGGAAAGTCACGGACTACCGGGATATCTTCAAGGTCTGGAAGAGGGCTGGCATTAAGAGAATAGAGTTGACGCTTTGCAACTCTAGTGGAGACAGTGACTATCTTGCCAGATGGGTGTGTAAGCTGAACGGACCTGGTATAACAATCAATCTTGGCATAATGAGCTTTCATCCAGTCCATACCCAAGATGATGTTAATATCTATGGACTTGAGGGCTATAAGTGAGGCAAGGAATACAAGTCTGTCAACAAGGATTTCATTACCATGGCTTACACTAGAAGTTTTCCATTTGGATCCAGGGGTTTGAATGACTAGTGGAGAGGGCATATCACAAAATGATATGTTGTGCAAGTTAGCATAGCTTTCAGAGATGAAGGAGTGAGATGCTCCGGTATCGAATAGAACAGATGCTGGATGACAGTTGACAAGGAGTGTACCAAGAACGACATCTGGATCATTATGAGCGTCTTTAGCTGAGACGTGATGCACACGTCCACGTTCAGTGGGAGCTGACTTGACACTGATCGTCTTGCTTGATGGCTTAACACAGCCAACAGTCTTCTCAGGCTGGGGTGGAGCATAACTGGTCTGAGAACAGTCACGTGCATAGTGTCCTGGCTCTCCGCATATGAAGCAAGTCCCTGAAGTTGGACGTGGACCCGCATTGACAAGTGGTCTACCAATAGGCCTGGGTGGAGCATGTAACTGAACTGGGGAGGCACCACATGGGATGGCCTCGGTGAATATCCGGGTGGAAGAGCAGAGTTCGGAATCCAAATCCGACGCTTCTGCGAACTAGAACCGGAGGAAGAAACCAAATCACGGGTGTGCTTACGAGACTCCTCGTAAGTGAGCTGAGCTGTCTCTGCATTAATGGCCTTGTTCACAAGAGCTTGGAATGTATCGCAATGATGCAGGTGGAGATGACGACGCAACTTGGGGTTGAGACCCTTCCGGAACCTAGCCTGCTTCTTGGCGTCCGTGGACACTTCTTCTGTAGCATAGCGGGCGAGGTTCTCAAACTCTCTACTATAAGCATCAACAGCCATCTTACCCTGGGTGAAACTACAGAACTCTTCTCTCTTGCGATCGATGAGGGCTTCAGGAATGTGATGCTCGCGAAAAGCCTCAGTGAAATCTCTCCAGGTAGGAATCTGGCCAGCTGGAAGCATAGCCTCATAGTTCTGCCACCAGAGACTAGCATGACCTTCCAGGTGGTATGCAGCATAGGTGACCTTGTCACTTTCAGCTACGTTCGTAGAACGGAGCTTGCGTGTGATGCTACGGAGCCAGTCATCTGCATCGAGTGGCTCGATGGAATGATGAAAGGTAGGTGGGTGCAAGCGGATGAAGTCATGAATGGTTGCAGACCCTTTGGACTGATGTGCAGTGTTCTCCTCTATACGTGCCAACAAGCGGTTAGACTCACGCTTTTTCCTCTCCATCTCCAACATAAACTCTGCCAATGAAGGCTGGTCGGGAGGATCCTCATCCCTACCATCTCCGTGGTTCTGGCTACGAGCAACAGAACTTCGCTTGACTGATGACATCCTGAGAAACGAAACCAAGGACGGAATCAACATCAACTACAGACTGTAAAATGTAGGACAAAGAAATTAGTAACTCTCGAACTCCTGGGGCAATTTCGGCAGCATAACAGCAGTAAAATGCTCAAAATGAGACATCCTGCTAAAAAGGGGTAGTAACATACTCAACATCTCCACTCAAGGTTCTGAGATATTACTAAACAGGCTACACCGGAGGTACTCGAACTGGGATATGACTCTCACCAACCAATCCTAAGAGACTACGGAGTAGTAACACGTGATCCTGATAGACAGGAGAGAAAGCCTAGTTCCTTAACCCCGTAGGAAAGATAGGACGACTCAGATCAGAAGGGCATGGGATATAAGGAGTAAAAAGAGCCTTACATTCCCTTCCACAATCAATTCCCCTACATAACTAAAGCATTTCTAGACTCAACTTCGACCAGGTTGGCTTGGAAATCCTACAGCAACAGAGCTCGATACCAAAGCTGTCGGGACCCGATCCTAAGTCACACCGATCTAGCATGTCACACATCATATCACTTTGCGGCCTCACGCACGGTATTCCCACGGTGTCGCCTTACCATGGCCCGGACCGTTTACGCCTTTTGGCTCACGATATGATAGTGTCGCTAGCATCCATATGACAGAGAACCGGGCCGACATGACTAGTCGTGAACCCAAAGTGGCACTAACCTATGGGGACAGGCATACATGAATCAGATCGAGCATGTCGGTCATCAACGATGAATTGGCTGTAGCACTAGGCTAACAGGACTCCGGTATCCCGGCTGTAGCAGGCTTAGGCAGGACTCAATATCACCGCGTGACATTTCCTCGAAGGGATGTATATAGGAACGAAGTGAAACACATGCCGCCAGTCAAGTGTCCAAGCAGTAGTCTTTGGGCTAGCAGGGGCTTCGTGAACCGGGCAGAAGCGGACTACTATCGCTCGTAAGCACGAGACTACATTTCCCCATAAGAGAGGCTACCAAGGATAAACAACTAGGTTGTCGGATCCCACACATAGCAATACAAGTTACCCGTCGCATAACATGCAAGTATGTGCTGTACAACATGGCATCACAACATAACGCAAACTCATATAGATAAAGGCTCGGAAGAGCCACATAGCATTAAATACAAACAGGGTCACATGACCCATCATTCAGAACATACAAGCAACAAGCGGAAGCATTACATGTCCGAGTACAGATAACTACAAAAGAAAAAGGCTGAGAAGCGACTATCTACAAGACCCTCCCAAGGGTACAAGATCGTAGCTGAGGTAACAAGCTACTCGTCAAGTCCAAGCGAACTACTAGAAAGACCAAGTCTCCGCTGCAAAAACATAAATAAAGCAACGTGAGTACAAAGGTACTCAGCAAGACTTACATCAGATCCTATTATACATGCATTAGTATCAAGAAGGTAATGTGGAGTTTAGTTGCAGCAAGCCAGCTTTGACTCTATGGCTATCCTGTTCTACGACTACCAGAACTTCTTTGAGGTGATATGGCGCACACGAGTCCACTAGTCAGCACACAATACACTACTATGGATTCATCCTCGTCTCCATACGAGAAGGCCATCCATAGCACTCACACTTGTCTTGAGCATTTTAGAGTATCCACTTCAAGTTGTCTATGTACCACATAAGCATCCAAGAAGTCCATAACCGAGGACACGGCTATTCAATAGATCATGATAACCTGCGCAGGGTGTACTTCTTCACACACGCTCACCACTTATCACCATGTACACGTCATGTACCTCGGCAACCTTCAAGCGGAAGCTCGGCGAGGTGTCGGCCACGACCGACTAACCACACAAGACTCTAGCCCAGGTTTATCGCCTATTCGGTTCCATCCGCAAGGAGATCCGGCCGGGTGTCGCCACGGCCCCAAACGATGTGAGCAGGGTTCCCAAGCCCACCATCCGGTGCCACTTGGTAAACCGTGCCACCGTGCCTAGTCTGTCCTAAGCCCACCCTGCCGGGTGCCACTCGATAGAAAAATAGCACTACCTACAAACACCGAAACTACTTGCGACTCTGGACAGAGATCAAGTTGGTTAATAAGTCGAGAGGGCTTGGAGCACCCGAGCCCAATGTGTGGTAGTATCGAGTCATTGGACGACATACATAGAACTCAAGGCTTAAGGACGGTTCCAAAGAGACAACCCACCATGTACTCCTACATGGCCTCTCATCGCTACCTTTACCAAATCGTATTCACACACTTCACTCTCAAAGATCGTAACATATCGTAACACTCCAATTCATTCCCAATGAATCAGACCGACACAACTCTAAGCAATAGCAGGCATAGCATGGTAGGAACACAACATGGCTCAATCAACTCCTACACATGCTAGTGGGTTTCAACTATTTACTGTGGCAATGACAGGTCATGCAGAGGAATGGGTTCAACTACAGCAGCACAAAGTAACAGATGAATCGTTGTTGTCCTAATGCAATAACTGAGAGCAGGAGCGAGAGAGTAGGATTGTATCGGAATGAACAAGGGGTTTTGCTTGCCTGGTAAAATCAACAAGGGAGGCACTGCTTCACAGACAGGTACTCTGGAACGTCTCCGGAGCAGGACCTATCGAGAAGGAACGGTGCCGGCAATCAATACACAATCATATGCAACAATACGATGCATGAACATGGCATGTAGATGTGATGCTGTTTGAGCTAATGCAACTAGTATTCAATTTGAATGAAGTCCATTTGAACCAAGAGTTCATATGCAACTCCAAGTTAAGCTCTTATATATACCATTTACATGTTTTCACCTATACAGCAAGTATAAATTGTTTTATCATTCATGTAACTGGTACAGACGGATAGATTGCATTTTTCTGATAATTTTTCATATATAAATTATTTCAATCTGAGCTACGGTTGAATTTCTATGATTTTTTGAAGTTTGAATCATTTTCTGGAATTTCCTGATTAATTTAAATCCAGAAAATGAATAATCTGCGTCGACATTCAGAGGCATGACGTCAGCGAGTCAATGGCCAGGTCCAGGTCAAACCTGACCAGTGGGACCCATGTGTCAGTGACTGTGGCTAATCTTAATTAAATTAAACCTAAACTTGTTTAATTAACGGGGCTAATTAATTGTCAAGCTAATCTTAAACTAAAAATTAGCGGGGCGGGCCCACATGTCAGTGTCACAAGGGGGACTTAATTAGCGGGGGTTGACCCGGTCAATCCCGCCGGCGTTGAGCCGCCGGCGAGGCCGAACGCGCGGGGGATCGGGATTGTCGCTCGGCGACCATCCGACGGCGGAGACCATCTCCGAGGAGCCGGTGCTCGCGCGCATCTAGTGGGGCGGGGAGTAGCCGGGAGGCCGGAGCTCGCCGAGCAGCGAGCTTCATGGCGCGGCCGGAGCTTGGGCTCGAGTAGCGAGAGGGCCGGAGGGCACGGGAGGCCACCGAGGGGCTCTGCGGCACCCTCGCGGCACCAGGAGCACGTTAGCGCGCCGGTTGCGGTTCGCTGCGGCTGGCTGTGGCGACGGCGGCGACATGGACGGCGGCGAGGAACTACGGCCATGAAGGGGGATGGAGTTACGGGGCGCAAAAACGAGGGGGGAGAAGAGGGGTTCAGTAGAGGAGCTCACGGCGAGGCCTTCGGTGATCTCAGCGCGCTCGGGGATGGCTTGGAGGCGACGGCATGTCGGTGGCGATCTCCGGCGGCCGATGATGAAGACGATGACGGTGACGGCTCCACGGGGCGCTCCAGCTTGCGTGGCTTGACAGGGAGGACGAGGACGACGACGCGGAGCTCGGGGACGTCTCGGATGATCTCGAGGGGCGCGGTGGCTACGGCTACGGCGAGCAGCGGCGATGGTGGCGTTCGGGAAAGAGGGGGAGAGGGAGCCAGAGGAGGGGAGAGGCCACTGGAGAGAGGGAGGGCGGTCGGGGCGGCGCGTGCATGTCTCCTGGCGTCTCGAGAAGGGTCGGGGAAGGAGAGGAAGCAGGCAGGGAGGTGGCTCTGGCGATGGCTCATGGCGTCGACACGCCTCGCCCTCTTGGCGAGAGGTTGAGGACGATCCTGCCTCGCAGTGGGCTGGGCCGCTTCTTTGGCTGGGCCGGCCTGCTAGGCCGCTGGGCTGCACAGGGGCTGCAGGTAAGGTTTTTTCCTTTTTTTTAATTTTCTATTTTTCTGACATTTGTTTTTATTTAAATAAAATACTAAACCATTTTATTAACTTATGCCAATTTTTGTAGGGGCTAGTGGTATTATTCCAGAGCACCTCAACAACTAGCATAATTTTTGGACATATATTATATATGTAACAATATGTATCCAAGGCAAATAATTACTGCATTAATTCCAAATGCCCAATAATAAATACTTCTGAGCTCCTGAAAATATTGGTTTGATTTTTATCTCTGTCCAATATTTTCAGAGAGCAACATGAGCATTTACTTGGACCTTTTTGGAGCAATTTTTATTTGATCAATTTCCAAAAAGATTCAGAGGGTTTCACAAATCCCCATTTCAAATTTAAATGGAATTAAAACATGATGCACAAATGACTAGCTAGCCTTGAGCATACCAGAACTAGGGATGTGACAGCTGGGCCCTGGGATCCCACGCTGGGCTGCTGTCAGCGGCGGCAGTGGACTCTTCCGGAAGAGGAGTTTTCCCCTTTTAGGCGACTCGGCCTCCTAGTGTATGGAGGCCGTCCTCTTCTTTCTTCCCCCCGCTGGGGATTCGACTTCCTCCTCCTCCTCGTCCTCTTCGGAGGTAGAATGGGCGTTGGAGCCTTCAGATATTGTGTCTGTAGTGCCGCAGCGACGAAGGCCACCCCGAGTCTTTTTGGCCTCCTTCCCGGCCTTCTTCTTCAGCGCCTTGTAAGGCGCCGGGACCAGCATCTTCGTCAGAAGTGGGTCGGCCGGTTCTTCGGGCAGCCCTAGGAGAGTTGCGGAAAACACATTAAGCATTTCCCTTGGGTTATGCGGATAAAACATATAATGACTTACCGAGCTTGCAGGGCGGGACAATTGGTACCCGCGGTCCTCGGCAGAGTCCGGCCATGATTTTCCGGACTTGAAAAGCACCTTCCAGATGTCTTTGTGCAAGGAGCAAAAGGGCTATCGCAGGGTCTGGTGCTTGGCCGGATCGAATTCCCATAGATTGCAAGTCCGGTGTTGACAAGGCAGGATCCAGCGAACTAACATCACCTCGACTACATTGACAAGTTCGATGTTCTTGTCTTCCATATCCTTAACGCGCGTCTGGAGCGTCGGCAATTCGTCGGATGAAGACCAGTTCAGGCCCTTCTTAGGCCAGGACGTAAGCCGCAGAGGGGCTCCAGATCGGAACTCAGGAGCAGCGTCCATTCCGCGCCGCATGGCTCAGTGATGTAAAACCATTGCTATTGCCACTCTTTGATAGAATCATTAAAAGTACCTGTTGGCCATGTGACGTTGGGCATCTTGCTCACCATAGCGCCCCTGCACTCGGCGTGCTCGCTGCCCACTACCTTGGGCTTCACATTAAAGATCTTCAGCCATAAGCCGAAGTGTGGCGAGATGCGGAGAAAAGCCTCGCACACAATGATGAATGTTGAGATGTTGAGGAAGGAATTGGGGGATAGATCATGGAAATCGATCCTGTAATAATACATGACGCCGCGAACGAACAGGTGGAGGGGAAACCCTAGCCCGCGGACAAAATGAGGGAGGAATACTACCCTCTCGTGGGGTTCCAAAGTAGGGACGATCTGTCCCGCCGTTGGGAGACGGTGGATGATTTTCTTGGACAGGTACCCGGCCTCCCGAAGCTTTTTGATATCCTACTCCCGGACGGTAGAGGCCATCCACTTGCCTCCTGCTCCGGATCCAGACATTTTCGGAAGACCATTGTGGGCGGAGAAGACGAGTGAGGGAGTCCTGGATTAGGGGGTCCTCGGACAGCCGTACTGTATCCTTTAGCCGGACTGTTGGACTATGAAGATACAAGATTGAAGACTCTGTCCCGTGTCCGGATGGGACTCTCCTTGGTGTGGAAGGCAAGCTTGGCAATATGGATATGTAGATCTCCTCCCTTGTAACCGACTCTGTGTAACCCTAGCCCCCTCCAGTGTCTATATAAACCGGAGGGTTTAGTCCGTAGGACAACAACAATCATACCATATGCTAGCTTCTAGGGTTTAGCCTCTACGATCTCGTGGTAGATCAACTCTTGTAATACTCACATCATCAAGATCAATCAAGCAGGAAGTAGGGTATTACCTCCATCGAGAGGGCCCGAACCTGGGTAAACATTGTGTCCCCCGCCTCCTGTTACCATCCGTCTTAGACGCATAGTTCGGGACCCCTTACCAGAGATCCGTCGGTTTTGACACCGACATTGGTGCTTTCATTGAGAGTTCCACTGTGCCATCACCGTAAGGCTTGATGGCTCCTTCGATCATCGGCAACAACACGATCCAGGGTGAGGTTTTCCTCCCCGGACAGATCTTCGTATTCGGCGGCTTCGTACTGCGGGCCAACTCGCTTGGCTGTCTGGAGCAGATCGAGAGCTACACCCCTGGCCATCAGGTCAGGTTTGGAAACTTGAACTATTCTGCCGACATCCGCGGGGACTTGATCTTCGACGGATTCGAGCCCATGCAGGTGCGCCGCACAATCACGACGAGCATGACTTAGCTCTGCCGTCGGACAGTGTTCGGGAGATCACACCTACAACTACTCCGGCCCTCAATCCGGAACAAATTGCGCCATCTGAGGACGGGTGGATGGACCCCGCCACGGAGGCCGCACACTCAGTGGCGATAGAGCCAAATACTGATTTCACCTCCTACGAGACCCGTGTTGCTGAACCATTGGATTCGTCCCCGGCCATGGGCTCCGATCCTCCTGCATCCGTGCCTATCGAATCCGATTGGGCACTGATCATGGAGTTTACCTCCGCAGATATCTTTCAGCACTCGCCCTTTGGCGACGTGCTAGACTCATTGAGGTCTCTCTCATGATGCGGCTGACCGGCCACCTCATGGCCGAGACAAAGCGGCATATCAGCCCAAAGTCCAGCCCACACCCCGTCGCCAGTTAAACAAAAACACCAAGGCCCAGGGCAACACACAGGACCTGTGAGACGTATTGGAAAACAAACAGTACATAAAAGATCGATCTACGGATCACGGGGGCGCACCCCAACGCGTGACGATGACCGTCATGCCGGATACACTAAAAGCAAGTCCGGCCGGGCTGAATACAGCAGACAAGACTCATATGAACTGCGTCGTGACATAGCCCGGCACAGAGGCGCCGCACACCCCCTATGCTTAACCGATGAAGTAGTGGATCAGGAATTCCCAGAAGGGTTTAAACCCGTGAACATTGAATCATATGATGGTACTACAGACCCCGCGGTATGGATAGAAGATTTCTTCCTCCACATTCACATGGCCCGCGGGGACGATCTACACGCCATCAAGTACCTCCCACTAAAACTCAAGGGCCGGCTCGGCATTGGCTGAATAGCTTGCCGGCAAACTCCATCAGAAGTTGGGAGAGCCTGGCAGATGCATTCCTGGACAATTTCTTGGGCACTTATGTGCGACCGCCGGATGCGGACGATTTAAGTCATATAACTCAGCAGCTAGGGGAATCGACCAGGAAATTCTGGACCCGATTCCTAACTAAGAAGAACCAAATTGTTGACTGTCCGGATGCAGAGGCCTTACCGGCATTTAACCATAACATCCGTGACGAGTGGCTCGCCTGGCACCTCGGTCAAGAGAAGCCAAAATCCATGGCAGCCCTCACAACACTTATGACCCACTTTTGTGCGGGCGAAGATAGTTGGTTGGCTCATAGTAACAACACAACAAGCAAACCGGGCTCATCAGAGGCCAGGGATAGCAACGGCAAACCACGACGCAACAGACACAAGCGCCGCAAATATGGTGAAAATGCCGAAGATACGGCAGTTAATGCCGGGTTTAGTGGCTCAAAGTCTGGTCAGTGGAAAGGGCCCCTCAAAAATAACAATTCGGGTCCGTCCAGTCTGGACCGCATACTCGATCGTCAATGCCAAATTCATGGCACCCCAGGGACGCCAGCCACCCATACCAACAGAGAATGCTGGGTCTTCAAACAAGCCGGCAGGGCAGGCGCCAAAGACAATAAAGGGGGGTCTCAAAGCGATGACGGCGACGAAGAGCCCAGATCACCGAACACAGGAGGGCAAAAGAAAATTCCCCCGCAAATCCAAATGGTGAACGTGGTAAACACCACCCAAATTTCCAAACTGGACCCGATATGCACCCCTAGGGATGCCGACTTAACGGAACCAGCCGACCCACAATATAAACTAGGGCCGGTCAACTTCAACCACACAGATCGTCCGGTCAACGCCAATCAAGGCAATCCAGCCGCACTAGTTCTTGACACAATAGTTAACGGGTTTCACCTGACACGAGTCCTTATGGACGGAGGCAACAGTCTGTCACGCCCAATATGCGACCCTATCCAAAAGGAACTCGACGGTCCCACCAAGGATAGACCCGCATATTGAAACGCTTTTGCAAGGTGGATATCATTACATCAACATTACATAATAGATGGGGATACATACATAAGGCACAAATGCCACAAGAATACATCAACATCATACAAGATCCACATCCGACTACGGATGAAACATAAACAGAACTCAAACGACATCCACCCCTGCTAGCCCAGGGCTGCCGACCGGAACCTATCCCCGATCCAAGAAGAAGCAGAAGAAGAACTCCAACACAAGCAAACATCGCTCTCGCGTCATGAGCATCGCAAACCTGTACCTGCATCTGGCGGTGTAGAAATCTGTGAGCCACGAGGACTCAGCAATCCCATTACCATGGGTATCAAGACTAGCAAAGATTAAAGGGAAAGGAAGGGGTAAAGTGGTGAGGTTGCAGCAGCGACTAAGCATGATATGGTGGCTAACATACGCAAATGAGAGCGAGAAGAGAAACAAAGGAACGGTCATCAACTAGTAATGATCAAGAAGTGATCCTGAACTCCTACTTACGTCAAACATAACCCAGAAACCGTGTTCTCCTCTCGATCAACCCCGAAAAGAGACACTCACGGTTACGCTCACCGTTGGTGTATTTTAATTAAGATCAACTTCGGGTTTTCTACAACCGGATATCAACAAATTCCCATCTGCCACATAACCGCGGGCACGGCTTTGAAAGTTCAAACCCTGCAGGGTGTCCCAACAAGCCCATGATAAGCTCTCGCGATCAACGAAGGATATTCCTTCTCCTCGGGAAGACCCGATCAGTCTCGGAATCCCGGCTACAAGACATTTCGACAGCAATAAAACAAGACCAGCAAAGCCGCCCGGATGTGCCGACAAATCCTGATAGGAGCTGCACATATCTCGGTCTCAGGGCACATCGGATGAGCCAGACGTCGGGTTGGCATAAACCCTGATTGCCCGAGGGCGCGGACATCGCTTCGGTTTGGACCAGCACTTTCGAAGGAGAACTGGCCCGGGGCTAAAATAAAGATGACCCTCGGGCTCCGAAACCCAAGGGAAAAAGGGCATAGGTGAGGCAAATGGTAAAACCAATGTTGGGCCTTCTTTGGAAAAGTCTTATTCAAAGCGAACTGTCAAGGGGTCCCATAAATCACCCGACCGCGTTAGGGACGCAAAATCCGGGAACATAATACCGATATGACGGAAACTAGGGCGGCAAGAGTGGAACAAAACACCAGGCATAAGGCCGAGCCTTCCACCCTTTACCAAGTATATAGATGCATTAATAATATATGATATATTGTGATATCCCAACAAGTAAACATGTTCCAACAAGGAACAACATCTCCATGTTCCAACAAGGAACAAACTTCATCTTCACCTACAACTAACAACGCTATAAGAGGGGCTGAGCAAAGCGGTAACATAGCCAAACAACGGTTTGCTAGGAAGGGTGACAACGAGTTAGAGGTTCATGGCAATTTGGGATGGATTGAGGAACAGGTAATAGGTAGCGCAGCATAGCGATAGAACGAAGCAACTAGCATAGCAATGATAGTAGTGAGATCCAGGGTAACGGTCATCTTGCCTGAAATCCCGCTAGGAAGAAGAACGAGTCCATGAAGAAGACGAACGGATGAAGCCGAACCAAGCGTAGACGAACGAATCCTCACGATCGCAACGAAACAGGAACTAACAAGAAGAAGCACACAACATAGTAAACACACCACACATGAACAAGGAAGGATGCACAAACGAGCATGATGCATGACAAATCTAGATGAAGCTACTCATGGCAAGAGATGATGCAAACAAGAGCAACACATCAACGCAAGTTTAAATGAGGCCTGAAGCAACATAGAACAATTCCGGTAAGTCCTCATATGCAAATTTCGAAATTGGTCCAGATCTGAATAAACTTTATGTTCAAGTTGTTAAACAGCAAATTAAGATGCACCACGATGATCTACACGAAAATCTATTCAAGTTACATATAAAGTTCATTAGATTCGGAGCTACGGCCTAGAAGATATGAGCAAAACAAGATAAGCATGGCATTGATGCAAAATGCATACAAACATCAAGCAAACACCTCAAAACATGGATGCAACATGATAATATTAAACTACATGCAAAATCAAGCAAGTTTCATATAGAGCACACTCAAAACGGAGCAACGGTGCAACACATACACACCATACAAGTCATGACAACAATCTGTCCAAAACAGCAACTAGGCATATTGCAAGCATCAAAACAACATGCTACAGGGCCTCAACAAGAAAACAAAAGGCATAGGCATGATGTACAGGTAAATCATTACAAAACATGAGCACTGAGCTATCTCCAGAAACAACTAGAACATGCTCAAAAACACATGGCAAGATTGCAACTAATAACAGTTTCAGACTTAGCAGAAATTAACATCAGGTTGCAATGTTTAGAGGTATCAAACAATATGTTACAGGAACTTAACATGGCAAACCAAGGCATGGCATGAGTCTACTAATTGCATAGAACAAAAGTCCTTTAGTGACCATAAGCCAAAAGGATCAGAAAATATAGTAACACCCATGTCAATATTGAAAGTTTCGTTAACAGATTCAGCAACATGGCATGTCAAAAACTGATAACAAGTAGGCATGTTTACAAGCTCAATGCACTCACTACAGAGCCTTAAATGACAAACTAAGCATACATACATCAAGAAGACATGGCATAGAAGACATACATGGCAAGAACAACAACATAACATGCAAGGATCAACCACAACAACCTTGGCAAAATTGGATAACCTGTAAACAATCTGCCAGGAACATATTATAGCAAAAGTAGAGCTCGATTGACTCAAGCTATGGCACTCCATAATTGCAAACAAGGGCATGGATGGATAGAGCAAGACATGTTTAACAAAACATCCTTGCTGAAGTATCTCAAAATATGCATGGATCTCTCGGTAGCATCAAGTTAACATGGCATCAAAATATCAGCAAAACAGAGCTGAAATCAGCAACAACAAGACACCTAGTTTGCATGCTTGTGCTAGTCACCACATTGATCACAAAAATACATAGCAAGCACCACTGTAAATAAGACATGGCATATTGCAAAACACATGTAGGACTCAAATTCATAGGATGCACACATCAATCATGGCAAAAATGACAGAAGTGCAAGTTCTGATAAAAATCAGAAACTAACATCACATAGCACTCTTCTAACAGCATTTCGGGCATCAAGATGAGCTCAAATGAAAATGATGCAATGAGATGAAATGATCTACTCATCGAGGCGAACATTTTGACATATTACACGCGCAAAACGGAGTAGCGATGACAGAGATATGATGCAACGAAAATGGAACAAAATATTCACAGATTACGGGACTTGGATGAAAATTGGAGGGGGGAAAGTCAACCTCTCGGCACGGAATACGAGGTTCGCCGGAGAAGAGGCCCGGGAGGTCTCCGGCGAGGTCTTGCAGGGGCGGGACGAGGCGGATCCGGCCGGATCTCGCCGGATCCGGCCGAGCTCCGGCGAAGGCGACGTGGGGCCGGGCGCGGCGGCGAGGTCGGACGCCGGGCGGGCTGCGGCGACGGGCGGGAGGTCGCCGGCGAGAGGAGCGACGGCCGGCCGGGCGGCAACCGCGAGGCGGCGGCGGGCGAGCGACGGGCGGCGGGCGGCGGCGCCGCGAGGCGGGAGAAAGCGGGCGCGCCGCGGCGAGGTCTGGCGGGGCAGCGGGCGCGGCGCGCCCGGCGGCCGCGCGCTTCGCGCCGAAGCGGGCGGCGAGGGCGAGCCGGGCCCGGCGGCGGCGGCGTGCGGGATCGGGCTGCAGCAGCTGAGGCGGCTCGGGCGGGCGGCGCGGCGGCTGGCGGCGGGAACGCCACGTGGCGAGGCGGGTTGGTGCGGACGCTTGGCGTGGAGTGTCCGGGCGAAGCGACATGTCCGCCGGGCGAGAGGAAGAGTAGACTAGGGTTTCATCCGCGAAAATCCGGGGGAAGACACCTATTTATAGGTAGAGGGAGCTAGGAGAGTCCAAATGAGGTGCGGTTTTCGGCCACGCGATCGTGATCGAACGACCGAGAACATGGAGGGGAGTTTGGTGGGTTTTGGGCCACTTTGAAAGGGGTGTTGGGCTGCACACAAAAGAGGCTTTTGCGGTTACCCGGATAACCGTTGGAGTACCAAACGACCTCCAAATGGCACGAAACTTGACAGGCGGTCTACCGGTGCTATACCATGGCCGCTTGACAAACCTCGGTCCATTCCGAGAAAGTTTAATACCCACACACGAAAAGAGGTAAAAGGGGGCGCCGGGAGACATAGGAGTGTCGGATTGGAAAACGGACAACGGGGAAAATGCTCGGATGCATGAGACGAACATGTATGCAAAATGAAATGCACATGATGACATGATATGAAATGCAAATGACGACATGGCAAAGTGCAACACGCAAGCACATGACATGGCAATGACGGCGAATAACTGGCAGACACCTGGTGCATCGAATCCGGGGCGTTACAACACTCCTCCACTAACAAGAGATCTCGTCCCGAGATCTTAGGACCGAGACGGAAGGGAAAAGGGATGAGGTGAAACAAGAAACGCAAGAGAGAAGAGGCAAGAATCGAGAGCACTCGAGAAGAAGAGAGGAACGATGAGAATGATGAGAATCGAAAGCTCACGGAATGAGATAGACTATGAAACAACTCCAGTTAGAATGAGATAAGAAACGAATAATACTGAAAGGATTTAGGTAGCACTCCGGCTGAAAATGGGTGGAAAAGAACATGAACTTCACAAGATGGAATGACACTTGACGAGATGAACAACACAATGCCTCCGGAAGAATTGAAGAATGGGATGAAAAGAATTTAGAAGGAGGGTTTGAACTGAAGTTGTTGAGAAAATCAACAACGAAAGAATAAGATTGTCGTGGACTTATGGATAACATCTCAGAAATTATGAGGTGACAACCAGCCGCAAACGGAAATGATTGAATAGCTGAGAAAAACGTAGGAATGCAAAACTCCACTTCAAAAGAAAACGGAGAATTAATTGCACTTCGAAACGCGAGAAGAAAAGATACTTGAACTCCACCAACAAGAATCTTGATGAACTCTTGAAGAATGACTTAAATCATGAAGAACCACCGTGAAGAACTCCGGTAACGAAAGGATGATGAGATAGAATGAAGGACGAAAGAATAAGATGAGCATTGCGATGATTTAGATGGAGGTTCCGACAAGATGTCCAAGGAAAATTTGGACTCCGGAAAAGAAAAGATGAAAAGACTTGGAACTAGAATTTATTTCTCAAAAAACAAACTCCGAAGGAAGGAATTAATTCACTTGAGGAAATAAGAATAAGATTTATTGTATGCTTATCCTCCACCAATTAAATTGATGAGAAGCAATGGATTTTACATACTACTTATTCTTCTTGAAAAGGATTAAGAAGATATAGCGCAAACTTGAGAAGGTCTTCATGAACCACCGGTAGGTTGAAAAGAACGAATGGATTAATATGATAATCAAAGAAAAAGAATCTTGAACGAACCACCGTAAGAAATCAAGAATGACTGACGAACGAGAATGAATCGCCGGGAAGACTTAGAAAAGCACGTTGATACTTGAGGGAATTTAGATACAAGAGAATGAAGAGATCACGAGCCGATTACAGGACACTTGAACGAAGCACCGGAAGAATATTGAGATGAACGAAGCTGAAAACTTGGAACGAAGAAATATTCCGAAAAGATGGCCTCCGGATGATCGAGACGGCAAAAACAACTCCTGAAATACTCCGGATGGATGAAAAGAATTTGCATGGCTGGAAACAATTAGATAGGACAACATCGAGCTAGCACCATGAATCTCCGGGGGAACGGACAAGATTTAAGAGAAACTCTACTTCGGTCTTTAACTGATGACGAGAAACACCACCAAAATTACTGAGGTACTCCGGGAGAATGAAAAGCAAAGAGGTAGAGTCAACAATGAAAATGATTTGAAATCGATCTTGGAAAAACATCTGACTGATGAAATTCATTCTTACGTCAAACTCCGAAAAGAATTGAGAATAACTCTGAGGAAATTAGAAGAGTCAGGTAAGATCCTGGGAAAAACCTGTGGGTTAGGGCCCACTAAAAAGAAAAACACCGTTGGAAAGGGATGTTGAACAGATAGATGATGCACCGGAAGAACTGGAATATTTGAATGAGGTGACAGCCTCGAATTAATTGGAACACAGACGAATCTCCTGAGATGACTTAAATACTCCGGAAGGATAAACTGGCGAGAGACGAACGAGCAAGGAGAACACTACGAGGAAAAGAGTATGATAAACCGAAAAACTTGAATTGAGTGCACCAGAAAAAGAAAGAGATGAAGAATGACGAACGAGACGAGAATTCACCGATTGAAATGATTGAGGGAAGAATGAAGAAACTCCACACGAATGGAATTGATGGTCGAAAGAGACTCAGACTCCGGGAATAATAGGGTGGGAGGGCGGGAAAAACAAAGGCAACTCGGGAGGGGAAAACGACGAATATCTTGAAGAGAAAACACCGGTTGAAAACATTGATGAGAGAGAGCAAAAACTTCATACGAGTAGGATGGATACTCGATTACGGGCTCCGGTTCCGAGATGAAAAAGGGTGGGTGGGTGGGAAAAACAAGGACAACTTCGGACAAGGAAAAAAACAACGACGTCGGAGGAAGAACTGAGGATTGAACTCAAAGATGAAGATGGTCGAGTCGACTTGACGAGAAATGCACCGGACAAAAGAGGATGGACAACTCACGACACTAACCACGTGATCCTAAAGAAAAATTTGAAGGGGAAGAGGAGTAATTCAAAACACCTACGTCAAGATTCCTCACCAGAGCGACGAAGGGGCTGAGGAGTAAAAGAATTCCTACTCTCCGATATAACTAAACTCAGAAAATAGTTTTTCTAGACTCAACATCGGCCAAACTACACGATCAATCAAGGGGGCTCCTAGGGTCGGTCGAGGCTCTGATACCAACTTGTCACGCCCAATATGCGACCCTATCCAAAAGGAACTCGACGGTCCCACCAAGGATAGACCCGCATATTGAAACGCTTTTGCAAGGTGGATATCATTACATCAACATTACATAATAGATGGGGATACATACATAAGGCACAAATGCCACAAGAATACATCAACATCATACAAGATCCACATCCGACTACGGATGAAACATAAACAGAACTCAAACGACATCCACCCTACTAGCCCAGGCTGCCGACCTGGAACCTATCCCCTGATCGAAGAAGAAGCAGAAGAAGAACTCCAACACAAGCAAACATCGCTCTCGCGTCATGAGCATCGCAAACCTGTACCTGCATCTGGTGGTGTAGAAATCTGTGAGCCACGAGGACTCAGCAATCCCATTACCATGGGTATCAAGACTAGCAAAGCTTAAAGGGAAAGGAAGGGGTAAAGTGGTGAGGTTGCAGCAGCGACTAAGCATGATATGGTGGCTAACATACGCAAATGAGAGCGAGAAGAGAAACAAAGGAACGGTCGTCAACTAGTAATGATCAAGAAGTGATCCTGAACTCCTACTTACGTCAAACATAACCCAGAAACCGTGTTCTCCTCTCGATCAACCCCGAAAAGAGACACTCACGGTTACGCTCACGGTTGGTGTATTTTAATTAAGATCAACTTCGGGTTTTCTACAACCGGATATCAACAAATTCCCATCTGCCACATAACCGCGGGCACGGCTTTCGAAAGTTCAAACCCTGCAGGGTGTCCCAACAAGCCCATGATAAGCTCTCGCGATCAACGAAGGATATTCCTTCTCCCCGGGAAGACCCGATCAGTCTCGGAATCCCGGCTACAAGACATTTCGACAGCAATAAAACAAGACCAGCAAAGCCGCCCGGATGTGCCGACAAATCCTGATAGGAGCTGCACATATCTCGGTCTCGGGGCACACCGATGAGCAGACGTCGGGTTGGCATAAACCCTGATTGCCTGTGGGCGCCGGACATCGCTTCGGTTTGGACCAGCACTCGAAGGAGAACTGGCCCGGGGCTAAAATAAAGATGACCCTCGGGCTCCGAAACCCAAGGGAAAAAGGGCATAGGTGAGGCAAATGGTAAAACCAATGTTGGGCCTTCTGGAAAAGTCTTATTCAAAGCGAACTGTCAAGGGGTCCCATAAATCACCCGACCGCGTTAGGGACGCAAAATCCGGGAACATAATACCGATATGACGGAAACTAGGGCGGCAAGAGTGGAACAAAACACCAGGCATAAGGCCGAGCCTTCCACCCTTTACCAAGTATATAGATGCATTAATAATATATGATATATTGTGATATCCCAACAAGTAAACATGTTCCAACAAGGAACAACATCTCCATGTTCCAACAAGGAACAAACTTCATCTTCACCTGCAGCTAACAACGCTATAAGAGGGGCTGAGCAAAGCGGTAACATAGCCAAACAACGGTTTGCTAGGAAGGGTGACAACGAGTTAGAGGTTCATGGCAATTTGGGATGGCTTGAGGAACAGGTAATAGGTAGCGCAGCATAGCGATAGAACGAAGCAACTAGCATAGCAATGATAGTAGTGAGATCCAGGGCTGCGGTCATCTTGCCTGAAATCCCGCTAGGAAGAAGAACGAGTCCATGAAGAAGACGAACGGATGAAGCCGAACCAAGCGTAGACGAACGAATCCTCACGATCGCAACGAAACAGGAACTAACAAGAAGAAGCACACAACATAGTAAACACACCACACATGAACAAGGTAGGATGCACAAACGAGCATGATGCATGACAAATCTAGATGAAGCTACTCATGGCAAGAGATGATGCAAACAAGAGCAACACATCAACGCAAGTTTAAATGAGGCCGGAAGCAACATAGAACAATTCCGGTAAGTCCTCATATGCAAATTTCGAAATTGGTCCAGATCTGAATAAACCTTATGTTCAAGTTGTTAAACAGCAAATTAAGATGCATCACAATGATCTACACGAAAATCTAGTCAAGTTACATATAAAGTTCATTAGATTCGGAGCTACGGCCTAGAAGATATGAGCAAAACAAGATAAGCATGGCATTGATGCAAAATGCATACAAACATCAAGCAAACACCTCAAAACATGGATGCAACATGATAATATGAAACTACATGCAAAATCAAGCAAGTTTCATATAGAGCACACTCAAAACGGAGCAACGGTGCAACACATACACACCATACAAGTCATGACAACAATCTGTCCAAAACAGCAACTAGGCATATTGCAAGCATCAAAACAACATGCTACAGGGCCTCAACAAGAAAACAAAAGGCATGGGCATGATGTACAGGTAAAGCATTACAAAACATGAGCACTGAGCTATCTCCAGAAACAACTAGAACATGCTCAAAAACACATGGCAAGATTGCAACTAATAACAGTTTTAGACTTAGCAGAAATTAACATCAGGTTGCAATGTTTAGAGCTATCAAACAATATGTTACAGGAACATAACATGGCAAACCAAGGCATGGCATGAGTCTAATAATTGCATAAAACAAAATTCCTTTAGTGACCATAAGCCAAAAAGGATCAGAAAATATAGTAACACCCATGTCAATATTGAAAGTTTCGTTAACAGATTCAGCAACATGGCATGTCAAAAACTGATAACAAGTAGGCATGTTTACAAGCTCAATGCACTCACTACAGAGCCTTAAATGACAAACTAAGCATACATACATCAAGAAGACATGACATAGAAGACATACATGGCAAGAACAACAACATAGCATGCAAGGATCAACCACAACAACCTTGGCAAAATTGAATAACCTGTAAACAATCTGCCAGGAACATATTATAGCAAAAGTAGAGCTCGATTGACTCAAGCTATGGCACTCCATAATTGCAAACAAGGGCATGGATGGATAGAGCAAGACATGTTTAACAAAACATCCTTACTGAAGTATCTCAAAATATGCATGGATCTCTCGGTAGCATCAAGTAAACATGGCATCAAAATATCAAGAAAAGCAGTGAAATCAGCAACAACAAGACACCTAGTTTGCATGCTTGTGCTAGTCACCACATTGATCACAAAAATACATAGCAAGCACCACTGTAAATAAGACATGGCATATTGCAAAACACATGTAGGACTCAAATTCATAGGATGCACACATCAATCATGGCAAAAATGACAAAAGTGCAAGTTCTGATAAAAATCAGAAACTAACATCACATAGCACTCTTCTAACAGCATTGCGGGCATCAAGATGAGCTCAAATGAAAATGATGCAATGAGATGAAATGATCTACTCAATGAGACGAACATTTTGACATATTACACGCGCAAAACGGAGCAGCGATGACAGAGATATGATGCAACGAAAATGCAACAAAATATTCACAGATTACGGGACTCAGATGAAAATTGGAGGGGGGAAAGTCAACCTCTCGGCACGGAATACGAGGTTCGCCGGAGAAGAGGCCCGGGAGGTCTCCGGCGAGGTCTTGCAGGGGCGGGACGAGGCGGATCCGGCCGGATCTCGCCGGATCCGCCGAAGCTCCGCGGCGGCGACGCGGCCGGGCGCGGCGGCGAGGTCGGACGCCGGGAGGGCTCGGCGACGGGCGGGAGGTCGCCCGCGAGAGCGAGCGACCCGGCTGCCGGGCGGTAACCGCGAGGCGGTGGCGGAGCGACGGGCGGCGGGCGGCGGTCGTCGGGCGGAGGCGGAGAAGGCGAAGCCTGCCAGAGGTGCGGCGGGGCTGGCGGAGGCGCAGGCGCGCCGGGCGAAGCGGGCGGCGAGGGCGAGCCGCCCGGGCGGCGGTGCTTGACGAGCGGTGGCGGGCGGATCAGGCCAGCAGCAGGCCGAGGCGGGCCAGGCGGCCGGCGGCGGGCGGCGGCGGGAACGCCACGTGGCGAGGCCGGGTTGGTGCGGACGCGGCGGCGCGGAGTGTCCGGCGAGCGCGGACATGTCCGCCGGGCGAGAGGAAGAGTAGACTAGGGTTTCATCCGCGAAAATCCGGGGGAAGACACCTATTTATAGGTAGAGGGAGCTAGGAGAGTCCAAATGAGGTGCGGTTTTCGGCCACGCGATCGTGATCGAACGACCGAGAACATGGAGGGGAGTTTGGTGGGTTTTGGGCCACTTTGAAAGGGGTGTTGGGCTGCACACAAAAGAGGCTTTTGCGGTTACCCGGATAACCGTTGGAGTACCAAACGACCTCCAAATGGCACGAAACTTGACAGGCGGTCTACCGGTGCTATACCAAGGCCGCTTGACAAACCTCGGTCCATTCCGAGAAAGTTTAATACCCACACACGAAAAGAGGTAAAAGGGGGCGCCGGGAGACATAGGAGTGCCGGATTGGAAAACGAACAACGGGGGAAATGCTCGGATGCATGAGACAAACATGTATGCAAAATGAAATGCACATGATGACATGATATGAAATGCAAATGATGACATGGCAAAGTGCAACACGCAAGCACATGACATGGCAACGACGGCGAATAACTGGCAGACACCTAGCGCATCGAATCCGGGGCGTTACACAGTCTAAACCTGCTTTACTAGGACACCGTGCGCAAGATGGGCATCGATCATTCGATGATCAAACCCACTACAGCCACTTTCAAAGGCATTATACCAGGTGTGGAAGCCAGTTGTATAGGCTCCATTTTCCTCGAGGTAGTCTTCGGATCACCAGACAATTACCGTACCGAAGAGTTAACCTTGGAAATCGTCCCCTTCCGCAGTGATTATCAGGCACTGCTCGGATGAACCCGCGTTCGCTCGATTTAACGCGGTGCCACATTACGCCTACCGTAAGCTCAAGATGCCTGGTCCGCGTGGCATCATCATGGTTAAGGGCAAGACCGACCTTTCCTTTGGCAGCAACAAGTACACTGCTGCCTTAACAGCAGAAGCAATGAGCAGCACCTTGCAGCCGAACCTCGACTCAACGGCCAGGCTCTCGGATACCGCCAAAGGACTTTGAACTAGTTCGCGGCAGCATAGCCCGGCTCGTCCAGAGCTCAATTAAACACTCCGGCGAAGGCAAAGATAGGCCGCATACAGTAGCTCAACCGCTCTCCGGCACACAAACATTTCTTACATTTCATTTGCAGGCTCACCTTCGCGTCGACCAGGACGGGCAATATGGAGGCAGCCCGAACACGCAAGGGAATCCTTAGATGTTCCCCGCGATGACCATCCGACTATACTCCGGATCCGCACGCAGCTTCTTCTTCCCTGGTCTCAGCAGGTCCCACAGTCATATTTCTTTTCCATTATTACATGTCTTATACGCATCGACGTGCTATTCAAATAAAATAGGTGGATTTGTATGACGCTTTTCTGCCGTCATTTCTTATTAAAACTATTTTTGTCGAGTGGCATCCGTACACCGCGATATGCCTTTAAACGTGCCAGGGGCTTCGTTTTACCCACAGTACGACAATAAAGTCTGAACACCGTCGTGGAAGTTCCGCACCCCAAACTTATAGCATTATATGCATCAGCTCCGAATCATGTCTTGGGTCAATAGTTGGGTTTGCCCGGCTCCCATGTTTTGGTACCTTACGTTCCGCTATATCGGCTAAGGTAGCACAAGGAGAACTACTGCGATTGTGTCCCGGTTCTTCCGGACAAGCACCTCAGTAGAGAAAGCCGAAAACTGACTGTCATGATACGACGAGAGCTGGTCAGCTGTTCGAGAGGTCCTAAAATCTTTAGGGATTTCTCCCGCATAATGCCATAACCAATGCAGTGTGCGATGGATCGGTTTTTCTCTGATCAGGTGCTTATAGAGCCCCTAGTATGGTCTTCCGAATACCAGGGGCTGCGCCTACCTTACTAAAGCTCCTATGGCTAAGTGAGAGTGATAAAGCCTTATAGTCCGATTGCCTAGTTCGTTGTGCTGAGCACCTCCTTCGAAGGACCCAAAACTGGGATAAAGAGTGCTCAGGTTTATCCAGAACACCCCCATACTGCCTACGTGGGGGCGGAAGTCGACGACTGACCAACTCTCAGGTTCAAATAAAACAGCCGCACATGAGGGTAAACTTTTATAACAGGAAATCAATAGTATAAATGACCCTGTTCAGACATTTATGAAGGACGACATGATTCACATTCATGGAAATATAATGTCCTTGGTGCATAGCTCCGCTGCAACGTAGGATCCTTTAAGGATATTTTCATAATATAATTCGGGGTTGCGGTGCTCCTTCCCCTCTGGCGCCCCCTCGGTCATCAGTTTCTCAGCATCCATCTTCCCCCAGTGCACCTTTGCGCGGGCGAAGGCCATTCGTGCACCCTCTATGCATACCGACCGCTTGATGACATCAAGTCGTGGGCAAGCGCTTACAAGCCACTTCACGAGCCCGAAGTAGCTGCTTGGAATCGGCTCGGCGGGCCATAGCTGGATAATAAAATCCTTCATGGCTAGTTCCGCCGCCTTATGCAGTTTGATCAACTGTTTCAGTTGATCGGCAAAAGGCACCGGATAATTCGGTGCCAAATACTACGACCAGAAGAGCTTATCCGCAGTGTTCCTTTCTTCGGCCCGGTAGAATTGGGCGGCATCCGCTATGCTGCGGCACAGCTCCGCAAACACCCCTGGAGAAATCCGAATTCAAAATCAGAAATATAATCTTCTCCTCAAAAACTTGCTTTACAAGGAATAATCCTTACCCACCGCGATCTTCCTCGCCTCTTGGATCCCCTGCAGGGCGCTTTGGGTTTCCCCCCGGGCATCGCTCGCGGCCTGATGCGCCTTGGTGAGTTTAGATTCTTTCTCCGTTAAACTCTGCTCCAAGGTCTCGCATTTCTTCACGGCCTATAGCAGCTCCTGCTTAGCTTTAATAACCCTGGCCTCGCACTTCTCACGGAGGGCCTGCTCTGCGGCTGCCCTTTCCTCGGCCTTGGCCACAGCCTTCTTAAGAGCCTCGACTTCGGTCATCATCCCTAGTGAAAATCAAGGAACATATTCTATAATATTGGAAATTTGATCGCACTAAAATGCGAACAAGACTTGTGCATACCCTGTTTATCTCCCAACTGCATTTTCAACTAGCCAAGTTCTTCTTTGGCCCGCTCCAGACTTTGATACAGTCCGGAGATTTCCGCAGTATGGGAGGCAGCAGCCGCTACAGATGCCTGCTTATAACAGAAGAGAAATAGATGTCATTCAATGAGTCTTCCTGCGAACATAAATTTGATCCTCTGTTCGGTTTCTTCTTTCACCGAACAATGTATCAGGGGCTACTATCCATACTATGACACTCTTCGAAAAACATACCTCAAAACCTTTTATAAGGCTGATACAGGCTCCATTCAGGCCACTCTCAGCAGACTGAATCTTCTCAATCACCGCACCCATAAGGGCACGGTGTTCATCGATGATGGAGGCGCTCTTCAGCGCCACCAACAAAGAATCCGACGCCTCTGGTTGGACAGAGGTTGCCGGTATACCCCCTCCAGCTGAGAGAGGCTGCCTGCTTGATTCTGGAGCCGTATTGGTCTTCGGAACTGCATCCGGCTGGGAGCCGAATTCAAGATGGCCCCCGCCGTTCAGCTCCCGTGGGAATTTGCTCCCCCATGTGTTCGGCCCCGGAAGTTTGACCTCCAGGCGCCACCTTCACGGTCTTTCCGTCTCCTCCTTGGTCGGGGTCCCTCTGGGACGAAGCCTCGATGGTATTCACCTGTTCGAAGGAAGGGGCCTTTGGGGGCGTCCCGCTTTCCATAGCATCCGAGCTCAGCGAATCCTCTGATGAGGATTGTTCGGTACGGGACCTCGCCGGACTACAAAACATATGGCTCAAGTTAAAATATTACGCCATGATGAGTCTGGAGCATAAACGTGTTCGAACTGTATATACTCACGGGTTCACCAGGGGCTGGGCCCTGGGATCCCACGCCAGGCCGCTGTCATCAGCGGCAGTGGACTCCTCCGGGAGAGGATCTTTTCCCCTTTTGGGCGACTCGGCCTCCAAGTGTGCGGAGGTCATCCTCTTCTTTCTTTCCCCCCGCAGGGGATTCATCTTCTTCCTCCTCCTCGTCCTCTTCGGAGGCTGAACGGGCATCAGAGCCTTCGGATATTGTATCCGAAGTGCCGCAGTGATGAAGGCCGACCCGGGTATTCTTGGCCCCCTTCTCGGCCGTCTTCTTCGGCACCTTGTAAGGCACCGGGACCAACATCTTCGTCAGAAGTGGGACGGCCGGTTCTTCGGGCAGTGGGGCCGGGCAATGGATCCACTCAGCCTTCTTCGTCCAGCCCTAGGAGAGTTGTAGAAAACACATTAAGCGCTTCCCTTGGGTTATGCGGATAAAAAGTACGATTTCTAACCGAACTTGCAGGGCGGGACCATTGGTACCCGCGGTCTTCGGCAGAGTCCGGCCATGATTTGCTGGACTTGAAGAGCACCTTCCAGATGTCCTTGTGGGAGGAGCCAAAAAGCTCTCGCAAGGTTTGGTGCTTGGCCGGATCGAATTCCCATAGATTGCAAGTCCGGTGTTGACAAGGCAAGATCCGGCGAACTAACATCACCTGGACCACATTGACAAGTTCAATGTTCTTGTCTCCCATATCTTTAATAGGCGTCTGGAGCACCGACAATTCATCGGACGAGGACCAGTTCAGGCCCTTCTTGACCCAGGATGTAAGCCGCAGGGGGGCACCGGATCGAAACTCGGGAGTAGCAGCCCATTCCGTGCCGCGCGGCTCGGTGATGTAAAACCACTACTATTGCCACTCCTTGACGGAATCGTTAAAGGTGCCTGTTCGCCATGTAACATTGGGCATCTTGCTCACCATAGCGCCCCCGCACTCGGCGTGCTCGCCACCCACTACCTTGGGCTTCACATTAAAAATCTTCAGCCATAAGCCAAAATGTGGCGAGATGCGGAGAAAAGCCTCGCACACGACAATGAATGTCGAGATGTTGAGGAAGGAATTAGGGGACATATCGTGAAGATCGATCCCATAATAATACATGATGCCGCGAACGAATGGGTGGAGGGGAAACCCTAGCCCCCGGACGAAGTGAGGGAGGAATACAACCCTCTCGTGGGGTTCCGGGGTAGGGACGATTTGTCCCGCCGTCGGGAGACGATGGCTGATTTTCTTGGCCAAATACCCGGCCTCCCAAAGCCTTTTGATATCCTTCTCTCGGACTGTAGAGGCCATCCATTTGCCTCCTGCTCCTAATCCGGACATTTTTGGAAGGCCTTGGTGGACGGAGAAGATGAACGCTTGGGCGCTGGAGCTTGGGCGGAGGGGAATGGATCGGGAAGAAGAAAGCATGGGTGCGAAAGGGAGTTCTTATCCCCTTATAAAGGTAGCAGGCATACTGCGCCTCCCCACTTGCCTGGTAAAACCGCTTATTCCCCAAGCGCCTTAATTGATGGCGCGGCTGGGTTACCCACACTCGTATTGATGAGAATCCCGTGATAAGGGGGACACGATCTCTGCTTCGATAAGACGTGCTAAGAAAACCGCCTCGCAATATGTGCAGCAGCTGGTTGAGAAAAACAATTCGAATAATGATAGGGCCGTGGTGTGATGTCATGCCGCCGAATGTGCCAGCAGATTAGATTTGTGGAAATATTGTTCTCTCTACGGTGGTACGTGGAATTTGTTTTGCAAAGCCGGACACTATCCTTGTGTTCAAAATCTTCTATGGAATATTCGGAGGAGGAACCCGCCTTGCAATGCCGAAAACAATCTGCGCGCCGTACTCATCGTCATTGAAGCCTGGTTCAGGGGCGACTGAGGGAGTCCTGGATTAGGGGGTCCTCGGACAGCCGGACTGTATCCTTTAGCCGGACTGTTGGACTATGAAGATACAAGATTGAAGACTCCGTCCCGTGTCCGGATGGGACTCTCCTTGGCATGGAAGGCAAGCTTGGCAATACGGATATGTAGATCTCCTCCCTTGTAACCGACTCTGTGTAACCCTAGCCCCCTCCGGTGTCTATATAAACCGGAGGGTTTAGTCCGTAGGACAACAACAATCATACCATAGGCTAGCTTCTAGGGTTTAGCCTCTATGATCTCGTGGTAGATCAACTCTTGTAATACTCACATCATCAAGATCAATCAAGCAGGAAGTAGGGTATTACCTCCATCAAGAGGGCCCGAACCTGGGTAAACATTGTGCCCCCGCCTCCTGTTACCATCCGCCTTATACGCACAGTTTGGGACCCCCTACCCGAGATCCGCCGGTTTTGACACCGACAACGAGCGCTCGGGCGCTGGAGCTCGAGCGAAGGGGAATGGATCGGGAAGAAGAAAGCGTGGGTGCAAAAGGGAGTCCTTATCCCCTTATAAAGGCAGTAGGGATTCTGCGCCTCCCCACTTGCCTGGTAAACTCGCTTATTCCCCAAGCGCCGTGATTGATGGCGCGGTTGGGTTACCCACACCCGTATTGACGAGAATCCCGTGATAAGGGGACACGATCTCTACTTCGACAAGACGTGCCAAGAAAACCGCCTCGCAATATGTGCAGTAGCTGGTTGAGAAAAACGGTTCGAATAATGACCGGGCCATGGCAGGGCGTCATGTTATGAAAAGTTGTCATCAGATTAGATTTGTGGAATGTTATACTCTCTACGGTGGTACGTGGAATTTGTTTTGTAGAGCCGGACACGATCCTTGTGTTCAAAATCTTCTATGGAGTATTCGGAGGAGGAACCCGCCTTGCAATGCCGAAGACAATCTACGTGCCGGACTCATCGTCATTGAAGCCTGGTTCAGGGGCTACTGAGGGAGTCCTGGATTAGGGGGTCCTCGGACAGCCGGACTGTATACTTTGGCCGGACTGTTGGACTATGAAGATACAAGATTGAAGACTTCGTCCCATATCCGGGCGGGACTCTCCTTTGCGTGAAAGGCAAGCTTGGCAATTCGGATTTGTAGATCTCCTTCCTTGTAACCGACTCTGTGTAACCCTAGCCCCCTCCGGTGTCTATATAAACCAGAGGGTTTAGTCCATAGGACAACAACAATCATAATCATAAGCTAGCTTCTAGGGTTTAGCCTCTACGATCTAGTGGTAGATCAACTCTTGTAATACTCATATCATCAAGATCAATCAAGCAGGAAGTAGGGTATTACCTCCATCAAGAGGGCCCGAACCTGGGTAAACATTGTGTTCCCCACCTCCTGTTACCATCCGCCTTAAACGCACAGTTCGGGACCCCCTACCCGAGATCCGCCGGTTTTGACACCGACAGTCGTGTCCTAAGGACATTAAAGGTATAAGAAGTTTCCTTGGTCATGCTGGTTTTTATAGGAGGTTCATTAAAGACTTCTCAAAAATTTCTAGGCCTCTGACTAATATCTTACAAAAAGATGTTCCTTTTGTCTTTCATGATGATTGTGTAGAAGCATTTGAAATACTTAAGAAAGCCTTGATTTCTGCACCTATTGTTCAGCCACCTGATTGGAATTTACCCTTTGAAATTATGTGTGATGCTAGTGATTATGCTGTAGGTGCTGTTCTAGGACAAAGAGTTGATAAGAAATTAAATGTTATCCAATATGCTAGTAAAACTCTAGACGGTGCCCAGAGAAGTTATGCTACTACTGAAAAAGAAATTTTAGGAGTTGTATTTGCTTGTGATAAGTTCAGACCTTATTTTGTTGACTCGAAATTAACTGTTGACACTGATCATGCTGCTATTAAATATCTTATGGAAAAGAAAGATGCTAAACCTAGACTTATTAGATGGGTTCTCTTGCTACAAGAATTTGATTTGCATATTATAGATAGAAAGGGAGCTGAGCACCCCGTTGCAGACAACTTGTCTAGGTTAGAGAGTGTCCTTGATGACCCACTACCTATTGATGATAGCTTTCCTGATGAACAATTAGGTGTCATAAATGCTTCTCATATTTCTCCATGGTATGCTGATTATGCTAATTACGTTGTTGCTACTTTTATACCACCTAGTTTCACATACCAGCAAAAGAAAAAGTTTTTCTAAGATTTAAGACATTACTTCTGGGATGACCCACATCTCTATAAAGAAGGAGTAGATGGTGTTATTAGACGTTTTGTACCTGAGCATGAATAGGAACAGATCCTACGCAAGTGTCACTCCGAGGCTTATGGAGGACACCACGCTGGAGATAGAACTGCACATAAGGTATTGCAATCCGATTTTTATTGGCCTACTCTTTTCAGGGACGCCCGTAAGTTTGTCTTTTCTTGTGATGAATGTCAAAGAATTGGTAATATTAGTAGACGTCAAGAAATGCCTATGAATTATTCACTTGTTATTGAACCATTTGATGTTTGGGGCTTCGATCATATGGGACCTTTTCCTTCCTCTAACGGGTATACACATATTTTAGTTGCCGTTGATTACGTTACTAAGTCGGTAGAAGCTATTCCAACTAGTAGTGCTGATCATAACACCTCTATTAAGATGCTTAAATAAGTTATTTTTTCGAGGTTTGGAGTCCCTAGATACTTAATGACTGACGGTGGTTCACATTTTATTCATGGTGCTTTTTGTAAAATGCTTGCTAAGTATGATGTTAACCATATAATTGAATCTCCATACCATCCACAATATATTGTTTAAGTAGAACTAAGTAATAGAGAAATTAAATTAATTTTGCAAAAGACTGTTAATAGATCTAGAAAGAATTGGTCCAAGAAACTTGATGATGCATTATGGGCCTATAGAACTACATATAAAAATCCTATGGGTATGTCTCCGTATAAAATGGTTTATGGAAAAGCATGTCACTTACGTCTCGAACTAGAACATAAGGCATATTGGGCAATTAAAGAGCTCAATTATGATTTCCAACTTGCCGGTGAGAAGAGACTATTTGACATTAGCTCAGTTGATGAGTGGAGAACCCAGGCCTATGAGAATGCCAAACTGTTTAAAGAAAAAGTTAAAAGATGGCATGACAAAAGGATACAAAAGCGTGAGTTTAATGTAGGTGATTATGTTTTGTTATACAACTCTCGTTTAAGATTTTTTGCAGGAAAACTCCTCTCTAAATGGGAAGGTCCTTACGTTATCGAGGAGGTCTATTGTTCCGGGGCCATAAAAATCAACAACTTTGAAGGCACAAATCTGAAGGTGGTGAACGGTCAAAGAATCAAACATTATATCTCAAGTAATCCCATAAATGTTAAAACCAATGTTATTAACACCGTAACCCCGGAGGAATACATAAGGGACACTTTCTAGAACGTTGGGAGGCAAAACTATAAGCCCCTATCTTTCTGTGTGTCCGATTAAAACTTCATACCCATAAGTATTGCGTGAGTGTTAGCAATTGTCAAAGACTAAATGATAGTGGAGTATGTGGACTTGCTGAAAAGCTCTTATATTAACTCTTTGCGATGTTACGATAAATTGCAATTGCTTCAATGACTGAGATTATAGTTTGTTAGTTTTCAATGAAGTTTCTGATTGTTACTTTAGCATAAGAAATCACATGACATATATATATATATGTTGATGTTTTAAGAATGATCATGATGCCCTCACGTCTGTATTTTATTTTATTGACACCTCTATCTCTAAACATGTGGACACATTTTTCGATATCGGCTTCCGCTTGAGGACAAGCGAGATCTAAGATTGGGCGAGTTGATACGTCCATTTTGCATCATGCTTTTATATTGATATTTATTGCATTATGAGCTGTTACTACACATTATGTCACAATACTTATGCCTTTTCCCTCTTACTTTACAAGGTTTACATGAAGAGGGAGAATGCCGGCAGCTGGAATTCTGGGCTGGAAAAGGAGCAAATATTAGAGACCTATTTTGCACAACTCCAAAAGTCCTGAAACTCCATGAAAGTCAGTTTTGGAATATATTAAAAATATTGGGTGAAGAAAGCACCAGAGGGGGCCTCCAACTGTCCAAGAGGGTGGAGGGCGCGCCCTACCCCCTAGGCGCGCCCCCTACCTCGTGGGCCACCTGGAAGCCCCCCGATGCCCATCTTTTGATATACGGTGTCTTTTTCCCTGAAAAAAGAAGAAGGAAGCTTTCGGGAGTAAGCGCCGCCGTCTCGAGGCGGAACCTTGGCGGAACCAATCTAGGGCTCTGGCAGAGCTGTTCTGCCGGGGAAACATCCCTCCGGGAGGGGGAAATCGTCACCATCGTCATCACCATCGATCCTCTCATCGGGAGGGGGTCAATCTCCATCAACATCTTCACCAGATCCATCTCCTCTCAAACCCTAGTTCATCTCTTATATCCGATCTTTGTCTCAAAACCTCAGATTGGTACATGTGGTTTGCTAGTAGTGTTGATTACTCCTTGTAGTTGATGCTAGTTGGTTTATTCGATGGAAGATCATATGTCAGATCCTTTATGCACATTAATACCCCTCTGATTGTGAACATGAATATGATTTATGAGTAGTTACATTTGTTCTCGAGGACATGGGATAAGTCTTGTTATATGTAGTCATGTGAATTTGGTATTCGTTCGATATTTTGATGAGATGTATGTTGTCTTTCCTCTAGTGGTGTTATGTGAACGTCGACTACATGACACTTCACCATTATTTGGGCCTAGGGGAAGGCATTGGGAAGTAATAAGTAGATGATGTGTTGCTAGACTGACAGAAGCTTAAACCCTAGTTTATGCGTTGCTTCGCAAGGGGCTGATTCGGATCCACAAGTTTCATGCTATGGTTAGGTTTACCTTAATTATTCTTTCGTTGTTGCGGATGCTTGCAAGAGGGGTTAATCATAAGTGGGATTCCTGTCCAAGGAAGGGCAGTACCCAAGCACCTGTCCACCCGCATATCAAATTATCAAAGTAACGAACGCGAATCATATGAGCATGATGAAAACTAGCTTGACGATAATTCCCCTGTGTCCTCGGGAGCGCTTTCCTTTATATAAGAGTTTGTCCAGGCTTGTCCTTTGCTACAAAAAGGATTGGGCCACCTTGTTGCACCTTGTTTACTTTTTTTACTTGTTACCCGTTATGAATTACCTTATCACAAAACTATTTGTTACCAATAATTTCAGTGCTTGCAGAGAATACCTTACTGAAAACCGCTTGTCATTTCCTTCTGCTCCTTGTTGGGTTTGACACTCTTACTTATCGAAAGGACTAGATCCCCTGTACTTGTGGGTCATCAATATGCTCACGGCTGAGCTCATTCAGGCTATGAACGATGGTTTGCGGGATGCATTCCAGCCTGCTGCTGCCGGACGACCATGGCTCTATGGTCTGGAGCAGAAGATGTTTGATTTGTCTGGTGCGTGACATTGCATTTCTAATTCAAGATAAAAACTTGTTCTAGATATATAATGTTGATGCTATAGGACTTGATGATGTTTTGCAGTTGAGAAGGCTCTATCAGGGATGGAGTGTACGTTTGGAGTTGAAGATCCAAACTTGTACAACCACAACTAACATGGAACGCGTTACTCTGGTAAATGATTGCTAAACTGTAGTAATAATTCATTCCTACACATGTAAATGTTCTGCACCAAAAGAATTGTTTGCACATTTCAAGTGTCTTTTGATCTGATGAAGTAAAACTGTGTGGAGGGGCGCGCGCGATGCGTGACAACAAGGGGAAAGGTGAGGACAACTCGGAAATGTTTATAAAATTGCTTCTTGAAGTAGCTTCAATTTGAGAATTCAAATTGTTTCGTTAATCAATAATATTTTTATCTGCATGTGTTCTCTGGGTTCAAATGTTAATATAGTTATCCATACTTAGCTTTTAATAATGGTGTCTGTGGAAAATTGCTTTGTTGTTAAGCATGAATAAATGAATTTCATATAATATAAGTTGCTCATTAATAATTGTGAAAAAATTATGTTTTGTTAAGCATCATAGAAGCAGGGGGACATGATTACGGGTGTACTGATGCAAGAAAATAAATTCATCTCTTTGATTAAGAAAAGTTGTTTATTTGGATGAGCTACAAGGAGTCAAATGATAATATGATTTTCTATTTATAATTCTTAATAAGTGGTATTACTGTAGAGAAGTTTTGATATTGTTCCAAGGTGATCAATATGGGAGCTGCAAATAGGTGTTGTTTCCGTAAAAAAATAACATGACAATCTGGCTAGTGGTATATTAGCCTAGAGTTGAACATATTATTTATTGTTTAAAAATTTGCTCCTTACTGAACGTAGAAAAATGGTATGCATTTCATAGATTAGTAGATGCAATATAATACTTGTTATTATTTGCTTAATTAAAAAATATCCAGTTATGGATGATGACCTGCCAGATTAGTGTGTTGGTTTTTTTGTTGAACAATTTGTAGCTTTGATTAGCGGATAAGGGTTCGTTTCATTATTGCAATACGGTGACACTATATATGTGCTATGACCTAGATGCAAACTAATGTTTTCCTTTGCCTGATTTATAAAATAAAAATGTTTGTATCGCCTTTATGGATTCAAAAAAGAACGACTTCTCTATCATTCTGACCTGCATGTAGAAATTGATACATGCAAGAAAAAATTAACCAAGAGAGCACATGCAGACTAAACACATGATTAGGGCTGTACTGATGCAAGAAAATAAATTCATCTCCTTGATTAAGAAATATTGTTTATTTTGATGAGCTACAAGGAGTCAAATGACAATTTGTTTTCCTGTTTATAATTCTTAATAAATGTTATTACTGTGGAGAAGTTTTGATATTGTTCCAAGTTGAGCAATATTGTTGTTGCAAAAGGTGTTGTTTCCGTACAAAAAATAACATGACAATTTGGCTAGTGGTATATCTGCCTAGAGTTGAACATATTATTATTGTTTAAAATTTTTGCTCCTTAATGAATGTAGAGAAATGGTATGCATTTGATTGATTAGTAGATGCAATGTAATACTTGTTATTGTTTACTTAAGTAAAAAAGGATTATTCAGTTAGGGATGATGATCTGTCGGATTAGTGTGCTGGTTTTTTTGCTGAACAATTTGTAGCTTTGACTAGGGGATAGGGTTCGTTTCATCATTGCAATACGGTGACACTATATGTGTGCTATGACCTAGATGCAAAATGTTTTCCTTTGCCTGATTTGTACCATAAATAATATTTCTATGCCCTTTATGGATTCAATAAAGAATGCCTTTTCTATCATTCTCACCTGCATGTGGAAACTGATACATGCTAAAAAATATTGCGACCCACAAATGAAATTTCGATCAGACTAGTGGTATTTTAGTCTACAGTTGAATATATTATTTCACATTAAAAAAATTCATACTTAATAATTATTATATACCTGTATGCAGTTGGTTGCGTCGTAGATGAAGTCAGATTTTTTTGCATTAAAGGTAAGGTTGTCGAATTAAATGTGATGAACTATCGTGTTACTATGGGAGATTTGAGGCTCCTCAAGTTAAAACTTGGATTAGCGAATATGTTGCGTTATATTATAGCCATTTCTGAACATACGTTTTAGTCGGTACAAAGGAGGAAATAAAATTCAAACGAATTGTAGTACAAGACATTATAGATTGTAAGAAAAATTTCTATGGATGCTTTATACATTTGAGAACAAACATGTAACAATAATGATCAAGCTAAGAAACTGTTTTGGGTGGGTGTGTGTTTTCCTTTTCCAGAAGTGGTGGTCGACATTGAGACGAAGAAATGCTCGTTAGGTGATCTAACTAAGAAGATCAGACCCGATTCCCCGCTAAACAGTGTTAACCATTGTCTGGGTGAGTGTGGGAACATAGTGCTCCAACGGATATAGTTAATTCCAAAACAAGCTAGTTTGAATATAACAGAGTTTAGATTTAGTTTGCTTGATGCTAATTGAAGTAAAATAAACATGTATCATTGGTTCTTATTCTACAATGCCTGAACCATTTCAGTGCATGCTTTTAGGAGAGGCTTGGGTTCCAGTTTCAAGGACTGTTGGTTTTGCTACGCCAAACCTGCCAATAGATGGTATGCATGACGTACATCCATAGCAATAAATTCTGTTGTTTAGTTCTGTTTGTGCTAATGACATAGTTTATGTTCTTTTGATTACAAACAGGGGTGGTTAACATAGACAGTGGTTCAAGTTCAGCTGGACTAGCATTCGATTCATACCCGGATAGTGCACGTCTTGGGATAAATCTGCCACAACAAAGGTGATCAAGCCCAGTAACGTATATGGGTTCTGGTTCAGCTTTTGCTTCTGGTTCCAGCTAGCCCCTCTAGCTAATGTGCTAATGATACCAGGTGATTAGTTCAGCTCCGGTTTAGGTGCATTCATATGATTTAACTGCTTGTGGTCCTTTTATGTTTGATGTATTATGTACTTATATTTGGTGGTTCCATATTGCAGAGATTGGCCAAGTTATACAACTGGTTGTCTTTACACTCTCTCCATTTGAATTGGGGTTGCACCACCATGAGGTTTCTGATGAAGTGTCGCTTGCATGCTATGAATCTGTGCAGCTGTGTGAAAGCTCAGAAACCGACAACTACGTTCGATAATCGTACATATGTCTAAACAAATAAATACATCCATTGTTTTACTAATATTGTTTGTTAAAATTGTTGTTGTTTTTTCTTGCAGGATTTGGTTCCATGGCGTGATTCCCTTCTTGATTAGAATGACTGGACCAATGTTCAAAGCCAAGTACAATCACAATGTTGCATTTGATTTAGATGTAATGTAGACAGCAGTTCGCTCCTTCAATGAAAAGGAGATGGCCATGATGGGGGGGGGGGGTTTGAGGGCCCGGACTAGAGGATGTTTGTGTCGGTACAACTATGGGTATGCAAACATTAGATGTGGAAGAAAGTTGTATGGACTTGTTCTCATTTTCATTGATATTGTTTCATGTTTGCAGATGAACTTCTCGGTCACAAATGCTGCTAATAGAGATCTTCAGTACATTCGTACATTGTTGACACCAAAAAGGCATGGTTTTGGACCAATGCACACAAGGCTGGTGAGATACATAGTCACTTGAGATTTACTGGGGATATCTATATGCACCATAGAATGTTGTGATCCTTATTGATATGTGACTCAAACATATCGCCTCTTGTAGATCATGGCTCCGGTTCAACTTGAGGAAACTTGGAATGAGTATGGTTTTGACATGCGTGACAAGATCCTACACGTCCTTGATCTAGTGAACACCGAGGCCAATGAAGCAACTTATGTCGCCAAGCATGGGGCAACGATTGAGCACATGTTTGATAGGATGGCTCAAGCTGGAGGATTGTTCGGGAACAAGGGATGGACACTTGATCCAGCACAGTGGCACGTTCGCTTCAACAGCAACATGCACTGTCCGTGTTCAAAGTAAGTACTTTCAGTTGGAAGATATAACTGACAACATTTGAAAAACTATATCTGATCGGTGTTGTTCTTGCCAAAGATCGGCATCAGGGGCTTATGTGCTGCACTACACAGAGCACTTCACTTGTGATGGCCTGGAGATCGATATGACTGAGGTAAATTGCTAAAAGATTTTTCCATATGCAAATTCATATTGGGTGACTGGTTTGATGAACAAGTGCATAGATAGTACTACAACAACTATTTAAGTGTTACTCGTTTCCTTATCATGTGGCTTTTGAAGGTGGAATTTGCCAGGAAGCGCAAAAAGTTGGCTCACCAAGTGTTGACTATGGAAGGCAACATTGGTGAGAAACCAGGGTTCCTCTTTCGTTCATGAACGACGACGACAATGCTGTTGGAGATCATGCTGATCAAGCTTCAATCCTAGTACCTATGCTTGCGTAGTTCCCTCAAGACAATTATGTAGTAGCTTCTCGCAAAAACTTATATTTGCAGTATTGTAATGTATAATTATTCGTATGATCAACTCTGATACATGGTGCCACCTTATTGAAAGATATGTTTGCAGTATGCTAAGACTTAATGTGCTGCTTCTTATTTGAATGCCATCCTTAGGGGCACGGTCTGAGATATATATGCATGAGCAAACATGAATTGGATAAGCTAGATTGATCCATGTGGATAAACATATTTGTGTACTGCCTAAAGGGAGATGATTACTAAGTACATGCTTACCTATAAGATGATTACTAGATTGCCCTATGTTACCCTAACAAATCAATATGAGGTGAAATTCCTAATTTTACATTGCTTCAATTTCCTAATACCGCTTAGACGATGAAAAACAAATGTGATCCCTTTCTGATGATTTCATAATTCTAAGCTCACAGTGAAGCCCATTTTAACTGCTCGACTGCATCGCCCTGCATCGGTGCCTCGTCGTGGTTCGCCATTAATGCGCCGCTAGAATAGTGCCCGTGCCATGCCCAGCCTCTGACCTCCATTAGAGCACTGCTCAAGCTCGCTTGTCAGCTCCATAGCCTTCCCCTCGGCTATATAAGTGTTCCCCGAGCCCTCCCGCAGCTCATCCACTCCTCACTTGCCTCCCTAGCCCACCGGAGTCCTCGACCCCCTCCTCTTTTCGCCGGTGTTCACCTCGGCCGCCTCGGTTCCTCCTTGGTTCCAGTGTGCCTAGCCCCTCTCCTCTCCTCCCGAGCTATCCACCGTGTTCCCTTCCTCCCAGAGAGCCTCCCCACCCCACCAGTTCGTCGCCGGAGTCCCTCTGGTCGCACCTCCCGGCGCTTGGCCGTCGCCGTTGCTCTCGGCCACCACCCCGACCGAGTCCATCCGAGCCTCCTCTCTCCCTTCCGTCGCCACCTACGCGTCCTCCTCACTCTGACAGTTCGTCCCCACCCTCATCCCTCGCCGGGGTTGCCCACATCGCCGACCACCAACACCACCGCCGCCTCTCTGCCCGCCTCCGTCGATGCGGCCTCCCCTCCTCCACGAGCCTCCCTGGGAGTCGTTTCTCCTCTGAATGGAGGCACTGCATCCTTGCGAGCCCGCCGGTGCGCTCGGTTTGGCCGGAGGCCACCGGAGCCGGCCGACCCCTTCGTTGGAGCCCGCCTCTGCTTCGCCTCTGCCTCGCCTTTGTCTCGGTCAGGGCCCGAGCAAGGTAGAAGACGAGCAACGCCTGGCCCCTCCCCTGACCGCGTGGGACCCGCCTGTAAGTGGCCCAAGGCCCAGGTCCACGTGGATAGGTGGAAGCGCCTTCTGGTGAGTGCGTTTTCCATTCTCTGAAGGCGTATTTCTTCCAGTACGCTTTCATTTGCTCGAAAGCGTATTCTTTTCCTTCTTTTGCCAAAATGCGTTTCCCCTCTGGAAAACATATTTCCTTATACTGCGGCCAGGAATGCGCTTTCTCTGCTCAGAAAGCCTATTTTCTAATATGCGTTTCTATCTTATCCACTCAGGGACCCATTGGTGATGAAAACTTTCATAGATTGGTCCCTGATCTTCTACACCTCATAACTTTTCAACCACAACTCCAAATGAGGTGATCCCAAAGCCCACTTCTTCGTCTCGTCGAGCCTGTTTTGTTGGTATCATTTTCACTATGTTTTAACATTCTGAAAAAGACCTGTTTGCCCTTGCCCCTAATCAGCCCCCTCCGAGAGAGATTTGCTTCCCGCGATTCTTTTCGCAAGTTCTTGCACTTTGTCCCGGTGATTTCTTCCACCCCAGGCAAGCCACAATAACCACTTGCATGATAGTCATGCAGTAGCCATGGTTTTCAACTTGAATATTTATTAAATGATTGCTTGTTTAAAATATGGTTATCGTTGTTTCGGTAATGCTTCTGGGTTAGTACTTACTTGCTTGCTATGTTGTTATGCCCCTGGTTTTCATGCCCTGCTAGTTGCTATTATTCCCTTCATATGCTTATGCTTGCTAGTAGTACATGTTGATGTTGGTGATGGTTTTCGGTGCATGACTGCCGTCTGTCCCGAGTACCGTTGTTATGCATGTTCCGTTACATCCAGTTGGTTAAATGCTTGCATGATGGCATGGTTGATATGTTCTTGCATGATATTTATTGTTGATGCTAGTGGTCATGCTAGGTTTCTATGAGTAGTGTTGTACTTGTGATATTCATGCTCGTCATTATACTATGCTCAGATGGAGATGATTCATTGTTGATATGTTGGATAGTTATGTTGTACCCTCATGATTACGTTGATATCATGTTCATGTGTTGTAATTGCATCATGTTATTTTATCATGTCTCAACATATTGCATTCAAGTTTAACCGGATTAAAGTAAACTTGAACAACTGTTGGCTGAGTCATGGTGCCACCAAATCGAGCTGACCAGTGCAACCACACTTGCCTTATGGGGGGTCCTAACTGGGTCTATTGTCGTGCCTCTCACCGGTGCCTCCAACTAGGGAAGGTTATGGGCGTGCGTACCCTGGCCCCATAAGCAGACATAGCCTTGTGTGCCGGTAGTTGGATGATAAGCGCTGTTGTCCCTGTTTGGGGCGGATTATGACGGTGGTCGTTGTGTCTTTGGTAGACACGGGGCCACCCAGGACTAGCCAATGGGGAGTGAGTCGGAGTGCGGGGAGAGTGCCATGGCAGTAGATCGGTTTTGTCGGAACACCGTTGGTCCACCCGAATGGGAGTGAGAGGCCATGGGTTCCGTTTTGTGGGTACAATGTACTAACCTCTGCAGAGTGTATATTAAATCTATCGATAACCGCGCCCGTGAATAAGGGCCCAGTTCGTAGTCGGTCACACTATGAGTCAACAGTATTAATAATAATGTGCTTAATAACAACCCCGGTTCGTTGAGGAGATAATTTGGTTGTGATCACCGGAAAGATCACCAGTGGAGACCAAGTGTTGGTCATGGTTGTGATCGCCGGAAAGATCACCGTGGTATCGAGGATACCGAGTTGTTGGATATCTGTGATGTTGTGCGAGAATCGTGGGTAAAGATCAAGCTCCTTGTGGTCATTTGATGATTACTATGGTATTTTTTATACCAAGCTTGATTTGATCCTGACATGATCGTGTAATGTCCAAGGTTGGTAAGTGATGCATGTGATGGTTACGAGGTAACCCGAGCAGAATAAATGGTGCATATAGTGTCATCATGTTGCATGCTAGTATCATCAGATTTATATGTTCTTGCCATGATCATGTTGTTCTAGCAGTAATATGTTCATGTTGTTCATATTATGTTATCTTGATGATCTCATGATAATTCCTACTTAACCTATAATTGCCATGCTGTTGTTTGTCTTGAATGCTTCTGGTTATTGTGAGCTTGCAAGTACATTCAATGTACTGACCTGGCGTGTCATGCCAGTTTGCAGGTCGTGCCTGGATTGCTTGCTTGTTTGGTGTTGTTTCCGTGTTTGTGCGCGAGGATAAACGTTCCAGCCATAGTCCCTGCAGATTGGAGTCCATCATCGTTGTTCGTTGTTCCGCTGCCAGTAATTGTTCCGTTGCTTCGAGTTGTTATGCTGCTTGTATAGAGCAACCGTGGTTGGCGTAGTGTCACCGTGCCGATGTTATTCATTTTAATATCGGAACCCTTGTATTCACATTCATGTTGTAATAGAGAGCTGGTTTGTTCTATACCAAGCAGTGCCGTATTCCAGAAGACTTCATCTCGATCTCTGGGCTGGATACACGGCATTCCGGTTTTCTCTTAGCCGGGGTGCCACAGCTTCCAAGCGATCAGGGGCTCCACCGGGCTGGGATGCACCTGAGGCCGACCTCACCTTCGACTCAGAATACCACCCCGTCACCGCTGCTGGCTCGGGCATGCTTCCGATGCTCTGCATGCCCACCATCTGCAACGTGGCTGTCACCAAGACCCTCATCGACGGCGGCGCTGGCCTCAACTTGCTCTCTGTGGAGGCCTTCAGCCTTCTTCATGTACCGCTCGAGCAGCTCAGTCTCAGCAAGCCTTTCTCAGGGGCTGGCGGCGGCACCGCCCACTCCTTGGGGCAGATCCGCCTCCCCGTCACCTTCGGCACGCGCGACAACTACCGCACCGAGCTGGTCGAATTCGATATCGCTCGCATCGGCCTCCTATACAACGCCATCCTCGGCTACCCGGTGTTGGCCCAGTTCATGGCAGCGACCCATCCGGCCTACAACCTCATGAAGATGCCTGGATGCAAGGGCGTCCTCACTGTCAAGGGGGGCGCCAAGGAGGCCCTGGCGGCGCTCAAGCTCGCCCTCAAGATCGCCGCGGCGGCGCAGCCCGCCGATGCAGGCACCTCCGAGCCCAAGGGAGCCGAACCAACCAAGAAGAAGCAGCTATTCACCCAAGACAAGGCATAAACCAAGAAGGTGTCGGTCAATGAGGACGGGTCCTCAGGAGCCACCTTTACCATAGGTGTTGGCCTTGACCCAAGCCAAGAGGAAACGTTGGTGAAGTTCTTGCGTGCAAACAAGGATATATTCGCATGGGAGCCCAATCAGCTGGTGGGGGTCCCGAGAGAGGTGATTCAGCATCACTTAAGGGTATGCCCCAATGTGCGCCCTGTGAAGCAGCGGGCGAGAGGGCAGTCCATGGAGAAGCAGGCCTTCATCGTCCAAGAGACCCGCAAGTTGGAGGCAGCGGGTGCCATTCATGAGGTTCGGTACCCCGAATGGCTGGCGAACCCCGTTGTAGTGCCGAAGAAAGGCGGGAAGGAGCGAATGTGCGTCGACTTCACCAACCTCAACAAGGCCTGCCCCCAAGATCCGTTCCCACTCCCACGCATCGAGTAGATCGTTGAATCCACTGCCGAGTGCGACCTGCTGTGCTTCCTGGATGCGTTCTCAGGGTATCATCAGATCAAGATGGCGGTAGAAGATGTAGAGAAGACAACCTTCCTGACCCTGTGTGGGGTGTACTGCTACACCTGCATGCCCTTCGGGCTGCGCAATGCGGGCGCGACCTTTCAGCGGCATATGCACATCACCTTGGGGCGGCAGCTCGGGAGAAACACGGAGGCCTACGTCGATGACATTGTGGTGAAGTCTCGGGAGGCAGGGACCTTGATCCAAGATCTAGAGGAGACCTTCGCGAGCCTGCGCTAGGTGAACTTGCGGCTTAACCCGGAGAAGTGCGTGTTCGGTGTCCCTTCCGGCTAGCTGCTGGGATTCCTCATGTCCCACAGAGGGATCAAGGCGAACCCAGAGAAGATCAAGGCCATTGAGGACATGAGCCCACCGTAGACCCTCAAGGAAATGCAGAAGCTGGCTGGTCGGGTAACTGTGTTGGGACACTTCATCTCGAAGCTGGGAGAGCACGCCCTACCCTTCTTCAAGCTGATGAAGAAAAAGGGCCCATTCGAGTGGACCCCGGAGGCCGACCGAGCTTTTCAAGACCTCAAGATATACCTGACCAGCCCTCCGGTGATGGTGGCGCCACGACCTCTCGAGCCTCTAGTACTCTATCTTGCCGCCACCCCGTACTCCACCAGCGCGGCACTAGTGGCAGTTCAGGAGGAGCACCAAGCCAAGGGCGCGCCGCGCAAAGCTACGCCGCCAACCGAGATGACGCAAGATCAGGAAGGCTCAGCAAGAGCCGTAGCGGCATCAATGGAAGACCAAGCTCGGCAGGACGATGTCGCCGAGATTCCTGCAAGCGACCAGGCATCAGGAGTTCCACCACCTCAGGAGACGTCCCAGCTTCCGCAAGACACGAGCCTCACCAACGCGCCAGCCCTCGTCGAGCACCCGGTGTATTTCGTCACCACGGTGTTGCGAGACGCAAGGGCACGATACCCCATGCCCCAAAAGCTCCTTCTCGCGCTGTTGGTGGCCTCGCGCAAGATGCGGCACTACTTCCAAGGACACCCCATCAAGGTCGTCTCAGCCTACCCTTTGGAGAGAGTGCTCAGGAGCCCCAACTCTGCTGGAAGGGTCACTGAGTGGAACATCGAGCTGCAGGCATTCCAGTTGGAGTTCAGAACCACCAGAGTCATCAAGGGAGCCGCGCTCGCTGATTTTGTGGCAGAGTGGACGGATGCCCCAACGCTTGAAGTAGGCAAGCACTGGTCCACCTCGCCGGGGAGTGAGGCGCCAGATGGCTGGGTCATGTATTTCGATGGCGCCTTCGCACACCAGGGTGCGGGGGCTAGAGCAGTACTCGTCTCGTCCACTCAAGACAAGCTCTACTACGCCGTGCAGCTCTGCTTTCAGCAAGGTGAGAAGGTCTCCAACAACATCACATAATACGAAGGCCTCATAGCTGGCCTAAAGGCCATGGCAGCTTTGGGGGTGAAGCGCCTCACTATTAGGGGCGACTCGCAGCTCCTCATCAACTTCTCCAACAAGGTATACGAGCTGAAGGACGAGCACATGGAGGCATACCTCGCAGAGGTGCGCAAGATGGAGATGCAGTTCTTTGGCCTGGAGTTGCAGCACGTGCCCCGGGGCACCAACAATGAAGTTGACGACATCGCCAAGAGGGCATCCAAGCGTTAGCCCCAAGAGCCCGGCGTCTCTGAGGAACGGCTCTTCAAGCCATCAGCAACACCACCACTTTCAAGAACGGCTCAGCCTCGGGAGGAGCTCCCGCAGCCGCCTGCTACAGGAGCCCCAGCATGTGGCCCGACCTCAGGAGCACGCCTACTCTTTGCGCTCGAGCCCCAAGAGGGATGCTGGACCAAGGAATTCAGGGAATATCTGGTGCGAGGGGCGCTGCCGGAGAAGGAGGAGGACGCACAGCGCGTGGCCCGGCAAGCCACGGCATACTGCATCCAGGATGGTGAGTTGTACAGGAAGCAACCGAATGATGTTTCACTGCATTGCATTTCCAGAGACCAGGGGAAGGAGTTTCTAACTGACATACACGGCGGGGACTGCGGGCACCACTCGTCATCACGGACCCTCGTCGGCATGGTATTCCGCAGTGGATTCTACTGGCCCACAACGCTCAACGACGCGGCCGAGCTGGTGAAGTCTTGCGAAGCCTGCCAGTTCCACGCAAAGCAGATCCACCAGCCAGCTCAGGGCCTCCAGACCATCCTGCTCACGTGGCCGTTCGCGGTCTGGGGGCTGGATATCTTGGGCCCGTTCCCTCGAGCGCTAGGGGGCTACTGATAATCCCCAAGTGCAAGGAATCATCGTAGCACTCTCCAAAGGTGGAAGTGATAAGTATGGAGTGTCGAACCCACAAGGAGCTAAAGGTAAGATCAATATTCTCTCAAGCCCTATCTGCCACTGATACGACTCTACGTGCACCGAACGTTTGCTTCCAACTAGCAACTAGAAATAAAACTATGTTGTGGGTATGAAGAGGATAACTTTGCATGGTATCGGAGAGCTAAAACATAAAAGTAGGTGATATTATCATAAAGTTAGAATATATTACTAAATATTATAAATAGCGAGTGTGGAATAATAGTGGATCGGTGTGCGGAATTGTCCTAGGCAATTGTTAACAAGACCGATGATCACTATTGCAGTTTCATATGAGGGAGAGGCATAAGCTAACATACTTTCTCTACTTGGATCATATGCACTTATGATTGGAACTCTAGCAAGCATCCGCAACTACCAAAGATCATTAAGGTAAAACCCAACCGTAGCATTAAAGCATCAAGTCCTCTTTATTCCCATACACAACAATCCCTCTTACTCTGGTTTGTGTTTCAGTCACTCACAACCCACTATAAGCGAATCATGAACGTATTGCAACACCCTACAGCGGGAATCCCTCACGCTTGCGCGACATGGAGGGCACCATAGGACAGCACCAAAGTAAAACATACAACTTATACCAATCTAGATCATCAATCAACCCAAAGACAAAATATATCTACTCAAAACATCATAGGATGGCAACACATCATTGGATCATAATATGTGGCATAAAGCACCATGTTCAAGTAGGGATTACAGCGGGGTGCGGGAGAGTGGACCGTGTAAAAGAGATGAGGATGATGATGATGATGGTGATGTTGATGAAGACGATCACAATGGCGATGATTCCCCTCCCGATGGCACTCCAGCGCCACCGGAAGAGAGGAGGAGAGGTTTTCCCCCTTGCGCTTCCTCCTTCATGGCCTCCACCTTCTGGTCCTTGGCCTTCATGGTGATGAAGACCCCTCCGGGATACTCCTCCATGGCCACCGGTGATGATGGCCCCCTCCGGCAGGGTGCCGGAGAGGGCCTAGATTGATTTCTCGTGGCTACAGAGGCTTCCGGCGGCGGAACTTCTGATCCAATCTCTGTTCTGGAAGTTTTAGGGTACGAGAGTATATATAGGTGCAGGAGGATGTCGGTGGACTTCGGGCTGGCCACGAGGTAGGGCGCGTCCCTGGGGGTGGGCGCGCCCCACCTCAGGGCAGCCCGACTCCCCGTGAGCTTCCGGTACTCAATGGGCTTCTTCGGTCCAAAAATAGGTTCCGTGGAGTTTCAGGTCTTTTGGACTCCGTTTGATATTCCTTTTCTTCGAAACACTGAAATAGGCAAAAACAACAATTCTGGGCTGGGCCTCCGGTTAATAGGTTAGTCCCAAAAATAATATAAAAGTGGATAATAAAGCCCAGTATTGCCCGAAATAGTAGATAATATAGCATGGAGCAATAAAAAATTATAGATACGTTGGAGACGTATCAGGCATCCCCAAGCTTAATTCCTGCTCGTCCTCGAGTAGGTAAATGATAAAAAGATAATTTTTGATGTGGATTGCTAGTAAGTGCTTAAGTTTAATCAATGATAATTCCAATCACTTTTTCTAACATCATTACATATCATAACAATAGCTCATCTCATAAAACTTTTCATGATCAAGTTACAAGCAAGTCACAAGTTTAAAGTATGGATCATAAACTTTCTTGAAAACTAACAAACAATATTCTCAGTCATCAAACAGTTGCATTTCATCCTATTTTCAGGAAGAGTCTATGTCAGAGCTTTGATTTAGCAAACTTCACATACTCAACTATCATGTAGTCTTTCACAATTGCTAACACTCACGCAATACTTGTGGTTATGGAGTTTTAATCGGACACAGAGAAAGATAGGGGCTTATAGTTTCGCCTCCCAACCTTTTACCTCAAGGGTAATGTCGACAATAATAACTCATGCTCCCGACATCCAATTAGATATATATATATCAGGTTCTTTCCATCATGCTGGGCTTGCCAAAGGATAAAATGAAAAAGGAAAGGTTAAGATCACCGTGACTCTTGCATAAGGTAGAAGATAGTAATAAAAGATAGGCCCTTCGCAGAGGGAAGCAGAGGTTGCCATGCGCTTTTATGGTTGGATGCACAAAATCTCAATGTGAAAGAACGTCACTTTATATTGCCCCTTGTGATATGAACCTTTATTATGCAGTCCGTCGCTTTTATTACTTCCACATCACAAGATCGTATAAAGCTTGTTTCTCCCACACCAATCAATCATACATATTTAGAGCAATTTTTATTGCTTTGCACCGATGACAACTTACTTGAAGGATCTTACTCAATCCATAGGTAGATATGGTGGATTCTCATGGCAAAACTGGTTTAAGGATTTTGGAAGCACAAGTAGTATCTCTACTTGGTGCTGAGAATTTTGGCTAGCATGAGGGGGAAAGGCAAGCTCAACATGTTAGAGGATCCATGACAACATACTTTGTCTCAGATATAAGAAAACATAACTCATTACGTTGTCTTCCTTGTCCAACATCAACTCTTTTAGCATGTCATATTTTAATGAGTGCTCCCAATCATAAAAGATGTCCAAGATAGTATATTTATATGTGAAACCCCTCTTCCTTCAATATTCTTTCATGAATTGTTCAAGTGACCAATTCTACGTTTGCTAACTTTCAATGGGCTTACTACCTATACTTATGTTGTGTGAAGCCATTACTCCCCATGTTATAAGCATATGAAACATATTTAAATTCAGTTTTATGACATTCAATTTATTCAACCATTTACTCATAGGATATACATGAAGCACATGAGCAAATGACAAACTACTCCAAAAGATATGAGTCAAGAACACTGAGTAGTCAAATAATTAACTAGCCATGGGAAGATTCTTTTTCATTCAATATTTCAGATCCAATGATTTTATTCAAACAGCAAGTAAAATTTAAAATACGCTCCAAGCAAAACACATATCATGTGGTGAATAAAAATATAGCTCCGAGTAAGGTATACCGTTAGTTTTGAAGACGAAAGAGGGGATGCCTTCCGAGGCATCCCCAAGCTTAGGCGCTTGAGTCTTCCTTGAATATTACCTTGGGTTGCCTTGGGCATCCCCAAGATTAGGGCCTTTCCACTCCTTATTCTCCTCATATCGATATCTCACCCAAAACTTGAAAACTTCAATCACACAAAACTTAACCAAACTTCGTGAGATAGGTTAGTATGATAAAGAGCAAACCATTCACTTTGGTACTGTCAAAGACAAGGTTCATAATTGTTCTCACACGATGCCTACTGTACCATATCATTTCTACGATTTATATTGAGGAATATAAGTCATAGAAACTAGCAAACAAGCAAACTATGCAATGAAAACAGAATCTGTCAGGAACAGAACAGTCTGTAATGATCTGAACAATAACCATACTTATGCTACTCCAAAAATTATGAAATAAATTTGTGGACGTGAGGAATTTGTCTATTAATCTTCTGCAAAAATAATCAACTCAGTAGCACTTTTCTGTAAAAAATGACATATATTCTCGTGAGCACAAAGTTTCTGTTTTTTACAGCAAGATCACATTAGCTTTCACCCAAGTCTTCCCAAAGGTATTACTTGGCACTTTATTGAAACAAAAGCTATAAAACATGATTACTATAGTAGCTTAATCATGTAAACACACAAAAATGGTAAGGGTAAATATTGGGTTGTCTCCCAACAAGCGCTTTTCTTTAATGCCTTTTAGCTAGGCATGATGATTTCAATGATGCTCACATAAAAGATAAGAATTGAAACACAAAGAGAGCATCTTGAAGAATATGACTAGCACATTCAAATCTAACCCACTTCCTATGCCTAGGGATTTTGTGAGCACACAACTTATGGGAACAAGAATCAACTAGCATAGGAAGGCAAAACAAGTATAACTTCAAAACTTTAAGCACATAGAGAGGAAACTTAATATTATTGCAACTCCTACAAGCATGTATTCCTCCCTCATAATAATTTTTAGTAGTATCATGGATAGCAACTTTGTTCTCATACTCAATTGGAACCTCTTCCGAAATAGTGGAATCATTACTAGCTAAAGTTGACACTCTTCCAAATCCACTTTCATAAATATCACACTAAGATTCAACACTTCCAAAATAGTGGGATCACTAATTCCTAAAGTTGACACTCTTCCAAGCCCACTTTAAATGATAGCATTATTCATACTCCAAAATATATAAGTGAAGTTCATGGAGCATTCTACAACTAACCAATATCCAAGCTCAAAGTGTATAAGTGAAGCACATGAAGCATTCTATAAAACCATACTCAAAAGATTTAAGTGAAGCACAAAGAGCAATTCTATAAGATCATACTTAAAAGATTTAAGTGAAGCACATGAAGTATTCTATATATCAATGAAGGGATATCTCATGCTAGCATGGTTCTAGAAGAAAAAGAAAAACACAAAGGACACAAATCATGTGAACAAAACAAAACCCGAGGTATACCGATAATTGTTGAAGAAGAAAGATGGGATGCCAACCGGGGCATCCCCAAGCTTAGATGATTGAGTATCCTTGGAATATTTACTTGGGGTGCCTTGGGCATCCCCAAGATTGAACTCTTGCCTCTCTTTATTCTTCTCATATTGATAGCTCCTCGATCTTCGGACACTTCATCCACACAAAACTTTAACAAAAACTTGTGAGATCCGTTAGTGTAATAAAGCAAATCACTACCTTTAGGTACTGTAATGAAATCATTATTTATTTGTATGGGTGTTAAACCTACTGTAATCCAAGTTCTCTATGGTTCATACCCAACAATACTAGCCATAGATTCATCGAAATAAGCAAACAACACATGCAAAACAGAATCTGTTAAAAACAGAACAGTCTGTAGTAATCTGGAAGTTTGGCAAACTTCTGTAACTCCTAAAATTATAAACTAAATTTTAAAATTTAAAAAATTTGTACAGAAGTAATGTGCAAAAATAATCAGAACCATTTGACTTTCCAGTTAAAAATGTAAATTCATGCACTACAGACAAAGTTTCTGTTTTTGTTTTGCACAAAGCAAACAAGCAATCTAATCATCCTAAAACCAAAGCTTGGCATATTATTTTTATAATACAAGGAATATATACAAGGGGATAATTATTTACAGAGAAACTTCCATGAAAAATTCTACATTGTTTCCGTGAGCATGAGCACAAGTGCTCAAGGTCGACCCTCACTTCTTCAATGCAAAACCTTCCAATCACTTCTCTTTTTGAAAAACTTTTTTAGGCATGAAAGGCAAGTAATAAATTTTTTGTATTTTCATTTTTAATTTTTTTGTATATTTCACCCACAACTAAACAGAAACAAAAAGTAAAAACAAAATCTACATAGTGAAAAAAGCAAACAAGCACACACGAGAATATCAACCCCACGCTATTGCTCCCCGGCAACGGCGCCAGAAAAGAGCTTGATAATCCCCAAGTGCAAGGAATCATCATAGCACTCTCCAAAGGTGGAAGTGATAAGTATGGAGTGTAGAACCCACAAGGAGCTAAAGGTAAGATCAATATTCTCTCAAGCCCTATCTACCACTGATACGACTGTACGTGCACCGAACGTTTGCTTCCAACTAGCAACTAGAAATAAAACTATGTTGTGGGTATGAAGAGGATAACTTTGCATGGTATCGGAGAGCTAAAACATAAAAGTAGGTGCTGTTATCATAAAGTTAGAATATATTACTAAATATTATTCATAGCGAGTGTGGAATAATGATGGATCGGTGTGCGGAATTGTCCTAGGCAATTGTTAACAAGACTGATGATCACTATGGCAGTTTCATATGAGGGAGAGGCATAAGCTAACATACTTTCTCTACTTGGATCATATGCACTTATGATTGGAACTCTAGCAAGCATCCGCAACTACTAAAGATCACTAAGGTAAAACCCAACCATAGCATTAAAGCATCAAGTCTTCTTTATTCCCATACGCAACAATCCCTCTTACTCGGGTTTGTGTTTCAGTCACTCACCAACCCACTATAAGCGAATCATGAACGATTGCAACACCCTATAGCGGAATCCCTCACGCTATGCCGACACGGAGGGCACCATAGTACAGCACCAAAGTAAAACATACAACTCATACCAATCTAGATCATCAATCAACCCAAAGACAAAAGATATCTACTCAAAACATCATAGGATGGCAACACATCATTGGATCATAATATGTGGCATAAAGCACCATGTTCAAGTAGGGATTACAGCGGGGTGCGGGAGAGTGGACCGTGTAAAAGAGATGAGGATGATGATGATGATGGTGATGTTGATGAAGACGATCACCGTGGCGATGATTCCCCTCCCGATGGCACTCCGGCGCCACCGAAAGAGAGGAGGAGAGGTTCTCCCCTTGTGCTTCCTCCTTCATGGCCTCCACCTTCTGGTCCTTGGCCTTCATGGTGATGAAGACCCCTCCGGGATACTCCTCCATGGCCACCGGTGATGATGGCCCCCTTCGGCAGGGTGCCGGAGAGAGCCTAGATTGATTTCTCGTGGCTACAGAGGCTTGCGGCGGCGGAACTTCTGATCCAATCTCTGTTCTGGAAGTTTTAGGGTACGAGAGTATATATAGGTGCAGGGAGGATGTCGGTGGACTTCCGGGCTGGCCACGAGCTAGGGGGGCGCGCCCCAGAGAGTCCCAAAAATAATATAAAAGTGGATAATAAAGCCCAATATTGCCCGAAACAGTAGATAATATAGCATGGAGCAATCAAAAATTATAGATACGTTGGAGACGTATCAGCTACCGCTAGGTCTACGTCGCCATCGACAAGTTCATCAAGTGGGCTGAGGTGGAAGCCGTCCGCATGATCCCCGCTGGATCCACAGTCAAGTCCATCAAGGGTCTCGTAAGCCGCTTCGGGGTCCCCAACCGCATCATCGCCGACAACGGCTCGCAGTTCACTAGTAGCCTCTTCAAAACGTACTGTGCTAACCTTGGAACGCAGATCTGCTACGCTTCGATGCCACAACCCAGGAGCAATGGTCAGGCCGAACGCGCTAACGCAGAGGTCCTGAGGGGCCTCAAGAACAGGACCTTCAAGAAGAAGCTCGAGGCATGTGGCAGGGGCTGGCACGACGAGCTCCAGTCCGTGTTGTGGTCCATCCGCACCACCGCCACCAAGCCGACGGGTGAGACCCCGTTATTCCTCGTCTACGGAGCCGAGGCAGTCCTCCCTCACGAAGTCAAGCATCGCTCCGCACGGGTCCTGGCGTTTGATGAAACACAGCAGGACGCCACGCGGGGGGTGGACCTCGTGCTGGGGGAGGAACGTCGCCGCGAAGCTGCACTACGGGCGGCAAGGTACCAGCAGGCGCTGTGGCGATACCAGTGCCGCAGCATCCGCTCCAGGACACTAGAGGCGGGCGACCTCGTCCTGAGGCGGGTCCTCTCGAGGGAAGGGCTGCACAAGCTCTCACCTATGTGGGAGGGCTCGTTCAAGGTCGCCCATGTCTCTAGGCCTGGCGCCGCGCGCCTGGAGACGCAGGACGGGGTACCCATCCAGAACGCCTGGAACATCCAGCACCTCCGGAAGTTCTACCCATGAAGCAAGGCCCAGTGCCTATGAAGAAAGGCCCAGTGCATGTGAAGAAGGCCCGGTGCCTGTGAAGAATCTCCGCCCGTGACACTCTCGCCTAATAATGAGTAGGGTTGTACACGCCCCGGAGTCTCAGGAGTGCCGCCCTCGGGCCTCGGGGGCTCCCTCCCACGCCTAGTGGCAGCACTTAGCTCCGTGCTGGTGAAGACTTGAAGACTAGACTAGGTGCCGGACGCGGCTTTTCATTTGCTTTCCGTAGTTGGCTCGCCTTCTTTTAATCGAAGTTTGCTTCTGGTGTTCCTTGCTGATTTGGTTCCGTCGCCTTTTGCTGCCATTTCCAAATCGAGTTCACCAGTGTTCTCTCTCTCTTATACCTCGCGAGGGGGCTAGGCAGGTGCCCTCGCGAGCATTTTTCCTCCTCACTGCCTTCCGTCTGCTTTGTCGGGAGGCACCCTTGTTCGAGCCCACAAGCTAGCGCATCACTCCTAATCCGTGCCCCTCGGGTACCGCGATATGAAGCGCTGGGTCAAGGCTTGGGTAAACGATAAGTTTCCTAGCGAGCTTCCTAACGAATTTTTTGCATTTCCTGGGCGACCACTAAGTCAAGACAGGCACGAGGAAACAAGTGCCTCGTGAAGAGGAGGCTACCCCAAACGACACAACACGGAAACAACAAACATAGCATAATGATTGAGGAATCATAGTTCGATACACGCCCCTCCGGGCCCACACTGGTTTCATTTTTTCATGCAGGAAGGAAAGGAAGAACAAAAAAAAGTGGCGCCTGCCCTGTCACACCCTGCTTTTGTAACATGTCATCTGCATTAATAAAGCATGAAAATTTGGACCAACAAAAACTTTTGCATGATTTGGCTTTTATTTGGAGTTGGTTTTTCTCGCTGTGATTTTCAGGTGCTCCTTAAAGTCAACACAACTCCAACTTATATACTTCATCTCCTTGCCCCAAACTTCTGCCCAATGATAATGCCATGTGTATAGTGCAATATAGTATTTTCTTACAAAAATAATTTGGCCAAATAGTATTTCCAAAAATTAGTTTTCCAAAAACCCCTGAATTGAAGTTTGCACTACAAGTACTTGATTTGGGGTATGAAAAATATTTCAAAGAGTATATTTGAAACCTATTAGGTATAGTACTACCAAAAACCACAAAAATATAATTTTAAAAGTTATTTTCCTATTTTATTTAAAGGCTTTTTATTTAGGCCAGAAATGGTCTTTAATAGGTTAAAATTATTTAAAGCTTCAAAAGTATTTTGGGAAAATCAGGGAAACTCAGTGGACATATATTGTCCATATATAAGAGTTTCAACACATGGTCATGTTCAAAATATTGGACAAAACCTCCCAAAACCATTCCTGCCCATTTCAAGGATTTGAAATATTTCTACAAGAAATATTTTCTTAAAAATCCAAGGAAAATCCAGCAAGTCACAAATGCATATTGTGATCATCTTGCAAAGCCTCATCTCAATTAAGGTCATTTTGGTCCACCCAAATGCCCCAAAACCCTCTCTGTCCAGAATCAAATTTGAACAACTTTGTACTACCAACTTTCTCTCCTTGACCCCAACTTTTGTGAGCATGATCACATGACCAAATGAGGCCACCACACCAAGTGGTGAATCAAGGATAAGTGATTTACTCAACTGGATCTGCACAAGTTCATTTCTTCTAATTTCTAGGGTTTACAAAAGTTGCATTGGCAACTTTGCCCAAATAAGCTCCAAATTGGTGGAAGGCCCTAATTATATGTGTCATTTCACCCTGTGGAGTCTCATGGCAAATGGAAATCATCTACTTACCCAAACCATTATCAAACACCTTCTGACACCTTTCCAAAATGCCATTTTTGACCTCTTCCACTAATCTCCGTGGGCTCAACTTTCTGCCATGATCCCTCCTAGTCCCCCTCTAGCACCTATGTGCTTTGCTGCCCGAGGAAGCAATGATGAAGGGGGGGGGGGGAGAACCCCATTTTTCTTCTCTGGACAGTGGATTCCTCCCTCTCTCTCAGCCTCCCTCTTTCCTCTCAGCTTTCCAGAGCATCCAAGGCTCTCCCCAGCTTTTGCCCATGCCCCCTTCAGCTGCCAGACGCAAGTGGACGCGTGCAGATGCGGGAAAGCCGCGGATGCCGGCCAAAGTCACGGTCTGGAGTGCCTGGCAGGGCACCCGACAATTGACGCCGTGTCTCCCGGCCACCTCGAGCCTCCCTCGCGCGCCAGTCGATGCCCCTTGACATCCGCTCCACGCCAGCAGGCCGCCCACTTGCTCCCGCGCCCTCCTCTCTCTCCTGCAGCTCGCGCCAGAGCGCCGCCCGCTCGGCCAATGCTCGCGCCACTCCTATGGCCCGCCCGCAGCTCGCCCCGCTCCTCCTCTCTCACCCTGGCTCCCTACACCACTACCACGAACACCCCCAAGCCCTCCATTCCCTATCTAACGGCCACCCGAGCCGATCCCGCGGGCACCCGTAGGCCGCGCCTACGGTGGACCTCGGCCAGCCTATAAAAGGCGACCCCGAGCCCTTCTCTCACTTCCTTTCGCTCCCCCACACTCCTAATCCACCTCCCGCACCACCCATTTGTCTACGGAGCCGCCCGAGCTCGAGATCAAGCTCGAGCTCCGCCGCCTCGGCTCATCAGCGTTCGCGCGGTACATGCCTCCTCCGCCCCCGTTTTCTCTCGATCTGGAACCGCGCGGCATCGCTGACCCTTTCCCCTCTCTTCCCCGCTCTTTTTGCAGCCGGGAACGGCCGGAACCATCGACGCCCGAAGCACCTCCGCCGCGTGACCTCGTCGCCGGCGAACCAGGCTGCTCCGGCGACCATCTCCACCACCACCCGAACGACAACATCCCCTGAGTCCAACGGTACCACCCACGCATCCTCCCGTGCCTTGCATCGCCGCCGGCAAGCTCGCCGTCACCTCTGGACGGAGGTAGACGACGATGGCCATGGGCCCTGTCCGTCAGCCTCACGCCCTGACGGGTGGGATCCACCCGTCAGGTTTAAAAACGCACGCGCGCGCACCGGTTCGCCCGCCGGCTGAAGGCGTACTTCGCCTTTATGCCTTCGACATGGCGGCCTCGCGCGGGCTGATTTCCCTCTGGGCCTGCTGCCTCGTGGCCTTTCTGGCCTAGTGGCACAGTGCCACTTTTCTTTTTCTCTTTCTGTCTGTTTTATAAAAATTCCACAGGATAAAATACTTATCCAAATGAAATAATTCCAACTCGTAAAATCTCAGAATAATCCCACCTATTTATTGATGTAACTTTCATACCCAACCATTACACTTTTCTGCACTGTTCAAATTTAAATTCAAAATTTAACGATAAAACCTCTGTCTGAAAATCCACTAGTCTGTCCCCATAACTCCAAATCCAATACCAAGAATTTTCCCCTTCCTAGTTTTCCTCCTAGTATTTTACAAAAATAAGTTGACATTTTTCTGAGCACTTTGACTTTTCTCTTTTCATTATTGTCTTATTTTTCCGTTATTTCCTTGCGACGATTAGATCCCGTATTTGACGAAGTTGCTAAGGAAGAAGGAGGAGAAGGATTTGAAGACCTCGAAGAACAAGCCAACCTAGGCAAGCAACCCTTTGACCATGACACCCTCTTGTTCATTGGTACCCTTTTTCCGATTGCACGATGATGAAATATGACAGTGGTAAACTTGTTGTGAACCACCACATGATGCATACCCCTACTTATGACCTTACCTTGTTCATGAATGCATTGTAAAGAGACTAGTCGATGCATAATGATGCATGTGTACCATGAACTCTTCGTGGTTACATTCTTTCGAAAACCCCTTCGGGTGCCCCTAATGCCCTTGGGAGATGTTGAACTAAGGTCACCACTTGAGGAAGAAGTGGTGTACCGAAGAGAGCTTTTGGAGTGTGTAAAATGATGGATTAGATTTATGTGTGATTACCGTCCCAACCAAACATGTGCAACCACTCTACCCCTTTATGGGACGGGGCATTATTGATTACTTGGACTGATACTAGCATGGTGCCCACATTACTAGTGACGGGGATGACTTGAGGTCACTCTCAGGACGGGGTCGTGCTTGGATAGGCGGCCATGACTGTTTTCACAGGGCACCGGACACACAGTTGGTCCCTTCATGTATGCGTGATAACGTGAAAAGGGCAAAGGCCCACAATCTTTTGCTTATACACGAGGGCTGTGTATCAACGAGTGGACCCTATGTTAGTATCGTCTAGGGAAAGGTAATGATCGGGTGCTTTCCCCGAGTACTTGAGGTACTGCGGGATCGTGGGTGACACGAAAGCTTCTCGGATCTTGTGGGTAAAGTGTGCAACCTCTGCAGAGTGTCAAACTATTCGAATAGTCGTGTCCACGGTCATGGACAGTTGGGTGGTGCTACTTAAACTATGTCCAGAAACTTTACAATCTCGGTGCATGTGTGTGTGGAAAGGAACTATTTGTGTCAAGGTGGTGACTTGACATGTTGAATGGCATGGCATTTGATTCAAATTCTATTTATGTTGATATCTGTAACCTGTTCTCAAGGTTACCCAAGTTCATTGATGCATATCTCACGAGTTGATCGGACATCCCAACTAGCGTGAAGCTAGGTTGCTTACTTGTTGTACAATTGCATTGTTACTTTGAACCAAATCATGGGTTTCTTGCGAGTACATTCAAAGTACTCATTGGCTTGCTACTGGTTATTTAATTGGCCAGGCATGGAAGAGCAGGAGTTCGAAGAAGAGTTCTTTGGAGACGAACATGCGAACTAGGACGTTTCCCAGTCAGAATGCCTGTAGGGTCAAGGCAGATGGCATGGGTTCTACTTATCGACGAAGATTTCCGCTGCTTAAGTTTATTTGGTATTCAGCCCTTGTGGCTTTATCTATGTAAGACTTGACCATAATGGTCATAATTTCTGTAAGACGGTATGTATGGATGTAAGACTCTTGTTATTCAGCTTCTGTGTGTTAAGTGAGCATTGATCTCTGGGATCACTGTACACGTGCATTCGGTGATCACGACTTGTGAGTCGGGGTCCCCACATGCCCCTGCAGCGGTCCGTGGGGGCAGGCCCTTGGCGACGTCCCGGGCACAGCCGGATCCCTCCTCGCGCTTCACTGAGGCGCGGCGACGAGACGACCTGCTACCTCCTTTGAAGCGAGCACGGCGGCGTGGCGGCTGGTCGTAGCCGCCACTGCTGGAGCTGTCGCTGAGAGAAGAGCCACCGTAGCTGGATGAGGCGCGGCCGGTACCTAGGGCGGGTTCGCCCTCCTCCTCGTCCCGACCATCGCCAAGACCTCGGGGCAGCACCCAGCGCGGCGACCATCTTCCCCAAACACCCTCACGTAGAGGGTCGCATCATCGTCGTACTTAAAAGTGGAGGGTGCACCACCTGCCCAGGCCGCACGCGCGGGCGAACGTCTGCCAACCGCGGGCCAGAGCTATGTTGCCCGCGATGGAGACCTCGACCGCAACCCAAGATGCCCGGCTGCAGCAACCGTCCGCCTGCACCCAGAGCCCAACTGGACCGGAGGTCGGCAGCTCGTCGGCAAAGAAGCGGGGAAGCTGGAGCCAGTTGCCGGCCGGATCCTCTGACCAGACAACGAACTCCGGCAACACCTCTGCAGAATGGAAACGTGGCCGGGGAGGCCGCGCGACCATGGCGTGCCTCCCTTCGTCAACAGGGCTCCCACGACTGGAACGACCCCTGCCGACCACAGCGGCGCCACCGCGGGATCGGGGGGCCGCGGCGGGGGTTGCGGTGTGCTTACGGGGACGGCCGCCTCCCCGCTTGGGCGACGGGGAGCCGGGCCCCTCGCGAGGGGCCTTTCCTTTCTCTGCGGCGGAGAACCTCTTTGACGGCGCCATTGGAGTCCGTGGTGGAGCAGAGGAGGAAGAAGCAAGCGGAATGGGAAGAGATGGGCGACGGGGGATTTGCCCCCCTCCCCATTTGTAGCGGGAGAAGGCCAACCGGAGCCTCCCACGATCACAAGTAATGATGGTTTTCCCTTGCATGTCGCAGGGACTTGTCAAGTCAGGCAGTTGCCGAGGCAGCGTGGGGAAGCGGAGACGCCCACGTCCAATCAACCTCCACGCGTTGACCAAGGCCGCAGGCTTTTGGGGCCTGCGGCGCTCCGTATTGACCTTTTGCTTTGCCTCTAAGCCAAGCCCGAGCGCGCCTTGGGCCCGGGTGCTACTGTCGGCGTTCTGGTAACGGGGGTCCCCGGACTTGCCTACCTGCGGCCCACGGCGTGGCTGCGCTAGCAGGCCTGTACGACCCATCTTCATCAACAAGGCATTCAAGACCCTCACGAGGGGCCAAGCCTCGCGAGGCGGACAACGCAACACCTCCTCAGGAGCGGCCTAACCAGGTAGGCTCGCAAGGGGCGGAGAGATCAAGGCGAGGCAAACCTCGGGAGGTTGTCGTGACGTGAGCCATGACGATCGAGACCAGGCGGGCGTCAGCGCGCGCATCATCCTTGTTTTCCCTTTGGTGCTAAGCAGGCAAGCGCAGGCGCGGAGTGCCGAGGCATCAAGCAAAGGTTTCCATATCGGTGCAACGAGACCAAGACCAGCGGGACTGCAAGACAGAGGTCACCGTGTAGCCCAAGGCGGCGTCACCACCAGAGCCTTTTGCAGGCGAAGACCGCTTTTGTCAGGATAAGCTGTACTAGCTGTCCCCTTTCAAATTGGCTGTTGTTGCCTCCCTTCCCGCTCAATATTTGGGGAGAGGACCAGGGCCTATATAAGTATAACTAGCCACCACCAGAGAAAAGGACTCACACAGAGGCATCTCACCCGATCCTTAGCCACACACTGAGCACAAGAACACCTCAACCTGAGGAGGCTGTTCTTCCCTCTGTACTGTTCATCATCAGCCCAAAAGGCAATCCACCCCCACCACACTGGAGTAGGGTATTACACCACAACGGTGGCCCGAACCAGTATAAATCTTGTGCCTTTTGTGTTGTGAGTTCGTCGAGTTCATCCGCGAGATCTTAGCAAACCTAGGGTGTGGATCGGTATGAGGGAAAGAACTTCGCGTGCACCCCAGAGATCAAACCTTGATGGTTTTGCCGGAACCCGTGATCTGACAGAGGGATAAACTCATGCAATATGATATAAACCCCATCTTTTTATCCTCGATGGCAACAATGCAATACATGTCGTTTCCCCTACTGTCACTGGGATCGAGCACCGCATGATTGAGCCCAAAGCTAAGCACTTCTCCCATTGCAAGAAAGATCAATATAGTAGGCCAAACCAAACTGATAATTCGAAGAGACTTGCAAAGGTAACCAATCATACATAAAAGAATTCAGAGAGGATTCAAATATTGTTCATAGATAATCTGGATCATAAACCCACAATTCATCGGATCTTGACAAACACACCGCAAAAAGAGTTACATCAAATAGGTCTCCAAGAAGATCGAGGAGAACTTTGTATTGAGATCCAAAGAGAGAGAAGAAGCCATCTAGCTAATAACTATGGACCCAAAGGTTTGTGGTAAACTACTCACACATCATCGGAGAGTCTATGGTGTTGATGTAGAAGCCCTCCGTGATAGATGCCCCCTCCGGAAGAGCACCGGAAAAGGCCCCAAGATGGGATCTCATGGGTACAGAAGGTTGCGGCGGTGGAATTAGGTTTTCTTGGTTCTCCTCGATGGTTTCGGGGTACGTAGGTATATATAGGAGGAAGAAGTAGGTCGGTGGAGCCACGAGGGGCCCACGAGGGTGTAGGGCGCGCCCAGGGGGTAGGTGCCCCTGCCTCGTGGCCTCCTCATATGTTTCTTGACATCCACTCCAAGTCCTCCGGATCACGTTTGTTCCAAAAATCACGCTCCCGGAGGTTTCATTCCGTTTGGACTCCGTTTGATATTCTTTTTCTGCGAAACACTGAAATAGGCAAAAAAACATCAATTTGCACTAGGCCTTGGGTTAATAGGTTAGTCCCAAAAATAATATAAAAGTGTATAAATAAGCCCATTAAACATCCAAAAAAGAATATATAATAGCATGGAGCGATCAAAAATTATAGATACGTTGGAGACATATCACTCCGCGCTGGTGATAAACAACTGAGGGTGGCCCCATGGCCACACCAACCGCAGGGAGCCACCCGGCTCAGTGTCTGGCCTCACAGCAACACTTACTGCTTGGGAGAGTCGCATGAGGGGGCTGGGCACGGGGGGCTATGCTCAGGTCATGCCTGGTGTACGCCACCCTGCCAGGTCCCCCGGACCTGGTAGTCGCGCCCCCTCCCAAGCGGGACCTTGATACATCTTCAATGTATCAATAATTTTTGATTGTTCCATGCTGTTATATTATCAATCTTGGATGTTTTACAATCATTTATAGTCATTTTATATCATTTTTTGGTACTAACCTCTTTGACATAGTGCCAAATGCCAGTTGCTGTTTTTCCATGTTTTTTACATCGCAGAAAGTCAATATCAGACGGAGTCCAAATGCCCCGAAACTTTACGGAGAATTTTTATGGGCCAGAAGGAACACAACGGGCCCTGGCTGCACCTGGGGGGGTGCCCCGAGGGGGACACAACCCACCAGGGCGCGGCAGGAGGCCCAAGCGCGCCCTGGTGGGTTGTGCCCACCTCGGGTGCCCCCCATCGCCTCTTTGCTCTGTAAATACCCCAATATTCCAGAAACCCTAGGGAAGCGATGAAATATTCATCCAGCCGCCGCAGAGTCCAGAAGCGCCAGATCCAAACTAGACAACATCTTGGATGGGGTTCACCACCTCCATTGGTGCCTCTCCGATGATGCATGAGTAGTTCTTTGTAGACCTTCGGGTCCGTAGTTAGTAGGTAGATGGCTTTATCTCCCTCACTGTATTCTCAATACAATGGTCTCTTGGAGATCCATATGATGTAACTCTTTTTGCGATGTGTTTGCTGGGATCTGATGAACTTTGAGTTTATGATCAGTTATATCTTTTTATATCCATGAAAGTTATTTGAGTTTCTTTGATCCCTTATATGCATGATTTCCTATAGCCTCATATTTCTTCTCTGATATTTGGTTTTTGTTTGGCCAACTTGATCTATTTATCGTGCAATGGGAAGAGGTGCTTTGTAGTGGGTTTGATCTTACGGTGCTTGATCCCAGTGACAGAAAGGGAAATGACACGTATGTATCATTGCTATTAAGGATAAAACGATGGGGTCCATATCTACATAGATAGATCTTGTCTACATCATGTCATTGTTCTTATTGCATTACTTCGTTTCTCTATAAACATAATACACTAGATGCATGCTGGATAGTGGTCGATGTGTGGAGTAATAGTAGTAGATGCAGGCATGAGTCGGTCTACTAATCTTGGACGTGATGCCTATATAATGATCATTGCCTGGATATTGTCATAATTATTTGAAATTCGATCAATTGCCCAACAGTAATTTGTTTACCCACCGTTTGCTATTTTTCTCGAGAGAAGCCACTAGTGGAACCTACGGCCCCCGGGTCTTCTTTCTCATATATTTGCCTTTGCGATCTACTTTTTCCTTGCATTTATTTTCAGATCTATTAAACCATGTTGGCGTCCTGGGAACGGGGGTCCCCAAACTTTCCTGCTTGCGGCCCATGGCGTGGCTCCACCAGCGGCCCCGTAAGGCCCAACTTCACCAGCAAACACTGAAAACCCTCGCGAGGGGCCAAGCCTGAGGCGGACGACACAATACCTCCTCGGGGGTAGTCTCACCAGGCTGGCTTGCGAGGGTCAGAGAGATCAAGGCAAGGGGCACCTCACGAGGTTCCTGTGACGTAAGCCATGACGATCGGGGCCAGGCGGGCGCCAGCGCACGCAGTGTTCTCGTTTCCTCTTTGGTGCTAAAGAGGCAAGCGCAGGCGAGGAGTCCCGAGGCATCAGGAAAAGGTTGCCATATCGGTGCAACAAGACCAAGACCAGCAGGATGGCAGGGCGCAGGTCACCATGGAGCCCAAGACGGCGTCACCACCAGAGCCTTTGGTAGGCGAAGACCACCTTTAGTCAGGATAACTTGTACTAGTTGTCTCCCTTCGAATTTGGCCGTTGTGGCATCCCTTCCCGCTCAATATTTGGGAAGGGGACCAGGGCCTCTATAAATAGGACTAGCCACCATCATAGCAAGGGACGGATCATTCAGATCATCCCCTTCCACACAAGCTCACCAAGCACAAGAGCACCTCTCCTCAGGAGGCTGTTCTTCCGATTGTACTAGTTCATTCTCAGCCCAAGAGGCAATCCACCACACCACACTGGAGCAGGGTATTACACCACATTGGTGGCCCGAACCAGTATAAACATTGTGTCTCTTATTCTATGGGCTCGATGTGCTGAGCTTTGAGATCACGGTGAGGGTGAGAGCTGGAGGGAGGAGAGATCTTCGTGCGCACCCCAGTGTTCGAACCTCAAGGGTTTTGCCGGAACCCATAATCCGACATTTGGCGCGACAGGTAGGGGGTGTGCCGAAGCCTTCTTTCCATCGATCCGTGCTCCGCCATCACCGTGCCTCGCCCCCATGGCTGGTGATGCTCTTTCGGCTGCGATGACAGATGCCCGTGGCGGGGCGAGGGGGCTCCGAGCCTTGGCCCCTGCCTTGCGGCGGGTGCAATGACCACCCAAGTTTAGGCCAGAGATGCCACCGCATTACAACGGCGCGGCGGACCCGTCGACCTTCCTACTGGCGTATGAAGAGGCCATCCTGAAGGCTCGGGCCGACGACAAGGTCATGGACAACTGGCTTCCGATGGCCCTCACTGGTGCGCCGCGCGCCTGGCTGCTCAACCTCCCAGGATCCACGGTGGCATCTTGGGAGGAGCTGCGCAGCCTCTTCGCTGCGCGCTTCGTGGCACCGGCGCCTCTCGCTGTAGCAGCCCTCCTCGGCGGCTCGCAAGCGCCGCCCTCGGACCGTGACACCAATCCGTTCTTTCGCTAGATCAGCGCCGCCTCCACGCAGCAGGGGGCTCCTCGGGGTTGGGCGGCGCCCAAGCCCGACCTGACCTTCGACTCGGGGGATCACCCTGTCACCACCGTCGGCTCGGGAGTGCTCCCAATGCTTTGCACGCCCACCATCTGCACCATAGCCGTCACCAAGACCCTCATCGACGGTGGCGCCGGCCTCAACGTGCTCTCTGGGGAGGCTTTTATCCTCCTTCACGTACCGCTCGAGCGGCTCCGCCCCAGCAAGCCCTTCTCCGGGGTCGGTGGCGGCTCATCCAGCCCCCGGGGCAAATCCGTCTTCGCGTGACCCTCGGCACCCGCGACAACTATCACACTAAGCTGATCGACTTCGACATCGCCCGTATTGGCCTCCCGTACGACGCCATCCTTGGGTACCCAGCTCTAGCTCAGTTTATGGCGGCAACCCATCCAGCCTAAAACCTCATGAAGATGCCCGGGAGCAGGGACGTCCTCACCGTAGTTGGAGATGCCAAGGAAGCTCTGGCAGCGCTCAAGCTTGCCCTCAAAACCGCCGCGGCAGCGCGATCGGCCGACGAGGACACCTCCGGAGTTAAGGAGGCCGCACCAGCCAAGAAGAAGTAGTTGTTCACTCAAGATCAGGCAGAAACGAAGTAGGTGCCGGTCGAGGAAGATGGGTCCTCTGGAGCTACCTTCACCATAGGTGCCAACCTCGACCCGGATCAAGAGGAGGCATTGTTGAAGTTCTTGCGCGCAAACAAGGAAGTATTCACCTGGGAGCCCAAACAGCTGGTAGGGGTCCCAAGAGGGGTGATCGAGCATCACTTAAGGGTGTGCCCCAATGTGCGGCCCGTGAAGCAGAAGGTGCGGCGACAGTCCATGGAGAAGCAGTCATTCATCGTCCAGGAAACCCGCAAGCTGGAGGCAGCAGGTGTCATCCGTGAGGTTCGCTACCCCGAGTGTTGCCGAACCCCATCGTTGTGCCAACGAAAGGCGGGAAGGAGCACATGTGTGTCAACTTCACCAACCTCAACAAAGCCTGTCCCCAAGATCCGTTCCCGCTTCCACGCATCGACCAGATCGTCGACTCCACCGCCAAATGTGACCTGCTGTGCTTCCTAGATGCGTTTTCAGGCTATCACCAGATCAAGATGGCAGTAGAGGATGTGGAGAAGACGGCCTTCCTAACCCCGTGCGGGGTATACTGCTACACTTGCATGTCGTTCGGGCTGCGCAACGCGGGCGCGACCTTCCAACGGCTAATGCACATCGCCCTGGGTCAGTACCTCGGGAGGAACGCTGAAGCCTACGTCGACGACATTGTTGTGAAGTCTCGGGAGGCGAGAACTTTGATTCAGGACCTGGAGGAGACCTTCGTGAGCCTGCACCAGGTGGACTTGCGGCTCAACCCGGAGAAATGCGTGTTTGGAGTCCCTTCCGGGAAGCTGCTGGGTTTCCTCGTGTCCCACAGGGGGATCGAGGCCAACTCGGAGAAAGTCAAGGCGATAGAAGACATGAGCCCACCACAAACCCTCAAGGAGATGCATAAGCTTGCCGGCTGCGTGACTTCGTTGGGGTGCTTCATCTCCAAGGTGGGAGAGCGCGCCCTACCATTCTTCAAGCTGATGAAGAAGAAGAAGGGCCAATTCAAGTGGACCCCGGAGGCTGACCAAGCGTTCCAAGACCTCAAGAGATATCTGACCAACCCTCCGGTGATGGTGGCGCCCCGCCCTCTCGAGCCCCTGGTGCTTTACCTTGGCGCCACTCCTTACTCTGCCAGCGCAGCTCTGGTGGCGGTTTGGGAAGAGTGCCAGGCCAAGGATGCGTCACACCGAGCCACGCCCCCAGCCGGGGATATACAAGACCCGGAGGGCACCGCAAGAGCTGCAGCAACGCTAACGGATGACCAGGCTCAGCAAGACGGCGCCCTTGGGCCTGCAGAGGCCCCAATGAGCGACCAAGCTTCAAGGGTTCCATCGCCTCATGAGGCGCCCCAACCTCTGACAGACATAGGCCTCGTCGATGCGCCCGCCCTCGTCGAGCACCCAATGTATTTCGTCGGCACGGTATTGCGGGATGCAAGGGCATGGTACCCCATGCCTCAGAAGCTCTTGCTCGTGCTCTTGGTGGCCTCGCATAAGCTACGACACTACTTTCAAGGTCACCCCATCAAGGTCATCTCGGCCTACCCACTGGAGAGGGCACTCAGGAGCCCCAACTCCGCCGAGAGAGTCGTTGAGTGGAATATCGAGCTGCAGGCATTTCAGCTAGAGTTCAGCACAACCAGGGTCATCAAGGGAGCCGCGCTCGCTGATTTCATGGCAGAATGGATGGACGCCCCGGGGCTTGAAGCAGGCGAGGATCGATCCCTCTCGCCAGGAAGTGAAGCGCCAGACGGCTCGGTTATGTATTTCGATGGAGCATTTGCGCGCCAGGGTGAGGGGGCTGGAGCAATGCTCATCTCACCCACTCAGGACAAGCTTTACTACGTCGTGCATCTCTGCTTCCAGCAGGGCGAGAAGGTCTCCAAAAGCATAGCGGCGTACGAAGGCCTCATAGCTGGCCTTAAGGCTGCGGTGGCCCTGGAGGTGAAGTTCCTCACCACCAGGGGCGACTCGCAGCTTCTCGTCAACTTCTCCAACAAGGTATACAAGCCGAGGGACGAGCACACGGAGGCATACCTCGTGGAGGTACGCAAAATGGAAAAGCAGTTCTTAGGCCTAGAATTGCAGCACGTACCCCGTGGCACCAACAAGGAGGTTGACGTCATCGCCAAGAGAGTATCCAAGCGACTACCCCAAGAGCCTGGAGTCTTCGAGGAGCGGCTCTTCAAGCCATCGTCAGCACCTCCACCTTCGAGGCCGGCGCCGCCTCGGGAGGAGCTCCCTCAGCCACCTGCTTCGGGAGCCTCGACCTGCGGCCCGACCTCGGGAGTGCGCCTACTCTTGGCGCTCGAGCCTCAGGAGGGAAGCTGGACCAAGGAGTTCAAGGAATACCTGATGCAAGGGATGCTGCCGGAGAAAGAGGAGGACGTGGAGCATGTGTCCCGCGGTGTACTGCATCCAGGACGGTGAGTTATACAGGAAGCGGCCGAATGACATTTCCTTGCATTGTATCTCTTGGGAACAAGGGAAAGAGCTGCTAGCTGACATACATGGCGGAGACTGCGGGCACCACTCGTCGTCACGAACCCTCGTCGACAAGGCGTTCCACAGTGGATTCTACTGGCCTAGGGCGCTCAACGACGCGACTGAGCTGGTGAAGTCCTGCGAGGCCTGCCAGTTCCACGCCAAGCACATCCATTAGCCGGCTCAGGGCCTCCAGACCATCCCACTCTCGTGGCAATTCACAGTCTGGGGGCTGGATATCTTAGGCCCGTTCCCCCGAGTGCCTGGGGGCTACCGCTACCTCTACGTCGCCATCGGCAAGTTCACCAAGTGGACAGAGGTAGAAGCTGTCTGCACCATCCGGCCGGATCAGCGGTCAAGTTCATCAAGGGTCTTGTGAGCCGGTTCGGGGTCCCCAATCGCATCATCACCGACAACGGCTCATAGTTCACTAGCAATCTCTTTAAGACATATTCTGCTAACTTTGGAACGCAGATCTGCTATGCTTCGGTGGCACACCCTAGGAGCAATGGTCAAGCCGAACGCGCCAATGCGGAGGTCCTGAGAGGCCTCAAGACCAGTACCTTAAAGAAGAAGCTTGAGGCCTACGGCAGGGGCTGGCACGACGAGCTCCAGTCCGTGTTGTGGTCCATCCGCACCACCGCCACCAAGCCAACGGGCGAGACCCCATTCTTCCTCGTCTACGAAGCAGAAGCGGTTCTCCCTCACGAGGTCAAGCATCGCTCCACGCGGGTCCTGGCATTTGATGAGATGCAACAGGACGCCATGCGGAGGATGGACCTTGTGCTGGGGGAGGAACGCCGCCGTGAAGCCACGCTTCGAGCGGCAAGATACCAGCAGGCGCTGCGGCGGTATCACTGCCGCACCATCCGCTCCAGGATGCTCGAGGTGGGTGACCTCGTCCTAAGGCGGGTGCTCTCCAGGGAAGGGTTGCATAAGCTTTCACCCATGTGGGAGGGCCCGTTTAGGGTCGCCCACGTCTCCAGCCCGGCGCCCATGGCCCAGAGATGCAGGGGCGGGTCCCCACCCAGAACGCCTGGAACATCCAGCACCTCCAGAAGTTCTACCCATGAAGCAAGGCCCGGCGCCTGTGAAGCAAGGCCCAGTGCCTGTGAAGGTCTCCGCTTGTGACACTCGCACATAATAATGAGTGGGGATTTACACGCCCCGGAGTCTCAGGAGTGCCGCCCTCAGGCCTCGGGGGCTCTCTCCCACGTCCTAGTGGCAGCACTTAGCTCCGCGCTGGTGAGAAGACTAGACTAGCTGTGACGCCCCAAGACTGACGCTTCAAACGCCTTCCGTGTTTTTCGTTGTCGCCGTGTGTTTTATTTGTTTGTTGCATTTCATCATGGCATCACGCATTGCATGGGCACTTGTTGTCGTCATTGTTTTCAAAACTTGCATCCGTTTGCAGTACTCGTTTCCCTCTTTGCCTCCTTTGATCTTCTCACACCAACCGGGTTTTCGGTTCCCTCTTGTCAAACCACCTAACCTCTTTGCGCAGTTCATAGACCCCCACGCGTGCGCGTCCGAAACTTACTCGAACCTGACCCGGGCTGTCACTACTGATGGGTCCGGAATATCCCCAAACATCCCTAGAATATCATGGGTTTGTTCTTTGACTCTCCTAGCCTATTTTATCTCGATCGGAAGGATCTGATAGCCCCTAACCTAACCCACTAACTATATAAACTAGACCAACCCTAATCTTAATCTTCAGGAGGCTTGTCCCATCACTCCAATCCCGCCGCCGCCACCTGGTCTCGATCAACCGCGGGATCCCCTTCTCCTCGTTTTCCTCCACCCACCAACAGGAGCCCGAGCTCCTTCTCCCCGACCCCGAGCACCCAATCCACCCCTCGCCGAGCCTCCGTGCAGCAGCCGCCTCCCCGTGCGCGTCTCCTGCATCTTCATCCTCCAGCCGTGCCCGAGGCAATCGCCTCCTTTGCTTCCCGAGCGCCACCCCAGCAACGCTCCATGGCCGTCTTCTGCAGTTTCGTCGCCGGAGCTCCCCACCACCAGCAGGTCGCCGCACCTCTCCTGCGTCGCCTCCTTCCTGTCGATCTCTCTCACCCGACCCCCCTCTGTCTCTCTATTCGAGTAGGAGCCCCACGACGTCGCCATGGATGGTTGCAGCCCGAGCTCGCGTCCGTCACCGCAACAGAGCCACCACCGCATCTCCACGGATCCGTCGGGTCCCGACCATCCCCGTCGTTGCCGAACCTCCTCAGCTCGCCGGAGCACATCGCCCTGCAGCTTCCTCGCAGCCCGCGTCAGGTGCTCCTTCCCTGCGCCTGAAGTCAGCCGCGCCGCTGAGCCGCCTGAGCTCCTCCTTGCCCGCCTCCGTCCAACCAGAGCTCGCTGCTGGTGAGAAAGCCCTCTGACGGCGTTCATTTCCCCTGGATCATATTTCTTCTCGCCCCTAACCACCTTTTTTCCCTCTCTGCTCGCGACCGGAGGAGAAACGCCATGGCCGCCGCCCCATGGAGTCCCACCGGCCCGGATCCGGCCGGGAACTAGACAAGCCCGCTCCTCCCCCGCCTCAGATCCGGCCATCCCCGTGCCAAGTCCCCTGCTTCGCCTCCTGCCTTCGTGCACGCGGCTCCGCTGCCTCGCCATCGCCCGTCGCCGGCCTCTGCTTCCCCTACAACGAGCAGCAGCCGCTGCATCGTCTCCCGCTTGCGTCTGTTGACCGCTTCAACCTTCCATGTGGACCCCGTGTAGCCAGCTAGCTCCAAGGCCCAGCCTGCCTCCCCTTCGCCAGATCCAGCCCCGCTGGCCTGCTGCCACTTCTCCACTAGCCGGGCCTTGGCCCATGGTGAGAGCCCTAGCCCAGCAGTTTCAGCTCAGTGCATGTTTTTTCCCCTGTCTACGATTTTGCTAAATATTCCAGAGACTTCAGTTTTACAGAAAAACACTTAACATCATGCATATAATAATTCCAGAATCATGCATCATATTAAAATGTTTTCAACATGTAAAATGCTTAGAATTTCATCTAGTTTCATAATATGCAACTTTCATCCATGTTTAAAATGTTTAAATTGTTGTTTGCATTAATTTGCTTAATGTCATGCAAAAATGTTTTATTTCATAACTAAATAACCATATCTTCAAATTAAATAAACTTTATATGTAAATGGGGTGGAAAAATGCATAGATTGGTGGCATTACTTTTCATGTTTAAGAACTCTAAAATTGTGTTTAGGACAGAACAGTACCAAATTCAAAATATGCATATGGGGATTTTTCGGAATTGTTGTTTGTTGTTTCCGTCCTCATTTAAACTTACCTAGATAGGTAGCTTACATATGCTTCACCCCTTGCCATGTTTAATAACATTTAATATTTCTGGGTACACAAAACGAGAGCGAACTAAATAACTTGAATGTGGTGTTTCGTCGATATGCAACTTGAGCTCCACTTAATTTGTAGTATTGTTTGTGCATATTGCCATGTCATGGCTCATTAAACCGGACATGCATCATACTTCATTTTGGATCATGCCATGCTTATGTGATGGTTGTTTACCATGTTGTTTGCTCCTTTCCGTTGTGCTTCTTCTTGATAGTTCCGTAATGTTGCGATTGTGAGGATCCATTCGACTACGTCTGTTTGTCTTCTTCTACTCATTAGATATTTCTATATTTTGTACTTATACATTTAAAGGTTTTGGCCACCTTTCTCTATTTCCGTAAATTTTATTAAGGTTTTTCATTAAATTTTTGTACTTCATTTTCGCAATGGTTTTATTAAATTCAATCTTATGTTCCATTTTTGTTTTCCCGTTATTTTTTCCATTTATTCAACTATAGTAATATTTTTTATTCCTTTTTTTTTTCATTGGTATTCTTTTTTTCACCGGTTACTCCATTTCTACTTAAAAACAACTTATTATGAGAATTTTTTTTAATATCATGGTAAATTTTTTTTTTCGTCATTTGTTTAATTAGTCTTTTATTTTCTTTTCGTTGGTAGTTATTTATATTTGAAATTTCCTCAAATCTTTGGTTTATTTTTTAATTTAACCATTGTTTTTCAACTCCAGATTGTACATTTCCTGAAATTTTCTTGAAAGTCTTGCTCATTTCACATTTTTTTGTTTCAACACTTTTTAGGTTAATACGGAGCACATCGCCTGCAGCTTCCTCGCAGCCCGCGTCAGTGCTCCTTCCTCGCCAAGTCAGCCAAGCCCACTGAGCCGCTGAGCTCCTCCTTGCCCGCCTCCGCCCAACCAGAGCTCGCTGCTGGTGAGAAAGCCCTCGACGGCGCTTCATTTCCCTGGATCATATTTCTTCTCGCCCTAACCACCTTTTTTTCCTCTCTCGTCATGACCGAGGAGAAACGCCATGGCCGCCGCCCATGGAGTCCCACTGCCCGGATCCGCCGGAACTAGACAAGCCCGCCTCCCCCGCCTCGAGATCCGCCATCCCGTGTTAGTCCCCTCGCCTCCTGCCTTGCAGGCACGCTGCTCGCTGCCTCGCCATCGCCTGTCGCTGCCTCTGCTTCCCTACAACGAGCAGCAGCCGCTGCATCGCCTCCCGCTATGCCTGCTGACCGCTTCAACCTTCCATGTGGACCCCTGTAGCCAGCTAGCTCCAAGGCCCAGCCTGCCTCCCTTCGCCAGATCCAGCCTCATTGGCTCTGCTGCCACTTCTCCACTAGCCGGGCCTTGGCCCATGGTGAGAGCCCTAGCCCAGCAGTTTCAGCTCAAGGCATGTTTTTTCCCTGCTCACGATTTTGCTAAATATTCCAGAGACTTCAGTTTTACGTAAAACACTTAACATCATGCATATAATAATTCCGAATCATGCATCATATTAAAATGTTTTCAACATGTAAAATGCTTAGAATTTCATCTAGTTTCATAATATGCAACTTTCATCCATGTTTAAAATGTTTAAATTGTTGTTTGCATTAATTTGCTTAATGTCATGCAAAAATGTTTTATTTCATAACTAAATAACCATATCTTCAAATTAAATAAACTTTATATGTAAATGGGGTGGAAAATGCATAGATTGGTGGCATTACTTTTCATGTTTAAGAACTCTAAAATTGTGTTTAGGACAGAACAGTACCAAATTCAAAATATGCATATGGGGATTTTTCGAATTGTTGTTTGTTGTTTCCGTCCTCATTTAAACTTACCTAGATAGGTAGCTTACATATGCTTCACCCCTTGCCATGTTTAATAACATTTAATATTTCTGGGTACACAAAACGAGAGCGAACTAAATAACTTGAATGTGGTGTTTCGTCGATATGCAACTTGAGCTCCACTTAATTTGTAGTATTGTTTGTGCATATTGCCATGTCATGGCTCATTAAACCGGACATGCATCATACTTCATTTTGGATCATGCCATGCTTATGTGATGGTTGTTTACCATGTTGTTTGCTCCTTTCCGGTTGTGCTTCTTCTTGATAGTTCCGGTAATGTTGCGATTGTGAGGATCCATTCGACTACGTCTGTTTGTCTTCTTCATGGACTTGATCTTCTTCCTAGCAGAATTTCATGCAAGATGACCATACCCTTAAAATCATTTCTATCTTTGCTTGCTAGTTGTTCGCTCTATTGCTATGCCGTGCTACCTACCACTTGCTATATCATGCCTCCCATATTGACATGTCAAGCCTCTAACCATCCTTTCCTAGCAAACCGTTGTTTGGCCAAGTTACCGCTATTGCTCAGCCCTTCTTATAGCGTTGCTAGTTGCAGGTGAAGTTAAAGTTTGTTCCATGTTGGAACATGGATATGTTGTGATATCACAATATCTCTTATTTTAATTACTGCACCTATATACTTGGTAAAGTGTGGAAGGCTCGGCCTTATGCCTGGTGTTTTGTTCCACTCTTGCCGCCCTAGTTTCTGTCATACCGGTGTTATGTTCCTTGATTTTGCGTTCCTTACGCGGTTGGGTGTTATGGAAACCCCTTGACAGTTCACTTTGAATAAAACTCCTCCAGCAAAGCCCAGCCTTGGTTTGAACATTTGCCACCTAAGCCTTTTTCCCTTGTGAGTCGCGCTCCCGAGGGTCATCTTTATTTTAACCCCCCCGGGCCAGTGCTCCTCTGAGTGTTGGTCCAAACTAGAGCACCGTGCAGGACCGTTCCCTTGGCAACTTGGGTTACATTGGTACTTGTACGCTTCGCTCATCCCGCGTGCCCTGAGAACGAGATATGTGCAACTCCTATCGGGATTTGTCGGCACAATCGGGTGGTCTTGCTGGTCTTGTTTTACCATTGTCGAAACGTCTTGTAACCGAGATTCCGAGCCTGATCAGGTCTTCCCGGGAGAAGGAATATCCTTCGTTGACCGTGAGAGCTTGTGATGGGCTAAGTTGGGACACCCCTGCAGGGTATAAACTTTCGAGAGCCGTGCCCGCGGTCATGTGGCAGATGGGAATTTGTTAATGTCCGGTTGTAGATAACTTGACACTTGACTTAATTAAAATACATCAACCGCGTGTGTAGCCGTGATGGTCTCTTCTCAATGGAGTCCGGGAAGTGAACACGGTTTTGGGTTATGTTTGAACGTAAGTAGTTTCAGGATCACTTCTTGATCACTTCTAGCTTCTCGACCGTTGCATTGCTTCTCTTCTCGCTCTTATTTGCGTATGTTAGCCAACATATATGCTTAGTGCTTGCTGCAGCTCCACTTCATTACCCCTTTCCTGCCCACAAGGTTAAATAGTCTTGATCTCATGGTTGTGAGATTGGTGAGTCCTCGTGACTCACAGATTCTACCAAAATAGTTGCAGGTGCTGAGGATACCAGTGCAGATGACGCAACCGAGCTCAAGTGGGAGCTCGATGAAGATCTTGTTCGTTGTGTTGTTTCGTTTCCTGTTGATCACTGTGGAGCCCAGTTGGGACGATCGGGGATCTAGCATTTGGGGTTATCCTATTTTCATTTGGATTTGACCGTAGTCGGTCTATGTGTGTATTTTGATTGAGGTATGAATTTATTTATGTATTGTGTGAAGTGGCGATTGTAAGCCAACTCTTTATCCCATTCTTGTTCAGTACATGGGATTGTGTGAAGATGACCCTTCTTGCGATAAAACCACAATGCGGTTATGCCTCTAAGTCATGCCCCGACATGTGAGAGATATAGCCGCATCGTGGGTGTTACAAGTTGGTATCAGAGCCATCCCCGACTTAGGAGCCCCCTGCTTGATCGAATCACTGACGTTGTTGAGTCTAGAAAAAAATGTTTTGAGTCTTAGGATTATATATATCGGAGAGTAGGATTCTTTTTACTCCTTAGTCCCTTCGTCGCTCTGGTGAGGCCTCCTGACGTAGATGTTTTGACTTTCCTCTCCTCAAATTTCACAAAAAAAAATTAGGATCACGCGGGTATCTTGGAATCGTTCCGATGGTTTTGTGACGAGAACATTGTTCTTGGTGCCTCCTGACATTCAGGGGTTGTGGCAATGTCCCGGCGAGTTGAGCTCCGAGGTGTTGTCGTCACAATTTTATCGTCGCAGTTCTCGAATACCTGAGTTTCGCCGACATCGAAAATCTCTTTTATGCAGTTGTTGGTGAGATCACCTTGAGGCCACCCAAGATCTGGACGGAGTTCGAGTATTGCCATAACTCGTATAACAGATGCTTTTTGAAGGTTGAGGTACACGATTTCTGGAGTTTTCTTGGTTATGTGTTGACAGATGGATACAACTGGATCTAGGGATTCTTAGTTTGGGTGAGATATATTGCGTCCCCTGTATCCCCAACACCTGATTGCATAACCAAAAAGTTTCGGGAGTTTATAAGTGGGAATTCAAGTAGCTCCTAGATTATCTTTCCAACAGACACATGATACGATATGGGATCTATCATATGTTTGTTTCCGGCTTATTTCCTAAGCCAATCCTTTCTTTTGTTTGGTTTGTGGTATTCGAGTTGCTTCGAAGTCAAGTGTTGATTCCTTACCTTTCCTAAGCGGTGTTCTCATACTTCTATGTGAATACCAATCCTTCTTGATCATTGAGATTGTCATGCCAATTGTTTTCCAACCGACGTGCTCTTTTTCAAGTGGATCCGATCATTTCAACATTCGCGAGATCAATTCTCAGTTCTTTGCAACGGTGTTTGCTTCATCCGTCACAAGTTGTCTTTGTTTTTCCCGCCCTCCCACCCTTTTTCTTCAAGGACACAGATTTCTTAATCAAGTATCCATCTTATAGATGGGAAGTCTCTCCATTCCTTTCCGTCAATGTTCTTATCCGGTGATTCTCAGGAAGATACTAACGGAGCCTTAACTTCATCATTATTCATTCTCTTTCTTCTCCAGTGGATTAAATTCAAGCTTTGTCGATCATATCTTTTCCTTGTTTCAAATGTTTTTCTCGTACCGGTGCACCTCTTAATCATCCACTTCTCGCTATCCAATTGTTCTGGAGTGATGAAGGTATCTCAGAAGATTCAAGTTTTCCATTCTCAATTCACTCAAGTTCTTTTGAGGATGCTATCTCATTCAAGCCATTTAATTCAACCGGTGCAATCTCTATTTTCAAGCAATCGTTCAATGGTGGTTCTTTTGAGTGGGCCCTAACCCACAGGTCTTTTCCCAGGATCTTACCTGACTCTTCTAATTTTCCCGGAGCTTCTAAAATTCTTTTGAAGTTTGACGTAAGAATGGGTTATCATTATTCATATGTCTTTCTCCAAGATCTTTCAAAATTTTTTCATCGTCGGTTCAACCTTTCCAATTTTCATTCCGGAGTGCCTCAATAATTCATGGTGGTGTTTCTCATCGTCATTCTCAACATTTGAAGATCGAAGAAGAGTTTCTCCTAAATCTTGCTCCATTCTCTTCAAGATTCATGGTTCTAGCTTGATGCCATCCACTCATAATTGTTTTCGATTGTGAGGATTCTTTTCACCCATCCGGAGCATTTCAAGAGTCTTTTTAGTTTGATTCTCTGGAGCCCATCATCTCAGAATTATTCATTCAAGCTTTCAGCTCTCGTTCTCCAAATCATACCGGTGCATCATTCAAGTATTATCTAATCAGCTCGGGATCTCTGCGTTCACTTGTATCTAAATTCTCTCAAGTATCTTTGTTCATTTTCTAATTCTTCCCGGTGTTTCTTTATCTTTTCTTCGTTCATTTCCAATTCTTACGGTGGTTCGTTCAAGAGTTCTCTTCCTTCGTTATCATATAGATTCATTCGTTCTTTCCAATCCTACCGGTGGTTCGTTGAAGACCTTCCCAATTTTGCGCCATATCTATCTTAATCCTTTCTACAAAAATAAGTAGTATGCCAAATCCATTGCTTGTCATCAATTTAATTGGTGAAGGATGAGCATAATGTAATTCTTTTTCTTGTTTCATCGAGTAAATTCAATTCCGAATTCCGGAGGTTCATCAAAATTCTTGATTTCATTTGTTCATCTTTCTTTCCGGAGTTCCAAGTTTTCTCGGTTATATCATTTCAAAGCTTCATCTTATCACTGCAAGGCTTCACCTTGTGTTTTCAACTTCTCTTTCTTTCTATCATCCTTTTTTACTGGAGTTCTTCATGGCGGTTCATCAAGGATTTAATTCATTCTTGAAGTGTTCTCAAGATTATTGTTGGAAGAGCTCAAATATTCTTCTTCCTGCATTCCAAAGTGCAATTCGTTCTACCTTATCATTTGAGGTGGTGTTATGTCATTCTTGACAATTTGAGTTCGCGTTTCATGATTCACATGTTGTCAAGAATGAGATATTTTAAATCCACCAATCTCTTCGTTGGATTTATCTTGTGTCATGTTTCACCTAAAGCCTTCCCTAAGGAATGTTGCTATTATGGTGCTTATCAATGATCCAAGTTTTCTCCTATCCTCTTGGTGAAAGAATTTTTTCATCGCCTTGGTGCTCTCACTCAAATCAATGGCTTCCTTTAGTGGCCGTTTGTCACCTCATAATGTTGAGATGTTTCCATAAGTCCACTACAAGCTTATTCTTTTCGTTGTTGGTTTTCCAACAACTCCGTACAATCCTTCTTTTTAAGGAGGCTCTTTCAAATTCAATTGTGATAGAAGTTGTTGTTCTCTTCTCTGTTCTCTTGATTTCCACTCTTTCATTTGTCCCGAAGGCATTGTGATGTTTTATTTGACCCATCATCTCATTTTGGAGATCTTGTTCTTTTCCTTGCTTATCCATTTAACCAGAGTGTCGTGTTTTCATTCGAGCTCTCTCATCTTATCAAGTTTTACCTCCTTCCTCAACCAGAGTGCGGTCTAAAATCTTTCTTACCCCTTGTGCCATTTTTCAATAGTTCTGGAGGCAGTGTGTTGTTGATTTCATCAAGTATCATCCCATCTTCTCAAGTTCATGTTAATTCCTTCCATTTTCAGTCTGAGTGCTGTCTTATATCATTCTTAATCCTACTCTATCTTGTCTTAAACGGAGTGGCTTCAAAATCTATCTTGTCCCCTAAGCTCTTGGTTCTCATCATGTTCTTTGTTCTTCTCTGCTAACAAAGTGTTTGCAATCTCGTTCACCTCCATTTTATTCCTTCTTTCGATTTGTTCAACCTCTCAAGGTTTGTGGGTTTCACTCGTTTGTCAAAGAAGCAACTTTGTTTTACCTCTTCCTCTTCCGTTTCTCTCCGGCACCATCCTAGATCTCGGGACGAGATCCTCTTGTCGTGGTGGAGTGTTGTGACGCCCCGAGACCGACGCTTCAGACGCCTTTCGTGTTTTTTGTTGTCGCCGTGTGTTTTATTTGTTTGTTGCATTTCATCATGGCATCATCCGCATTGCATGGGCACTCGTTGTCGTCATTGTTTTTAAAACTTGCATCCGTTTGCAGTAGTCGTTTCCCTCTTTGTCTCCTTTGATCTTCTCACACCAACCGAGTTTTCGATTCCCTCTTGTCAAACCACCTAACCTCTTTGCGCAGTGCATAGAACCCCCCGCATGCGCGTCCGAAACTTACTCGAACCCGACCCGGGTTGTCACTACCGTTGGGTCCGGAATATCCCCAAACATCCCTAGAATATCATTGGTTTGTTCTTTGACTCTCCTAGCCTATTTTATCTCGATCGGAAGGATCCGATAGCCCGTAACCAAACCCACTCACTATATAGACTAGACCAACCCTAATCTTCAGGAGGCTTGTCCCATCAATCCAATCTCGCCGCCGCCACCCGGTCTCGATCCACCTCGGGATCCCCTTCTCCTTGTTTTCCTCCACCCACCAACAGGAGCTTGAGCTCCTTCTCCTCGACCCTGAGCACCCAATCCACCCCTCGCCGAGCCTCCGTGCAGAAGCCGCCTCCCCGTGCGCGTCTCCTGCATCTTCGTCCTCCAGCAGTGCCCGAGGCAATCGCCTCCTCTGCTTCCCGAGCGCCACCGCAGCAACGCTCCAAGGCCGTCTTCCGCAGTTTCGTCGCCGGAGCTCCCCACCACCAGCAGGTCGCCGCACGTCTCCTGAGTCGCCTCCTTCCTATCGATCTCTCTCACCCGACCCCCCCTCTGTCTCTCTGTTCGAGTAGGAGCCCCATGATGTCGCCATGGATGGCTGCAGCCCGAGCTCGCGTCCGTCACCACAACAGAGCCACCACCGCATCTCCATGGATCCATCGGGTCCCGACCATCCCCGTCGTTGCCGAACATCCTGAGCTCGCCGGAGCACATCCCCTCCAGCTTCCTCGCAGCCCGCGCCAGGTGCTCCTTCCCTGCGCCTGAAGTCAGCCGCGCAGCTGAGCCGCCCGAGCTCCTCCTTGCCCGCCTCCGTCCAACCAGAGCTTGCTGGTGGTGAGAAAGCCCTCTGACGCCGTTCATTTCCCCTGGATCATCTTTATTCTCGCCCCTAACCTCCTTTTTGTTCCTCTCTGCTCACGACCAGAGGAGGAACACCATGGCCGCCGCCCCATGGAGTCCCACCGGCCTGGATCCGGACGGGAACCAGACAAGCCCGCGCCTCCCCGCCTCGGATCCGGCCATCCCCGCACCAAGTCCCCTACTTCACCTCCTGCCTTCGTGCACGTGGCTCCGCTGCCTCGCCATCGCCTGTCACCGGCCTCTGCTTCCCCTGCAACGAGCAGCAGCCGCTGCATCGTCTCCCGCTTGCGCCCGTTGACCGCTTCAACCTTCCACATGGGCCCCGCGTCGCCAGCTAGCTCCAAGGCCCAGCCTGCCTCCCCTTCGCCAGATCTAGCCCCGCTGGCCTGCTGCCACTTCTCCACTAGCCGGGCCTTGGCCCATGGTGAGAGCCCTAGCCCAGCAGTTTCAGCTCAGCGCATGTTTTTTCCCCTATCTACGATTTTGCTAAATATTCCACATACTGCAGTTTACAGAAAAACCCTCAACATCATGCATATAATAATTCCAGAACCATGCATCATATTAGAATGTTTTCAACATGTAAAATGCTTAGAATTTCATCTAGTTTCATAATATGCAACTTTCATCCATGTTTAAAATGTTTAAATTGTTGTTTGTATTAATTTGCTTAAATGCCATGCTAAAATGTTTTATTTCATAACTAAGTAACCGTAGCTCCAAATTAAATAAACTTTATATGTAAATGGGATGGAAAAATGCATAGATTAACATGGTGGCATTACTTTTCATGTTTAAGAACTCTAAAATTGTGTTTAGGACATAACAGTACCAAATTCGAAATATGCATATGGGGATTTTCTGGAATTATTGTTTGTTGTTTCCGGCCTCATTTAAACTTGCCTAGATAGGTAGCTTTCATATGCTTCACCCCTTGCCATGTTTAATAACATTTAATATTGCTGGGTACATAAACGAGAGTGAACTAAATAACTTGAATGTAGTGTTTCGTCAATATGCAACTCGTTACATATTGAGCTCCACTTAATTTGTAGTATTGTTTGTGCATATTGCCATGCCATGCCTCATTAAACCGGACATGCATCATACTTGATTTTGCATCATGCCATGCTTATGTGATGGTTGTTTACCATGTTGTTTGCTTCTTTCCGGTTGCGCTTCTTCTCGATAGTTCTGGTAATGTTGCGATTGTGAGGATCCATTCGACTACGTCCGTTTGTCTTCTTCATGGACTTGATCTTCTTTCTAGCGGAGTTTCAGGCAAGATGACCATACCCTCGAAATCACTTCTATCTTTGCTTGCTAGTTGTTCGCTCTATTGTTATGCCGCGCTACCTACCACTTGCTATATCATGCCTCCCATATTGCCATGTCAAGCCTCTAACCATCCTTTCCTAGCAAACCGTTGTTTGGCTAAGTTACCACTTTTGCTCAGCCCTTCTTATAGCGTTGCTATTTGCAGGTGAACCTGAAGTTTGTTCCATGTTGGAACATGGATATGTTGGGATATCACAATATATCTTATTTTAATTAATGCACCTATATACTTGGTAAAGGGTGGAAGGCTCGGCCTTATGCCTAGTGTTTTGTTCCACTCTTGCCGCCCTAGTTTCTGTCATACCGGTGTAATGTTCCTTCATTTTGCGTTCCTTACGCGGTTGGGTGTTATGTGAACCCCTTGACAGTTCGCTTTGAATAAAACTCCTCCAGCAAGGCCCAACCTTGGTTTTAACATTTGCCACCTAAGCCTTTTTCCCTTGGGAGTCGCGCTCCCGAGGGTCATCTTTATTTTAACCCCCCCGGGCCAGTGCTCCTCTGAGTGTTGGTCCAAACTAGAGCACCGTGCGGGACCGTTCCCTTGGCAACTTGGGTTACGTTGGTACTTGTACGCTTCGCTCATCCCGTGTGCCCTGAGAACGAGATATGTGCAGCTCCTATCGGGATTTGTCGGCACAGTCGGGTGGTCTTGCTGGTCTTGTTTTACCATTGTCAAAACGTCTTGTAACCGGGATTCCAAGCCTGATCGGGTCTTCCCGGGAGAAGGAATATCCTTCATTGACCGTGAGAGCTTGTGATGGGCTAAGTTGGGACACCCCTGCAGGGTATAAACTTTTGAGAGCCGTGCCCACGGTTATGTGGCAGATGGGAATTTGTTAATGTCCGGTTGTAGATAACTTGACACTTGACTTAATTAAAATACATCAACCGCGTGTGTAGCCGTGATGGCCTCTTCTCAGCGGAGTCCGGGAAGTGAACACAGTTTTGGGTTATGTTTGAACGTAAGTAGTTTCAGGATCACTTCTAGCTTCTCGACCGTTGCGTTGCTTCTCTTCTCGCTCTTATTTGCATATGTTAGCCACCATATATGCTTAGTGCTTGCTGCAGCTCCACCTCATTACCCCTTTCCTGCCCATAAGCTTAAATAGTCTTGATCTCGCGGTTGTGAGATTGCTGTCACGCCCAATATGCGACCCTATCCAAAAGGAACTCGAAGGTCCCACCAAGGATAGACCCGCATATTGAAACGCTTTTGCAAGGTGGATATCATTACATCAACATTACATAATAGATGGGGATACATCCAATACATACAATGCCACAAGAATACAACAATACAACATACAAGATCAACATCCGACTACGGATGAAACATAAACAGAAGCTCAAACGACATCCACCTCTGCTAGCCCAGGCTGCCGACCGAACCTATCCCCGATCAAGAAGAAGAAGAAGAACTCCAAGACAAGCAAACATCGCTCTCACGTCATGATCATCGCAAACCTGTACCTGCAACTGGTGGTGTAGTAATCTGTGAGCCACGAGGACTCAGCAATCCCATTACCATGGGTATCAAGACTAGAAAAGCTTTATGGGAAAGGAAGGGGTAAAGTGGTGAGGTTGCAGCAGCGACTAAGCATATATGGTGGCTAACATACGCAAATGAGAGCGAGAAGAGAGACAAAGGAACGGTCGTCAACTAATAATGATCAAGAAGTGATCCTGAACTCCTACTTACGTCAAACATAACCCAAGAAACCGTGTTCTCCTCTCGATCAACCCCGAAAAGAGACACTCACGGTTACGCACACGGTTGGTGTATTTTAATTAAGATCAACTTCGGGTTTTCTACAACCGGACATTAACAAATTCCCATCTGCCACATAACCGCGGGCACGGCTTTCGAAAGTTCAAACCCTGCAGGGGTGTCCCAACTTAGCCCATGATAAGCTCTCGCGATCAACGAAGAATAGACCTTCTCCCGGGAAGCCCGATCAGTCTCGGAATCCCGGCTACAAGACATTTCACAGCAATAAAACAAGACCAGCAAAGCCGCCCGGATGTGCCGACAAATCCTGATAGGAGCTGCACATATCTCGGTCTCAGGGCACACCGGATGAGCAAGACGTCGGGTTGGCATAGACCCTGATTGCCCAGGGGGCGCCGGACATCGCTCGGTTTGGGCCAGCACTTAGAGAAGCACTGGTCCGGGGGGGTAAAATAAAGATGACCCTTGAGAGCGCGACTCCCAAGGGAAAAAGGCTAGGTGAGGCAAATGTAAAACCAATGTTGGGCCTTGCTGGAAAAGTCTTATTCAAAGCGAACTGTCAAGGGGGTCCCATAAATCACCCGACCGCGTTAGGGACGCAAAATCCGGGAACATAATACCGATATGACGGAAACTAGGGCGGCAAGAGTGGAACAAAACACCAGGCATAAGGCCGAGCCTTCCACCCTTTGCCAAGTATATAGATGCATTAATTAAATAAGATATATTGTGATATCCCAACAAGTAAACATGTTCCAACAAGGAACAACATCTCCATGTTCCAACAAGGAACAAACTTCATCTTCACCTGCAACTAACAACGCTATGAGAGGGGCTGAGCAAAGCGGTAACATAGCCAAACAACGGTTTGCTAGGAAGGGTGCAAAAGGTTAGAGGCTGACATGGCAATTAGGTAGGCTTGAGCAGCAAGTGATAGGTAGCGCAGCATAGCGATAGAACGAAGCAACTAGCATAGCAATGATAGTAGTGAGATCCAAGGTAGCGGTCATCTTGCCTGAAATCCCGCTAGGAAGAAGAACGAGTCCATGAAGAAGACGAATGGATGAAGCCAACCAAGCGTGAGACGAACGAATCCTCACGATCGCAAACGAAACAGAACTAACAAGAAGAAGCACACAACATAGTAAACACACCACACATGAACAAGACATGATGCACAACCAAGCATGATGCATGACACAACTAGATGAGGCTACTCATGGCAAGAGATGATGCAAACAAGAGCAACACATCAAAGCAAGTTTAAATGAGGCCGGGAACAACATATAACAATTCCGGTAAGTCCTCATATGCAAATTTCGAAATTGGTCCAGACCTGGATAACTTTATGTTCAAGTTGTTAAACAGCAAGTTAAGATGCACCACGATGATCTACACGAAATTCTAGTCAAGTTACATATAAAGTTCATTAGATTCGGAGCTACGGCCTAGAAGATATGAGCAAAACAAGATAGGCATGGCATTGGTGCAAAATGCACACAAACATCAAGAAAAACACCTCAAAACAAGGATCCAACATGATAATACGAAGCTACATGCAAAATCAAGCAAGTTTCATATAGAGCACACTCAAAACGGAGCAACGGTTCAACACATACACCCTATACAAGTTTAAGGGATAAGCTGTCCAAAACAGCAACTAGGCATATTGCAAGCATCAAAACAACATGCTACAGGACCTCAATAAGAAAACAAAAGGCATGGGCATGATCTACAGGTAAAGCATTACAAAACATGAGAACTGAGCTACCTCCAGAAATGACTAGAACATGCTCAAAAACACATGGCAAGATTGCAACTAATAACAGTTTCAGACTTAGCAGAAATTAACATCAGGTTGCAATGTTTAGAGCTATGAAACAACATGTTACAGGAACTCAACATGGCAAACAAAGGCATGGCTTGAATCTACTCAAAGCATATAACAAAAGTCCTTTAGTGACCATAAGCCAAAAAGGATCAGAAAATATAGTAACACCCATGTCAATATCGAAAGTCTCGTTAACAGATTCAGCAACATGGCATGTCAAAAACTGATAACGAGATGGCATGTTTACAAGCTCAATGCACTCACTACAGAGCCTCAAATGATAAACTAAGCATACATACATCAAGAAGACATGACATAGAAGACATACATGGCAAGAACAAGAACATAGCATATACGGATCAACCACAACACCCTAGGCAAAATTGAATAACATGTAAACAATCTGCCAGGAAACATTTGATAGCAAAAGTAGAGCTCGATTGACTCAAGTTAGACTACTCCATAATTGCAAAAAAGGGCATGGATGGATATAGCAATACATGCTTTACAAAACATCCTTACTGAAGTATCTCAAAATATGCATAGATCTCTCGATATCATCAAGTTAACATGGCATCAAAATAACAGCAAACAGGGCTGAAAACAGCAATAACAAGACACCTAGTTTGCATGCTTGTGCTAGTCACCACATAGATCACAAAAATACATAGCAAGCACCACTGGAAAGAAGACATGGCATATTGCAAAACACATGTAGGACTCAAGTCCATAGGATGCACACATCAATCATGGCAAAAATGACAAAACTGCAAGTTCTGATAAAAATCAGAAACTAACATCACATAGCAGTCTTGCAACAGCATTTCGGGCATCAAGATGAGCTCAAATGAAAATGATGCAATGAGATGAAATGATCTACTCTTCGAGACGAACATTTTGACATATTACACGCATGAAACGGAGCTACATGCATGGAGATACGATGCAATGAAAATGGCACAAAATTACTGCAGAAATCGGGACTTAGATGAATTTTTACCTCCGGGAAAAGTCAACCCGGGACGAGGAAATCCCGGGACGGACGGATCCGGGTCGCGGGAGGGTGTTTGGTTCGGTGGCCTGGTGGATCTGGTCCACCTCCAGATCCGGCGAGGGCGGCGGCTCCGGCGAGCTCCTCCGGCGAGGTGGCGCGGCCGGTGAGGCGAGGCGGCACCGGCGACGGCCGGCAGGCGTCGGAGGGAGGCGGGCGGCCGGGCGAGACGGCCGGCGCCCGGCGACGTGGAGGCGAGGCGGCGGGCACGGCGGTGGAGTCGGCCGGCGAGGGCGATGACCGCGGAGGCGGCGCGGCCCGGGGCGGCGGGGTTCGGGCGAGGCGCGGGCTTGGCGAGGCGGCGGCGGCGGCGGCTCGCTGGGGCCCGCGATGGGCTCCATGGCTCCAAGGCGGCGGGAGGTGGCCGGTGCCACGTGGCGCGACCTGGCTGGAGGAGAGAGGCGGCGGGGCGACGTGGCGCACTCTCATTGGTCGGAGTGAGGTGGCTGCGGGGGCGCGGACATGTCCGTCGGTGGAGAAGAAACGTCCGGCGGCGGCGGGGAAGGTTAGGGTAGATTCATCCGCGAATTTCGGGGGAGGGGACTGATTTATAGGTAGAGGGAGCTAGGAGAGTCCAAATGAGGTGCGGTTTTCGGCCACGCGATCGTGATCGAACGACCGAGAGCATGGAGGGGAGTTTGGTGGGTTTTGGGCCACTTAGAAAGGGGAGTTGGGCTGCAACAAAAGAGGCTTTTGCGGTTACCCGGTTAACCGTTGGAGTACCAAACGACCTCCAAATGATCCGAAACTTGACAGGCGGTCTACCGGTGCTATACCAAGGCCGCTTGACAAACCTCGGTCCATTCCGAGACCGTTTAATACCCACACACGAAAAGAGGTAAAAGGGGGCGCCGGGAGACATAGGAGTGCCGGATTGCAAAACGGACAACGGGGAAAATGCTCGGATGCATGAGACGAACACGTATGCAAAATGAAATGCACATGATGACATGATATGAAATGCAGAAGATGACATGGCAAAGAGAGACACGCAAGCACATGACATGGCAAAGACGGCGAATAACTGGCGGACACCTGGCGCATCGAATCCGGGGCGTTACAATTGCTGAGTCCTCGTGACTCACAGATTCTACCAAAACAGTTGCAGGTGCTGAGGATACCAGTGAAGATGACGCAACCGAGCTCAAGTGGGAGCTCGATGAAGATATTGTTTGTTGTGTTGTTTCGTTTCCTGTTGATCACTAGTGAAGCCCAGTTGGGACGATCGGGGATCTAGCATTTGGGGTTATCTTCTTTTCATTTGGATTTGACCGTAGTCGGTCTATGTGTGTATTTTGATTGAGGTATGAATTTATTTATGTATTGTGTGAAGTGGCGATTGTATGCCAACTCTTTATCCCATTCTTGTTCAGTACATGGGATTGTGCGAAGATGACCCTTCTTGCGACAAAACCACAATGCGGTTATACCTCTAAGTCGTGCCCCAACACGTGAGAGATATAGCCGCATCGTGGGTGTTACACTAGGTGCCAGACACAGCTTTTCATTTGCTTTCCGTAGTAGTCTTGCCCCTCTTTAATGAAAATTTGCTTTCTGGTTTTCCTTGCCGGCTTGCTTCCATCGCCTTTTGCCTTCGTTTCTTCCTTCGGTTCCTTGTTTTAACCTATACTCTCTCTTGCATGCCACGCGAGGGGGCTGGACAGGTGCCCTCATGAGCGTTTTTCCCGTTTTCGCGAGGCACCCTCGTTCGAGCTCGCAAGATGGCACACCTCTCTCAATCCGTGCCTCTCGGGTACCGCAATGCAAAGCGTTGGGTCATGGCCAGCGGCACCTGCGACCAGGGCTCGGAAGAATAAGTGTTTCCAAACAAATTTTTGCAGTTCCTAGATGCCTCCCAAGCCAAGGAGGCCTCGCCAAGTACTGGGAAATGCGTGCCTCACAAGGCGGAAACTACTTCAAGCACCAAGCTAAGTTATTTCTACACGCCTACATGAAACATTGATACTGCGACACAACACAGGAACGATAAACATAGCATAGCAGCATGGAAATCATGGATTTTTGCACGCCCCTGTGGGGCCCCATACTTGTCGCTCTCTTAATGTAGGAAGAAAAGAAAGAACGAAACAAAACTGGCACGTGCCCCTGCAGCAGTTCACGAGGATGGACCCATGGCTCTCTCCTTAGCTCAGCCAGACCCCTCCTCGCGCTTCACTGTGGCACGGTGACGAGACGACCCGCTGCCGCACTTGAAGCGGGTGCGGCGGCTGGTCATAGCCGCCGCTGCTAGAGCTGTCGCCGGAGGAAGAATCGCCATAGCAGGACGAGCAGCGGCCAGCGCCGAGGGCAAGACCATCCTCGCCCTCGTCACGACCGTCGCCAAGGACAAGCACCTCACCGCCGTCGTTGCCCTCGGGGCAGCACCCGACGCGGCGGCCGTCTTCTCCGAACACCCTCACGTAGAGGGTCGCGTTGTCGTCGTACTTGAAGTGGAGGGTGCACCGCCTGCCCAGGCCGCGCGCGCGGGCCAACGTCTGCCAGCCGGGGGCCAGGGCTGCGTTGCCCGCGACAGAGACCTCGATCGTGAGCATGAAGCCTTGCAGCAGCAGCCGTCTGCCTGCAGCCAGAGCCCGCTTGGACCCATGGCCGGCAGCTCGCCGGCGAAGAAGCGTGGGAGCTGAAGCCATGTGTCGGCCGAGTTCTCCGACCACACGACGAACTCCGGCAGCGCCTCCACCGAGTGGAAGCACGGCCGGGGAGGCCGTGCGACCATGGCGCGCCTTCCTTCATCGACGGGTCTGCCACGACCTAGGCGACTCCCACCACGAGAAGAGGCGCGGCCGCGGCCGCGAGGGGCCACGGCGGGGCGCGTGTGCTTATGGGACGGGCGCGCCGCCTCTTGGGCGGCGGAGAGCCGGGCCCCTCCTGGTGGGCCTTCCCCTTCTCTGCGGCCGAGAACCTCTTCGCATGCGCCTTAGGTGTTGCTACTAGCAACAAAGCAAGGGAGAAGAAGCAAGCGGAGCAGGAAGAGATGAGCGACGGGGGCTCTGCCCTCTCCTCATTTACAGCGGGAGAAGGCCAACCGGCGATCCCCATGATCACATGTAATGATGATTTTTCTATGCATGCAGCAAGGACTCGTCAGTCAGGCAATTGCCGAGGCGGCGTGGGGAAGTAGAGACGCCCACGTCCAATCAATCGCCACCCATCAAGCGAGGCCGCAGGCTGTTGGGGCCCGCGGCGCTCCGCACTTGCCCTTTGGCTTCGCCTGAAGCCAAGTCCGAGCGCGCCTTGGTCCCGGGGGCTACTGTCGGCGTCCTGGGAATGGGGGTCCCCAGACTTGCCTGCCTGCGGCCCATGGCATGGCTCCACCAGCGGCCCCGTACGGCCCATCTTCTCCAGCAAACACTCAAGACCCCCGCGAGGGGCCAAGCCTCACGAGGCGGATGACACACGACCTCCTCGGGGGTAGCCCCACTAGGCTGGCTTGCGAGGGGCGGAGAGGTCAAGGCAAGGGGCACCTCGCGAGGTTCCTACGACGTAAGCCATAACGACCGGGGCCAGGCGGGCGCCAGCGTGCGCAGTGTCTTCATTTCCTCTTTGGTGCTAAAGAGGCAAGCGCAGGCAAGGAGTCCCGAGGCATCAGGCAAAGGTTGCCATATCGGTGCAACAAGACCATGGCCAGTAGGACGGCAGGACGCAGGTCACCATGGAGCCCAAGACGGCATCACCACCAGAGACTTTGGCAGGCGAAGACCACCTTTAGTCAGGATAACTTGTACTAGTTGTCTCCCTTCGTATTTGGCCGTTGTGGCATCCCTTCCCGCTCAATATTTGGGAAGAGGACCTGGGCCTCTATAAATAGGACTAGCCACCATCCTAGCAAGGGACGGATCATTCAGATCATCCCCATCCACACAAGCTCACCAAGCACAAGAGCACCTCTCCTCAGGAGGCTATTCTTCCGATTGTACTAGTTCATTCTCAGCCCAAGAGGCAATCCACCACACCACACTGGAGTAGGGTATTACACCGCATCGGTGGCCTGAACCAGTATAAACCTTGTGTCTCTTGTTCCGTGGGCTCGACACGCTGAGCCTTGAGATCGCGGTGAGGGTGAGAGCTGGAGGGAGGAGAGATCTTCGTGCGCATCCCAGTGTTCGAACCTCGAGGGTTTTGCCAGAACCCGTAATCCGACAAACCAAAAATACAAAAATACCTTTCTGCAATTTATTCTTATTTATTTTATTTTGGGTTCAATCTATCAATGTACTTCAAATTTATCTCACGTCTGTTTGCCACTTGAGGCGCCGTATCCCGAAAGGGATTGACAACCCCTTTAACATGTTGGGTTGTGAGGATTTGTTATCTGTGTGCAGGGGCTATTTACATTGTGTTGCTTGGTTCTCCTACTAGTTCGATAACCTTGGTTTCATATCTGTGGGAAATACCTACCGCCGCTGTGCTGCATCATCCATTCCTCTTTGGGGAAATACCGACATAGCTTCAAGCGACATCAAAGGAATTTCTGGCGCCGTCACCGGGGAGGATCTTCAAGATATACCAGGTTCCTAATCACAAATCTCATCTCTTCGCAATTTACATTATTTTCCATTTGCCTCTCGTTTTCCTCTCCCCCACTACAGAATTTTTTTCCATTTTATTCACCTCTCTTTTTCGTCCGCTGTTTTTCTTGCTCCCTAGTCTTGATGGCTAGTGTTCCTACTCCTCCTTTGTCACCAGATTTTGAAGTTCTTTACTTCAAGCAAAGACAAGGAGAAAATTTGAAAGATGCATGGTATAGGCTTATGGAATCTTATTGTATTTCCAATTTAAAGGGGGACGCTAAAGTTTTGCATCGTAACTTTTACATAGGATTGGCTTTGCATCATAGACAACTCCTAGATTTTGCCTCTAAAGGGAATTTTATTGAGCTTGATGCCATTGCTGCCTATGAAATTTTAGAAGGAATTTTGGGGGTTCCACCTCAAAATAAGGGGTTTTCTTTCACCCCTGAGGGAGTTCAAATGTTGGGCCAACTTGGTGATTTACATAAACATACGGTTGAAATATAGAAATATAATGAACCCCTCAAACACCTCAATGGTAGTATCAACCGCATGAATACCATGATTACTCTTTGCAACAAGCGATTGGATATTTTGGATCTAAAGATGGTTTATTTTCCAGAGAATTTGGGGAAGCGTAAAGAGCCTCCCAGGTTTGAGAAAACCCTTACAAAAGTTGCCAAAACTTCGGAGGACAAAATGCAGATCCTTGCTTTATGCCTAGCTAAGGGCATAAAACTATAACGCTTGTTGGGAGGCAACCCAATGAATAAAATTTATTTTTGCTTTTGCTTTCTGTTCTTGAGTGTTAGCACAATTATGCTACTGTTATGATTGTTTTTGTGTGTTTTAGTTAGTGTTTGTGCCAAGTAGAACTAATAGGATCTTCTTGGGTGGTAGTTGTTTGATCTTGCTGAAAAAGACAGAAACTTTGCGCTCACGAAAATAATTCTCAATTTTTAATCAGAAAGTGCTTTTGCCCTGATTATTTTTGCAAAAGATTAATATACAAATTGCTCAGGTTGTCATATTTTTTCAGAATTTTTGGAGTTCCAGAAGTTTTCGTCTAAGTCAGATTGCTACAGACTGTTCTGTTTTGACAGATTCTGTTTTCTTTCTGTTGTGTGCTTATTTTGATGGTCCTATGCTTTCCTTTGATGAGTTGTTTCCATCGAAAAGTTGGAATATAGTAGATGTAATACAAAAACAAAATATGAATTGGTTTGATACAGTACTTATAGTAGTGGTTTGCTTTCTTACACTAACGGATCTCACAGAGGTTTTGCTGAGTTTTGTGTGATTGAAGTTTTCAAGTTTTGGGTTATCTTACGATGGTTGAAGGAAGGATAGAAGAGCCTAAGCTTGTGGATGCCCCGGCATCCCAAGCTATTATCCAAAAATGAGCAACCAACTAAGCTTGGGGATGCCCCCGAGTGGCATCCCCTCTTTCTTTTAACGACCATCGGTATTTTACTCGAAACTATATTTTTATTCGGCACATGATATGTGTTTTGCTTAGAGCGTCTTGTATGATATGAGTCTTTGCTTGTTTCATTTTGTGTTTTAAGTCATCAATCCTTGCTGGACACACCTATTTGAGAGAGCTAAAATTATGTCATGATTTGTTAGAATTTCTCTCTATGCTTCACTTAAATTTTTATGAGCAATGGACTTGCTCTAGTGCTTCACTTATATGTTTTTGAGCACAGTGTGCTTAGTATTTTTGAAGAAATGCTCTCTTGTTTCACTTAGATTTATTTGAGAGTTAGTAAAATTTTCAAGAAATTCTCTCTTGCTTCACTTAAATTAATTTGAGAGAAATAAAGAAAAGCTTATGCTCATGATCTTCACTTATATTTGTTGAGCTTACGAAAAGCAACACATGGAAATTAGTCAATAGATATCCAAGAAGGATATAATAAAAACTTTCATGAAGATCATTGGACAAAATAAACTTGATTCTTAGTAATAGTTTTGAGATATGATGATGTGATATGTGAGTTATGTTGGTGAGTAATTATGCTTTAGTAAGAATATTGGTGTTAAGGTTTGTGATTCCCTATGCAAGTACGAAAGTCAATAGTTATGCAATCAAATTATATCCTACTTATGGTGCATTATTCGGTGTTATTTATGGTTAACGCTTGCTTATGAGATTATCTGTTTCTTGGTTGGTCGCTTCTCAATCTTTTGCTAGCCTTCATTTTGCACTAAGTATGATCTCTACTTGTGCATCCAAAATCCTTAAACCAGTTTTGCCACATGAGCCCACTATATCCACCTATATGCGGTATTCTTTTGCTGTTCTAAGCAAATTTGTATGTGCCATCTCTAATTTTCAAAATAAACTTATCTTTTGTGTGTTTGTTTCGCTCGCGGAGCGGCGAGGGGTGGCTAATATTTTCCATGCTAGATGTGTTATTCTCACGATGAGTGTTTATTCACTTGTCATTGCACGAGAGTAAGGCAAAGGTATTTGGGATGCCCAGTCCCGGAATGCAAAAAAAATGAATTTACTTTATGTTGTCAAATAATAAATTCCTTGGTAAGTGTTGGTATGGAGGGCAACCGTGGATACGGCTAGCCATGGAAAGTGAAATTATGGTGGAAAAAGGAATAAACTTTACTTTCTATTTGGGAACCGCCTATGATATATCTAGCATGGAAAGTATTGGGAACTCTAAGTCGTTTTCATTGGTGGGATGGATACACCTCCCAAAATGTTTTTATCTCTAAGTTTTTCGCTTTGAGCTCTAGCACCTCTACAAATCCCTACTTCCCTCTGCGAAGGGCCTTTCTTTTACTTTATGCAATTTTTATTTTGAGTTTCCATCTTCTCGTATAAAAGCACCAACTAGGAAGCAATATGATCGTACTTAAGTATTGGGTGTAGCTAATATTTGAGTGTGTTTCATGAATGGATCAATCGTTGAGCATGATGGGCTAGGGATAACTTATTTTAGCGTTGATATTCTGAAAGACATGGTTGCTTGTTGATATGCTTGAGTATCCAAATTATCATGTCAAAACTAGATTATTGCTTTGAACAACTAAAAGTATAAATATCCATGCTATAAAGAAAAGAATATGATATGACATGTTAGGCAGCATTCCACATAAAAAATTCTATTTTTGTCACTTACCTACTCGAGGACGAGTAGGAGTTAAGCTTGGGAATGCTGATACGTCTCCAACGTATCTATAATTTTTGATTGTTCCATGCTGTTATATTATCAATCTTGGATGTTTTACAATCATTTATAGCCATTTTATATCATTTTGGTACTAACCTATTGACATAGTGCCAAGTACCAGTTGCTGTTTTTTCCATGTTTTTTACATCACAGAAAATCAATATCAGACGGAGTCCAAATGCCCGGAAACTTTACGAAGAATTTTTATGGGCCAGAATGAACACAACGGGGCCTGGCTACGCCTGGGGGGTGCCCCGAGGGGGCACAACCCACCAGGGCACGCCAGGAGGCCCAGGAGCACCCTGGTGGGTTGTGCCCACCTCGGGAGCCCCTCGGACCGCCTCTTTGCTCTATAAATACCCCAATATTTTAGAAACCCTAGGGGAGTCGACGAAATATTCATCCAGCCGCCGTAGAGTCCAGAACCACCAGATCCAATCTAGACACCATCTCGGATGGGGTTCACCACCTCCATTGGTGCCTCTCCGATGATGCGTGAGTAGTTCTTTGTAGACCTTCGGGTCCGTAGTTAGTATCTAGATGGCTTCTTCTCTCTCTCTCGCTGGATTCTCAATACAATGGTCTCTTGGAGATCCATATGATGTAACTCTTTTGCGGTGTGTTTGTTGGGATTGATGAACTTTGAGTTTATGATCAGATCTATCTTTTTATATCCATGAAAGTTACTTGAGTTTCTTTGATCTCTTATATGCATGATTGCATGTAGCCTTGTATTTCTTCATCTCGGATGGGGTTCACCACCTCCATTGGTGCCTCTCCGATGATGCGTGACTAGTTCTTTGTAGATCTTCGGGTCCGTAATTAGTAGCTAGATGGCTTTCTCTCTCTAGCTGGATTCTCAATACAATGGTCTCTTGGAGATCCATATGATGTAACTCTTTTTGCGGTGTGTTTGTTGGGATCTGACGATGTCACACCCTGATTTTCATGGCACAACACTTAAGACGATAAATCATGATGAAGTGTGGTTTAACAAAAACTTTTGCATTATTTGACTTTTTATTTGAGTTGGTTTTCTCTCTGTGTTTTCAAGTGCTCTTAAAAGTCAACATAGCTTCACCTTCTATACTTCATTTCCTTGATCCAAAACTTCTGCCCAATGATCATACCATGTGTATAGTACAATATAGAATTTTCTTACAAAAATAATTTGGCCAAAAAGTATTTTCTAAATTTAGTTTTCTAAAAACCCCTGAATTGAGGTTTGCATTGCAAGTACTTGATTTGGGGTATGAAAAATCTTTCAAAGAGTATGTTTGATTCCTATTAGGTATAGGACTCCCAAAAACCACAAAAGTATAATTTTAAAAGTCATTTTGCTATTTTATTTAAAGGCTTTTTCTTTAGGCAAGAAATGGTCTTTAATAGGTTAAAATTATTTTAATACTTTAAAAATATTTGTGAAAATTTAGGGAAACTCAGTGGACATATATTGTCCATATATAAAAGTTTCAACACATGGTGATGTTCAAAATATTGGCCAAACCCCTCAAAAACCCTTTTGGATATTTCAAGCTTTTGAAATATTTACAAAGGAAATATTCTCTAAAAATTCCAAGAAAATTCTATCATGTCACATATGACATATTAGATGATCTTGCCAAGTCTCATGACTTGGAGAACAATATAACATCATCAAATCCCCTCAAAACCATTTATGTCCATTTTGAAGTTTGAGCAACTTTACATTGCCAAACATTTCCAAATGTTCTCAAACCTTGTGAACATGCTCAAATGTTCTAACTATTCATCTAGACCAAGTGGCACAAGTTGGACAATAATTTAACTTGATCAAAGGGCCCCAAAACCCTTCCTGTCCAGAACCAAATTTGAACAACTCTACATTGGCAACTTTCTCATTTTGATCTCAACTTTTGTGGACATGTTCAGAACCTCAAATGATGACACTTCACCAAGTGGTGCATCAAGGAGAATAGTTTTGCATGTCTAGATCTTGGAAAACTCATTTATGTTGATTTGTAGGGTTTACAAAAGTTGCATTGGCAACTTTGCCCAAATGGACTCAACCTTGGTGGAACCTATTATTATCTCATGCCATTTGACCCTGTCAAGCCTCATGACAAGAGGAGTTCATCTTCTTGCCCAAACCAGCAACAAACACCTTCTGCCATTTTACTAAAACCCCTGTTTTGACCACTTCCACTCTTCCTCATGGCCTCAACCTTTTGCCACAGCTCCTCCTAGACCTCTTCTACCTCCAGTAGCAATGGCCGCATCTCAGATCAATAATTGAGGGGTGAAACCACCTCTTTTACCCCTCTGGCCAGCCCTTGCACCCCTCTTCCTCACCTCCCTCCTCACTCCAGTGGACACCCAAGGCATCCAAGGCTTTCCCCTCATTCTTTACTCCTCCCTGGAGCTACCAGACATGCTTGGCCGTGCCCACTTTGCCAAAAAAAGGCATGCCGGCCATTTGCACGCTCTGGAGCGCGCTACAGTGCACTCCCGCACTATAGACGCCCCCTGCCAAGCACCTCCGGCCACCTCGGGCCTCCCCAGCGCGCGCGACGATGCGCCTCGGCGTCCGCAGCACGCTAAGCCCTGGTCCCCCTCTTCCTTCTCCCTCCTACGGCCTCCCTCACACGTGCGCCATGGCCGCCCGAGAGCTCCAATGAGCACGCTCACACGCGCGGCGCCTCTGGCCCCTCCTGCTCCCTCTATTCCTTCCCCTAGTCGTGGACCACATCCACAAACGCCCCGGACACGCTCATTTGAGCCCCCGTGACCCACAGCGATGGCAACAGCCTCGCCGGAGCTCTAGTCCACGGTGAACCACGGGTGGGCTATCTATAGGCCTCCCCATGCCATTCTCTCCTCACCCCTCGCTCTCTGCACCTCCCAATCCACCCCCTACTCCCCAGTTCATCTCCAGGAGCACCCGAGCTCGAGATCAGGCTCGAGCTCCACCGCTTCGGCTCGCCGGAGTTTGCGAGGTACAGGCCTTCCCCGCTCCTCCTCTACCCCGATCTGAAGCCGCCTCCTCCCACTGATCATTTCCCCTCTCTCCCCCGCCTCATTTGCAGCCGGAGTCGACCGGAACGACCACCACCCGACGCTCCTCCGCCGTGCCTCCTCGTTGCCGGTGAACCTGGCAACTCCGGTGACGTCCACCACCACCACCCGAACAGCGACTCCACGTCGAGTCCAACCGTGCCATCAGCTCGACCCGTCGTGCCCTGCATCGCCGCCGGTGAGCACGCCGGCCCTCTGGTCGCGAGGTCAGAGATGACAGACGGGCCCTGCCTATCATCCTCACCTCTCTCGCCCTCTCTCGTCCCATCTGCAATCTGGGCCCCGCCGTCAGGTTTAAAACTCATGCCAGCGCCGCTCGGCTCGCCTGGGCCGAATCGCCTCTAGGCCTGCTGCACTGTGGCCTTTCTGGCCCAGTGACACAGCGCCAGTTTTATTTTGCTTTTTCTGTTATATTTCAAATAATTCCATCAAACTTTTCTGTACTTTTTCTTCTGAAAATCCCACCTATTTAATGGTGTAACTTTCATAAATATCCATCAAACTTTTCTGTACTGTTCAAATTTAAATTCAAATTTGAGCATTTAAATCCTTCTTTGAAAATCCATTCCGACTATTCCTTAACTCCAAATCCAAAACTAGGAATTTTCCCCTTCTTAGATTTCCCCCTAAAATTTATCAAAGATGAGTTGACATTTTTCTGAGCACTTTGGTTTTTCTGTTTTACTAGTGCCTTATTTTCTCGTTATTTTCTTGCGACGACTAGATCCCGTATTAGACGAAGTTGCTGAAGAAGAAGAAGGAAAAGGATTTGAAGAACTTGAGGACCAAGCCAAACAAGGCAAGCAACCCTTTGACCATGACACCCCTCTTGTTCATCGGTACCCTTTTTCCGATTGCATGATGATGAAATATGACGGTGGTAAACTTGTTGAGAACCACCCCATGATGCATACCCCTACTCATGACCTTACCTTGTTCATGATTGCATTGTTAAGAGACTAGTTGATGCATAATGATGCATGTGTACCATGAACTCTTCGTGGTTACATTCTTTCGAAAACCCCATCAGGTGACCCTAATGCCCTTGGGAGATGTTGAACTAAGGTCACCACTTGAGGAAGAAGTGGTGTACCAAAGAGAGCTTTTGGTGTGTGTGTGTGTAAAATGATGGATTAGATTTATGTGTGACTACCGTCCCAACCAAACATGTGCACCACTCTACCCCTTTATGGGACGGGGCATTATTGATTACTTAGGCTGATACTAGCATGGTGCCCTCATTACTAGTGCGGGGGTGACTTGAGGTCACTCTCGGGACGGGGTCGTGCTTGGATAGGCGGCCATGACTGTTTTCACAGGGCATCGGACACACCGTTGGTCCCCTCGTGTATGCGTAATAATGTGAAAAGGGCAGAGTCCCGTGATCTTTTGCTTATACACGAGGGCCGTGTATCAATGAGTGGACCCTATGTTAGTATCGTCTAGGGAAAGGTAATGATCGGGTGCTTCCCCCGAGTACTTGAGGTACTGCGGGATCATGGATGACACGAAAGCTTCCCGGATCTTGTGGGTAAAGTGTGCAACCTCTACAGAGTGTCAAACTATTCAAATAGCCGTGTCCACGGTCAAGGACAGTTGGGAGGTGCTACTTAAAATATGTCCAGAAATTTTACAATCTCCATGCATGTGTGTGTGGAAGAGAACTATTTGTGTCAAGGTGGTGACTTGACATGTTGAATGAAATGGCATTTATCCAAACCCTATTTATGTTGATATCTGTAACCTGTTCTCAAGGTTACCCATGTTCATTGATGCATATCTCACAAGTCGATAGGACATCTCAACTAGCTTGAAGCTAGGTTGCTTAACTGTTGTATAGTTGCATTGTTACTTTGAACCAAATCATGGGTTGCTTGCGAGTACATTCAAAGTACTCATTGGCTTGCCACTGGTTATTTAATTGGCCAGGCATGGAAGAGCAGGAGTTCGAAGAAGAGTTCTTTGGAGACAAACATGCAAACTAGGAAGTTTCCCAGTCAGAATGCCTGTAGGGTTAAGGCAGATGACATGTGTTCTACTTATCGACGAAGATTTCCGCTGCTTAAGTTTATTTGGTATTCAGCCCCTGTGGCTTTATCTATGTAAGACTTGACCATAATGGTCATAATTTGTGTAAGACGGTATGTATGGATGTAAGACGGTATGTAGTAGCTGTAACACCCCAAAAAATTTAACCAGGTTTTAGTTATTAAAATTTTGCCAAGAGTTATAAAAATTTTGCCTGCAAGAATATCTCTGTGGATTTCAAAACTTTTCTTTTAATATTAAGGAGTTTTTCCCAAGTGGGTCCTTCCAAACATTTTGGACTTATATGCCCTCCCTTTAAAAACATCTCTCAATCAGTAGATTTAATTGTTAAATTATTTCACCCTGAGCTTTATTCATTAAAATGACTTGTTTTAAATTTTCGAGCTCCTTTTTGTACTACAACCAGTTGATAAATTTAACTAAAAATCCAACCAAAATTTGGAGATGTCATGTGATGTCTCTAAATCACTTTTGTGCAATAATATATTTCATTCATTGCATATTTTGAGTGCTACACATGTTTTTATTCTCTGGTCTAGTGGGCAATTTTACACTACAACCCTTTTAAATATTTGTTTCTAGCTTCCACCAAAATTATGGGATGTTGGCAGTATCATATTATTCAACTTTATGCAAAAACCCAGTGGTGTTATTTGAAATTTTTGAGTGAATCAATCTCATCTCCATTCTGGTCCAACATGATGATTTGTACAACAACCATAGTCTTACTTACTCTTTGGCCCTAGATTCTTTCTCCTACTTGTAGTCCTCCTTGCAAAACCCCTAAGTCCAGGAGCTTGCACTCATTTGATCATTTTTGGTTCAAGTTATAATGCCATCCACCTCCTGTCCAGATTTGAAGTTCTGCAAAACTTGCACTAGCACGTTTGTGGTTTTCACAAACCAACCTCACCACCCTCTCTTTCACCTAAAGAGACCCCACTCTGGAAGTTTTGGTCACTCCAAGAAATGCCTAATGCCTCTGGCATTTTGTCAAACACCCTGTGGGCATGAACAGTTTGGGCATGATTGTAAGTTTGTGTTGTGAACTTCCCCATCTGTCCAAACCAAGTTGTCTAGTAGCCTGCTAGTGGTCTCTAACCCGCACTGTGGATTTGCATTTGATCTCTAGCAGTTTTGGCCATCCCGGCATTTCGTCGGCAGAACACCGCAGCACGCCCGGGCGCGAAAGCAGAGCACGCGCTTTTACGCGTGCCAGCGCTGAAAGCAAGCGCTACCGGATAAACCTCCCGAGCTCATCCTAATCCTTTCCCCGCCGTCGTGCCAAGAGCCCCGACCGCCTCGCTCGCTTCTGGTGGCGCCAAGAGAAGCTCCTTGGCGGCCACGCCGCCATTGCTACAGAATGATGGTCGCCGCCATCCTTATCGCCGCCGCCTCGAATCGACCTCCACCACAGATATAAGGGCCCCGGAGACCAATCGAGTTCTCGGGCAACCTCTTCTGATCCCCCTAGAGCTACCGCGGCCAGCAGTCAAGGAGGGGAAGGCCTTCTTCCCCGAGTCCGGCCGGCTCGGTCGCCGCCTCGTTCCGGCCGATTCCGTCGCCACCAGTGCCCCTCCCTCTCCATTCTCTCCACCAAGAACTCCCCCTCCCTCTCATGAGTGCAACCTCAGCCAATTTTGGTCGGAGACCACCGTAGCCCCAAACCCACTATCCACCCGAACGCCGGCTCCACCGCTGGCTCGTCGCCCGCAACTCCGTCCATGTCGGCGACCATGGCGGGTACCTGAGACTCGCCTCGACCACCGAGCACACCCAGATACTCAGATCGCCAAGAGACGCCTCGTTCACGGCAAAACCTCGCCGGAGCTCCGCCTCCGTTCGGTCAGAGGGGAACGGCGCGCGCGTGGCTGGTCAAACCTGACCAGTGGGCCAGGCGGGCCCACCGTCAGTGACCCAGCGCATGTCCACGCAGGAGTAAGTGGAAGCGCTTTTTCCGAATACGCCTTCGACGTGTTTTCTTTTAAAACGTTTTCTTTTGTGTTTTATTTTAAAAACAGATTTTGACCAAACTTTGACCTACTGTATCTTTTAAAATACAACTCCAATTAAATTGATTCTTTTTCCTACCTCTTTCAAATATTTTCTAGTTTATTTTAAGATTTATTTGAAAAAATTTCAGAACAACTTTTGTGCTGTTTTTATTTTTGTGTGTTAATTCTTTTATATTTTTAAAATAGGGTTTTTGAAGAGAGGAGAATTATTTCAAGAGTTTGAAATGCACCTGCCTTCCCGTGACTCAAGGCAAGCATTCGAACCCCGCATAATATTTTTGTGTATTCATTGGCACGCTTATAACATCACCTCATTTCGAGGACTCGTTATTTCATGTGATATGATCATGTGCATGGATGCATATTAATGATCTCCATGCTGTTGGGAATGAACACACTTGTGATGATAATCATCCTCATGTGCCTTGCATGCATGCCGGAAGAAGTCCGGGAAAAACCTCTCTGCCTTGGGTAGGCATGAGTTTGTCACCGGTCTCCGCTCGGGACGGTTATGTCCGTATGGCATGGTAAGGTATAGTGAGCAGTGATTCTGTTGGTTGAATTATTTTCTCTATACATGTCATGCAGGGAAACTTATAAACCTCCTGAGTCAACCATAGATCGAGTCTTGTGCCAGCAACCCCCATACTTGTTTCATACTACCACTGCCTCTACAGCAAGTAGAGTACGGATCAATAAGTTGTCGCCTCTTTCCGCACACACCGCATGAGAGGCCAGGTGGAAGATACAGTTGTAGCTGGTAGGCAGCCACCGGTCTGGGGGCATGGGTGTTCCTGTTGAGACCGAGAGGGAGGCCACCCCTTAGAGCGCGATATAAATTTGATCCCATGCTACGCGAGGTTGTAGCCTCCCACTTAGAGTTTGCTTGACAGTGTCGTGGGTGATTCCGCACACGTGTGAGTTAAGCTGGTGTGTGCAAGTTAGGTGTGCTTTCAACAAAAGACCGAGACGGAATTAGTCCCGATGGACTAAAGGAATCCGTTACTCGTGGGTAAAGAGTACACCTCTTCGTAGATTAAACCTATTCAATAGCCGTGTCCATGGTTAAGGATTACAGCCTGGGATGGGTCAAGTGTCGGTCTTAGTGTCGGTCTTCGGAGGTGAAGCTGTTAAATCAGAACTGATATTACGACTTGTGGCATGTGAAAACGATGATTATTATTTTGTTGTGGACTAACCCGTGATATTATTGGTATTATCGAATATCCCTGGGACGGTTCTACCTCCTGGATATTCACTATGATTGTTTTTTTTCTTTTAAAGCCCTTTATGTGGTGTCACTCAGACCTTGCGACCGTGGCATTTCTTTTAAAGCCCTTTATGTGGTGTCGCCGACGCCTGATCGTGGCATTTCTTTTAAAGCCCTTTTGTGGTGTCGCCGACGCCTTGATCGTGGCATTTCTTTTAAAGCCCTTTATGTGGTGTCGCCGACGCCTGATCGTGGCGTTTTTTAAAGCCCTTTATGTGGTGTCGCTAAGACGCCTGATCGTGGCATTTCTTTTAAAGCCCTTTATGTGGTATCGCTAAGACGCCCGACTGTGGCATTTCTTTTAAAGCCCTTTACGTGGTGTCGCCGAGACGCCGATTGTGGCATTTCCTTGAAGTCCTTTATGTTATTTATTTCATAATTTTATACTACCATATCATTGCATAATTCGCAAATAACATGTTTGCACGCATCGAGTTCATTTACCTTTTCTCGACCGACGCCATGGGCATAAATATTTTGAACATCGTTGTTATATTATTCCGTGTTCATAATGTTTGCGAGTACATTCCAAGTACTCACCGGCTTGTCCTCGCTATTGTCTTGGCCAGATTTCTTGCGCGGAAAGGAGCGACCGTGTTGGCAGCTCTGGAACCTAAGCAACGGTGATAGCAGCCTCGCAAAGATAGGAGTTAACCTGGTCAGCTGTTCCGTGGGAAATGGAGTCCCATAGACACCAAGATTTACAACCCGCTTCGCCATCAACCGCTAGAAACCATTTGTTGTACTCACAGACTGAATGGTCTTGTACCACATATTTTTGTGTTTTGCTTGGAGTTTCAGATCAAGTTGGTGCCTCATCGTAACAGAATCCGGGGCTGATGAGCACAAGGGCCATTTTCTGGGAATTAATACCCGGAGAATCGGTCGCCACAGACTTGGTATCAGAGCCAGGCTGACCATTGGCTAATCCTATCCCAGCCAGGTCGTTAAACTTTGGCAACCAACCCACCAGACCCTAACCAACCCCCAGCCAAGCTTCCCGTACAAGATAGCCACACAGTGACCCCGACACATTTGGAAGTCGGTGCCCAACTTATCCACCTAGCCTGTCAATCACGCGCCAGTGACCGGTGCCCATAATGTCTCATTCGCAAGAGTGCGAAGGAAGACTCCATCCCCTTTTCTATAAAAGGGCACGCTAGCCTCAAACCAGCACGGCACAGCCTCTACCCCAAACCGAGCCATAATGCCTGGTCCCGTAGTGCACAATGAGACCACAGCAACCAATCTTGGAGGTTTCGTGACCATACTCGCAAACCTCACCCGTCGTTCCTGCACGTTAGAAGAACCCCTAGAATATGTTGTGTACCAAGGACCCATGGGCAGTGAAAGCTGTCAATTTTGGGCCACTGTGCACATCTACAGTAGGGGTCTGTCGCCAGAACGCCCCTACAGGTTCACCGGAAGAACAACTTCCTTTGAGCCACAAGCCATCCAACTAGCTGCTCGAGAGGCTATAGTTCAACTCCGGCAGTTGTCGCCCAGAGTTAACTGTCGCTCATTCTACTACTACCCCAGGCGTGAAGGGTATGGTAGACCCCCCCAAGTTGCCAACGGAAATCACGAGACGGATCCCGCATTGTTGCACCTAGTGCGCTATGTAAGTGCAGAGGCCTTGTTCAATCAAATCAATATTGATCTGATCACAGCTCGAGGAGAGCTGGCTCGCCGAGCCCCGGTAAGCAGAGAAACCGAGGCCGACACCGACAACCCAGTCGTGCTGTTCGGACACCCGATTGATACCCTGAGGTCAGCCCCAGCCATCATCCAAGATACTGTGATGACCCCAGAAGTGCTTCGTCGCCTTTTGGGAACACACTCCAACGGGATTGTGGCCAACAATCCCCGCGATGGTCATCATAGCTACCCCGACCTTGCAGTTCCTCCAGCATCTCTGGCTAATCCCAACGGTGAGACCCGTGGAGAAGCCTCAGCATCCTTGAGGCAGGCTCGTTTAGATGTAAACGAGGTAGACTAAGTCACCCGAGTAGTGCCGAGTCTCGGTGTATTCTCGCTTTGTAATCATGTAACCTTGTGAGTAAGCGCCGCCTATCGTTGTGCCTCTGTTTTAATAGTAGCTTTGCGTAGTTTGTCAGCACATAGTTGCACATTTTCTGGGCACAACTACCAAGACCAACCCCAACGACACCCATAGTAACACATCTCTTTATGAGATATGTGTATCCCCGACACTGACCCGATTCTTGGAGGTAATCTGGCATATTTATTACCTTTCACCACGGTAAATAAATCAGCCCAGGTGTTATATAAGAAGGCCACCTTGTGACCTTACCAAGCACCCCACACCTTGTGCACCACCCTCACAGCCTTTTACCTACCATGTCGAGCCCTAGTATTTATCTGAGAACCCCAGATGCAACCCCGGGTAGTTTTGTCAAAATATTGTGGGACTTTACCTGCAGTACCATGGGTTCTACCCAGCCACCCCAGTACGAGCTGTTCAAGTCAAGAATCACCTCTTCCACTTCGGAGTATTGGGCAGCAGTACACATCCCTCCCGTAGACCCCAACCAAGATCCAACGGAAGTTTCCTTCGTGGGGAAATCTATGCCAACCCCAGCTTGGCCATAGAAGCTGCTGCAAAAGAAGCGACCGCTCGTCTTCGATCCGCAGTACCCTATGACAGCGAGCGAGGATATTATTACTTTCCGAGCCGTGCAGCCCCCGGAGGAGTAGTATCTTTTCCCGGTGGGCAGATTGAGAGAGACCTAGTGCTATCCAACCTTATCCAGTACATCATCGCTCAAGAACATTTGAACCAGCGAGTAATGGATTATCTCCAGAGTCTCGCTGATTTGAACCCTCAGATTGCCATCGGCAGGCCACTAAGGCCCGACCCGGAGAGACGCATACATCGACTGGTCAACCCACTTCCTCCGATAGAAGAAGAGTGTGTCCCTTTACCAGAGACATTTTACCGGGACCCTGTCCAGTTACCATCTTCATTCTAGACGTCACTACCGTGTTGGTAGTTCAACATGTAATATTACGTTGTAACTTATGCTTAGTGCCTTAAATTTGTGCGACGAGTCGAGTATTTAGTTTCCACTAGTATGAGTAGTTTTCTTCGCGATTAACTTGTGTAACCGCGAAAATCCTAGAATGAGATTTCTTTTCCCCGAGTTGCTGCATCGTTTATCCCCTCACTACGTAGTTTAATTTTATTCACGCAGCACCACGGCAGCAGACTCACAACCGCTCGAACGCATATGGAGTATTTGTTTTCTCTTTGGCTCTTAGCAAATCTCGAGGACGAGATTTTTCTTAAGGGGGGTAGTAGCTGTAACACCCCAAAAAATTTAACCAGGTTTTAGTTATTAAAATTTTGCCAAGAGTTTTAAATTTTTTGCCTGCAAGAATATCTCTGTGGATTTCAAAACTTTTCTTTTAATATTAAGGAGTTTTTCCCAAGTGGGTCCTTCCAAACATTTTGGACTTATATGCCCTCCCTTTAAAAACATCTCTCAATCAGTAGATTTAATTTTTAAATTATTTCACCCTGAGCTTTATTCATTAAAATGACTTGTTTTAAATTTTGGAGCTCCTTTTTGTACTACAACCAGTTGATAAATTTAACTAAAAATCCAACCAAAATTTGGAGATGTCATGTGATGTCTCTAAATCACTTTTGTGCAATAATATATTTCATCCATTGCATATTTTGAGTGCTACACATGTTTTTATTCTCTGGTCCAGTGGGCAATTTTACACTACAACCCTTTTAAATATTTGTTTCTAGCTTCCACCAAAATTATGGGATGTTGGCAGTATCATATTATTAAACTTTATGCAAAAACCTAGTGGTGTTGTTTGAAATTTTTGAGTGAATCAATCTCATCTCCATTCTGGTCCAACATGATGATTTGTACAACAACCATAGTCTTACGTGCTCTTTGGCCCTAGATTATTTCTCCTACTTGTAGTCCTCCTTGCAAAACCCCTAAGTCCAGGAGCTTGCACTCATTTGATCATTTTTGGTTCAAGTTATAATGCCATCCACCTCCTGTCCAGATTTGAAGTTCTGCAAAACTTGCACTAGCAAGTTTGTGGTTTTCACAAACCAACCTCACCACCCTCTCTTTCACCTAAAGAGACCCCACTCTGGAAGTTTTGGTCACTCCAAGAAATGCCTAAGTGCCTCTGGCATTTTGTCAAACACCACAATGGGCATGAACAGTTTTGGCATGATTGTAAGTTTGTGTTGTGAACTTCCCCATCTGTCCAAACCAAGTTGTCTAGTAGCCTGCTAGTGGTCTCTAACCCAGACCTGTGGATTTGCATTTGATCTCTAGCAGTTTTGGCCATCCTGGCATTTCGTCGAGCGTACGTGCATGCCGAGCGCGAGCAGAGCACGCTTTTGCACGCGTCGCGCCGAGAAAGCGCTACCGATAAACCTCCCGAGCTCATCCTGATCCTTTCCCCTCGCAGATCGCGCCAAGAGCCCCCGCTCACATGATGGCGCCGCAGAAGCTCCTTGGCGGCACGCTTGCGGCGATCCATGGACGGCGCCGCCCAAACCTCCTCCGCCGCCACTGCCCCTTACATCTCCAGCTCAGCCGCAGCCGTCCCCTAGCGCCGCCGCCGCCATCGCCGCCATTGCTACAGAATGACGGTCGCCGCCATCCTTATCGCCGCCACCTCGGTACCGACCTCCACCACAGATATAAGGGCCCCGGAGACCAATCGAGTTCTCGGCAACCTCTTCTCGATCCCCTAGAGCTTCCGCGGCCAGCGATCGAGGAGGGAAGGCCTTCTTCCCGAGTCCGGCGGTTCGATCGCCGCCTCGCTCCGGCTGATTCCGTCGCCACCAGTGCCCCTCCCTCTCCATTCTCTCCACCAAGAACTCCCCCTCCCTCTCATGAGTGCAACCCCCGCGCTCAATTTTGGTCGGAGACCACCATAGCCCCAAACCCACTATCCACCCGAACGCCGGCTCCGCCCAAGCTCGTCGCCGGCAACTCCATCCACGCCGGCGACCATGGCGGGTACCCACAGACTGCCTCGACCCCCTGAGCACACCCATATCCTCAGATCGCCAAGAGACGCCTGTTCGCAAAAACCTCATCGGAGCTCCGCCTCCGTTCGGTCAGAGGGGAACGGCGCGCGCGTGGCTGGTCAAACCTGACCAGTGGGCCAGGCGGGCCCGCCGTCAGTGATGCAGCGCATGTCCACGCAGGAGTAAGTGGAAGCGCTTTTTCCGAATACGCCTTCGACGTGTTTTCTTTTAAAAACAGATTTTTGACCAAACTTTGACCTGCTGTATCTTTTAAAATACAACTCCAATTAAATTGATTCTTTTTCCTACCTCTTTCAAATATTGTCTAGTTTATTTTAAGATATATTTGAAAAATTTCAGAACAACTTTTGTGCTGTTTTTATTTTTGTGTGTTAATTCTTTTATATTTTTAAAATAGGGTTTTTGAAGAGAGGAGAATTATTTCAAGAGTTTGAAATGCACCCTGCCTTCCCGTGACTCAAGGCAAGCATTCGAACCCCGCATAATATTTTTGTGTATTCGCTGTACGCTTATGACATCACCTCATTTCGGAGGACTCGTTATTTCATGTGATATGATCATGTGCATGGATGCATATTAATGATTTCCATGCTGTTGGGAATGAACACACTTGTGATGATAATCATCCTCGTGTGCCTTGCATGCATGCTGGAAGAAGTCCGGGAAAAACCTCTGCCTTGGGTAGGCATGAGTTTGTCACCGGTCTCCGTCGGGACGGTTATGTCTGGTATGGCATGGTAAGGTATAGTGAGCAGTGATTCTGTTGGTTGAATTATTTTATCTATACATGTCATGCAGGGAAACTTATAAACCTCCTGAGTCGACCATAGATCGAGTCTTGTGCCAGCAACCCCCATACTTGTTTCGTACTACCACTCCTCTCTACAGCAAGTAGAGTACGGTTCAATAAGTTGTCAACCTCTTTCTGGCACACACCGTACAGAGAGGCCAGGGTGGAAGATACCGGTTGTAGCTAGTAGGCAGGCCACCTGGTCTGGGGGCATGGGTGTTCCCGGTTGAGACCGAGAGGGGAGGCCACCCCTTAGAGCGTGCGATATAAATTTGATCCCATGCTACGCGAGGTTGTAGCCTCCCCACTTAGAGTATGCTTGACAGGTGTCATGGGTGATTCCAGACACGTGTGAGTTAAGCTGGTGTGTGCAAGTTAGGTGTGCTTTCAACAAAAAGACCATAGACGGAATTAGTCCTGATGGACTAAAGGAATCCGTTACTCGTGGGTAAAGAGTACACCCTCTACAGAGATTAAACCTATTCCAATAGCCGTGTCCATGGTTAAGGATTACAGTCTGGGATGGGTCAAGTGTCGGTCTTCGGAGGTGAAGCTGTTAAATCAGAACTGATATTACGACTTGTGGCATGTGATAACGATGATTATTATTTTGTTGTGGACTAACCCGTGATATTATTGGTATTATCGAATATCCCTGGGACGGTTCTACCTCCTGGATATTCACTATGATTGTTTTTTTCTTTTAAAGCCCTTTATGTGGTGTCGCCGGATGCCCGATCGTGGCATTTCTTTTAAAGCCCTTTATGTGGTGTCGCCGACGCCTCGATCGTGGCATTTCTTTTAAAGCCCTTTTGTGGTGTCGCCAGACGCCTTGACCGTGGCATTTCTTTCAAAGCCCTTTATGTGGTGTCGCCGACGCCTCGATCGTGGCATTTCTTTTAAAGCCCTTTATGTGGTGTCGCTAAGACGCCCGACTGTGGCATTTCTTTTAAAGCCCTTTATGTGGTGTCGCTAAGACGCCCGACTGTGGCATTTCTTTTAAAGCCCTTTACGTGGTGTCGCTCAGACGCCCGATTGTGGCATTTCCTTGAAGTCCTTTATGTTATTTATTTCATAATTTTTATACTACCATATCATTGCATAATTCGCAAATAACATGTTTGCACGCATCAGAGTTCATTTACCTTTTGTGACTGACGTCATGGGCATAAATATTTTTGAACATCGTTGTTATATTATTCCCGTGTTCATAATGTTTGTGAGTACATTCCAAGTACTCACTGGCTTGTCCCTGGCTAGTGTCTTGGCCAGATTTCTTGCGCGGAAAGGAGCGACCGTGTTGGCAGCTCCGGAACCTAAGCAACGGTGATAGCAGCCTCGCGAAGATAGGAGTTAACCTGGTCAGCTGTTCCCGTGGGAAATGGAGTCCCATAGACACTGAAGATTTACATCCCGCTTCTGCCATCAACCGCTAGAAACCATTTGTTGTACTCACAGACTAGAATGGTCTTGTACCACATATTTTTGTGTTTTTCTTGGAGTTTCTGTATTAAGTTGGTGCCTCATCAGCTAACAGTAATCTTGGGGCTGATGAGCACAAGGGCCATTTTCTGGGAATTAATACCCGGAGAATCGGTCGCCACCTGTGTGTTTAGTGAGCATTGATCTCTGGGATCACTGTACACGTGCATTCGGTGATCACGGCTTATGAGTCGGGGTCCCCACAGACGAACTTTGAGTTTATGATCAGTTATGTCTTTTTATATCCATGAAAGTTATTTGAGTTTCTTTGATCTCTTATATGCATAATTGCTTATACCCTCATATTTATTCTCCGGTATTTGGTTTTTTTAGCCAACTTGATCTATTTATCTTGCAATAGGAAGAGGTGCTTTGTAGTGGGTTCGATCTTATGGTGCTTGATCCCAGTGACAGAAAGGGAAACGACAGGTATGTATCGTTGCTACTAAGGATAAAATGATGGCCTCTATCTCTACATAGTTAGATCTTGTCTACATCATGTCATCGTTCTTATTGCATTACTCCGTTTCTCCATGAACTTAATACACTAGATGCATGTTGGATAGCGGTCGATGTGTGGAGTAATAGTAGTAGATGCAGGCAGGAGTCGGTCTACTTAATCTTGGACCTTATGCCTATATAATGATCATTGCCGGGATATCATCATAATTATTTGAAGTTCTATCAAGTGCCCAACAGTAATTTGTTTACCCACCGTTTGCTATTTTTCTCGAGAGAAGCCACAAGTGAAACCTACGGCCCCCGAGTCTTCTTTCTCATATATTTGCCTTTGGGATCTAATTTTTCCTTGCATTTATTTTTAGATCTATTAAACCAAAAATACAAAAATACCTTGCTGCAATTTTTTCTTATTTATTTTATTTGGCATTCGATCTATTAATTTACTACAAATTTATCTCACGTCCGTTTGCCACTTGAGGTGCCATACCCCGAAAGGGATTGACAACCCCTTTAACACATCGGGTTGCGAGGATTTGTTATCTGTGTGGAGGGGCTGTTTACATTGTGTTGCTTGGTTCGATAACCTTGTTTTCATATCTGAGGGAAATACCTACCGCCGCTATGCTACATCACCCCTTCCTCTTTGGGGAAATGCCGACGTAGCTTCAAGCGACATCAGACCTCGGCGAGGACAGGTATGGAGGTCTGTTTGTATGTCAAGGGGGACTCCTGAGCACCGCAACTCAGGAGCCTAACTGGTTACGTAGCCCGTCACCCCTTGGTCTCATCCTGGTGATCTGGACGACCCAATGGCGGCCAAGGCATGTGCGGGACCGGGCCCTGCCGATGCAAAACGCTAAGGCCTACTCTCGCATTCCCTTCCCGAGGGATGTTTGTACGTCAAGGGGGACTCCTGAGCACGGCGACTCAGGAGCCCCCTCATCCCTTGGCCTCGTCCTGGTGATCCGGACAACCCAATGGCAGCTGAGGTACGCGCGAGGCCGGGCTCTGCCGACGCAGAACACTAAAGCAACGGGAAGGAAATCGTGGAATCCTACCAAATTATTACAAGACATATTGTTCATCCAAATACCAAACACAAGTTTTAACACCTCCACGAGCCACGGCGCATGTTGCAGGAAATAAAAGTGGAGGGAAGCGCCGCCAGCAAGCCTTCTCTTCAACCTTGGTCGCTGCCATCGCCCGTGAGGAGTGCCCCTTCGTCGACAACGTTGCCGTCGCCCGTGCTGTCCGCCGGGGCCGCAGGGTCGGCGGCACCATCAGTCGAGGGCGCGAGGTCGAGGAATTTCTCCAGCAGGTCCTCCACCCGGTCCTTCACGGCTTCGGCAGCAGCCTCGCAGTGCTCCTCGTCCACGGGCTCAAGCAGGGTGTCGAGGTCGATGCTGGGGTCGTGAAGATGAAGATGACTAAAGACACGTGTCAGAGTTGAAGCAGAGAGCGCGCGGGCTTCCCCCTCCACCATGGGGCTGATCACAACAACGACGCCCTCGAGCGCCGTGACAAGTTGAGGGAGTAGCTCGGGGGGCCTTCCTCGTCAGTCACCAACATCTTCTTCAAGCCCTTCCCGTAGAGATCCCGTAGCGCCTCGTGGGACTTCAGCTCAAGGGATTTGAAGGCCGCACGATCTTCAAGAAGAACCTTCCCCTTGGCTTGCAGCTGGGCCTTCTCCGCCTCCATCGTCTTCTCCAGTTCCTCCAGGCGGCTGCACTCCGCGGCCTGTGCTCACGCCGACTGCTCCAGCTCGGTTTCATGACTTGCGACCGCATCTTCTCGAGCCTTCATCTTCTCCTCCCACGCCTCGCTGACGAGCCTCAACGGTGCGCTTGTTACGCATGGTCTCCAGTTCGGCCTCCGCCAACCGGCAACGCTCTTGGGCAGCCTCAGCATCCTTCAGCACCACGTCACGGGCAGCAGCAGCCAGGCCAGCGGCCCGCTCCCCTTCCTCGGAGGCTGCTATGGCTTAGCTGAATGCCGCCCTGACAGACGCGTCGGAACGCAGTTCTACCTCTTGAGCATGCATTGGTTTTCCCTTGAAGAGGAAAGGGTGATGCAGCAAAGTAGCGTAAGTATTTCACTCAGTTTTTGAGAACCAAGGTATCAATCTAGTAGGAGGCCACGCGCAAGTCCCTCGTACCTACACAAAACAAATAGCTCAACGCAACCAACGCGATTAGGGGTTGTCAATCCCTTCACGGTCACTTACGAGAGTGAGATCTGATAGATAATATTTTTGGTATTTTTGGTATAAAGGTGCAAAGTAAAATAAAAAGCAAAGTAAAAAAGCAAAGCAATAATAAAGTGATGGAAGATTGATATGATAGAGAATAGACCCGGGGGCCATAGATTTCACTAGTGGCTTCTCTCAAGAGCATAAGTATTTTACGGTGGGTGAACGAATTACTGTTGAGCAATTGACAGAATTGAGCATAGTTATGAGAGTATCTAGGTATGATCATGTATATATGCATCTACTACTATTACTCCACTCATCGACCGCTATCCAGCATGCATCTAGAGTATTAAGTTAATGAAAACAGAGTAACGCCTTAAGCAAGATGACATGATGTAGAGGGATAAATTCATGCAATATGATAAAAACCTCATCTTGTTATCCTCGATGGCAACAATACAATACGTGCCTTGCTGCCCCTACTGTCACTGGGAAAGGACACCGCAAGATTGAACCCAAAGCTAAGGACTTCTCCCATTGCAAGAACTACCAATCTAGTTGGCCAAACCAAACGGATAATTCGAAGAGACTTGCAAAGATAACCAATCATACATAAAAGAATTCAGAGAAGATTCAAATATTGCTCATAGATATTCTTGATCATAAACCCACAATTCATCGATCTCAACAAACACACCGCAAAAAGAAGATTACATCGAATAGATCTCCATGAGAGAGGGGGAGAACATTGTATTGAGATCCAAAAAGAGAGAAGAAGCCATCTAGCTACTAACTATGGACCCGAAGGTCTGAAGTAAACTACTCACACTTCATCAGAGCGGCTATGATGATGTAGAAGCCCTCCGTGGTGGATTCCCCTTCCGGCGGAGCTCCAGAACAGGCCCCAAGATGGGATCTCGTGGATACAGAAAGTTGCGGTGGTGGAATTAGGTTTTTGCCTCCGTATCTGATCGTTCGGGGGTACGTAGGTATATATAGGAGGAAGAAGTACGTCGGTGGAGCAAAGGGGGCCCCATGAGGCAGGGGGCGCGCCCACCACCCTCGTGGCCACCTCCTTTCTTTCTTGATGGGGGGGGGGGTCTAAGTCTCTTGGATCATATTCGGTGAGAAAATCACGTTCCCGAAGGTTTCATTCCGTTTGGACTCCGTTTGATACTCCGTTTCTTCGAAACACCGAAATAGGCAAAAAACAACAAATCTGGGCTGGGCCTCCGGTTAATAGGTTAGTCCCAAAATTAATATAAAAGTTTAAAATAAAGCCCAATATGGTCCAAAACAGTATATAATATAGCATGGAGCAATAAAAAATTATAGATACGTTGGAGATGTATCAGGCATCCCCAAGCTTAATTCCTGCTCGTCCTCGAGTAGGTAAATGATAAAAAGAGAATATTTTATGCGGAGTGCTACTTGGCATAATTTCAATGTAATTCTTCTTAATTGTGGTATGAATATTCAGATTCGAAAGATTCAAGACAAAAGTTTAATATTGACATAAAAATAATAATACTTCAAGCATACTAACAAAGCAATCATGTCTTCTCAAAATAACATGGCCAAAGAAAGTTATCCCTACAAAATCATATAGTCTGGCTATGCTCTATCTTCACCACACAAAGTATTTAAATCATGCACAACCCCGATGACAAGCCAAGCAATTGTTTCATACTTTTGACATTCTCAAAACTTTTTCAATCTTCATGCAATACATGAGCGTGAGCCATGGATATAGCACTATATGTGGAATAGGATGGTGGTTGTGGAGAAGACAAAAAGGGGGTGCATCCAACTCGGTTGCTCACGAAGACCTAGGGCAATTTGAGGAAGCCCATCATTGGAATATACAAGCCAAGTTCTATAATGAAAAATTCCCACTAGTATATGAAAGTGACAAAATGAGAGATTCTCTATTATGAAGATCATGGTGCTACTTTGAAGCACAAGTGTGGTAAAAGGATAGTAACATTGTCCCTTCTCTCTTTTTCTCTCATTTTTTTATTTGGGCCTTTTCTCTTTTTTATGGCCCCTTTTCTCTCTCTTTTTTATTTTATTTTTCGTCCGGAGTCTCATCCCGACTTGTGGGGGAATCATAGTCTCCATCATCCTTTTCTCACTTGGGACAATGCTCTAAAAATGATGATCATCACACTTTTATTTACTTACAACTCAATAATTACATCTCGATACTTAGAACAAAATATGACTCTATGTGTATGCCTCCGGCGGTGTACCAGGATATGCAATGATTCATGAGTGACATGTATGAAAGAATTATGAACGGTGGCTTTGCCACAAATACGATGTGAACTACATGATCATGCTTAGCAATATGACAATGATGGAGCATGTCATAATAAACGGAATGGTGGAAAGTTGCATGGCAATATATCTCGGAATGGCTATGGAAATGCCATAATAGGTAGGTATGGTGGCTGTTTTGAGGAAGGTATATGGTGGGTATATGATATCGGTGAAAAATGCGCGATATTAGAAAGGCTAGCAATGGTGGAAGGGTGAGAAAAGTGCGTATAATCCATGGACTCAACATTAGTCATAAAGAACTCATATACTTATTGCAAAAATCTACAAGTTATCAAAGCAAGGTATTACGCGCATGCTCCTAGGGGGATAGATTGGTAGGAAAAGACCATCGCTCGTCCCCGACCGCCACTCATAAGGTAGACAATCAATAAATAAATCATGCTCCGACTTCATCACATAACGGTTCACCATATGTGCATGCTACGGGAATCACAAACTTTAACACAAGTATTTCTCAAATTCACAACTACTCAACTAGCATGACTCTAATATTACTACCTCCATATCTCAAAACAATTATCAAGCATCAAACTTTTCTTAGTATTCAACGCACTCAAAAGCAAGTTTTACAAATCTTGAATACCAAGAATATTATTATTATAAGAAAATTACCATGCTATTTAAGACTCTAAAATTAATCTAAGTGAAGCATGAGAGATCAATTGTTTCTATAAAAAAAATCCACCATCGTGCTCTAAAAGATACAAGTGAAGCACTAGAGCAAAACTATATAACTCAAAAGATATAAGTGAAGCACATAGAGTATTCTATCAAATTCCAATTCATGTATGGCTCTCTCAAAAGGTGTGTACAACAAGGATGATTGTGGTAAACCAAAAGAAAAAAGACTCAAATCATACAAGACGCTCCAAGAAAAACACATATTATGTGGTGAATAAAAATATAGCACCAAGTAAAGTTACTGATGGAAGTGGACGAAAGAGGGGATGCCTTCCGGGGGCATCCCCAAGCTTTGACTTTTTGGTGTCCTTGGATTATCTCGGGGGTGCCATGGGCATCCCCAAGCTTAGGCTCTTGCCACTCCTTGTTCCATAATCCATAAAAAAAATCACCCAAAACTTGAAAACTTCACAACACAAAACTCAACAGAAATCTCGTGAGCTCCGTTAGCGAAAGAAAACAAAAGACCACTTCAAGGTACTGTAATGAACTCATTCTTTATTTATATTGGTGTTAAACCTACTGTATTCCAACTTCTCTATGGATTATAAACTATTTTACTGGCCATAGATTCATCAAAATAAGCAAACAACACACGAAAAACAGAATCTGTCAAAAACAGAACAATCTGTAGTAATCTGAAATTAACGCAAACTTATGGAACTCCAAAAATTCAGCAAAAATAGAACGACCTAGGAAATTTGTTCATTGATCAGAAGCAATTGGAATTACTATTTTATCACGTTCTGGTGATTTTTAACAATTGTTTTCGTGAACTGAAAGTTTCTGGAAATTACAGCAAGATCAAATAACTATCATCCAAGAAGATCCTATAGGTTTAACTTGGCACAAACACTAATTAAAACATAAAACCACATCTAAACAGAAGGTAGATGCATTATTTTATTCCTAAACAGAAACAAAAACAAAAAACTAAAAATCAAATTGGGTTGCCTCCCAACAAGCGCTATCATTTAACGCCCCTAGCTAGGCATAAAAGCAAGGATAGATCTAGGTATTGCCATCTTTGGTAGGTGTCGTGGATTTGTCACGGCAGATGTCCTTAGTATCAGGAATTAGTCACGAGGCCAACGCATCTATGTGGTAGCTTGAGAGGGGCTGAGCGGAATCGAGAGGCGCAACACAAGACAAGGATTTAGACAGCTTCGGGCCCCGGGAAACATCATCCGGTAATAGCCCTACATGCTTTTTGTGGCTAGGTCTCATTATCATCACGAGGGAGTCGCCGTAAACCGGCTCTCCTCTAGTTGTGTCTAGCCCTAGAGATTGTTTCTTGCTTCTGTCTCTTGTCCCTCTTTGGGGAGCCATGCCCCTCCTTATATATGTTGAAGGGCGGGTTACATGTGGAATCCTATTAGGATTAGGACTAGTCTATCTCTAATACAAACCGGATACAAGTCCAGGTCTTAACTCCTTGTAAAAAAATATTCCTCACATCTTTCCTTGTAAACCGGCCCACCATAGTGTGAACCGGCCTTTTGGGCCTTGGGCCTTGTCACCGTCTGTCCCGCCCGCCGGGTTACCAGTGAACCATAATGTTCAGTCAGGTTGCTTGTAAACTGTCTGGTCTGTGCGGGTCGCCGGTGAATCGCCAAGTGTCAGCGGGGTCTCTAATAATCCGCCAAGTCCGGCCGGGTTATACTTCCGGCCAGTTTACGCCGCGCGGTATATCCCCGACATTAGGCCCCATCTTAATTTTGATTTTCCATGTTAAACTGATCCTGTAAAGTAAACACAAGAACAAACTTGACAGATTATGCTCCGGGTTAAGAATTCTTGTAAACCAGCACCTGATCATCCTAAATTCCTTGTCATTTCCTTCTTCTAGAAAATCCAGGTCAATAAGCCAGCTTCATACTCAATTTGCTGACATTGGTTTCTCACAGAAATATTGTGAAGAGTAATCCACTTGAGTCGGCTTCCAAAGCGCCGGTTTAAGAAATATTGGTCTTGAAATACTCATATGATATTCAGCTGGTTTGCAAATGTAAAACTTGCCGGCTTAATATTACCAAAATTGCCGGTTTGTAAATATGGATGGCACCGAGTCATAATTGTTACCGACGCCGGGTCATAATTGTCGCAGACACCGGGTCAATCTGGTTTGCTCAGAATCGAGACTTTGAAGATTTTTCTCCCAATACTTCAACGAGGCATCTACCTTCCTTAGAAATTTCTTTATTTCTAGTAATTATCAAACTTTTAGGCAAAAGATCAAAAAATCCATTCGTAGCAAATGGTTCCTTAATGATAGCAAAAATATTGGGATGAATACTTATAGATTTAAGATCCGCGGTTTCCTTACTAGAGGATTCACCCTTATTTTTAGGAACATACATGAGCTTAGCAATTTTAGTAGGTGGACTTGGAGTATTTTTTACGAAAGAAAAAGCGGTTCCCAAGTTGGTAATGATACCCTCAAGTTTATCAATTCTAGAGGAATCTTGATAAATTTTCTCATTAACTATGGGTTCCTTCTCCTTAATATTTTTCAAAGTTAATCCTACCTTAGATCCATATTGGGTAATTTGATTGTGGATCTTTTTATCTAAATTTTCAATTAACTCAATGGTAGCAACTTTATTTTCAATAATTTCATGTCTTTGCATTACATAATCCAAAGTTAACATAGTTCCATTAACCAAAAGAGGTGGTGAGCCAAATAAATATATCATAGCATTATAAGAATCAAAAGTATGGCTGCCCAAGAAATTCCCTCCGGTAATGGTATCGAGGATATATCTATACCAAGGATTAGCACCTACATAAAAATTGCGGAGAAGAACTGAAGTAGATTGCTTCCTGGTAGATCTATTTTGAGCATTGCAAATTCTATACCAAGCGTCTTTTAGATTTTCTCCCTCCCTTTGCTTAAAATTTAGAACTTCATTCTCGGGAGACAACAGAGAAGATATAAAACTAGTCATGACGACACACGAGCAAACAAAAAGCAAGCGCAAAGAAAGGCAAATGGAAAAGAGAGGGCGAATAAAATGTCAAGGGTGAAGTGGGGGAGAGGAAAACGAGAGGCAAATGGAAAATAATGTAATGCGATATATAAGGGATTGTGATGGGTACTTGGTATGTTGACTTTTGTGTAGACTCCCCGGCAACAGCGCCAGAAATCCTTCTTGCTACCTCTTGAGCATGCGTTGGTTTTCCCTTGAAGAGGAAAGGGTGATGCATCATAGTAGCGTAAGTATTTCCCTCAGTTTTTGAGAACCAAGGTATCAATCCAGTAGGAGGGCACGCGCAAGTCCCTCGTACCTACACAAAACAAATAGCTCAACGCAACCAACGCGATTAGGGGTTGTCAATCCCTTCACGGTCACATACGAGAGTGAGATCTAATAGAGATGATAGATAATAATTTTGGTATTCTTGGTAAAAAGATGCAAAGTAAAAAGCAAAACAATAATAAAGTGATGGAAGATTGATATGATAGAGAATAGACCCGGGGGCCATAGATTTCACTAGTGGCTTCTCTCAAGAGCATAAGTATTTTACGATGGGTGAACGAATTACTGTTGAGCAATTGACATAATTGAGCATAGTTATGAGAGTATCTAGGTATGATCATGTATATAGGTGTCACATCCCTAGTTTTGGTATGACCTAGACTAGCTAGTCATGTGTGCATCATGTTTAAATTCCATTTAAATTTGAATTGGGGATTTGTGTAAGCCTCAGAATCATTTCTGGAAATGACCCAAATAAAAATTGCTCCAAAAGGGTCCAAGAAAATGCTCATGTTGCTCTCTGAAAATATTGGACAGAGATAAAAATCAAACCATTATTTTAGGAGCTCATAAGTATTTATTTTGGGCATTTGGAATTAATCCAATAATTAATTGCTTTGGATATATACTTTTATATATATAATATATGTCCAAAAATTATGCCAGTTATTGAGGAGCTCTCGAATAATGCCACTAGCCCCTACAAAAATTGGCATAAGAAAATGAAATGGTTTAGTATTTTTATTAAACCAAACAAATGTCGGAAAAATAGAAAAGAAAAAAATAAAAGGGAGAAGAGACTTACCTGGCGCTTACCTCCTCAAGCAGCCCTGTTCTGGCGGCTGGCAGCCCAATTGGCCAGCCCAGCCCACCTGCCTGCCTGTCCTCCTCCTCATCGCCTGGATGCCCCACGCGACGCCACGCGCCGCCCCGCACCTCTCTCCCTCTTTCCAGTGGCCTCCCCTCCTCTCTCTCGCCCTCCCCCGCGAACGCCGAGCGCTGCCGTTGCCGCCGTTCACCGTAGCCGCAGCCACCGCCTTGCCCTCGCCCTCTCTCCGTGTCTGCAAGCTCCGCCGTGACATACTCTACATCCTTGACGAGCCAAGCAACCGGGGACGCCCCGTGGAGCCGTCACCGCCGTCTTCTTCACCTCCGGTCGCCCGAGATCGCCGGCGCCGTTCCGGCTGCACCAAGCCTTCCCCGAGCTCGCCGACCCCGCCGTTGGATTCGCTGTGAGCCCCGCCATCGATTCCGCCTTCTCCCCTGTCTCCCCACGCTCTATAGCCTTGCGCCCGCTCGAGCCGAGCTCCGGACGCCGCCGTGAGCCTCGCTCCGGCCTCCCCAGCTCCTCCCGTCTGCTCCCCTGGATGCGGACGAGCCCGGGCTACGCACCGGTGCCCTTAGCCGCCGCCCCCGTGGCCCGTAACGCGGACGCCGCCGCGTCCAGAGGTCGCCGCCGACGACCCTAGCCGGCCTGACGTGCGGGCCTGGCCTCCCAGGTGATTAGCTTAAGGATAATCACTGTTTAACTAATCCCTGACGCTGACAGTGGGCCCAGGCGCCCTAATCCTTTAATTAGATTAGTATATAACCCCCCTGTTAACTAACCGGTCACTGACGTGTGGACCCCACACGTTAGGTTTGACCTGGTCAGCTCCGTTGACCTGCTGACGCAGGCATGACGCAGTGCTGACCTCAAGCTGACGCAATAATGATTTCTGGAATTATCTTAACTCACGAAATTCCAGAAAATTAGCAAACTTCAAAAAATCATAGAAATTCAACCGTAGCTCAGATTGAAATAATTTATATATGAAAAATTATCAGAAAAATGCAATCTGTCCATCTGTACCATTTTCATGCATGTTTGAACAATGTTTGTCCTCTGTTTTGGACAAAACAAATAAAGGGCATTTAAATAATCATATATGGAGTTGGAATTTGAATCATGTATTCAACCCAACTTCATTTAAATCATAGCTAGATGCATTAGCTCAAATCACAGCATATTTCCATGTCATGATCATGCATCATATTGTGGCATTGCATTGATTGTGTTCTTTCTCAGTTGCTGGTGTTTGTCCCCTCTCGATAGACGTGGTTCCGACGATGAGTTCGATGACACCGATGAATAGCTATAATATCTTCAGGAGTGCCAGGCAAGCAAAACCCCCTTGTTCATTCCGATACAACCCCACTCTCTCGTTCCTGCTCTCTTTTACTGCATTAGGACAACAACGATTCATCTGTTACTTGTTGCGGTAGCTGAACCCCTTTATCCTCTGCATGACCTGTCATTCCACAGTAAATAGATGAAACCCACTAGCATGAGTAGGAGTTGTTTGAGCCCTGATGTGCCTACTCATACATGCTTGTTTGTCATGCCTGCTATTGCTTAGAGTTGTGTCAGGTCTGATTCATCGGGGATGAATCGGAGGTGTGTAAACATGTCCTACTCTTGAGAGCTAAGTGTGTGAACACGATTTGGTAAAGGTAGCGGTGAGAGGCCATGTAGGAGTACATGGTGGGTTGTCTCATTGCAGCCGTCCTGAGGAACTGAGTTCTGTGTTTGTGATCCATGAAACAGTTACTACCACGCATTGGGCCCAAACCAATGGACCCTCTCGGCTTCTTAACCACTCTTGTCCTCTCGTCCGGAGTTGCAAAGTAGTTTCGTGTTTGTAGTATGTTAGGGGCCGACGCAGCGCTGACCTCGGGGTGGGCTGTGTTGCGGTAGGCACGTGGCACGGTGTAAATCGAATGCCCGCTTGGTATCTCGGGAACCCTGCACACATCGCTCGGGGCCGTATGTGGAAACCTCGGCCGGACTCCCTGCGAATGGAACCTGAATAGGCGATAAACCTGGACTAGAGACTTGAGTGTTTAGGTAGGTTGTGGCCGACACCCACGTTGGGCTTCCGCTTGAAGGTTGCCGAGTACATGTCGTGTAAACGACGGTAAGTGGTGAGAGCGCGTGTGAAGAAGTACACCCCTGCAGGGTTATAAATGATCTATTCGAATAGCCGTGTCTGTGGTAAAGGACTTCTGGGTTGCTTATAACAATTCATAGACAAGTGAAAATGGATACTCTAAAATGCGCAAGATAAGCGTGAGTGCTATGGATGGCGTTCTCGTACGGAGACGGGAGCGGATCCATAGTGGTGTATTGATATGGTGAATATGTGGACTCGTGTGCGCCACCTTAAAAGAGTTACTTGCAGTCGTACTTAGGATAGCCACCGAGTCAAAGCTGGCTTGCTTCAGTTAAACTCCACCACCCCCTTTGTTGATAAATGATGCATTTGTAGTTAGTTCTGATGTAAGTCTTGCTGGGTACATTTGTACTCACGTTTGCTTATTTTATGTTTTGCAGAGAGACGTCAGTCTCGCTAGTAGTTCCGCGTGGACTTGACGCTTAGCTTGTTACCTCAGCTACGATCTTGTGCCCTCGGCAGATCTGGTAGATAGTCGCTTCTCAGCCTTTTTCATTTATAGTTGTCTGTACTCAGACATGTTAAGCTTCCGCATGTGTTTGACTTGTATGCTCTGAATGTTGGGTCGAGAGACCCATGTTTGTAATATCTCGCTCCTCGGAGCCTAATGAATAATACTTGAGTCGTAGAGTTATGTTGTGATGCCATGTTGTATTTACACATATCGAGCATATTGTGTGTATGTTTGAAATGCTTGGTATGTGTGGGATCCGACAATCTAGTTGTTTATCCTTGGCAGCCTCTCTTATGGGGAAATGTAGTCTAGTGCTTCCTTGAGCCATAGTAGTCCGCTACAGCCCGGTTCACCGGAGTCCTGCTAGCCCAGCACTACTGCTCAGGACACTTGACTGGCCGGCATGTGTTTCACTTCGTTCCTGTGTCTGTCCCTTCGGGGAAATGTCACGCGGTGACATCCAGAGTCCTGCCTAGCCTGCTACAGCCCGGGTTCCCGAAGTCCTGTTAGCCCAGTGCTACAGCCCGGATTCACACGCTGCTGACCGACATGCTCGAAGTTTATTCATGTATGCCTGTCCCCATGGGTTAGTGCCGCTTTGGGTTCACGACTAGCCATGTCGGCCCGGGTTCTCTGTCATATGGATGCTAGCGACACCATCATATACGTGAGCCAAAAGGCGCAAACATTCCGGGCCATGGTAAGGCGACACCCGTGGAATACCATGCGTGAGGCCGCAAAGTGATATGAGGTGTTACCGGCTAGATCGATGTGACTTGGAATTGGGGTCCTGACAGCTTTGGTATCAGAGCTTGACTGCCTGTAGGTTTACCAAGCCAAACCGGTCGAGGTTGTGTCTAGAAATGCTTTAGTTATGTAAGGGAATTTATTGTGGAAGGGTACGTAAGGCTCTTTTTACTCCTTATACCTCATGGCCTTCTGATCTGAGTCAACCTTTTCTCTTCTACGGGGATTAAGAACTAGGACTTCTCATCTATCTATCAGGATGACGTGTTACTAATCCATAGACTTTTAAGATTGTTGGTTTTAAGCCCCAGTTCAGTTTCTACTACTTCCGTGTGTTCATAGTTGGTCTCGGGACCTTGATATTGTGCTTCTGAGTGGTTATGCCACCATTTTGCAGGATGTCTCAAATCATTTTGAGCATTTACAACCGTTATGCTGTCCGAGTCATCCCAGGTTTCTAAAACAATCTGAAGTATTTGCAAAATCCCTTCCTCTCATTTCGATGTTCCTTTAGGCCAGGTTAATCACACTAATTGTTGAGTTGAGGTATTCCATTGCCTCGGTATATATGTTGGAGCTATTATTATGAACCTAGGTGTTTTAGGGAGTCACCTAGTAATCTAGCCATGTTTTGTGTTCCCGGTGTGATGATTCTGGCCATCATTCTCGAAAGCATCCCGTGATGTTATTAGTTAGTAGGTATTCTACTCCTGGGTTCTTGACCCAAGATTCACTCTACTTACCTCGTGTCGATAGTGTTGCTCGTACCTTTAGGATATTAGTAACCTTTGTGATAGTCCTCGAGGTCCGTGGTATTTCCTTCTTCCAAATACCATGAACCATTAAGGCAGATGTTCGTTGAACCAAAAGATCACAACCAGGGTGCTCTTGAGGAGTACTCCATTCATATTGTGACTCTGCCAGTTCTATCATTCTGCATGGGTTATCCGGAGGAAATTTGTTGAACTCGTTTGACATACTAACCCATGAATCCACAACTCAGAAAGTTATATGTTCCTTGAGTTGTTCTATTTAGTTGTATTCTGACCCCCGTCTATCATTTGATAACCAAGAGTATGTGTGCATTTGTGTTCATCGATGCCCTTTTATTCTTGTGGTCCGTCAAGCCATTCTATTCCGGAATGACTAGGAGAAACAAACTCCAGTACCTCATCCATATCTAGGATTGGGTCAAAGTAGTTGTATTCCGCAGATCAAAATGTCAATCCAACTTTTGCTCTGTTCTACCTTGGAGTGTTACCATCTTTATGTCAAGAGTGTCATGAGAATTGCACCACTTCTTGTGAATTCTTGATGCAGTGATACTTCTCGCCATTATTATTCATTCCTCGGTCCCGTGTTGTTGTAACCGGAATGCCGACAAGTGAATTGTGGTGTGTGAAATCGATACGCCTAGCAACCCCCTTGCTTGATAGTTAATGGACAATATTCTCATTCTTAGCGTGTTGATCATTGAATCATCATCCTAAGATTGATCGTGCTACCTAGTCCTTATTTCTGGTGCACTCTTCGATCAATGAGTTAGGATTGTGTCAATCCCTCACTATTTGTTCATATCATCTTGCACTGTAAAACAAGATTGTTCTCAAGCTTAGTAACATATCGGTGGTTCGTGATTTTCCGAATATCTTCTCGGAAGTATTACCAGGTTGACCCCTGACTGTTATGTTGAGCTTGTGAACAAGTTGGTTTCTTGCGAACCAGCCTTTCTCCAAGAATCTGTGTTGGATACCCTGAGCTAGTTGGTTGAGCTAAACAACAATTTGGAGAGTTGGAAGATAAAAGCTTCATCCACTTAGTTCATCACTAAGGGATATGCTTGTGTGTGTGTGTGTTGAAGAAAGGTGATATCTTCACCAATTGGTCCTCGTGATCAGTTGTTGGATCTATTGCCTTGTCAAAACTTTGACTTGAGTATGGGTTATCATCAAGTCAAATCAGAACTAGCGATGTTCGTAATGTTGTCTTACTCGTGGTTGATCCCTCGAGCATACACCATTACATCTTTGGTATGACCTATGCTATCACTGTGTTCACATGATGGTGGAAGTCCAGTGATATGGAAATTCCGATGAGTTGTTGTTGAACCCATCAGCAACATTTTGTCTCCCCCATGATTCATGTTGAACATAAACCTAGTGTTGAAAACTTTGTAAGCAATGCCTTCATGTTCCGTTCATGAAGCCTATGCTTGGATGGAAGAAGTGACTTCCTCGAATTCATGTGCTTTAGGTGTAAGTTGCCGCCATGAATTTGAGAAAGGTTTGTTTTGTTTCCTCTGGAATCGTCCCAAGTTAGTCATGCATGTGCGAAGTGCCCTATGGTTTGTTAGGTTGGCCGCCTCCACTCCATATGTGTTTCCTAGCACACTAAGCCACTGATTGATTTGCTCAAGGAAAAGGAGCGTGTTGTGCTAATTCTAGATCATGCACAAGATTCCGTTAGCCTCGATGATTGTTCCCAGCCAGAACTCGGTAGTATTTTTATTATAAGACTACTATGTGGTCATGCCCGTCTGGGACAACATGTTCACATGTTGTAGCAAAACTCGCCCATGTTTTGGGGCTTGCTATCGTAGTTCATCTCCCGAGATTCTCGCAATATCATCTCGTCGATTTGTGTTGCAAACTTTCTTTTCAGACATGCCGATGTCTGAAGTATCCTGTTACCAACCAGATCTGAATCTCAGGCAGATATGATGGTTGGAAAAATCCCCAACATTTGTATTTTGTTCCAGCTTGCACTGCCATTGTGCCATTTCACTATGGGCTGCCTTCTTAGTAACTCTTGTTCAGGATCATCCTCAAAAGTGGTCCTACCATGGGCCCCATCCATTTCCGATGATAAGCAAAATCATCCATTGTGTTGTCTTCAACAAGGTAGTCCACATCATCCAATCTAGTCTGAGTATGTCATTTCTTCGAATTCCTTCAAATGATCGCTTGTGATTTTCCTTAGGCTGGTTTAGAGAATTCCAATGATCTATGCATCAAAAGTAATTCTTTTGCCACTTAAGGGAATAATTCTATGAGTCGCCTTCTCTAAGGTGCCCCGTTATGGAACCATGGCAATTATTTCATTGCTATCTTGAAACCATTCACCATCTCCTCAAGCGTGGAATTGTTGCCTACCAAATTGAACCGCCATCATCTGTTCTTCCATCCCTCCCGAAGTGTGTTTGATCATCACAGCTCAAGAGGTGTTCTATGCCTCATTCCGTGAGTTTATCATCAGTTGCTCGATCCTCGAGAGGATTGATTCCTCTAGAGTTTTCGTTTCTTATCGTGGTCATGTTGAATGGAGTTCTCAAAGCAAGATGTCAAGATCAAAATGATGCAATGAATCAACATTTTCGAGAAGAGCAATTGGATCTTGAAGATTGTGATAGCTTTGTGTCCCCTCTGCCTTCTTACCTCACGTCTTGAATCTCGGGACGAGATCCTTGTTTGGTGGGGGCGAGTTGTCACATCCCTAGTTCTGGTATGACCTAGACTAGCTAGTCATGTGTGCATCATGTTTAAATTCCATTTAAATTTGAATTGGGGATTTGTGTAACCCTCAGAATCATTTCTGGAAAGGACCCAAATAAAAATTGCTCCAAAAGGATCCAAGAAAATGCTCATGTTGCTCTCTGAAAATATTGGACAGAGATAAAAATCAAACCAATATTTTAGGAGCTCATAAGTATTTATTTTGGGCATTTGGAATTAATTAAATAATTAATTGCTTTGGATATATACTTATATATATATAATATATGTCCAAAAATTATGCCAGTTATTGAGGAGCTCTGGAATAATGCCACTAGCCCCTACAAAAATTGGCATACGAAAATAAAATGGTTTAGTATTTTTATTAAACCAAACAAATGTCAGAAAAATAGAAAAGTAAAAAATAAAAGGGAGAAGAGACTTACCTGGCGCTTACCTCCCTGAGCAGCCCGTTCCTGTGCGGCTGGCGGCCTGGGCTGGCCTGCCCAGCCCACCGCCACCGCACTGCCCTCCACCTCGCGCCAAGAGGCGAGGCGTGTGCCAGCCTTGCAAGGCGCCCGCCGCCACGACACCTGCCTGCCTGCCCTCCTCCTTGCCGCTGGATTCCCGTGTGACGCCACGCGCCGCCCGCACCTCTCTACCTCTCTCCAAGGCCTCCTCCTCCTCTCTCGTCCTCCCCCTTGAACGCCCGAAGGCCCGTCGCCGCTGCTCACCGTAGTCGCAGCCACCGCCTTTCCTCGCCTCTCTCTCCGTGTCTGCAAGCTCCGCCATGACATACTCTACATCTCGACGAGCCAAGCTACCGGGACGCCTGTGGAGCCGTCATCGCTGTCTTCTTCACCTCCGTCGCCTGAGATCGCTGGCGCTGCCCGCTGCACCAAGCCTTCCCGAGCTCGCCGACCCGCCGTTGGATTCGCCAGAGCCCCGCCGTCGATTCCCCTTCTCCCTGTCTCCCAGCGCTCAGTAGCCTTGCGCCCGCCGAGCCGAGCTCCAGCCGCCGCCGTGAGCCTTGCTCCGCGAGCCCGCCTCCCAGCTCCTCCGTCTCGCTCCCTTGATGCGGACGAGCCCGAAGCTTCGCCCGGTGCCCTTAGCCGCCGCCCCCGTGGCCCGTAACGCGGATGCCGCCGCGTCCAGAGGTCGTCGCCGCCAACCCTAGCCGGCCTGTCGTGCGGGCCCGGCCTGCCAGGTGATTAGCTTAAGGCTAATCACCGTTTAACTAATCCTCGACGGCGACAAAGGCCCAGCGCCCTAAGCCTTTAATTAGATTAGTATATAACCCCCCTGTTAACTAACCGGTCACTGACGTGTGGACCCCACATGTCAGGTTTGACCTGGTTCTGCTCCGTTGACTGCCGACGCAGCATGACGCGATCTTGACCTCAAGTTGAAGCAATAATGATTTCGGAATTATCTTAACTCAGGAAATTCCAGAAAATTAGCAAACTTCAAAAAATCATAGAAATTCAACCGTAGCTCAGATTGAAATAATTTATATATGAAAAATTATCAAAACAATGCAATCTGTCCATCTGTACCATTTTCATGCATGTTTGAATAATGTTTGTCCTCTGTTTTGGACAAAACAAATAAAGGGCATTTAAATAATCATATATGGAGTTGGAATTTGAATCATGTATTCAACCCAACTTCATTTAAATTATATCTAGATGCATTAGCTCAAATCACAGCATATTGCCATGTCATGATCATGCATCATATTGTGGCATTGCATTGATTGTGTTCTTTTTCAGTTGCCGGTGTTTGTCCCCTCTCGATAGACGTGGTTCCGACGATGAGTTTGATGACACCGATGAAGAGCTATAATATCTTCAGGAGTGTCAGGCAAGCAAAACCCCCTTGTTCATTCCGATACAACCCCACTCTCTCGCTCCTGCTCTCTTTTACTGCATTAGGACAACAACGATTCATCTGTTACTTGTTGCGGTAGCTGAACCCCTTTATCCTCTGCATGACCTGTCATTCCACAGTAAATAGATGAAACCCACTAGCATGAGTAGGAGTTGTTTGAGCCCTGATGTGCCTACTCATACATGCTTGTTTGTCATGCCTGCTATTGCTTAGAGTTGTGTCAGGTCTGATTCATCGGGGATGAATCGGAGGTGTGTAAACATGTCCTACTCTTGAGAGCTAAGTGTGTGAACACGATTTGGTAAAGGTAGCGGTGAGAGGCCATGTAGGAGTACATGGTGGGTTGTCTCATTGCAGCCGTCCTCAGGAACTGAGTTCTGTGTTTGTGATCCATGAAACAGTTAATACCACGCATTGGGCCCGAAACCAATGGACCCTCTCGGCTTCTTAACCACTCTTGTCCTCTGTCCGGGAGTTGCAAATTGTTTCTGGTGTTTGTAGTATGCTGGGGGCCGCACGCAGTGCTGACCTTAGGGGTGGGCCGTGTTGCGGTAGGCACGTGGCACGGTGTACCGAATGCCCGTTTGGTATCTCGGGAACCCTGCACACATCGTTCGGGGCCGTATGTGGAAACCTTGGCGGACTCCTGCGGATGGAACCTGAATAGGCGATAAACCTGGACTAGAGACTTGAGTGTTTAGGTAGGCTGTGGCCGACACCCACGTTGGGCTTCCGCTTGAAGGTTGCCGAGTACATGTCGTGTAAACGGCGGTAAGTGGTGAGAGCGTGTGTGAAGAAGTACACTCCTGCAGGGTTATAAATGATCTATTTGAATAGCCGTGTCCGCGGTAAAGGACTTCTCGGTTGCCTATAACAGTTCATAGACAAGTGAAAATGGATACTATAAAATGGGCAAGACAAGCGTGAGTGCTATGGATGGTGTTCTCATAGGGAGACGGGAGCAGATCCATAGTGGTGTATTGATATGGTCAATATGTTGACGCGTGTGCGCCACCTCAAAAGAGTTACTTGCAGTCGTAGTTAGGATAGCCACCGAGTCAAAGCTGGCTTGCTGCAGTTTAACTCCACCACCCCCTTTGTTGAAAATGATGCATTTGTAGTTAGTTCTGATGTAAGTCTTGCTGAGTACATTTGTACTCATGTTTGCTTATTTTATGTTTTGCAGAGAGACGTCAGTCTCACTAGTAGTTCCGCGTGGACTTCGACGTTTAGCTTGTTACCTTAGCTACGATCTTTTGCCCTCGGCAGGATCTGGTAGATAGCAGGCTTCTCAGCCTTTTTCATTTATAGTTGTCTGTACTCAGACATGTTAAGCTTCCGCATATGTTTGACTTGTATGCTCTGAATGCTGGGTCGAGAGACCCATGTTTGTAACATCTCGCTCCTCGGAGCCTAATGAATAATACTTGAGTCGTAGAGTTATGTTGTGATGCCATGTTGTATTTACACATAGCGAGCATATTGTGTGTATGTTTGAAATGCTTGGTATGTGTGGGATCCGACAATCTAGTTGTTTATCCTTGGCAGCCTCTCTTATAGGGAAATGTAGTCTAGTGCTTCCTTGAGCCATAGTAGTCCGCTACAGCCCGGTTCACCGGTGTCCTTCTAGCCCAGCACTACTGCTAAAGACACTTGACTGGCCGGCATGTGTTTCACTTCGTTCCTGTGTTTGTCCCTTCGGGGAAGTCACGCGGTGACATCCGGAGTCCTGCCTAGCCTGCTACAGCCCGGGTTCCCGAAGTCCTGTTAGCCCAGTGCTACAGCCCAGATTCACACGCTGCTGACCGACATGCTCGAAGTTGATTCATGTATGCCTGTCCCCAAGGGTAAGTGCCGCTTTGGGTTCACGACTAGCCATGTCGTCCTGGGTTCTCTGTCATATGGATGCTAGCGACACCATCATATACGTGAGCCAAAAGGCGCAAATGTTCCGGGCCATGGTAAGGCGACACCCGTGGAATACCGTGCGTGAGGCCACAAAGTGATACGATGTGTTACCGGCTAGATCGATGTGACTTGGAATCGGGGTCCTGACAGCTTTGGTATCAGAGCCTGACTGCCTGTAGGTTTACCAAGCCAAACCGGTCGAGGTTGTGTCTAGAAATGCTTTAGTTATGTAAGGGAATTGATAGTGGAAGGGTACGTAAGGCTCTTTTTACTCCTTATCCCTCATGGCCTTCTGATCTGAGTCAACCTTTTCTCTTCTACGGGGATTAAGAACTAGGCCTTCTCATCTATATATCAGGATGACGTGTTACTAATCCATAGACTTTTAAGATTGTTGGTTTTAAGCCCCAGTTCAGTTTCTACTACTTCCGTGTGTTCATAGTTGGTCTCAGAACCTTGATATTGTGCTTCTGAGTGGTTATGCCACCATTTTGCAGGATGTCTCAATTCATTTTGAGCATTTACAGCCGTTATGCTGTCCGAGTCATCCCAGGTTTGTACAACAATCTGAAGCATTTGCAAAATCCCTTCCTCTCATTTCAATGTTCCTTTAGGCCAGGTTAATCACACTAATTGTTGATTTGAGGTATTCCATTGCCTCGGTATATATGTTGGAGCTATTATTATGAACCTAGGTGTTTTAGGTAGTCACCTAGTAATCTAGCCATGTTTTGTGTTCCCGGTGTGATGATTCTGGCCATCATTCTCGAAAGCATCCCGTGATGTTATTAGTTAGTAGGTATTCTACTCCTGGGTTCTTGACCCAAGATTCACTCTACTTACCTCGTGTCGATAGTGTTGCTCGTACCTTTAGGATATTAGTAACCTTTGCGATAGTCCTCGAGGTCCGTGGTATTTCCTTCTTCCAAATACCATGAACCATTAAGGCAGATGTTCGTTGAACCAAAAGATCACAACCAGGGTGCTCTTGAGGAGTACTCCATTCATATTGTGACTTTGCCAGTTCTATCATTCTGCATGGGTTATCCGGAGGAAATTTGTTGAACTCGTTTGACATACTAACCCATGAATCCACAACTCAGAAAGTTATATGTTCCTTGAGTTGTTCTATTTAGTTGTATTCTGACCCCCGTCTATCATTTGATAACCAAGAGTATGTGTGCATTTGTGTTCATCGATGCCCTTTTATTCTTGTGGTCCGTCAAGCCATTCTATTCCGGAATGACTAGGAGAAACAAACTCCAGTACCTCATCCATATCTAGGATTGGGTCAAAGTAGTTGTATTCCGCAGATCAAAATGTCAATCCAACTTTTGCTCTGTTCTACCTTGGAGTGTTACCATCTTTATGTCAAGAGTGTCATGAGAATTGCACCACTTCTTGTGAATTCTTGACGCAGTGATACTTCTCACCATTATTATTCATTCCTCGGTCCCGTGTTGTTGTAACCGGAATGCCGACAAGTGAATTGTGGTGTGTGAAATCGATACGCCTAGCAACCCCCTTGCTTGGTAGTTAATGGACAATATTCTCATTCTTAGCGTGTTGATCATTGAATCATCATCCTAAGATTGATCATGCTACCTAGTCCTTATTTCTGGTGCACTCTTCGATCAATGAGTTAGGATTGTGTCAATCCCTCACTATTTTGATCATATCATCTTGCCCTGTAAAACAAGATTGTTCTCGAGCTTAGTAACATATCGGTGGTTCGTGATTTTCTGAATATCTTCTCGGAAGTATTACCAGGTTGACCCCTGACTGTTATGTTGAACTCGTGAACAAGTTGGTTTCTTGTGAACCACCGTTTCTCTGAGAATCTGTGTTGGATACCCAGAGCTAGTTGGTTGAGCTAAACAACAATTTGGAGAGTTGGAAGATAAAAGCTTAATCCACTTAGTTCATCACTAAGGGATATCCTTGTGTGTGTGTGTGTTGAAGAAAGGTGATATCTTCACCAATTGGTCCTCGTGATCAGTTGTTGGATCTATTGCCTTGTCAAAACTTTGACTTGAGTATGGGCTATCATCAAGTCAAATCAGAACTAGCGATGTTCGTAATGTTGTCTTACTCGTGGTTGATCCCTCGAGCATACACCATTACATCTTTGGTCTGACCAATGCTATCACCATGTTCACATGATGGTGGAAGTCCAGTGATATGGAAATTCCGATGAGTTGTTGTTGAACCCATCAGCAACATTTTGTCTCCCCCATGATTCATGTTGAACATCAACCTAGTGTTGAAAACTTTGTAAGCAATGCCTTCGTGTTCCGTTCATGAAGCCTATGCTTGGATGGAAGAAGTGACTTCCTCGAATTCATGTGCTTTAGGTGTAAGTTGCCGCCATGAATTTGAGAAAGGTTTGTTTTGTTTCCTCTGGAATCGTCCCAAGTTAGTCATGCATGTGCGAAGTGCCCTATGGTTTGATAGGTTGGCCGCCTCCACTCCATATGTGTTTCCTAGCACACTAAGCCACTGATTGATTTGCTCAAGGAAAAGGAGCGTGTTGTGCTAATTCTAGATCATGCACAATATTCCGTTATCCTCGATGATGGTTCCCCGCCAGAACTCGGTAGTATTTTTATTATAAGACTACTATGTGGTCATGCCCGTCTGGAACAGCGTGTTCACATGTTGTAGCAAAACTCGCTCATGTTTTGGGGCTTGCTACCGTAGTTCATCTCCCGAGATTCTCGCAATATCATCTCGTCGATTTGTGTTGCAAACTTTCTTTTCAGACATGCCGATGTCTGAAGTATCCTGTTACCAACCAGATCTGAATCTCAGGCAGATATGATGGTTGGAAAAATCCCCAACATTGGTATTTTGTTCCAGCTTGCACTGCCATTGTGCCATTTCACTATGGGCTGCCTTCTTAGTAACTCTTGTTCAGGATCATCCTCAAAAGTGGTCCTACCATGGGTCCCATCCATTTCCGATGATAAGCAAAATCATTCATTGTGTTGTCTTCAACAAGGTAGTCCACATCATCCATTCTAGTCCGAGTATGTCATTTCTTCCAATTCCTTCAAATGATCGTTTGTGATTTTTGTTAGGCTGGTTTAGAGAATTCCTATGATCTATGCATCAAAAGTATTCTTTTGCCACTTAAGGGAATAATTCTATGAGTCACCTTCTCTAAGGTGCCCCGTTATGGAATCATGGCAATTATTTCATTGCTATCTTGAAACCATTCACCATCTCCTCAAGCGTGGAATTGTTGCCTACCAAATTGAACCCCCGTCATCTGTTCTTCCATCCCTCCCGAAGTGTGTTTGATCATATCAGCTCAAGAGGTGTTCTATGCCTCATTCCGTGAGTTTATCGTCAGTTGCTCGATCCTCGAGAGGATGGATTCCTCTAGAGTTTTCGTTTCTTCTCGTGGTCATGTTGAATGGAGTTCTCAAAGCAAGATGTCAAGATCAAAATGATGCAATGAATCAACATTTTCGAGAAGAGCAATTGGATCTTGAAGATTGTGATAGCTTTGTGTCCCCTCTGCCTTCTTACCTCACGTCTTGAATCTCGGGACGAGATTCTTGTTTAGTGGGGGCGAGTTGTCACATCCCTAGTTCTGGTATGACCTAGACTAGCTAGTCATGTGTGCATCATGTTTAAATTCCATTAAATTTGAATTGGGGATTTGTGTAACCCTCAGAATCATTTCTGGAAATGACCCAAATAAAAATTGCTCCAAAAGGGTCCAAGAAAATGCTCATTTTGCTCTCTGAAAATATTGGACAGAGATAAAAAGCAAACCAATATTTTAGGAGCTCATAAGTATTTATTTTGGGCATTTGGAATTAATCCAATAATTAATTGCTTTGGATATATACTTTTATATATATAATATATGTCCAAAAATTATGCCAGTTATTGAGGAGCTCTCGAATAATGCCACTAGCCCCTACAAAAATTGGCATAAGAAAATAAAATGGTTTAGTATTTTTATTAAACCAAACAAATGTCAGAAAAATAGAAAATAAAAGAATAAAAGGAGAAAGAGACTTACAGGCGCTTACCCCCTGCGCAGCCTGCTCTGTCTTGGCTGGCCTTGCAGCTTGGCCTGCCCAGCCCAGCCACCGCACCGTCCTCCACCTCGCCAAGAGGGCGAGGCGTGTGCCTGGCTGGCGCTCCAGCCTCCACGCCACCTGCACCTCTGCTGCCTGTCCTCCTCCTCGCCGCCTGGATGCCCCGCGTGACGCCACGCGCCGCCCCGCACCTCTCTACCTCTCTCCAGTGGCCTCCCCATCTCTCTCTCGCCCTCCCCAGCTAACGCCCGAGCGCTGCCGTCGCCGCCGTTCACTGTCACATCCCTAGTTCTGGTATGACCTAGACTAGCTGGTCATTTGTGCATCATGTTTAAATTTCATTAAATTTGAAATGGGGATTTGTGAAACCCTCAGAATCATTTCTGGAAATGACCCAAATAAAAATTGTTTCAATTTGGCCCAAGAAAATGTTCCTGTTTTCTCTAAAAATATTGGTCAGAGGTAAAATTCCAACCAATATTTTTGGGAGCTCAAGTATTTATTTTGGCCATTTGAATTAATGCAGATAAATATTTGCCTTGGATATATATATTTTATATATAAAATATTGTCCAAAAATTATGCCATTTATTAAGGAGCTCGAATAATACCACTAGCCCCTACAAAATTGGCATAAGTTAATAAAATGATTTAGTATTTTAATTAAATCAAAACAAATGTCGAAATAGAAAAAAAACAAAAGGGAAAACCCTTACCGAGCTTACAGGCCACTTGCTGGTCTGGCTCAGGTTGCCCAGCAGCCGGCCGGCCAGCCGGATCGTCCCCTCCTCGCGTTTGAGGGACAGGGCGCGTGGTCGCCGCACGCCGCGCGCATGCCCGCCACGGCAGCTGCCTGCGTGCCCTCCCCCTCGACGCTCAGGCCCCCGGATGTCGCCACGCGCTGCTCTGCACCGCTCTCACTCTCCCTCTCGCTCTCCCTCCTCCCCTAGACCTCTCCCTCTCCCCGCGCCCGAAACGCTGCCGCCGCCGCAGCTCACCGCCGACGCGCTCCCCGCCGTCCCCTCACCCCTTCGTGGAGTCCACGAGCTCCGCCACGACTCCCTCGTCCTCTCCATCAAGCCACAGGACGCCGGACGCCCCGTGGAGCCGTCACCGTCGTCGTCTTCGTCTCCGGTCGCCGGAGATTGTCCTCGCCGCCACGCCGCCGTCTGGCCTCCCCCGAGCCCGCTGAAGGCGCCACCGGAACCGCAGTGAGCTTCTTCCCCGTTCCCCTCTCTCTGTTTAGCCGCCCGCACGCTGTAGCCCCTTTCCCCCACCATGGCCGAAGCCTCCCGCCGCCGTTCATGTCGCCGCCGTCGCACTGGCCACCGCAACCCGCAACCGAGCCCGTCCACTGCTCCTCGGTGCCACGAGGGTGCCGGAGAGCCCCTCGAGTGGCCTCCCCGTGCCCCACAGCCCGCTCCCGCTCGGAGCTCGAGCTCCGGTCGCCGCCGCGAGCCCGCTCCGCGAGCTCCGCACCCCACGGTCTCCCGCGTGTCCCACTAGATGCGCGCGAGCACCAGCTCCTCGGAGATGGTCTCGCGTCCTTTGGTCGCGGAGACGCGGTCCCGAGCCCTCCGCCCGCGTCGGCCTCGCCCGGCGGCTTAACGCCGGTGGGGTTGACCGCTGACCAGCGCCCGGCCTGTCGGTGGGTCCGCTCGTCGTGATTAGCTTAAGCTAATCACCACCTAATCTAACCTCGACAGCGGCGGTGGGCCCTAGCCCCTAATCTTTTAATTAGGCTTAAACTAACCCCCTGTTTAACCCGTGTCACTGACATGTGGACCCCACACGTCAGGTTTGACCAGTCAGCGCTGTTGACTTGCTGACGCAAGCATGACGCATCTTGACGCAATTATTTATTTTCTGGATTTAAATTAATCAGAAATTCCGAAAATATTCAAAACTTCAAAAATCATAGAAATTCAACCGTAGCTCAGATTGAAATAATTTATATATGAAAAATTATCAGAAAAATGCAATTTATCCATCTGTACCAGTTTCATGCATGATGAAACAACTTATACTTGCTGTGTAGGTGAAAACACATGAATGGCATTTATAAGAGCTTATTTTGGAGTTGCATTTTAACCCTTGGTTCAAATGGACTTCATTCAAATTGAATACTAGTTGCATTAGCTCAAACAGCATCACATCTACATGCCATGTTCATACATCATATTGTTGCATATGATTGTGTATTGATTGCGGTGCACTTCCTTCTCGATAGGTCCTGCTCTGGAGACATTCCATAGTACCTGTCTGTGAAGCAGTGCCCTCCTTGTTGATTTACCAGGAAAGCAAACCCCCTTGTTAATTCCGATACAATCCTACTCTCTCGCTCCTGCTCTCAGTTATTGCATTAGGACAACAACGATTCATTTGCTACTTTGTGCTGCGGTAGTTGAACCCATTCCTCTGCATGACCTGTCATTGCCACAGTAAATAGTTGAAACCCACTAGCATGTGTAGGAGTTGATTGAGCCATGTTGTGTTCCTACCATGCTACGCTTGCTATTGCTTAGAGTTGTGTCAAGTCTGATTCATTGGGAATGAATTGGAGTGTTACGATATGTTCTGATGCTGAGAATGAAGTGTGTGAACACGATTTGGTAAAGGGGGCGGTGAGAGGCCATGTAGGAGTACATGGTGGGCTGTCTCACCGAACCGTCCTTAAGCACTGAGTTCTATGTATGTTGTCCAATGACTCGATACTACCACACATTGGGTTCTGGTAACTCGGCCCCTCTCGACTTATTAATCAACTTGATCTTTGTCCAGGAGTCGCAACTAGTTTCTGGTGTTTGTAGGTAGTGCTATTTTTCTACCAAGTGGCACCCGGCGAGGTGGGCTTAGGACAGACTAGGCACACGTGGCCTGGTGTACCGAGTGGCACCGGATGGTGGGCTCGGGAACCCTGCACACATCGTTTGGGGCCGTGGCGACACCCGGCCGGATCTCCTTGTGGATGGAACCCGAATAGGCGATAAACCTGGCTAGAGTCTTGTGTGGTTAGTCGGTCGTGGTCGACACCCTCGCCAGCTTTTGCTTGAAGGTTGCCGAGATACATGACGTGTATATGGCGGTAAATGGCGAGGCGTGTGTGAAGAAGTACACCCTGCAGGTTATCATGATCTATTCAATAGCCGTGTCCTCGGTTATGGACTTCTTGGATGCTTACGTGGTACATAGACAACTTGAAGTGGATACTCTAAAATGCTCAAGACAAGTGTGAGTGCTATGGATGGCCTTCTCGTATGGAGACGGGGATGAATCCATAGTAGTGTATTGTGTGGTGACTAGTGGACTCGTGTGCGCCTTATCACCTCAAGGAAGTTCTGGTAGTCGTAGAACAGGATAGCCACAGAGTCAAAGCTGGCTTGCTGCAACTAAACTCCACATTACCTTCTTGATACTAATGCATGTATAATAGGATCTGATGTAAGTCTTGCTGAGTACCTTTGAACTCACGTTGCTTTATTTATGTTTTGCAGCGGAGACTTCGGTCTTACTAGTAGTTCCGCTTGGACTTCGACGAGTAGCTTGTTACCTCAGCTACGATCTTGTACCCTTGGGAGGGACTTGTAGATAGTCAGGCTTCTCAGCCTTTTTCTTTTGTAGTTATGCGTACTCAAACATGTAATGCTTCCGCTTGTTGCTTGTATGTTTCAATGATGGGTCATGTGACCCTGTTTGTATTTAATGCTATGTGGCTCTTCCGAGCCTTTACCTATATGAGTTTGCGTTATGTTGTGATGCCATGTTGTACAGCACATACTTGCATGTTATGCGTCGTATAACTTGTATTGCTATGTGTGGGATCCGACAACCTAGTTGTTTATCCTTGGTAGCCTCTCTTATGGGGAAATGTAGTCTCGTGCTTCGGCGATAGTAGTCCGCTTCAGCCCGGTTCACGGAGTCCTGCTAGCCCAGCACTACTGCTTGGACACTTGACTGGCGGCATGTGTTTCACTTCGTTCCTATATCATCCCTTCGGGAAATGTCACACGGTGATATTCGAGTCCTGCCTAGCTGCTACAGCCCGGGATACCGGAGTCTGTTAGCCAGTGCTACAGCCCGAATTCATACGTTGATGACCGACATGCTCGATGTGATTCATGTATGCCTGTCCCCATAGGTTAGTGCCACTTTGGGTTCACGACTAGTCATGTCGGCCCGGGTTCTCTGTCATATGGATGCTAGCGACACTATCATATCGTGAGTCAAAAGGCATAAGCGTTCCCGGCCATGGTAAGGCGACACCCGTGGGAATACCGTGCGTGAGGCCGCAAAGTGATATGATGTGTTACATGCTAGATCGGTGTGACTTAGGATCGGGGTCCCGACAGCTTTGGTATCAGAGCCTGACTGCCTGTAGGATTTCCATGCCAACCTGGTCGAAGTTGAGTCTAGAAATGCTTTAGTTATGTAGGGGAATTGATTGTGGAAGGGAACGTAAGGCTCTTTTTACTCCTTATATCTCATCGCCTTCTGATCTGAGTCGTCCTATCTTTCCTACGGGGTTAAGGAACTAGGCTTTCTCTTCCGTCTATCAGGATCACGTGTTACTACTCTGTAGTTCCATAGGATTGGATGATCAGAGTCATACCCCAGTTTTTGAGTACTTCCGGTGTAGCTTGTTTAGTAATACCTCAGAACCTTGAGTGATGATGTTGAGTATGTTACTACCCCATTTTAGAAGATGTCTCATTTTGAGCATTTTAATGCCATTATGCTGCCGGAATTGCCCCAGGAGTTCGAGAGTTACTAATTTTTGTGTCCTACATTTTACAGTCCGTAGTTGATGTTGATTCCGTCCTTGGTTTCGTTTCTCAGGATGCCATCAGTTAAGCGAAGTTCTGTTGCTTGTAGGCAGAACCACGGAGATGGTAGGGATGAGGATCCTCCTGACCACCCTTCATTGGCAGAGTTTATGTTAGAGATGGAGAGGAACAAGCGTGAGTCTAACCGCTTGTTGGCACGTATCGAGGAGAACACCGCACAGCAGTTCAAAGGGTCTGCAACCATTCATGACTTCATTCGCTTGCACCCACCTACCTTTCATCATTCCATCGAGCCACTCGATGCAGATGACTGGCTCCGTAGTATCACACGCAAGCTCCGTTCTGCGAACGTAGCTGAAAGTGACAAGGTCATCTATGCTGCATACCACCTGGAAGGTCATGCTAGTCTTTGGTGGCAGAAATATGAGGCTATGCTTCCAGCTGGTCATATTCCTACCTGGAGAGATTTCACTGAGGCTTTTCGCGAGCATCACATTCCTGAAGCCCTCATCGATCGCAAGAGAGAAGAGTTCTGTAGATTCACCCAGGGTAAGATGGCTGTTGATGCTTACAGCAGAGAGTTTGAGAACCTTGCCCGCTATGCTACAGAAGAAGTGTCCACGGACGCCAAGAAGCAGGCTAGGTTCCGGAAGGGTCTCAACCCCAAGTTGCGTCGTGATCTCCACTTGCACCATTGCAATACATTCCAAGCTCTTGTGAACAAGGCCATTAATGCAGAGATAGCTCAGCTCACTTACGAGGAGTCTCGTAAGCACACCCGTGATTTGGTTTCTTCCTCCGGTTCTAGTTCGCAGAAGCGCCGGATTTGGATTCCGAACTCTGCTCTTCCACCCGGATATTCACCGAGGTCTTCCCATGTGGCGCCTCACCCAGTTCAGTTACATGCTCCACCCAATCCTGTTGGTAGACTACCTTCCAATGCGGGTCCACGTCCAACTTCAGGGACTTGCTTCACATGCGGAGAGCCGGGACACTATGCACGTGACTGCTCTCAGACTAGTTATGCTCCACCCCAGCCTGAGAAGACTGTTGGCTGTGTTAAGCCATCAAGCAAGACGATCAGTGTCAAGTCAGCCCCCACTGAACGTGGACGTGTGCATCACGTCTCAGCTAAAGACGCTCATGATGACCCAGATGTCGTTCTTGGTACACTCCTTGTCAACTGTCATCCAGCTTCGGTTCTATTCGATACTGGAGCATCTCATTCTTTCATTTCTTAAGGCTATGCTCGTTTGCACAACATGTCATTTTGTGACATGCCAACTCCGCTTGAAATCCAAACCCCAGGGTCTAGATGGCAGACCACCAGAATCAGCCATGGTAATGAAATCCTTGTTGATAGACTTGTATTTCTTGCATCACTTGTAGCCCTCAAGTCCTCAGATATTAACATCATCTTGGGTATGGACTGGATGACAGCTCATCATGCCAAGATTGATTGTTACACAAGATCTGTTCAGCTTACACACCCATCTGGCAAGATAGTCACTGTCTCCACTAGAGTTGCAAAGCGACAACTCTATTCTCTTAATGCCAGCCCTCTTCCAGACCTTGAAGATATCCCGGTAGTCCGTGACTTTCCGGATGTTTTTCCAGAGGAACTGCCAGGTGTTCCACCTGACAGAGATGTAGAGTTCGTCATAGATCTTATCCCAGGAACAGCTCCAATCTCTAGGAGACCTTATAAGATGGCACCCTTAGAACTAGCCGAGCTTAAGAAACAACTTGATGAGTACTTGCAAAAGGGTTTCATCCGTCCTAGTTCTTCTCCTTGGGCTTGCCCCGTCCTCTTCGTCAAGAAGAAGGATGGTATGGACCGGATGGTTGTAGATTATCGTCCCGTTAATTTGGTCACGATAAAGAACAAGTGTCCGCTCCCCAGGATCAACGACCTGTATGATCAGCTCGCTGGATCCTCAGTCTTTTCCAAGATGGATTTAAGGTTAGGCTACCACCAAATCAAGATCAGAAATGGAGACATTCCCAAAACAGCCTTTGTCACTCGTTATGGCCAGTACGAGTACACCGTCATGTCCTTTGGTCTAACCAACGCCCCAGCCACATTCTCCCGCTTGATGAACTCGATCTTCATGGAGTACTTAGATAAATTTGTCGTGGTTTACCTCGATGATATTCTTATTTACTCGAAGAACGAGGAAGAGCATGCCAACATCTTAGACTTGTGCTAGAAAAACTCGAGAGAGCACCGCCTTTATGCCAAGTTCTCCAAGTGTGAATTTTGGTTGCGGTGACCTACCTAGGCCACGTAATCTCCGGTAAGGGCATTGCTGTCAATCCCGAGAGAGTTCAGCCGTTCTTGATTGGACTCCACCTGAAACCGTTAAACAAGTTAGGAGTTTCCTTGGTCTAGCCAGCTATTGTCGCCGCTTTGTTGAAAACTTCTCCAAAGTAGCTAAACCCCTCACGGAACTTCTCAAGAAAGATAAAAAGTTTGAGTGGTCCCCACAGTGTGAGTAAAGTTTTCAGGAACTGAAAAGACGCCTGACTTCTGCTCCCATACTTGTGCCACCGGATTTCACGAAGGACTTTGTTATCTACTGCGACGCCTCACGACAAGGACTAGGTTGCATTCTTATGCAAGATCGTCATGTGATTGCCTATGCATCTCGTCAGTTGCATCCACATGAGGAGAATTATCCTACACATGATCTAGAGCTTGCAGCCGTAGTCTATGCACTTAAGACCTGGCGACACTACCTTCTTGGTAAACGTTGCGAGATCTACACCGATCACCAGAGTCTCAATTATATCTTCACCCAACCAGATTTGAACCTTAGGCAAAGACGATGGTTGGAGTTGATTTCAGATTATGATCTAGGGATTACCTACACCCCAGGCAAAGCCAATGTCATGGCTGATGCACTAAGCCGTAAATCCTATTGCAACAATCTCATGTTGCAGCAGGGCCAACCTTTTCTCCATGAGGAATTTTGTAGGCTTAACCTTCACATTGCTCCTCACGGATTCCTTTCTACCTTGGTGGCGAAACCTACTATTGTGGATCGTATCATAGAAGCCCAGAAGCATGATACGGGGATTACCCGGATCAAGAGAAACATTGCCAAGGGAGTAGCTGGTTGTTTCTCTATGGATGAACGAGGTGTTGTTTACTTTGGGAACCGCTTGGTGGTTCCCAAGAGTCAGCAGATGCAGCAACTGATTCTTAAGGAGGCGCATGAATCCCCTCTCACAATTCATCCCGGTAGTACTAAGATGTATCAGGACCTACGCCAGAGGTTCTGGTGGACTAGGATGAAGAGAGAAATCGCTCAGTTTATTGCTAACTGCGACGTTTGTCGTCGCGTTAAGGCAGAGCATGAAAGGCCTGCTGGCACCCTTTATCCTTTAGCCATTCCTGAGTGGAAATGGGATAAAGTTGGTATGGACTTCATCACCGGCTTTCCCAGGACCAAGAAAGGGAATAATGCTATCTTTGTAGTCATTGATCGTCTGTCCAAGGTGGCTCACTTCCTACCTGTTCGAGAGAGTATCATCGCTAGTCAGATCGCTGACTTATATATTTCTCGAATAGTTTCACTCCATGGTTTTCCACTAGAGATCAATTCAGACCGTGGCAGTCTTCTCACTTCTCATTTCTGGGAGAGTTTCCAAACTGCCATGGGGACCCATCTTTTCTTCAGTACCGCTTTCCACCCTCAGTCGAGTGGTCAGGTGGAAAGGGTCAACCAAATTCTCGAAGACATGCTTAGAGCTTGCGTTATCTCATTCGGTATGGATTGGGAGAAATGTCTTCCTTTCGCCGAGTTTGCTTATAACAATAGCTATCAATCCAGTCTCAAGAAAGCTCCTTTTGAGATTCTCTATGGACGAAGATGTCGAACACCCTTGAACTGGTCAGAAACCGGTGAAAGACAATTCTTTGGACCGGACATGATCCAGGAGGCAGAAGAGCAAGTTCGCATCATTCGTGAGAATTTGAAAACAGCCCAGTCTCGTCAAAAGAGCCAGTATGATCGTCATCATAAGGATATGACTTATGAAATTGGCGACAAAGCTTACCTTCGGGTTACTCCTTTGAAGGGTACCCATCGTTTCGGTATCAAGGGAAAGTTGGCTCCTCGTTACATTGGTCCCTTTCGCATTCTCGCTAAACGAGGAGAGGTTGCCTACCAATTGGAACTACCCCCACATCTTTCCAGAGTGCATGATGTCTTCCACGTCTCTCAACTCAGGCGTTGCTTCTCGGATCCTATCCGCGGAGTGGACCACGAAACGCTTGATCTCCAAGATAACCTCACATACCGAGAGTACCCGGTTCACATTCTTGATCAAGCAGAGCGTGTTACTCGACGTCAGAACATCAAGTTTCTCAAGGTTCAGTGGTCTCATCATTCCGAGAGAGAAGCTACTTGGGAGCGAGAAGATCGTCTTCGATTGGAGTACCCCACCTATTTTCCATCGACCCCTGAATCTCGAGACGAGATTTTTTCAAGTGGGGGCGAGTTGTCACATCCCTAGTTCTGGTATGACCTAGACTAGCTGGTCATTTGTGCATCATGTTTAAATTTCATTTAAATTTGAAATGGGGATTTGTGAAACCCTCAGAATCATTTCTGGAAATTACCCAAATAAAAATTGTTTCAATTTGGCCCAAGAAAATGTTCCTGTTTTCTCTAAAAATATTGGTCAGAGGTAAAATTCCAACCAATATTTTTGGGAGCTCAGAAGTATTTATTTTTGGCCATTTGAATTAATGCAGTAAATATTTGCCTTGGATATATATATGTTATATATAAAATATTGTCCAAAAATTATGCCATTTATTAAGGAGCTCTGGAATAATACCACTAGCCCCTACAAAAATCGGCATAAGTTAATAAAATGATTTAGTATTTTAATTAAATCAAAACAAATGTCAGAAATAGAAAAAGAAAACAAAAAGGGGAAAACCCTTACCTGGGCTTACCTGGGCCACTTGCTGGCCTGGCTCTGTGCCGGCCCAGCCGACTGGCCAGCGCCAGTCGTCCCCCTCCTCGCGCCAGAGGGAGGCGGCGTGGTGCGCCAGACGCCACAAGATGCCCGCCACGGCAGCTGCCTGCGTGCCCTCCCCCTCGACGCTCAGGCCCCCGGACGTCGCCACGCGCTGCCCCGCACCGCTCTCACTCTCTCTCGCTCTCCCTCCTCCCCTAGACCTCTCCCTCTCCCCGCGCCCGAAACGCTGCCGCCGCCGCCGCTCACCGCCGACGCGTTCCCCGCCGTCCCCTCGCCCCTCCGTGGAGTCCACGAGCTCCGCCACGACTCCCTCGTCCTCTCCGTCAAGCCACAAGACGCCGGACGCCCCGTGGAGCCGTCGCCGTCGTCGTCTTCGTCTCCGGTCGCCGGAGATTGTCCTCGTCGCCACGCCGCCGTCTAGCCTCCCCCAAGCCCGCTGAAGGCGCCACCGGAACCGCAGTGAGCTTCTTCCCCGTTCCCCTCTCTCTGTTTAGCCGCCCGCACGCTGTAGCCCCTTTCCCCCACCATGGCCGAAGCCTCCCGCCGCCGTTCATGTCGCCGCCGTCGCCCTGGCCACCGCAATCCGCAACCGAGCCCGTCACCGTGCTCCTGGTGCCACGAGGGTGCCGGAGAGCCCCTCGAGTGGCCTCCCCGTGCCCCACAGCCCGCTCCCGCTCGGAGCCCGAGCTCCGGTCGCCGCCGCGAGCCCCGCTCCGGCGAGCTCCGGCACCCCCACGGTCTCCCGCGTGTCCCACTAGATGCGCGCGAGCACCAGCTCCTCGGAGATGGTCTCTGCGGCCCTTTTGGTCGCCGGAGACGCGGTCCCGAGCCCCTCCGCCGCGTTCGGCCTCGCCGGCGGCTTAACGCCGGTGGGGTTGACCGCTTGACCGCGCCGGCCTGTCAGGTGGGTCCGGCTCGTCAGGTGATTAGCTTAAGCTAATCACCACCTAATCTAACCCCCTGACACTGACAGTGGGCCCTAGCCCCCTAATCTTTTAATTAGGCTTAAACTAACCCCCCTGTTTAACCCGTGTCACTGACATGTGGACCCCACACGTCAGGTTTGACCAGTCAGCGTTGTTGACTTGCTGACGCAAGCATGACGCAGTGCTGACGCAATTATTTATTTTCTGGATTTAAATTAATCAGGAAATTCCAGAAAATATTCAAAACTTCAAAAAATCATAGAAATTCAACCGTAGCTCAGATTGAAATAATTTATATATGAAAAATTATCAGAAAAATGCAATTTATCCATCTGTACCAGTTTCATGCATGATGAAACAACTTATACTTGCTGTGTAGGTGAAAACACATGAATGGCATTTATAAGAGCTTATTTTGGAGTTGCATTTTAACCCTTGGTTCAAATGGACTTCATTCAAATTGAATACTAGTTGCATTAGCTCAAACAGCATCACATCTACATGCCATGTTCATACATCATATTGTTGCATATGATTGTGTATTGATTGCCGGTACCGTTCCTTCTCGATAGGTCCTGCTCCGGAGACATTCCATAGTACCTGTCTGTGAAGCAGTGCCCTCCTTGTTGATTTACCAGGAAAGCAAACCCCCTTGTTAATTCCGATACAATCCTACTCTCTCGCTCCTGCTCTCAGTTATTGCATTAGGACAACAACGATTCATTTGCTACTTTGTGCTGCGGTAGTTGAACCCATTCCTCTGCATGACCTGTCATTGCCACAGTAAATAGTTGAAACCCACTAGCATGTGTAGGAGTTGATTGAGCCATGTTGTGTTCCTACCATGCTATGCTTGCTATTGCTTAGAGTTGTGTCAAGTCTGATTCATTGGGAATGAATTGGAGTGTTACGATATGTTCTGATGCTGAGAATGAAGTGTGTGAACACGATTTGGTAAAGGGGGCGGTGAGAGGCCATGTAGGAGTACATGGTGGGCTGTCTCACTGGAACCGTCCTTAAGCACTGAGTTCTATGTATGTTGTCCAATGACTCGATACTACCACACATTGGGTTCTGGTAACTCGGCCCCTCTCGACTTATTAATCAACTTGATCTTTGTCCAGGAGTCGCAACTAGTTTCTGGTGTTTGTAGGTAGTGCTATTTTTCTACCAAGTGGCACCCGGCAGGGTGGGCTTGGGACAGACTAGGCACACGTGGCCTGGTGTACCGAGTGGCACCCGGATGGTGGGCTCGGGAACCCTGCACACATCGTTTGGGGCCGTGAGCGACACCCCGGCCGGATCTCCTTGTGGATGGAACCCGAATAGGCGATAAACCTGGGCTAGAGTCTTGTGTGGTTAGTCAGGTCGTGGCCGACACCCTCGCCAGGCTTTTGCTTGAAGGTTGCCGAGATACATGACGTGTATATGGCGGTAAATGGCGAGAGCGTGTGTGAAGAAGTACACCCCTGCAGGGTTATCATGATCTATTCGAATAGCCGTGTCCTCGGTTATGGACTTCTTGGATGCTTACGTGGTACATAGACAACTTGAAGTGGATACTCTAAAATGCTCAAGACAAGTGTGAGTGCTATGGATGGCCTTCTCGTATGGAGACGGGGATGAATCCATAGTAGTGTATTGTGTGGTGACTAGTGGACTCGTGTGCGCCTTATCACCTCAAGGAAGTTCTGGTAGTCGTAGAACAGGATAGCCACAGAGTCAAAGCTGGCTTGCTGCAACTAAACTCCACATTACCTTCTTGATACTAATACATGTATAATAGGATCTGATGTAAGTCTTGCTGAGTACCTTTGAACTCACGTTGCTTTATTTATGTTTTGCAGCGGAGACTTGGTCTTACTAGTAGTTCCGCTTGGACTTGACGAGTAGCTTGTTACCTCAGTGCGATCTTGTACCCTTGGGAGGGACTTGTAGATAGTCGGGCTTCTCAGCCTTTTCTTTTGTAGTTGTCTGTACTCAGACATGTAATGCTTCCGCTTGTTGCTTGTATGCTCTGAATGATGGGTCATGTGACCCCTGTTTGTATTTAATGCTATGTGGCTCTTCTGAGCCTTTACCTATATGAGTTTGCGTTATGTTGTGATGCCATGTTGTACATCACATAGCTGCATGTTATGCGTACGTGTAACTTGTATTGCTATGTGTGGGATCCGACAACCTAGTTGTTTATCCTTGGTAGCCTCTCTTATGGGGAAATGTAGTCTCGTGCTTCGGCGATAGTAGTCCGCTACAGCCCGGTTCACGAGTCCTGCTAGCCCAGACTACTGCTTGGACACTTGACTGGCGGCATGTGTTTCACTTCGTTCCTATGTCTCGTTCTTCGGGAAATATCATGCGGTGATATTCGAGTCCTGCCTAGCCTGCTACAGCCGGGATACGGAGTCCTGTTAGCCCAAAGCTACAGCCCGAATTCATACGTTGATGACCGACATGCTTGATGTGATTCATGTATGCCTGTCCCCATTGGTTAGTGCCACTTTGGGTTCACGACTAGTCATGTCGGCCCGGGTTCTCTGTCATATGGATGCTAGCGACACTATCATATACGTGAGCCAAAAGGCGCAAACGGTCCCGGGCCAATGTAAGGCGACACCCGTGGGAATACCGTACGTGAGGCCGCAAACTGATATGATGTGTTACATGCTAGATCGGTGTGACTTAGGATCGGGGTCCCGACATTCACCGTAGTCGCAGCCACCGCCTTCACCTCGCCCTCTCTCCGTGTCTGCAAGCTCCGCCGCGACATACTCTACATCCTCGACGAGCCAAGCAACCGGGGACGCCCCGTGGAGCCGTCACCACTGTCTTCTTCACCTCCGGTCGCCCGAGATCGCCGGCGCCGTTCCGGCTGCACCAAGCCATCCCCGAGCTCGCCGACCCCGCCGTTGGATTCGCTGTGAGCCCCGCCGTCGATTCCCCATTCTCCCCTGTCTCCCCGCGCTCTGTAGCCCTGCGCCCGCTCGAGCCGAGCTCAGGCCGCCGCCGTGAGCCTTGCTCCGGCGAGCTCCGGCCTCCCCAGCTCCTCCCGTCTGCTCCCTTGGATGCGGACGAGCCCGGGCTACGCCCCGGTGCCCTTAGCCGCCGCCCCCGTGGCCCGTAACGCGGATGCCGCCGCGTCCAGAGGTCGCCGCCGCCAACCCTAGCCGGCCTGACGTGCGGGCGCGGCCTGCCAGGTGATTAGCTTAAGGCTAATCACCGTTTAACTAATCCCTGACGCTGACAGTGAGCCCAGGCACCCTAATCCTTTAATTAGATTAGTATATAACCCCCCTGTTAACTAACCGGTCACTGACGTGTGGACCCCACACGTCAGGTTTGACCTGGTCAGCTCCGTTGACTTGCTGACGCAGGCATGACGCAGTGCTGACCTCAAGCTGACGCAATAATGATTTCTGGAATTATCTTAACTCTGGAAATTCCAGAAAATTAGCAAACTTCAAAAAATCATAGAAATTCAACCGTAGCTCAGATTGAAATAATTTATATATGAAAAATTATCAGAAAAATGCAATCTGTCCATCTGTACCATTCTCATGCATGTTTGAACAATGTTTGTCCTCTGTTTTGGACAAAACAAATAAAGGGCATTTAAATAATCATATATGGAGTTGGAATTTGAATCATGTATTCAACCCAACTTCATTTAAATCATAGCTAGATGCATTAGCTCAAATCACAGCATATTGCCATGTCATGATCATGCATCATATTGTGGCATTGCATTGATTGTGTTCTTTCTCAGTTGCCGGTGTTTGTCCCCTCTCGATAGACGTGGTTCCGACGATGAGTTCGATGACACCGATGAAGAGCTATAATATCTTCAGGAGTGCCAGGCAAGCAAAACCCCCTTTTTCATTCTGATACAACCCCATCTCTCGCTCCTGCTCTCTTTTACTGCATTAGGACAACAACGATTCATATGTTACTTGTTGCGGTAGCTGAACCCCTTTATCCTCTGCATGACCTGTCATTCCACAGTAAATAGATGAAACCCACTAGCATGAGTAGGAGTTGTTTGAGCCCTGATGTGCCTACTCATACATGCTTGTTTGTCATGCCTGCTATTGCTTAGAGTTGTGTCAGGTCTGATTCATCGGGGATGAATCGGGCTGTGTAAACATGTCCCATCGTTGAGAGCTAAGTGTGTGCACGATTTGGTAAAGGTAGCGGTGAGAGGCCATGTAGGAGTGCGTGGTGGGTTGTCTCATTGCAGCCGTCCTCGTGAACTGAGTTACTGTGTTTGTGATCCATGAAACAGTTAATACCACGCATTGGGCCCGAAACCAATGGACCCTCTCGGCTTCTTAACCACTCTTGTCCTCTGTCCGGGAGTTGCAAAGTAGTTTCTGGTGTTTGTAGTATCTTTGGGGCCGCATGGCGTGACCTTAGGGGTGGGCTGTGTTGCGGCGAACACGTCACGCAGTGTGCGAATGCCCGTTTGGTATCTCGGGAACCCTGCACACATCGTTCGGTGCCGTATGTGGAAACCTTGGCCGGACTCCCTGCGGATGGAACCTGAATAGGCGATAAACCTGGACTAGAGACTTGAGTGTTTAGGTAGGCTGTGGCCGACGACCACGTTGGGCTTCCGCTTGAAGGTTGCCGAGTACATGTCGTGTAAACGGCGGTAAGTGGTGAGAGCGTGTGTGAAGAAGTACACCCTTGCAGGGTTATAAATGATCTATTTGAATAGCCGTGTCCCCGGTAAAGGACTTCTGGGTTGCCTATAACAGTTCATAGACAAGTGAAAATGGATACTCTAAAATGCGCAAGATAAGCGTGAGTGCTATGGATGGTGTTCTCATAGGGAGACGGGAGCGGATCCATAGTGGTGTATTGATATGGTCAATATGTTGACGTGTGTGCGCCACCTCAAAAGAGTTACTTGCAGTCGTAGTTACGATAGCCACCGAGTCAAAGCTGGCTTGCTGCAGTTTAACTCCACCACCCCCTTTGTTGAAAATGATGCATTTGTAGTTAGTTCTGATGTAAGTCTTGCTGAGTACATTTGTACTCACGTTTGCTTATTTTATGTTTTGCAGAGAGGCGTCGGTCTAGCTAGTAGTTCTCGTGGACTTGACGTTTAGCTTGTTACCTCAGCTACGATCTTGTGCCCTCGGCGGAGATCTGGTAGATAGTCGAGGCTTCTCAGCCTTTTTCATTTATAGTTATGCGTACTCGGACATGTTAAGCTTCGCATGTGTTTGACTTGTATGCTCTGAATCTGGGTCGAGACCCATGTTTGTAATATCTCGCTCCTCGGGCCTAATGAATAATACTTGAGTCGTGAGTTATGTTGTGATGCCATGTTGTATTTACACATAGCGAGCATATTGTGTGTATGTTTGAAATGCTTGGTATGTGTGGGATCCCACAATCAAGTTGTTTATCCTTGGTAGCCTCTCTTATGGGGAAATGTAGTCTAGTGCTTCCTTGAGCCATAGTAGTCCGCTCTGCCCGGTTCACCGGAGTCCTGCTAGCCCACACTCTACCGCTCGGGACACTTGATTGGTCGGCATGTGTTTCACTTCGTTCCTATATACATCCCTTGAGGAAATGTCACGCGGTGACATCCGAGTCCTGCCTAGCCTGCTACAGCCGGGTTCCCGAGTCCTGTTAGCCAGTGCTACAGCCAGGATTCACACGCTGCTGACCGACATGCTCGAGTTGATTCATGTATGCGTGTCCCCATGGGTTAGTGTCGCTTTGGGTTCACGACTAGCCATGTCGGCCCGGGTTCTCTGTCATATGGATGCTAGAGACACCATCATATACGTGAGCCAAAAGGCGTAAACGGTCCGGGCCATGGTAAGGCGACACCCGTGGGAATACCGTGCGTGAGGCCGCAAAGTGATATGAGGTGTTACCGGCTAGATCGATGTGACTTGGAATCGGGGTCCTGACAATAGGCATCATGTCCGAGACAGGTGGACCGACTCCTTCCTGCATCTACTACTATTACTCCACTCATTGACCGCTATCCAGCATGTATCTAGAGTATTAAGTTAATGAAAACAGGGTAACGCCTTAAGCAAGATGACATGATGTAGAGGGATAAATTCATGCAATATGATAAAAGACCCCATCTTGTTATCCTCGATGGCAACAATACAATACGTGTCTTGCCGCCCCTATTGTCACTGGGAAAGGACACTGCAAGATTGAACCCAAAGCTAAGCACTTCTCCCATTGCAAGAACTACCAATCTAGTTGGCTAAACCAAACGGATAATTCGAAGAGACTTGCAAAGATAACCAATCATACATAAATGAATTCATAGAAGATTCAAATATTGCTCATAGATAATCTTGATCATAAACCCACAATTCATCGATCTCAACAAACACACCGCAAAAAGAAGATTACATCGAATAGATCTCCACGAGAGAGGGGGAGAACATTGTATTGAGATCCAAAAAGAGAGAAGAAGCCATCTAGCTACTAACTATGGACCCGAAGGTTTGAAGCAAACTACTCACACTTCATCGGAGAGGCTATGATGATGTAGAAGCCCTCCATGGTGGATTCCCCTTGGTGAACTCGGAACAGGCCCCAAGATGGGATCTCGTGGATCTGAGAAGTTGCGGCGGTGGAATTAGGTTTTGGCTCCGTGTCGATCGTTCGAAGTGCGTGGGTATATATAGGAGGAAGAAGTACGTCGGTGGAGTAAAGGGGGGCCCACGAGGCAGGGGGCGCGCCCTCCACCCTCGTGGCCGCCTCCTTTCTTTCTTGACGGGGGGGTCAAAGTCTCCTGGATAATATTCGGTGAGAAAATCACGTTCCCAAAGGTTTCATTCTGTTTGGACTCCGTTTTATATTTCATTTCGTCGAAACACTGAAAGAGGCAAAAAAACCCAGCAAATCTGGGCTGGGCCTCCGGTTAATAGGTTAGTCCCAAAAGTAATATAAAAGTGTAAAATAAAGCCGAATATGGTCCAAAACAGTAGATAATATAGCATGGAGCAATAAAAAATTATAGATATGTTGGAGACGTATCACGCAGCCACCCCAAGATCAACTCCAGATGCCCTGCCGCCAGGCGATGGTCGGCGCCTTGAAGGTCGTCCCGAAGCTGGGTCAGCGTGGAAAGAGCTTCCCCAGAGCATCACGCGAGGCAGAAGGACCACGACCCGGCGGCATGATGGGAATAGGAGGAGGCAGCATCGGCGCCAAGGCCTGCAAGTTGGCGGCAGCAGAAGAGGTCGGGGGCTCCTGAGCCTTTGAAGCCTCAGCGGGCAGGATGGGGGCAGGCACCTCTGGAACCGGCTTGGCCATAGAGATCGCCTTCTCCTGAGGCCGGGCCCCTGAATCTCGCAAGGACGACCCGGCCGCTGAGGCACGGGAACCGTCACCGCCCTTCCGCACCAGAGGTGGCACGACTGGGGCAGGCTGCTGGGTCCCGGGGGTCGTGGGTGTCTCCTTCTTCTTCACCGTCGGCTTTGGCCTAATGGTACAAGGGGGAGGCATCAAGAAACTATGGTAAGAACAAGGATGAAAGATCAAGACGGAGCACTTACTGGTCCACATCGGCATACTCCCTCGCCCTTTTCTGGAGCACCAAGCCCGAATCCTTCGTGGGCTCGGGCACCGACGCGCAAGCCCCAGGGGCTGATGAGGGGACGGCGGCTGGGACCGTAGCAGTGCCGGCCGGTGACGAAGCGGAGGCATCGCCTCGAGAGATCAATGCCGACCTTCTCTTCTTCGTGACCCGGCCTGCGTCTTCGTCGGAGGGGCGCCCCTGGACCTCGTCGTGACCCCGACAGGGTTCTGCGACTTCTTCACGGGATGCTCGCCGGCCTCGTCGTCGTCAGGGAAGGTGCGGAGGAGATCTGCCATGTGCGGAGGAGAAGTCTCCCCGCCCCCTCCCGGGTCGCCTCCGAGTCAGACCTCTCCTCCTCGCCGGAGGACAACACCACCGGGGCCTCGCTGGGCGCTGGTGAGACGAGCCCGCGCTCGTTGAATACGGGCAAGGCTGCGGCGACCTCCGTTCCGTCTGGGCGGAGGTACAACGAAAGATGGGTATCTAGCGGGTACCCCTGGTCCTCCCCGACCAGGAGATGGAGGGCCTTGTCTAGCTCCTCGTCGGACAAGGCATCAGGGCGCAGGCGGAGGTCGCCTCCCTCTTCGATGAGCCTCCACAAGGGGTGCGAGCACGCCTGGAGCAGAGCCAAGCGCTGTGACAGGAACTCCTTGATGGTCATGGCCCCCGTCAGCCTCTCCGCCTTTGGGTCGTGTGGTTTCAGGTTGGCCGCTATCTTCTCTAGCACTTGCTTCACCCGGGGGTCGGTGAGCTCTGCGCTAAGCCATCCCTCATGAGGCGAAGGCATCCTCGTCGGCAGCGCCAGTCGAGGGTAGGAGCTCTTGGCGTCCATGAGGACCCACTTGCTCCTAAAGCCCTCAACTTTCTTCCCGGCTCTTGAGATTGCATTGGTCGCATTGGCTGCGACGAAGTTGGCGCACCCGGGGCACTGGCCCTCCTTGTTCCGGAGGTAGAAGAAATGGCGAAGCAGCACCACAGATGGCATCACCCCCACAAATGCCTCGCTGTAAAAAGCAAAGATCGACAGGAGGAGGAAGGAGTTGGGATGAAGATGGAGGGCATGGAGATTATAATGGCTGAGGACAGCATAGAAGAAATCAGAGAAAGGGGGGACCAACCCCGCGAAGACACTGTGCCAGAAGAAGGGATAGAAAGTACTGCCCGAGGCCTCCGGCTTGGCGGAGCCGACCCGAAGCGCAGTCTCTTCCCCCTCATTGCTGTCGCCCACCGTCACCTGGAGCACAATGGCAAGGTTCTTCTCCCAGACCATGGGCGCGCTCAAGGCAGGCTCGTACCCGGAGGGCGAGCGTGCAGCCTTCGCCTTGTCGACGCCATCGGCTGTGGTCTCGGAGGGGAGTCTACGCGGATCTGGAGTCTCTTGGGGCGAGAACAGGAAAGGGGATCTGGAGCAAGACGAAGGAAGGAAATGAAGGCTCTATGGCGTGCACCAGCCTTTTGTCAAGCGAGAACGGTTGCTGAGGCAGCATGTGGAAGCGGAGGTGCCCGCGTCCCATCAATCGCCACGCGTCAATCAAGGCCGCAGACGGTTGGGGCCCGCGGAGCTCCGTACTTGCCCTTTGGCTTCGCCTCAAAGCCAAGTTCGAGCACGCCTTGGGCCCGGGGGCTACTGTCGGCATTCTAGGACCGGGGGTGCTCAAACTTGGGCCCGGTACGGCCCAGCTTCAGCAAGAAGAACTCAAGACCCTCACGAGGGGCCAAGCCTCGTGAGGCGGACGGCACCAAGACCTCCTTGGGGGCAGTCTCACTAGGCTGGCTCCGGAGGAGCGGAGATATCTATGCAAGGGGCACCTCGCGAGGGTCGCATGACGTGAGCCGTGACAACAAGGGCCGGGCGGGCGCCCGTGGGCGCAGTGTACCTGTTTCTTCGTTAGTTCTAAGGAGGCAAGCGCAGGCTCGGGGTCCCGAGGCATTAGGCAAAGGTTTCCACATCGGTGCAACAAGACCAAGACCAGCAGGACGGCAGGACGAAGGTCATCGCGGAGCCCACAACAGCGTCACTACCAGAGCCTTTAGCAGGCCAAGACAACTTCTGTCAGGATAGCTTGTACTGGTTGTCCCCCTTCAAACTTGACCATTGTGGGATCCCTTCCCACCTAAACATTTGGGAAGAGGACCAAGGCCACTATAAATAGGACCTAGCCACCACCGTAGCAGGGGGCGGATCATTCAGATCATCCTCATGCCCACAAGCTCATCGAGTTCAAGAACACCTCACCTACTGAGGCTATCCATCCACTGTACTAGTTCATCCTCTGCCCCTCGAGGCAATCCACCACACACTGGAGTAGGGTATTACACCGCAAGGTGGCCCGAACCAGCATAAACCGCTATGTCTCTTGTTCTTTGGGTTCGTCTAGCTAGGCCGTGGAATCATTGAGCGAGCAAGCTGGGGAGAGAGTGTTCTTCGTGCGCACCCCAGAGTTCGAATCTCTCAAGGGTCTGCAGAACCCGCAATCCGACAGGACCAGCCCCCTGCCAGTCCTTGTCTATCAGAGGGCACTGCGACCACCCAGACCAAAGCAACGTTTGAGTCGAAGGGTGGGAGCACCTAAGTTTCAAAGGGTAGCAGGGTTTCCTCATGCACAAGACCTCACTTATAGAACACGTATGGATAAAAGGAAGAACTTATCTGTCTAGCTTACAGGGGACCGGAGTGCTGACTTGTCTTCTAATCTTCTCTTGGGGACTGAATCCACGGAAGGAGCCTATAGTCTATGCAGATGAGATGATGCCAGGTGCAATCTTATCTACATGAAGATCTGATGCTCATGATATGCTTATGCATGCATGCAACTTGTCAGGGCCCCCATCGCTTCATTCATTTCTCTGTTGCTCAGGGTCTGCGCCTGGCTTTGTACAAGGGGTTACATGCAACTGAGGCAAGGCCTGTATAAAGGGGTGGCTGTCGGGCAGGGCCCAACAGCCGCGCCTTACGGGTAGAACTTGCGGAGATGCTCAATATTCCATGAGTTTTGCAATCGAATGCCATCTCCAGTCTCCAGATGGACTGCGCCAGGTCCGGTAACTTGTACTACCCGGTAAGGGCCTTCCCACTTTGGCGTCAACTTGTTTGTACCATTTGCGTGCTGAACACGCCTAAGGACAAGGTCGCCTTCCTCAAAACACCGGGCATGAACCCTGCGGCTGTGATAGCGATGCAGGGCTTGCTGGTACCGTGCAGCACGCGTAGCAGCCCGGAGACGGTTCTCCTAGAGAAGCACAACATTGTCACGCTGGTGTTGTTCCTGCGCTACTTCATCATAGGCAAGTACTCGAGGTGATCCGTAAATGAGTTCCATGGGGATAACTGCTTCTGCCCCATAGACTAGGGAGAAGGGAGTATGCCCGGTAGCTTGATTTGGTGTCATTCTGAGGGACCAAAGAACCACCGGCAGCTCATCGATCCATCGCCTGCCGCACTTCTGCAGCTTTTCAAATGTTCTCGTCTTGAGTCCTCGTAGCACCTCAGCGTTCGCCCTCTCAGCTTGTCCATTGCTTCTGGGATGTGCAATAGAGGCAAATGGAATCTTGCTTCCAAGGGCATGAACATCTTGCATGAAGGCGTGGCTCGTGAACTGGGTGCCGTTGTCAGTGATGATCCGGGCAGGGAGCCCGAAACGGCACACCAATCCTTTTAAGAACTTGATAGCTGACTGAGAAATCACCTTCCTCACGGCATCTACTTCCGGCCACTTTGTAAACTTATCGATTGCAACATACAAGAATTCAAATCCCCCGGCAGCTCGGGGGAAAGGGCCAAGGATATTGAGCCCCTAGACCGAAAATAGCCATGACAAAGGGATTGTCTGAAGAGCTTGGGCAGACATATGGATATTCTTGGAATGGAACTGGCAGGCTTCACACTTGGTGACTAGCTCAACTGCATCTTGGAAGGCTGTGGGCCAATAAAATCCTTGCCGGAATGGTTTCCCAACCAAAGCCCTTGATCCAATGTGGGAGCTGCACATGCCTTTGTGTATTTCCGCCCGCAGTTCCATTCCTTCTTCCCGGCAAATACACTTCAATTTCACACCATTGGGCCTTCTTCTGTATAGTGTGTCATTGACAAACTGATACATACTGGCCCTCTAGGCTACTCTTTCCGCTTCTTATTGCTCTTCGGGAAGTTCTCCGGTTTGGAGGAAATGGACTATGTGCCTTGCCCAAGTTGGAGCCTGGGGCTCGAAAACGACGACTAGCGGCACCTCCACCTTCGTGGGAGCGCATCCCTCGACCGCGGGGACTGGAGGCCCGGCAGGAGGGTGCAGCCCGACAAATGAAGGGGAGTTGTTTCTGGCAGGGTGCCTGCCAGGTGCCCCGAGAGGCTCTACCGGGAGAGGCTTACCGGAGTCAAATTTCCACCTCTTTTGGGCCATTGTTGTCAGGGATACGGAGGGCTGAGTAAGATGGAGAACAAAAGTTACTGGTTCCACAGGAAGCTTCTGCGCAGCGCACTTTGACAGACCATCAGCAATGTGATACATCTCCAACGTATCTACTTTTTCTCACGCTTTTCGTCTTATTTTGGACTCTAATTTGCATGATTTGAATGAAACTAACCCCGGACTGACGATGTTTTCAGCAGAACTACCATGGTGTTGTTTTTTGTGCAGAAATAACAGTTCTCGGAAAGGAACGAAACTTTGTGAGGATTTTATATATCAATAATCAGAATTTTTGGAGCCAAGACCAACCAGAGAGGGGGGCCTGGGTGGGCACAACCCACCAGGGCGCACCCCCCTCTCCTGGCGTGCCCAGGTGGGTTGTACCCACCTGGTGGCCCCGCTGATGACCCCCCTGATACTACAAAATCACATTATTCCAGAAAAAAACCAGGGAGAAAGTATTATCACGATCCACGATATGGAGCCGCCGCCAAGCCCTGATCTTCCTCGGGAGGGCAGATCTGGAGTCCGTTTGGGGCTCTGGAGAGGGGGATCTTCATTCTTCGTCATCACCAACCCATTTCCATCGCCAATTCCATGATGCTCCCCACCAGGAGTGAGTAATTCCTTCGTAGGCTCGCTAGTCGGTGAGGAGTTGGATGAGATTCATCATGTAATCGAGTTAGTTTTCTTAGGGCCTGATCCCTAGTATCCCCTATGTTCCTAGATTGACGTTGATATGACTTTGCCATGCTTAATGCTTGTCACTTTGGGCCCGGGTGCCATGAACTTAGATCTAAACCGTTTATGAATTCATCATTATATCCATGTTTTAGATCTGATCTTGCAAGTTATAGTCACCAACTACGTGTTATGATCTGACAACCCCAGAGTGACAACAACCGAGCCCACTCTCGGTGATGACCGTAGTTTGAGGAGTTCTTGTATTCACTATGTGTTAATGCTTTGTTCCGGTTCTCTATTAAAAGGAGGCCTTAATATCCCTTAGTTTCCATTATGGACCCCGCTGCCACGGGAGGGTAGGACAAAAGATGTCATACAAGTTCTTTTAATAAAGCACGTATGACTATTTACGGAATACATGCCTACATTATGTTGATGAACTGGAGCTAGTGCTGTATCACCCTAGGTTATAACTGTCACATGATGAATATAATACAACAAGTCGCCAATCCGATGCCTACGAATTTATCCTTATTGATCTTGCTGCGTTACTATTGCTATCATCACTGTTACACTTGCTACAAATTACTGCTATCACTGTTACTGTTACCGTTGCTGCTGTTGAAGGAAATATGCCCTAGACACAATAATAAAGTTGTTATTTATATTTCCTTATATCACGATAAATTTTTATTATTCATGCTAGAATTGTATTAACCGGAAACTTAGTACATGTGTGGATTTATAGACAAACAGTTTCACTATTATGCCTCTACTTGACTAGCTCGTTGAATCAAACATGGTTAAGTTTCCTAGCCATAGACATGAGTTGTCATTTGATTAACGGGATCACATCATTAGAGAATGATGTGATTGACTTGAACCATTCCGTTAACTTAGCATTTGATCGTTTAGTATATTGCTATTGCTTTCTTCATGACTTATACATGTTTTATGACTATGAGATTATGCAACTCCCGAATACCGGAGGAACACTTTCTGTGCTACCAAACATCACAACGTAACTGGGTGATTATAACGGTGCTCTACAGGTGTCTCCGATGGTACTTGTTGAGTTGGCATAGATCAAGATTAGGATTTGTCACTCCGATTGTCGGAGAGGTATCTCTGGGCCCTCTCGGTAATGCACATCACTATAATCCTTGCAAGAAATGTAACTAATGAGTTAGTTGTGGTAATGATGCATTACGGAACATGTAAAGAGAATTTCCGGTAACGAGATTGAACAAGGTATTGAGATACCGACGATCGAATCTCGGGCAAGTAACATACCGATGACAAAGGGAACAATGTATGTTGTTATACGGTTTGACCGATAAAGATCTTCGTAGAATATGTAGGAGCCAATATGAGCATCCAGGTTCCGCTGTTGGTTATTGACCGAAGATGAGTCTCAGTCATGTCTACATAGTTCTCGAACCCGTAGGGTCCGCACGCTTAAAGTTCGGTGACGATCGGTATTATGAGTTTATGTGTTTTGATGTACCGAAAGTTGTTCGGAGTCCCGTATGAGATTAGGGGCATGACGAGGAGTCTCGAAATGTTCGAGACCTAAAGATCGATATATTCGAAGGCTATATTCGGACATCGGAAAGGTTCTGAGTGGTTCGGGTATTTATCGGAGTACCGGAGAGTTACGGGAATTCGCCGGGGAGTATATGGGCCTTATTGGGCTTTAGGGGAGAGAGAGGGGCTGCCTAGGGCACGCCGCGCGCCCCCAAGGCCTAGTCCTAATTGGACTAGGGGGAGGGGGCGGCGCCCCCTCCTTCCTTCTCTTCTCTCTTCCCCTTCCTTCTCTCCTACTCCTACTACTTGGAAATGGGGGAATCCTACTCCCGGTGGGAGTAGGACTCCCCAGGGCGCGCCATAGTAGAGGGCCGGCCCTCCCCCTCCTCCACTCCTTTATATATGGGGGAGGGGGCACCCCATAGAAACACAAGTTGATCATTGATCTCTTAGCCATGTGCGGTTCCCCCTTCCACCAAAATCCACCTCGGTCATATCGTCGTAGTGCTTAGGCGAAGCCCTGTGCCGGTAGCTTCATCATCACCATCATCACGCCGTCGTGCTGACGACGCTCTCCCTCGAAGCTCTACTGGATCATTGTCAGTGTACAAAAGTAGGGGCTCTCCTTTTGACCCCTTTACTTGTGCACGGGCAGTCAGAGCCACGCGCCACGACCACACTTAGTAGGGCAGAGGAGGGAGACCGGGAAGAAGCCAAAGCACAAGACGGTCAAGGAAACGCCAAGACCAAAAACACCAAAGAGCAAGAGGGCGGGGTGGACTCCCCCGGCAAGGCCCTTGCCGGGGCGGCCTCCGCGGCCCCGACAAAAGCCTTGTCGGGGCAACTTGCCAAGTACCAGCAGAGCGAGCCACCCTCGAGCGCAAGATTTCCAAACGCCGCCAACGACTACGTCGGAACCAAGGCTCGGGAGGCACCTCTATGGTGGCATGCAGATTTTTGTCAAAATCATAAACACACAAGATCAGATGAGGACCAGAAGACGGTGACCCTCGGCGGGATCATAGCCGAGGGGACCCATAAGACCCCTGACAAGCGCCTTGCTGGGGACAATTGCGATGCCACGGCAAGACCCTTGCCGGGCGCCCGCACCAGCCAAGGCTCCACCACCGTCCCCATGCAGCTGCTAGCTCAACTAGCTGGGCAGGCACTTGCGTGGCGACGGGCGACTTCTACACCGACCCACCAAGCACCTGCGTGGTGGCATGCAGATCTTCGTGAAGGCCTGCCACCGCGCCACCTCAATAGCATGCCTGCCTACATGGCACTGCACGCATCGCTGGCCAGCGCGCGTGTCGAAGCGAGGCGGAGCGGCGACGGACAGGACGGGCCCCGTTCCCATCCCCGATAAAGCTAATGGACACCTAAGTAGCGCATTTAATGCGCTTTGTTCCGTAATGCCGGGCGATAAGCTCGCACACTGTACGCCTTTGCACCTCCCGTGTGCCACTGCGGCAACCCCTTTTTGACTATAAAAGGAGGCCCAAGGCATACTGGAGAAGGATTCGGCTCTTTGGAACTACGCAGCCACCGTAGCTAGTTCGAAAGCTCAAGAACACTGAATACATCCACCAAAGCAGGACTAGGGTATTACGCATCCTCGCAGCCCGAACCTGGACCGGCACTTCTCACAACCCCGCGCTTGCCGACCGTAGAAGGGATTCCGGTGATCCCGTAGGTGTTGTTCCCACCGACATCTTTGGCGCGCCAGGTAGAGGGGCGCAGTTGTGAGAATTTGGTTTAGCAACCAGCTTAGAAGTTCCTCGTGGCCATGGTTTCTAAGGAAGAATACGGCCAAGAGGATGGCGCCGCCTGCAAGCATGAAGGGCGCCAGTACGGCGACAGGAAAGCTAAGTCATGCCGCACTTTAAATATTTCCCTTTTATATAAGGTTATTCCCCTCGGAGATCTCGTTCTTTGTATGGAAAACCTGCACGCAAGGGGGCCCTCCCGCGATTGGAAACGCCCTTGTTCTGTTTCGAGTCTGCTCAACAGCTCAAGCGGCCGTGTCGATAGTGGCAGAGTAGCCTTCCGCAACTGGCAACACTCTCGATTCTGACTCGAGTCAAGCTCGACTGTTCAAGCGGCCGCGTTGAGGGCGGTAAGGTGGTTCGCCCGGCAGCAATTGCACCCAACAGGCTATTGAGGATCCGTCCTCGAGGTGCCGCGCCCTAGGTTACGCGCCTGCAAGCCTACCTGATTAACGTAAGGTGGACATACAAAGAAAGAAATTGAACAGGAAAATAACATGCACTGATTCAAAAGTACTGCATAGTTATATTACATCAATTGTTGCTGCGGTTCTAACTAAAGATAGAAATTGTCTTGGTCCTGAACCTGCAGCGACGATAAGAAGCGGGGTGCCTAGTCCCGGCGCTGGCCCTCTACCCTCTGGATTCCATCGATGCCTGTCAGTGTTTTGGGAAAGGGGGTCCCCAGACTTGCCTGCCTGCAGCCCACAACATGGCTAAGAAGCAGGCCGTATGGCCCATCTTCATCAACAAGGCATCTAAGACCCTCGCGAGGGTGCAAGCCTCGCGAGGCGGACGACATAAGACCTCCACTAGAGTGGCCTAGCCGGGCAGGCTCACGAGGAGCAGAGATATCAAGGTGGGGCAAACCTCATGAGGCTCCCGTGGTGTGAGCCATGACGAACGGCACCAGGCGGGCGCCAGGCGGGCGCCAGCGTGCAGCGTCCTTATTTCCTCTTTGGTGCTAAGGAGGCCAGCGCAGGCGAAGAGTACCGAGGCATCAGGCAAAGGTTGCCATATTGGTGCAACGATACCAAGACCAGGAGGATGGCAAGGCGGAGGTCATCGTGGAGCCCAAGACGGAGTCACCCCAGAGCTTTTCGCAGGCGAAGACCGCTTTTGTCAGGATAGCTTGTACTAACTATCCCGCTTCAAATTTGCCCGCCGTTGTTGACTCCCTTCTCGCTCGATATTTGGGAAGAGGACCAGGGCCTCTATAAATAGGACTAGCCACCATAGTAGGAGGCAACTGATCTCGAACTGGTTCAGATCATCCACAACCACACAAGCACGAGAACACCTCAACCTCAGGAGGCTGTTCTTCCCTTGTACTGTTCATCATCAGCCCAAGAGGCAATCCACCACTACATTGGAGTAGGGTATTACACCACCACGGTGGCGCGAACTAGTATAAACCTCGTGTCTTCCTGTGTTGCGAGTTTGTCAACGAGATCTTAGCGAGCCAGAGCATAGATCGGTAGGAGGGAAAGACTTCGCGCGCACCCCAGAGTTCGAACCTTAAGGGTTTGCCGGAACCCCACCTCCGACATTTGGCGCGCCAGGTAGGGGTGCACCGGAGCTTTTTCTCCGCTAGCCAGCTCTCCGACGCTCCCCGGCCATGATGTCTGGCGACTCAAGGACCGGCTCTGACCGCTGGGCAGCCTGGCCAGCCCGGGCAGCGCCGCCTGCCCATGAAGGTTTCGACGCCGCACTCCAAGCGGCACGGGCGCCGCCAAACTCGGCCGGGCGCGGACAGCGCGGCCAGGCGTCATCCATCCTCACCCCGCGGCAAGTATGAGCCGCGGCAAGAGCGGCGAGTCATGCCGCAGCAACGGCGCCACACTCATGGCAGGAGCAAGCAAACATGCGGGCGGCACACACGGTGGCAAGGGAGCTGCTGCGATGCAGGCTGATGGAGAGCGGCCGGGATACGCTGCTGGAGCATGTTGCCGAGCTACTGGACGTAGCGGCGTGGGGAGCACCACCCTTCTGCTATCGACTTCCTCCCCAGGCTACTGCAGGGCCGCGCGGCGAACCTCACCACATCAGCGCGCCATCAACTACGCCCGGGGGCTTCATCAACATCAGCACGGCCGACGGCGTAGGGGGCTCCAACACCCCCATGCCGCCCTCGACAAACACGGGCGCAAGCGTCGCCCCCCATGGTCCCTGCCGGATGCCATATTGTCATCCCCAGGACACCATCACGGGCGGAGCAACATGGAGTGTGGGGCACCACGTCGAGGTGTTCGGGGTGACGGCCCCGGAAGCCTACGTTCCCTGCATGATGGACCAAGTGTCACGCCCAATATGCGACCCTATCCAAAAGGAACTCGAAGGTACCAGCAAGGATAGACCCGCATATTGAAACACTTTTGCAAGGTGGATATCATTACATCAACATTACATAATAGCTGGGGATACATCCAAGACATACAATGTCACAAGAATACAACAACACATCATATACAAGATCAACATCCGACTACGGATGAAACAAAACAGAAACTCAACAATATCCACCACCTGCTAGCCCAGTACATGGACACGGAACCTATCCCTGATCGAAGAAGAAGCGGAAGAAGAACTCCAAAACAAGAAAACATCGCTCTCGCGTCATGATAAATCGCATAACGTGTACCTGCAACTGTTGGTGTAATGTCATGAGCCACGAGGACTCAGCAATCCCATTACCATAGGTTTCAAGACTAGCAAAGCTTAATGGGAAAGGAAGGGGTAAAGTGGTGAGGTTGCAGCAGCGGCTAAGCATATATGGTGGCTAACATACGCAAATAAGAGCGAGAAGAGAAACAAAGGCAGTCGTCAACTAGTAATGATCAAGAAGTGATCCTGAACTCCTACTTACGTCGGACATAACCCGAAACTGTGTTCTCCTCTAGATCAACCCGAAAAGAGACTCTCACGATTCGCTTTACGGTTTGTGTATTTTAGAAGAGTTTGCTTCAAGTTTACTACAACGGATATTAACAAATTCCCATCGCCACATAACATGGGCACGGCTTTGAAAGTTCAAACCTGCGGGTGTCCCAACAACCCATTATAAGCTCTCACGATCAACGAAGGATATTCCTTCTCCCGGAAGACCGATCAGTCTCGGAATCCGGCTACAAGACATTTCGACGGTAATAAAACAAGACCAGCAAGACCGCCCGATCGCCGACAATCCCGATAGGAGCTGCACATATCTCGTTCTCGAGGCAACACCGGATGAGACAGGCTCGAGTAAAACCAAGCCTCGGTTTCCTGTGGTGGCCCAAGAAGTGCTCGGTTCGAACCAGCACTTAGAAAGCACTAGCCGGGGGCTAAATAAAGATGACCCTTGGGATCTTGCGACTCCCAAGGGAAAAAAGGTAATAGGTGAGGCAAATGGTAAAACCAATGTTGGGCCTTGCTGGAAGAGTCTTATTCAAAGCGAACTGTCAAGGGGGTCCCATAAATCACCCAACCGCGTTAGGGACGAAAAATCCGGGAACAATACCGATATGACGGAAACTAGGGCGGCAAGAGTGGAACAAAACACCAGGCATAAGGCCAAGCCTTCCACCCTTTACCACGTATATAGATGCATTAATAATATAAGAGATATTGTGATATCCCAACATAACCATAATCCAACATGGAGCAATCTTCATCTTCACCTGCAACTAGAAACACTATAATAGGGGCTGAGCAAAGCGGTAACATAGCCAAACAATGGTTTGCTAGGAAGGGTAACAAAGGTCCGAGGTTCATGGCAATTTGGGAGGCTTGAGCAGCAAGTGGTAGGTAACGCATCATAGCGATAGAACGAAGCAACTAACATAGCAATGATAGTAATGAGATCCAAGGTGACGGTCATCTTGCCTGAAATCCCGCAAGGAAGAAGAACGAGTCCATGAAGAAGATGAAACCACAAAGACGAACCAAGCTTAGACGAACGAATCCTCACGATCGCAACGAAACGGGAGCTATCGAGAAGAAGCACACAACATGGTAAACACACCACACATAGACAAGACATGATGCACAACAAGCATGATGCATGACAAAGCTAGACGAGGCTACTCATGGCAAGAGATGATGCATACAAGAGCAACACATCAAAACAAGTTTAAATGAGGCCGGAAACAACATATAACAATTCCGGTAAGTCCTCGTATGCAAATTTCGAAATTGTTCCAGATCTGAATAAACCTTATGTTCAAGTTTTTAAACAGCAAGTTAAGATGCACCAAGATGATCTACACGAAATTTTAGTCAAGTTACATATAAAGTTCATTTAATTCGGAGCTACGGCCTAGAAGATATGAGCAAAACAAGTTAAACATGGCATTGATGCAAAATGCACCCAAACATCAAGCAAACACCTCAAAACAAGGATGCAACATGATAATATGAAACTACATGCAAAATCAAGCAAGTTTCATATAGAGCACACTCAAAACGGAGCAACGGTTCAACACATACACCCTATACAAGTCATGCCAACAATCTGTCCAAAACAGCAACTAGGCATATTGCAAGCATCAAAACAACATGCTACAGCACCTCAACATAAAAACAAAAGGCATGGACATGATGTACAGGTAAAGCATAACAAAACATGAACACTGAGCTAACCCCATAAATCACTAGAACATGCTGAGAAGACATGGCAAGAATGCAAACACTAACAGTTCCAGACTTTGCAGAAATTAACATCAGGTTGCAATGTTTAGAGCTATCAAACAACATGCTACAGGAACTTATCATGGCAAACAAAGGCATGGAATGAATTTACTAATTTCATAGAGAAAAAGTCCTTTACTGACCATGAGCCAAAAGGGCACAGAAAATATGATGGCACCCATGTAAACATGGCAAATGATATGACATGTTCATACATGGCAGGAACAACAATAAGTAGACATGTTGGTGAGCTTGAACCACTCACCACAGAGCAATACATGGCATGGCAAGGCAACCAATAGCAAGAAGACATATTTTTGAAGCTAAAAATGGCAAGAACAAGTTCATAGGGTGCATGGATCACTAGCAAAGCTCATGGTAAAACTGAACTTAATGTTAACAGGCTGACAGCAACATTATTTAGCATCTTTGGAGCAAGATTACAAAAATTTTGGCAGGATATAAATGCAACCAGGGGCATGGGTGTATAGAGCATAACATGTAGAACAAAACACCCTTAATGAACATACTCAAAAGAGGCATGGATCTCATTGTAGAAACATGAATACATAGCATCACAATAACAGCAGAACAAGGGCATAAATCAGCAACATCATGAAGCCTAGTTAGCATGCTTGTGCTAGTCACCACATAAATCACAAAAATACATGGCATACACCCCTGTAAAGATGGCATGGCATAGTTCAAAGCACATGTAGGGCTCAAGTTCATAGGAGGCACACATTAAACATGGCAAAAATGACAAATGAGCAGGTTCTGTTAACAGACAGCAGACAACATGATATCACACTCTTGCAACGATGATTCAGGCATCAAGATGGACTCAAATGAACATGATGCAATGGAACGCAATGAATTACTCATTGAGGCGAACAATTCGACATATTACACGCACGAAACGGAGCAGTATGCACAGAGTTATGATGCGATGAACATGGCATGATAATGCAAAATATCTCGGGACTTAGTGGAAAATCGACCTCGAGGGAAGTCAACGCGGGCGACGAGCTCCTCCGGCGAACTCGGGATGCGACGGCGAGGCTCCTCCGGGCCGGATCTCGCGGATCCGGCCGGTGGCGAAGCAGGCGAGGCAGCGGGGCCAGCGGGGTCGCGGATCGAGGCGGCGGCTCGGGCCGACGAAGGAGAGGCGGCGGCGAAGCTCCTCCGGCGAAGCTCATGGGGCAGCGGCGAGGGAGGACGCAGCGGAAGGGGAGGCGCCGGGCGAACACGAAGCGCGGTGGCGGGGCGAGGCGCGCGGGCGCGCCTGGCGGCGGGCCGGACGCGCAGCGCGATGGCGGCGAGGTCCCGGCGGCGCGGCGAGCCGCAGGGGGTTCGCGCGAGCGGCCCGGCGGGGAGGGAGCTGGGCTGGCGCAGGCAGTGGCGGGCGGGCGGGCTGCGCAAGACCCTTGATGTGCTCAGCAGGCATGACAGAAGTGGGGCGCGGGCGCGGTGAGGTGGCGGCGGTGGTTGGTCCAGGAGGCGGGGGGTGACGTGGCGGCCTCCGATTGGGCGGAGTGAGGTGGCCGGGCGCAGCGGACATGTCCGACCGGTGGGGAGAAAACGTCCGGCGGCACGAGGAGAGGGGGAGCTAGGGTTTGCACCGGGAATTTCGGGGGAGGTCACATATTTATAGGTAGAGGGAGCTAGGAGAGTCCAAATGAGGCACGGTTTTCGCCCACACGATCGTGATCGAACGACCAAGAGCATGGAGGGGGTTAGGATGGGTTTTGGGCCACTTTGGAGGGGGTGTTGGGCTGCACACAAAAGAGGCTTTTGCGGTTACCCGGTTAACCGTTGGAGTATCAAACGACCTGCGAATGACACGAAACTTGACAGGCGGTCTACCGGTGCTATACCAAGGCCGCTTGACAAACCTCGGTCCATTCCGATACCGTTCAACACCCGCACACGAAAAGAGGGAAAAGGGGGGGCGCCGGGAGACATAGGAGTGCCGGATTGCGAAACGGACAACGGGGAAAAAGCTCGCATGCAAGAGAAGAACACGTATGCAAATGCGATGCACATGACGACATGATATGAAATGCAGATGATGACATGGCAAAGTGCAACACGCAAGCAAATGACATGGCAACAACGACGAGTAACTGGCAAACACCTAGCGCATCGAATCCGGGGCGTTACAACACTCCTCCACTAACATGAGATCTCGTCCCGAGATCTTAGGTCCGAGACGGAAGGGACAAAGGGATGAGGTGAACCAAGAACTCAAGAGAAGAAGCAAAGAATTGAGATCACTCAAGAATAAGAGAGGAACGACGAGAATGACGAGAATCAAAAGCTCACGGAATCAGATAGACTATGAAACCACTCTGGTTAGAACGAGATAAGAAACGAATTAGACTGAAAAGGATTTAGGCAGCACTCCGGCTGAAAAATGGAAGGATTAGAACACGCGCTTGGGAGGATGGAATGATACTTGATGAAGGCATCACACAAAACCTCCGGAAAAAATTGAAAGAGTTGAATGAAAAGAACGGAGAAGAAAATGACAACTTGTGCCACGAATGAGATTGAAAGCATCTTTGAAGAAAAGATTGAACGGAGTTGTTGAGAAAATCAACAACGAAAAGAATAAGCTAGTTGTGGTCTTATAGGTAACGTCTCAAGATCATAAGGTGATAACCGGCCACAAATGGAAATGATTGGATAGCTGAGAAGAACGAAGAAAAGCAAAACTCCACTTCAAAAGAATACGGAGAATTAATTGCTCTTCCAGATGCAAGAAGAAAAGATACTAGAACTCCTTGAACAAGAATCTTGATGAACTCTTTGAAGAATAAATTAAATCATGAAGAACCACCATGAAGAACTCCGGTAATAAAAGGATGATAAAAGAAAGAGAAGTTGAAAACACAGGGTGAAGCCTTGCGATGATTTAGAAGGAGCTTCGCGATGAGATAATGCCAAAAACTTGGAACTCCAGAAAAGAAAAAAAACACTAGAACCGAGAATTACTTCATCATGAACAATCTCCGGAAGAAAATAATTAATCAATTTGACGAAAGAATAATAAGAATTACGTTATGCTTGTCCTCCACCAATTAAATTGATGAGAAGCAATGGATTGCTTACCACTTATTCACATTGGGGAAAATTTAAGGGGGAATATGGCACGAAATTTGAGAAGGTTCTCATGAGCCACCGGTAGGATTGAAAGAACGAATGGATTTAAATGATAATCAAGGAAAAAGAATCTTGAACGAACCACCGTAAGAATTCAAAATTGACTAACGAAAGAGAATGAATCGCCGGGAAGAATTAGAAAAGCACAAAGATACTTGAGGGAATTTAGATACAAGAGAATGAAGAGATCATGAACTGATTAGAGGATATTTGAACGATGCACCGGAATAATTGGATAACGGTAGCTAAAATGTGAGGACGAAGAATTCTTCTGGAACGATGGCCTCCGGTGAAACGAAATGGAAATCAACTTCTGAAATACTCCGGATGGGTAAGAAAAGAATATCTGACAAATGGAATAATTCGAGAGGATAATATGAAGCTTGAACCACGAATCTTTGGGAGAACGGGCAAGATTGAGAGGACAAAACTCTTCTTTGGTCTTCAAATGATGACGAGAAACACCACCAAAATTTGTTGAGATACTCCAGGAGAATGAAAACCGAAAAGGTTGAGCCAACAATGAAAATAATTTGAAAGAGATCTTGGGGAAGGCATGTGACTGATGGGATCCATTCTTACGTCACAAATGAAAAGAATTGTGAAAAACTCTGGGGAAATTAGAAGAGTCAGGTAAGATCCTGGGAAAAGACCTGTGGGTTAGGGCCCACTAAAAAGAAAAACACCATTGGAAAGGATTGTTGAACAGATAGATGATGCACCGGCACAATTGAAATATTTGAATGAGGTGATAACCTCGAATTAATTGGAACACAGACGAATCTCCTGTGATGTCTTGAGCACTCTGGAAGGATAAACTGGCGACAGATGAACGAGCAAGGAGAACACTTGAGCTGAGGAAAACAATACGATCGACAACGAAAAACTTGAATTGAGTCCACCGGAAAAGAGATGAAGAATGTCAAACAAAAGAGAAATCACCGGTTGGAATAATTGAGGGAAGACTGAAGAGACTCCGTATGAATGAAATTGATGGTCGAAAGAGACTCAGGCTCCGGGAATAAGAGGGTGGGAGGGCGGGAAAAACAAAGGCAACTTGGAAGGGGAACCAACGAATGACTTCAAGAGAAAACACCGGTTGAAATCATTGAGGAAAGAAAGCAAAGGCTTCGCACGAGTAGAATGGGTACACGATTACAGACTCCGGTTCCGAGAAGACGAAGGGAGAGCGGGTGGGAAAAACAAGGACAACTTCGGACAAGGAAAAACAACGACGTCGGAGGAAGAACTGAGGATTGAACTTAGCAAAGATGAAGATGGTCGAGTCGACTTGACGAGAAATGCACCGGACAAAAGAGGATGGACAACTCACGAAACTAACCACGTGATCCTAAAGAAAAATTTGAGCGGGAAGAGGAGTAATTCAAAACACCTCGTCAAGATTCCTCACCGAGCGGCGAAGGGCTGAGGAGTAAAAGAAATCCTACTCTCGATATAACTAGACTCGAAAATAGTTTTCTTCTAGACTCAACAATGGCCAAACTACAAGATCAATCAAGGGGGGCTCCTAAGGTCGGTCGAGGCTCTGATACCAACTTGTCACGCCCAATATGCGACCCTATCCAAAAGGAACTCGAAGGTCCCACCAAGGATAGACCCGCATATTGAAACGCTTTTGCAAGGTGGATATCATTACATCAACATTACATAATAGCTGGGGATACATCCAAGACATACAATGTCACAAGAATACAACATCACATCATATACAAGATCAACATCCGACTACGGATGAAACAAAAACAGAAACTCCAACAATATCCACCCTGCTAGCCCAGGCTGCCGACCTGGAACCTATCCCCTGATCGAAGAAGAAGCAGAAGAAGAACTCCAAAACAAGCAAACATCGCTCTCGCGTCATGATCATCGCATAACGTGTACCTGCAACTGTTGGTGTAGTAATCTGTGAGCCACGAGGACTCAGCAATCCCATTACCATGGGTTTCAAGACTAGCAAAGCTTAATGGGAAAGGAAGGGGTAAAGTGGTGAGGTTGCATCAGCGGCTAAGCGTATATGGTGGCTAACATACGCAAATAAGAGCGAGAAGAGAAACAAAGGAACGGTCGTCAACTAGTAATGATCAAGAAGTGATCCTGAACTCCTACTTACGTCAGACATAACCCAGAAACCGTGTTCTCCTCTCGATCAACCCCGAAAAGAGACACTCACGGTTACGCACACGGTTGGTGTATTTTAGAAGAGTTTGTTTCAAGTTTACTACAACCGGATATTAACAAATTCCCATCTGCCACATAACCGCGGGCACGGCTTTCGGAAGTTCAAACCCTGCAAGGGTGTCCCAACTTAGCCCATTATAAGCTCTCGCGATCAACGAAGGATATTCCTTATCCCCGGGAAGACCCGATCAGTCTCGGAATCCTGGCTACAAGACATTTCGACAGTAATAAAACAAGACCAGCAAGACCGCCCGATGCGCCGACAATCCCGATAGGAGCTGCACATATCTCATTCTCAGGGCAACACCGGATGAGACAAGCTACGAGTAAAACCAAGCATCGAGTTTCCCCGTGGTGGCCCCGCAGGCGGCTCGGTTCGAACCAGCACTTAGAGAAGCACTGGCCCGGGGGGGGGCTAAATAAAGATGACCCTTGGGATGCGCGACTCCCAAGGGAAAAAGTTAATAGGTGAGGCAAATGGTAAAACCAATGTTGGGCCTTGCTGGAAGAGTCTTATTCAAAGCGAACTGTCAAGGGGGTCCCATAAATCACCCAACCGCGTTAGGGACGCAAAATCCGGGAACATAATTGTAACGCCCCGAATACAACTTTCCATATTCGTAACTCCAACTCTTGCCTTTTCCGGAGATGTGATATGTTATTTCCTTCGTGGTTGGGTTTTGTCTTTTGTTTTGCATTTTGTTCATGTCATGCATCTCATCTCATGGCATCATGTGCATTGCATCTACATGTTTTCATAAAACTTGCAACCGTTCGTAGTTGCCGCGCCCCCTTGCCTTCGTTGACCATTCCGAGACCAATCGGGTTTTCGCTTCCCTCTTGACCGTGACCACCTAACCTCTTTTGCCAGATCGCAGCCCCCTCGCGCGTGTCCGAAACTTACGCGAACCCAACCTGCTCAGTCATCACCGTTGCATTCGGTTCATCGCCAAACATCTATAAAACATCTCTGTTTTCTTATTTGGACCTCCCTAACCTCTTTTCTCAACTGTCCGATTTCAATCGGAGGGACTAGATAGCCCCTAAGCCAACCCTTTTCCTATAAATAGACCCCTAACCCTAAATTTTAGGAGCAATGTCCCATCCATCCCCACGCCGCCGCCACTCCACCGAATCCCCCTCGGGATCCTCCCAGATCCATCTCCCTCCAACCAGTGCCTGAGGCCGTGCCTCCTCTTCCCTCCTTTGCTCGATCCCGAATGGATCGTGAGCACTGAGCGCCTCCCCGTCGCCTTGCCCGTCCACGCCACCGGCGACAACATCAGCAGCCCCCGCGTCCCCGAGCACCTCTCCTCTCGTTCCCAGGCGCCCAGCTCCTGCCTCCCGTGCTCGTCCCGAGCAAGCAGCTCAGCCCCTTGCCCGGCCCACTGAACCAGCAGATGAGCCCCCTTCGCGCCCTCTCCTTCCCCGATTTCCTCCTCTCTCAGATCTCATCTTTCTCTCCCGTTTTCTCTGTGCCAGATCTTTGGCAGGACCTCGCCGTCCCGCGCTCAAGCTCTCCTCGTGCCCCAAGCCATGGCGTCCGAGGCCTCCCCTGCCTCGCCTCAACGGACCCCTTTCAGCCCAGACTCTCCCAAGGCCGAGCGTCCGAGCCCGGGGTCTCCAGGACCTCGCCGCCCTGGCCTCCTCCTCCGCACCGGCGAGAGCGACTCCGGCAGCCACGGCTCCCGCCGCCGCCCTGCACCGTTCGTCGCCGTCTCCGCCAGATCCGGCGGCGCGTCCCGCCCGCCGGAACAGGTCGCTGCGCCCCATCCTCGCCTTGGGAGAGGTTTCGCCGCAAGTCCAGCGTCGCCCGCCTCTGCCGCTCACGAGCCAGCGCCTCGTCCCGGTCCTCGCTCGCGTTGACCGCGCCAAGTCCCACGACCGACCGCACGCGCCTGAGCCACCTCCCCTTCGCTAGATGCTAGGTCCGGCCCAGCCGCACCTCTGCTTCGGCCCGGCAGCTCCCCTGCGTCGTCCTACCAGCCTCCTGCTCCACCGACCGGGCCAAAGATCATGGTGAGCAGCCCAGTCCGCCCTCCAGATTCGGCCCGATGTAGTTTTTTCCCATGTCTGCGATTTGGCTAATTATCCGAGGATTTACAGTTTTACAGATTTTTCCTTGTTGTTCATGCATTTAATATCTCACAAACCGTGCATCGGATTAAAATGTTTTATATATGTAAAATACTTAGAATTTCATCTAGTTTCACATCATGCCTCTTTCATCCATCTTTAAAATGTTTAAAATGCTGTTTGTTTAAATTTGCTCAAATGCCATGCTAAAATGTTTTATTTCATAACTAAATAACCGTAGCTCGGAATTAAATGTTCTTTATATGTACATGGGGTAGAAAAATGCCTAGTTTAACATGGTGCACTTTATTTTCCTGTTTAACAAATCTAAAATTATGTAATAGGCAGAACAGTACCAAATTCGAATATTGCTCATGAGGATTTATCGGAATTGTTGTTTCTTATTTCTGGCCTCATTTAAACTTGCCTAAATAGTTAGTTTACTTCTGCTTCACCTCTTGCCATGTTTAACAACATTTAATATTGTTGGGTACATAAACGAGAGAGAACTAAATAATTGATGTGGTGTTTCGTTAATATGCAACTCGTTGCATATTGAGCTCCATTTAACTTGTAGTTTTGTTTGTGCATATTGCCATGCCATGCTATTTAAACCGGACATGCATCATACTTGTTTGTGCATCATGCCATGTGTATGTGATGGTTGTTTACTATGTTGTTTGCTTCTTTCCGGGTTGCTTCTCTCGTTAGCTTCGGTTTCGTTCCGGAGTTGTGAGGATTCGTTCGACTACGTCCGTTTGTCTTCTTCATGGATTCGTTCTTCTTCCTTGCGGGATTTCAGGCAAGATGACCATACCCTCGAAATCAATTCTATCTTTGCTTGCTAGATGCTCGCTCTTTTGCTATGCCTATGCTATGATGCCTATCACTTGCTTATCATGCCTCCCATATTGCCAGGTCAAGCCCCTAACCATCCTTTCCTAGCAAACCGTTGTTTGGCTATGTTACCGCTTTGCTCAGCCCCTCTTATAGCGTTGTTAGCTGCAGGTGAAGATGAAGTTTGTTCCTTGTTGGAACATGGAGATGTTGTTCCTTGTTGGAACATGTTTACTTGTTGGGATATCACAATATATCTTATTTAATTAATGCATCTATATACTTGGTAAAGGGTGGAAGGCTCGGCCTTATGCAGTGTTTTGTTCCACTCTTGCCGCCCTAGTTTCCGTCATACGGTGTTATGTTCCTTGATTTCACGTTCCTTACGGTTGGGTGATTTATGGGACCCCTTGATAGTTCGCTTTGAATAAGACTCCTCCAAAGAAGGCCCAACCTTGGTTTTACCATTTGCCACCTAAGCCTTTTTCCCTTGGGTTCTGCAGACTCAAGGGTCATCTTTATTTTACCCCGGGCCAGTGCTCCTCGAGTGTTGGTCCAAACTAGAACACCGTCTTGGGACCATTCCTTGGCAACTTGGATTAAGTCGGTACCAGACGCTTCGCTTATCCGGTGTGCCACGAGAACGAGATATGTGCAGCTCCTATCGGGTTTGTCGGCACATCGGGTGGTCTTGCTGGTCTTGTTTTACCATTGTCGAAATGTCTTGTAGTCCGGGATTACGAGATCGATCGGGTCTTCCGGTAGAAGGAATATCCTTCGTTGACCGTGAGAGCTTATAATGGGCTAAGTTGGGACACCCTGCAGGTATTATCTTTCAAAGTCGTGCCCGCGGTTATGAGGCAGATGGGAATTTGTTAATGTCTGGTTGTAGAAAACCCGAAGTTTACCTTAATTAAAACACATCAACCGCGTGTGTAACCGTGATGGTCTCTTCTCGGCGGAGTCCGGGAAGTGAACACGGTGTTGGAGTTATGCTTGACGTAGGTTGTTCTAGGATCACTTCTTGATCATAGTTGTTCGACCGTGCTTTTCCTTTCTCTTCTCGCTCTCTTTTGCGAATGTAGCCACCAGATATGCTAGTCGCCTGCTGCAGCTCCACCTCACTACCTTCTCCTACCCATAAGCTTAAATAGTCTTGATCTCGCGGGTGTGAGATTGCTGAGTCCCCGTGACTCGCAGATACTTCCAAAACCAGTTTGCAGGTGCCAATGAAACCGTGTAGGTGACGCACCCGAGCTCAAGGAGGAGCTCGATGAAGATCTTGTTCATTGTGTTGTTTCGTTTCAATTGATCAGTAGTGGAGCCCAGTTGGGACGATCGGGGATCTGTGTAGCATTTGGGGTAGGCTTCTTTCATTTTGGTTCCGTAGTCAGACCTTGATTGTATCTGTATGATGTAATGCTTTACTCATGTATTGTGTGAAGTGGCGATTGTAAGCCAACTATGTATCTCTTTCCCTTATGTATTACATGGGTTGTGTGAAGATTACCTCACTAGCGACATTGCTTTCAATGCGGTTGTGCCTCTAAGTCGTGCTTCGACACGTGGGAGATATAGCCGCATCGAGGGAGTTACAAGTTGGTAATCAGAGCCATCCCCGACTTAGGAGCCCCCTGCTTGATTGTTTGCTGGCGTTGTTGAGTCTAGAACAAAAATGTTTTGAGTCTTACGATTTTATATATCGGAGAGTAGGATTCTTTTTACTCCTCAGTCCCTTCGTCGCTCTGGTGAGGCATCCTGACGTAGAGTTTTGACTCTTTCTCTTCCCAAATTTCACTAATTTTTTTTAGGATCACGCGGGTATCTTGGAATCGTTCCGATGGTTTTGTGACGAGAACATTGTTCTTGGTGCCTCCTGACATTTAGGGGTTGTGGCAGTATCCCGGGGAGTTGAGCTCCGAGGTGTTATCGTCACAATTTTATCGTTGCAGTTCTGGAATACCTGAGCTTTGCCGACATCGAAAATCTCTTTTATGCAGTTGTTGGTGAGATAACCCCGATAACCCAGTACTGGGGCGAGTTCGAGAGTATTGCCATGACTCGTATAACGGATGCTTTTCGAAGGTCGAGGTAAACGATTTCCGACGGTTTCTTGGTTATGTGTTGAAGGATGGATACAGCTGGATCTAGGTATTGTTAGTTTGGGTGATATATTTTGTGTCCCCTGTATCCCCAACAGCTGATTGCATAACCAGAAAGTTTCGGGAGTTTATAAGTGGGAATTCAAGTATCTCGTAGGATATCTTTCCAACAGACACATGATACGATATGGGATCTATCATATGTTTGTTTCTGGCCTATTCTACAAGCCACTCCTTCGTTTTGTTTTAAGTTGTGGTATTCGAGTTGCTTCAATGTCAAGTGTTGATCCCATACCTTTCCTACAAGGTGTTCTCATATTTCTATGTGGATGCTAATCCTTCATGTTCATCAAGGTAGTCTTTTCAATCCTTTCCAACCGGCGTGCTTCTCTTCAAGTGGATTCGATCATTTCAACATTTGCGAGATCAATTCTAAGTTTTCTCAACGGTGTTTGTTTCATCCGTCCCTAGTTGTCTTTGTTTTTCCGCCCTCCCACCCTTTTCTTCAAGTACTTATATATTTTAATCAAGTATCCATTTTATTCATGTGAAGTCTCTTCTTTTTTTTCCTCAATGCTCTTATCCGGTGATTCTCATGAAGATGCTAAAGGAAGCTTCGAGTTTATTATTCTTCGTTCTTTTCTTCTCCGGTGGACTCAAGTCAAGTTTTCAGTGTTGATCATATTCCCTTCCTCGTTTCAAATGCTTTCCCATTCCGATGCACCAATTAATCATTCACCTCTCTCTATTCATTTGTTCCGGAGTGTTGAAGATATCTCTGAAGATTCAAGTTTCCATTCTCAATTCACTCAAGTTCTTTTGAGAATGCTATCTCATTCAAGCCATTTAATTCAACCGGCACAATCTATCTTTTAAATCGTTCAACGGTGTTTCTTCTAAGTGGGCCCTAACCCACATGTCTTTTCCCAGGATCTTACCTGACTCTTCTAATTTATCCGGAGCGATTCTCAAATTCTTTCAAAGTTTGACGTAAGAATGAATTATCATCAGTCATGGCTTTCTCCAAGATCTTTCAAATTCTTTTCATCGTTGGTTCAACCTTTCTAATTTTCATTCCGGAGTGCCTCAACAATTCATGGTGGTGTTTCTCGTCGCCATTCTCGAATTTTGAAGACCAAAGAAGAGTTTCTCTTAAATCTTGCTCCATTCTCTTCAAGATTCATGGTTCTAGTTTGATGCCGCCCTCTCATAGTTGTTTTCGATTGTGAGAATTCTTTTCACCCATCCGGAGCAATTCATGAGTCTTTTCAGTTTGATTCTTCGAAGCCCATCATCTCAGAATTATTCATTCCAGCTTTAAGCTCTTGTTCCCCAAATCTTACCGGCGCATCATTCAAGTATTATCTAATCAGCTCGGGATCTCTGCGTTCATTTGTATCTAAATTCCCTCAAGTATCAACATCGTTTTCTAATTCCTCCCAGTGATTTGTTCTCTTTTCTTCATTCATTTTAAATTTTTACGGTGGTTCGTTCAAGATTCCTCTTCCTTTATTACCGTATCAGTTCATTCGCCCTTTCCAATCCACTCGGTGATTCGTCGAAGACTTCTTCAAGTTGGCGCTATATCTCTCTTCAATCCTTTTTCAACGAGAATAAGTAGTATGCCTAATCCGTTGCTTGTCATCAATTTAAATTGGTGAAGGATACGCAAAACATAATTCTTGTTCTTGTTTCATCCAAGTGATTAATTCCTTCTTTCGGAGTTTGTTCATGATGAATAAATTCTCGGTTTCAATTGTTTCATCTTTTCTTTTCCCGGAGTTCCAAGCTCTCATCATCACGAAGATCCATCTAAACCATCGCAAGGCTTCACCTTGTGTTTTCAACTTCTCTTTCTTTTTATCATCTTTTCATTACCGGAGTTCTTCATGGAGGCTCTACATAGTGGTTCATCAAGGATTCTTTTCTTTCTTCAATTGTTCTTCAAGATTTCTCTCGGAGTTAAGATCCGTCAAGCCATACTTCAAAATAAACATGGTGTTCCAACACATGTTTTGTTTTGAGGAGTTCAAGTATTCTTCATCTTGCATTCCGAAGTGCAATTCGTTCTACCTTATCTCTTGAGATGGTGTTATGTCATTCTTGACAATTTTCCTTCATGCTTCATGATTCACATGTTGTCAAGAATGAGGTATTTTAAATCCATCAATCTCTTCATTGGAGTTATCTTGGGCTATATTTCACCTAAAGCTTTCCCTAAGGATTGTTGCTAATTATGGTGCTTATAAATGACCCAAGTTCTTCATTTGTCCTCTCAGTGAAATAAGTTTCTCGTCTCCTTGTTGATATCAATCCAATCGTTTGTTTCCGTTGGTGGCAGAAGCTCACCTCATAATGTTGAGATGTTTCCATAAGTCCACTACAAGGTTATCCTTTCGTTGTTGGTTTTCCATCAACTCCGTTTAACCTTCTTGGAAGGGTGCTTTCCAAGCTCATTTGTGGAAGAAGTTAGCATTTTGTTCTCCATTCTATTATTCCAACGATCTATCTCCTATTCTTTCTTCCGGAGGCATGGTGATGTTGCTCTCTTCACTCATCATCTCGAATTGTGAGGATCGTGTTCTTTTCATGCTTATCCATTTAACCGGAGTGTTGTGTCATCTCTTCAAGTTCTTTTCATCTTATCAAGTTTTCCTTCTTCTTTCAGTCAGAGTGCTGCCCAAATTATATCAATTCTTCCTCTCTCATCTTGTTTTAACCGGAGTGGTTTCGAATTCTATCTTGTCCATTAAACTCTTGATTCATGTCTTTGCAACCTTCAAGTTCTCGTAATGTTCCTTGTTCCTCTTTTCTAAGGATTGTTTGCAATCTCGTTCTTCTCTGTTGTACTCTTTCTTTTAAATTGCTCAACCTCTCAAGGTTCGTGGTTTCACTGCGTTAACAAAGAAGCAACTTAGTTTTACCTCTTATCTTCCTCTTCCTTTTCTCTCCGGTGCCATCCTAGATCTCGGGACGAGATCCTCTCGTAGTGGTGGTGTGTTGTAACGCCCCGGATACAACTTTCCATATTCGTAACTCCAACTCTTGCCTTTTCCGGAGATGTGATATGTTATTTCCTTCGTGGTTGGGTTTTGTCTTTTGTTTTGCATTTTGTTCATGTCATGCATCTCATCTCATGGCATCATGTGCATTGCATCTACATGTTCTCATAAAACTTGCAACCGTTCGTAGTTGCCGCGCCCCCCCTTGCCTTCGTTGACCATTCCGAGACCAATTGGGTTTTCGCTTCCCTCTTGACCATGACCACCTAACCTCTTTTGCCAGATCGCAGCCCCCTCGCGCGTGTCCGAAACTTACGCGAACCCAACCTGCTCAGTCATCACCGTTGCATTCGGTTCATCCCCAAACATATATAAAACATCTCTGTTTTCTTATTTGGACCTCCCTAACCTATTTTTTCAACCGTCCGATTTCAATCGGAGGGACTAGATAGCCCCTAAGCCAACCCTTTTCCTATAAATAGACCCCTAACCCTAAATTTTAGGAGCAATGTCCCATCCATCCCCACGCCGCCGCCACTCCACCGAATCCCCCTCGGGATCCTCCCAGATCCATATCCCTCCAACCAGCGCCTGAGGCCGTGCCTCCTCTTCCCTCCTCTGCTCGATCCCGAATGGATCGTGAGCACCGAGCGCCTCCCCATCGCCTTGCCCGTCCACGCCACCGGCGACAACATCAGCAGCCCCCGCGTCCCCGAGCACCTCTCCTCTCGTTCCCGCAGCGCCCCAGCTCCCTGCCTCCCATGCTCGTCCCCGAGCAAGCAGCTCAGCGCCCCGCCGGCCGCCGCTGAACCAGCAGATGAGCCCCCTTCGCGCCCTCTCCTTCCCCTGATTTCCTCCTCTCTGTATCTCATCTTTCTCTCCCGTTTTCTCTGTACCAGGATGATGGCAGGACCTCGCCGTCCCGCGCTCAAGCTCTCCTCGTGCCCCAAGCCATGGCGTCCGAGGCCTCCCCTGCCTCGCCTCAACGGACACCTTTCAGCCCAGACTCTCCCAAGGCCGAGCGCCCGAGCCCGGGGTCTCCAGGACCTCGCCGCCCTGGCCTCCTCCTCCGCGCCGGCGAGCCCGACTCCGGCAGCCATGGCTCCCGCTGCCGCCCTGCTCCGTTCGTCGCCATATCCGCCAGATCAGGCGAGGCGCCGCGTCCCCGCCGCCGGAACGGGTCGCCTGCGCCCCATCCTCGCCTTGCCGGAGAGGTTTCGCCTTCGCAAGTCCATGGCGTCGCCGGCCTCTGCTTCGCTCACCTGAGCCAGCGCCTCGTCCCGTTCCTCGCTCGTGTTGACAGCGCCAAGTCCCACGACTGACCGCACGCGCCTGAGCCACCTCCCCTTCGCTAGATGCTAGGTCCGGCCCAGCCGCTCCTCTGCTTCAGCCCGGCAGCTCCCCTGCGTCGGCCTACCAGCCTCCTGCTCCACCGACCGGGCCAAAGTCCATGGTGAGCAGCCCAGTCCGCCCTCCAGATTTGGCCCGATGTAGCTTTTTCCCATGTCTGCGATTTTGCTAATTATCCGAGGATTTACAGTTTTACAGATTTTTCCTTGTTGTTCATGCATTTAATATCTCACAAACCGTGCATCGGATTAAAATGTTTTATATATGTAAAATACTTACAATTTCATCTAGTTTCACATCATGCCACTTTCATCCATGTTTAAAATGTTTAAAATGCTGTTTGTTTAAATTTGCTCAAATGCCATGCTAAAACGTTTTATTTCATAACTAAATAACCGTAGCTCGGAATTAAATATTCTTTATATGTACATGGGGTAGAAAAATGCCTAGTTTAACATGGTGCACTTTATTTTCCTGTTTAACAAATCTAAAATTATGTAATAGGCAGAACAGTACCAAATTCGAATATTGCTCATGAGGATTTATCGGAATTGTTGTTTCTTATTTCTGGCCTCATTTAAACTTGCCTAAATAGTTAGTTTACTTCTGCTTCACCTCTTGCCATGTTTAACAACATTTAATATTGTTGGGTACATAAACGAGAGAGAACTAAATAATTGATGTGGTGTTTCGTTAATATGCAACTCGTTGCATATTGAGCTCCATTTAACTTGTAGTTTTGTTTGTGCATATTGCCATGCCATGCTATTTAAACCGGACATGCATCATACTTGTTTGTGCATCGTGCCATGTGTATGTGATGGTTGTTTACTATGTTGTTTACTTCTTTCCGGGTTGCTTCTCTCGTTAGCTTCGGTTTCGTTCCGGAGTTGTGAGGATTCGTTCGACTACGTCCGTTTTTCTTCTTCATGGATTCGTTCTTCTTCCTTGCGGGATTTCAGGCAAGATGACCATACCCTCGAAATCACTTCTATCTTTGCTTGCTAGATGCTCGCTCTTTTGCTATGCCTATGCTATGATGCCTATCACTTGCTTATCATGCCTCCCATATTGCCATGTCAAGCCCCTGACCATCCTTTCCTAGCAAACCGTTGTTTGGCTATGTTACCGCTTTGCTCAGCCCCTCTTATAGCGTTGTTAGCTGCAGGTGAAGATGAAGTTTGTTCCTTGTTGGAACATGGAGATGTTGTTCCTTGTTGGAACATGTTTACTTGTTGGGATATCACAATATATCTTATTTAAGTAATGCATCTATATACTTGGTAAAGGGTGGAAGGCTCGGCCTTATGCACAGTGTTTTGTTCCACTCTTGCCGCCCTAGTTTCCGTCATACGGTGTTATGTTCCTTGATTTCGCGTTCCTTACGGTTGGGTGATTTATGGGACCCCCTTGACAGTTCGCTTTGAATAAGACTCCTCCAGCAAGGCCCAACCTTGGTTTTACCATTTGCCACCTAAGCCTTTTTCCCTTGGGTTCTGCAGACTCAAGGGTCATCTTTATTTTACCCCGGGCGGTGCTCCTCGAGTGTTGGTCCAAACTAGAGCACCGTCTGGGACCATTCCTTGGCAACTTGGATTATGTTGGTACCAGACGCTTCGCTTATCCGGTGTGCCACGAGAACGAGATATGTGCAGCTCCTATCGGGATTTGTCGGCACAGCGGGTGGTCTTGCTGGTCTTGTTTTACCATTGTCGAAATGTCTTGTAGTCCGGGATTCCGAGACTGATCGGGTCTTCCCGGTAGAAGGAATATCCTTCGTTGACCGTGAGAGCTTATAATGGGCTAAGTTGGGACACCCTGCAGGTATTATCTTTCAAAGTCGTGCCCATGTTATGAGGCAGATGGGAATTTGTTAATGTCTGGTTGTAGAAAACCCGAAGTTGACCTTAATTAAAACACATCAACGCGTGTGTAACTGCGTGATGGTCTCTTCTCGGTGGTCCGGAAGTGAACACGATGTTGGAGTTATGCTTGACGTGGGTTGTTCTAGGATCACTTCTTGATCATAGTTGTTCGACCGTGCTTTTGCTTTCTCTTCTCGCTCTCTTTTGCGAATGTAGCCACCAGATATGCTAGTCGCTTGCTGCAGCTCCACCTCACTACCTTCTCCTACCCATAAGCTTAAATAGTCTTGATCTCATGGTGTGAGATTGCTGAGTCCCGTGACTCACAGATACTTCAAAACTAGTTTGCGGGGCCGATGAAACCATGTAGGTGGCCTTTTGAGCTCAAGGAGGAGCTCGATGAAGATCTTGTTCATTGTGTTGTTTCGTTTCAATTGATCAGTAGTGGAGCCCAGTTGGGACGATCGGGGATCTGTGTAGCATTTGGGGTAGTCTTCTTTCATTTTGGTTCCGTAGTCGGACCTTGATTGTATCTGTATGATGTAATGCTTTACTCATGTATTGTGTGAAGTGGCGTTTGTAAGCCAACTATGTATCTCTTTCCCTTATGTATTACATAGGTTGTGTGAATATTACCTCACTTGCGACATTGCTTTCAATGCGGTTATGCCTCTAAGTCGTGCTTCGACACGTGGGCTATAGCCGCATCGAGGGCGTTACAATAATACCGATATGACGGAAACTAGGGCGGCAAGAGTGGAACAAAACACCAGGCATAAGGCCGAGCCTTCCACCCTTTACCAGGTAAGATGCATTAACAATATAAGAGATATTGTGATATCCCAACATAACCATAATCCAACATGGAGCAATCTTCATCTTCACCTGCAACTAGAAACGCTATAATAGGGGCTGAGCAAAGCGGTAACATAGCCAAACAATGGTTTTCTAGGAAGGGTAACAAAGGTCAGAGGTTCATGGCAATTTGGGAGGCTTGAGCAACAAGTGGTAGGTAACGCAGCATAGCGATAGAACGAAGCAACTAGCATAGCAATGGTAGTAATGAGATCCAAGGTGACGGTCATCTTGCCTGAAATCCCGCAAGGAAGAAGAACGAGTCCATGAAGAAGAAGAAGCCACGAAGACGAACCAAGCTTAGACGAAGGAATCCTCACGATCGCAACGAAATGGGAGCTATCGAGAAGAAGCACACAACATGGTAAACACACCACACATGGACAAGACATGATGCACAACAAGCATGATGCATGACAAAGCTAGACGAGGCTACTCATGGCAAGAGATGATGCATACAAGAGCAACACATCAAAACAAGTTTAAATGAGGCCGGAAACAACATATAACAATTCCGGTAAGTCCTCATATGCAAATTTCGAAATTGTTCCAGATCTGAATAAACCTTACGTTCAAGTTGTTAAACATCAAGTTAAGATGCACCAAGATGATCTACACGAAATTCTAGTCAAGTTACATATAAAGTTCATTTAATTCGGTGCTACGGCCTAGAAGATATGAGCAAAACAAGTTAAACATGGAATTGTTGCAAAATGCACCCAAACATCAAGAAAACACCTCAAAACAAGGATGCAACAAGATAATATGAAACTACATGCAAAATCAAGCAAGTTTCATATAGAGCACACTCAAAACGGAGCAACGGTTCAACACATACACCCTATACAAGTCATGACAACAATATGTCCAAAACAGCAACTAGGCATATTGCAAGCATCAAAACAACATGCTACAGCACCTCAACATAAAAACAAAAGGCATGGGCATGATGTACAGGTAAAGCATAACAAAACATGAACACTGAGCTAACCCCATAAATCACTAGAACATGCTGAGAAGACATGGCAAGAATGCAAACACTAACAGTTTCAGACTTTGCAGAAATTAACATCAGGTTGCAATGTTTAGAGCTATCAAACAACATGCTACAGGAACTTATCATGGCAAACAAAGGCATGGAATGAATTTACTAATTTCATAGAGCAAAAGTCCTTTACTGACCATGAGCCAAAAGGGCACCGAAAATATGATGGCACCCATGTAAACATGGCAAATGATATGACAGGTTCATACATGGCAGGAACAACAATAAGTAGACATGTTGGTGAGCTTGAACCACTCACCACAGAGCAATACATGGCATGGCAAGGCAACCAATAGCAAGAAGACATGTTTGTGAAGCTAAAAATGGCAAGAACAAGTTCATAGGGTGCATGGATCACTAGCAAAGCTCATGGGAAAACTGAACTTAATGTTAACAGGCTGACAGCAACATTATTTAGCATCTTTGGAGCAAGATTACAACAATTAATGGTAGGATATAAATGCAACCAGGGGCATGGGTGTATAGAGCATAACATGTAGAACAAAACACCCTTAGTGAACATACTCAAAAGAGGCATGGATCTCACTGTAGAAACATGAATACATAGCATCACAATAACAGCAGAACAAGGGCTGAAATCAACAACATCACGAAGCCTAGTTAGCATGCTTGTGCTAGTCACCACATAAAAAAAATACAAGGCATACACCCCTGTAAATACGGCATGGCATAGTTCAAAGCACATGTAGGGCTCAAGTTCATAGGAGGCACACATTAAACATGGCAAAAATGACAAATGAGCAAGCTCTGTTAACAGACAGCAGACAACATCATATAGCACTCTTGCAACGATGATTGAGGCATCAAGATGGACTCAAATGAACATGATGCAATGGAACGCAATGAAGTACTCGTCGAGGCGAACAATTCGACATATTACACGCACGAAACGGAGCAGTATGCACCGAGTTATGATGCGATGAACATGGCATGATAATGCAAAATATCTCGGGACTTAGTGGAAAATCGACCTCGAGGGAAGTCAACGCGGGCGACGAGCTCCTCCGGCGAGCTCGGGATGCGACGATGAGGCTCCTCCGGGCCGGATCTCGCCGGATCCGGCCGGTGGCGAGCGGGCGAGGCGGCGGGGGGCCGCTGGTCGCTGGATCCGGCGGCGGCTCGGGGCCGACAAAGGAGAGGCGCGGTCGGCGAAGCTCCTCCGGCGAAGCTCGCGGGCCGGCAGCGAGGGAGGGCACGGCGGCGAAGGGGAGGCGCCGGCGGCAAGGGCGCGGTCGGCGGGGCGGCGCGCGGGCGACGACGGCGAGCCGGGCGGCAGCAGCGCGGACGGCGGCGAGGTCCCGACGGCGGGCGGCGAGCCGGCGGCGGGTTCGCGAAGCGCCCGGCGGAGGGGGCTGGCTGGCGGCCGGGCCCGGCGGTGGGGGAGGCTCTGCTGGGCCCTTGATGGGCTCCAGGGCAGCAGCGCGGCGGGCGCGGGCGCAGGTGAGGTGGCGGGCGGTGGTTGGTCCAGGAGGCGGCGGGGGTGACGTGGCGGCCTCCGATTGGGCGGAGTGAGGTGGCCGGGCGCAGCGGACATGTCCGGCCGGTGGGGAGAAAACGTCCGGCGGCACGAGGAGAGGGAGAGCTAGGGTTTGCACCGGGAATTTCGGGGGAGGTCACATATTTATAGGTAGAGGGAGCTAGGAGAGTCCAAATGAGGCACGGATTTCGCCCACACGATCGTGATCGAACGAGCGAGAGCATGGAGGGGGTTAGGATGGGTTTTGGGCCACTTTGGAGGGGGTGTTAGGCTGAACACAAAAGAGGCTTTTGCGGTTACCCGGTTAACCGTTGGAGTATCAAACGACCTCCGAATGACACGAAACTTGACAGGCGGTCTACCGGTGCTATACCAAGGCCGCTTGACAAACCTCGGTCCATTCTGATACCGTTCAACACCCGCACACGAAAAGAGGCAAAAGGGGGGGCGCCGGGAGACATAGGAGTGCCGGATTGCAAAACGGACAACGGGGAAAAAGCTCGCATGCAAGAGAAGAACACGTATGCAAATGCGATGCACATGACGACATGATATGAAATGCAGATGATGACATGGCAAAGTGCAACACGCAAGAAAATGACATGGCAACAACGACGAGTAACTGGCAGACACCTAGCGCATCGAATCCGGGGCGTTACACCAAGGGTACGCACCAGAGGACGACCTCGGCTCATTCATTGGAGAAGATTAGGGAGAGGGGGCGCTAGGAGCCGAAGCCTTCCAAGAACCAATGGAGAACCACAATGATCGCGCCGGCAACGGCAACTACAGGTACCGCTAGTCTCTCAGGAACAAGCTTATGCTAACCATGGACTACAGATGTATCAGGTTGCAGTGTCGGTCGATGACCCTGGCTCGGCGGCACCCGTTCCAACAAGGGAGACACACTGGGGGCCACCGAGAGGGAGCCAGGAGCAAGGCCCCTCCCCACGGCGCGCGACGCGTGACGACACCCGGAGGTAGGCCCTCTGTCGGGGAGGCCTCGACAACCCTTCCCCCGGCAGAGGACCTGTGGTCGCCGAGGGAACTGCTGGCGTCCTCTTTCCCTCCTCTGTGTCGTCCTGGTGACCGGTTGGCTCAGAGGAGGTCGAGGGTGTTGCAAGAAGGGCCCCTCGTCTGGCGATATGAAGCAAGGCCAATACCTATGAAGAAGGCCCAGTGCCTGTGAAGCTCGCCGCCCATGACACTCTCACGTAATAATGAGTTGGGGCTGTACACGCCCCAGAGTCTCAGGGGTGCCGGCCTCAGGCCCTGGGGCTCCCTCCCACGCCTAGTGGAAGCACTTAGCTCCGCGCTAGTGAGAAGACTTGAAGACTGGAAGACTAGACTAGGTGCCGAACACGGCCTTTTGCTTTGGATCTCTCTCTCTTTCTGTAGCTTTGCTTTCTGGATCTGGATTTGAGTTGAAGCTGAGTTTTATTGATGCGCGCGGGGGGAGCCTTTTCTCGTTTGAGCAATTTCTTGCTTTCTGGATCTCGTTTTGTCTGGGACTCATGTCCGTCACCTTTCCCTCACGAGCTCCTCGCGAGCGGGACTGCGCGAAGCGCTGCAACTGCTGCTCACCTCTCATGGGGCCCCTTCCGACGGGTGGCGAGCTCCGCAAGGTTCTCAGGAACTCGACACATTGCAGCCCAACTCAAAGCTGGCGCTGACTAAGGTAAACCAAGGCAGAAAACTCGCATCAGGATTCACAAGTTCATGAGGACACAAACTCACATCGCATGGGAAAGTAAAAACTGCAATTTGCTTACATGAGGGGATCCCCTCTCAAAATGCTCTCACAACTTTCAAAGGGCCACGCCCGAGTTTGTGCGCAGGAAGAAATGATAGGAGAACAAGGGATCAACCAGAAATGTCGCTTGCTGCATCACCCGCAGACGCGTCACTCGCGTCGTCATCGTCTTTATCGGCATCATCGCCGCCATCGGCGACGCCCCCATCGCCATCGTCGACCACGTCGCCTTCGTCTGCGATGACCACCACCGCGTCATCCTCCGAAGCGAAGGCCCTGACCAACACGTCCACATTGTCCTCAACCCAGCGCTCTAGGTCGCCCTGGACAACCATGCGTACGGGGGCGATGGCGGCATCAAAGTCAAAGTTGGGTTCGGCATTCAGGAGGTGGCTAAAGACACGGGAGAAAGCATGCTCGAGCAGGCCACACCCCCTTTCCTCCACAAGCTGGCGAGCCCTAGCAGATCGAGCCTCCAGGCGCGTCGCCACCTCAGTGAAGAAGGTCAGGTGGCTGGCATAATCATTTGAGTGAAGGGTCGACGCCTCCACGTCGCAGATATGGCCCAGGGCGATATTGGCCCTGTTCCGGAGATCCTAAAGCATAGGGGCATGCTCGCGCTCCAGCGTTCGATGATGGAGCATCTCCTCCGTGTTTTGCCTCGCGGCGGCTTCTGCGTCATCAACCCGCCTCCGAAGGGAACGCAGCTCGGCGCGGGCGGAGGCCAAGTCCGACTGTGCCGTGACCAGGGCGGCGGTCGTGGCTTCCATGTGGCCTGAGGGCAGCGGCCCTGCCCTCATCTTCCACGCCCGCGAGCTTCTGCTTCAGGTCGTACCTGCCCTCCAAGTCCGCGCGAACCTCGGCGACCCGGCGGTTCACCTCCTCCTCAACTCCAGCCTCGCGAGCCCTGACGGCGTCTTCTGCCTGGGCTACTTGACGCTCCCTCGTCTCTACTTGCTCGAGCTCGCGGCTACGCTCCATGGCCTCCAGGGCCAGCGTCTCCTCACGCTTCCGGACCTCCTCTTCCTCCGCGGGCATCCCCCTCAGCGACGCAAGAGCGGCCCTGCACGCCTCCACGTGCTGCTCTAGAGACGCGCTCCAGGCTTGGAGCTCCCATGCGCGCTTCTCCGCAGCCTCGCGGCGGCGATCAGCCTCGTGAGCCTCTTCCAAGGCTCGTGAGCGGGCTTCGTGGGAAACCTTGAGAGATGCCTCGGCCTTCGTGTTCTCAAGGTCAGGCTGATAGCGACCGAGGTTGATGGCCACCTTCTGCTTGCGCCGCTCCTCCGCCAACCGGAGACCTTCAGCCTCAAGACGCGAATCGACACTCGCGAGCTCTTCACCAAGTTGGCTCATTGCGTTCATCGCCTCCTGGAAGAGCTCATTGCAAACCACGCTCCGCCCGCGCTCAAGCTGGAACGCCCGGACCTCTTCGTCCTCCACCTCGGGGGCTGCGGGCGGGGCACCAAGCGGCGCGCCACCCCTCGGCAGGGGGCTGGGGGCTGGCGCCACACCCAACACCAGCCCGTCCTCGCGAGAAGCCCAAGCCGGCTGGGGCTCGCTGCTTGAAGAGGAGCCGACGATCGAAGCCAACAAGTTGTTGTCAAAGACCAGCGGAGGAGTCTTGGGCACGCCTGCCAAGCTCCATGCCAGACCAAGGGGGAGGGGCGACGAGGCCACATGTTCAGCGCGCCAGGAAGGCGGGAGTGCCCCTTCAACCAGCCCTGCTCCAGGGGCAACCAGCAAACTCGGAGCGCTCGTGGCCGGTGGAAGAGTTAAGGAAGAAGGAGGCCGTTTCTCAGGAGGTGCAGCCGCCTCAATGGAATGAGCCCTGAAGAACTGACGTCAGGAGATGAAAAATAGCACACAAGGAGCCACAACGGTATGGTACTTGCACATCAACGGCGATGTACTTCCTCCGCTTTAGCGGTCCAAAGATGCTGCCGCTGGGAGATCCTTTCCTCTTGCGTAGCTCCTCGAAGTCCACACAAAGACGACCGAAACGCTGGACTTGACGGCCGGTGCACATCAGGGCCGAAGCGGAGCTCGGAAGAATATCTTCCGGGGTGCTCGGTCACGACAAATAGCCGGGAACCGTTTCACCACAACCTCCCGAGGCTCCTGGAGCCTTGGCCTCGGGAGTCGCATGCAGCGTCTCCTTAGAAACCGACGCCTCAGGAGGGGAGTGGCAGGCTCCTGAGGAAGATACCCCAGGATCACCACTCAGCACGTGCTCCTCAGCACTCGAGCCACCGGCCTCCGCTGGAGCTCGCCCACCTGCACCGTCACTTGGGGCGAGCTCAGCATCAGGGGCAAGGAAGGGAGCCACGATGACGGGGTTCTCACGAGGCCCCTCCAGGCTGTTCGGCCGCGGCCCCCATTCATCGAAGAGAGGCATGTTCTTTACAAATTCATCCTTGTTCTTGCAGCGGTACAACAAACAGTTCTTCCCAGGCAGTTCGGCCGGCAGAAAGACACCCGTCAGGACCTTGAGCACTGTTCGCCGTGTCCCGAGGAGGAGCCCGGTGTCAGGACCCCGATTCCGAATCACATCGATCTAGCCGGTAACACCTCATATCACTTTGCGGCCTCACGCATGGTATTCCCATGGGTGTACCTTACGATGGCCCGGGACCGTTTGCGCCTTTTGGCTCACATATATGATAGTGTCACTAGCATCCATATGACAGAGAACCCGGGCCGACATGGCTAGTCGTGAACCCAAAGCGGCACTAACCCATGGGGACAGGCATACATGAATCAACTTCGAGCATGTCGGTTAGCAGCATGTGAATCCGGGCTGTAGCACTGGGCTAACAGGACTCCGGGAACCCGGGCTGTAGCAGGCTAGGCAGGACTCGGATGTCACCGCGTGACATTTCCCGAAGGACGTAACACGAGAATGAAGTGAAACACATGCCGGCCATCAAGCGTCCCGAGTAGTGTGTCTTTGGGCTAGCAGGACTCCGTGAACCGGGCTGTAGCGGACTACTATGGCTCAAGGAAGCACTAGACTACATTTCCCCATAAGAGAGGCTGCCAAGGATAAACAACTAGATTGTCGGATCCCACACATACCAAGCATTTCAAACATACACACAATATGCTCGATATGTGTAAATACAACATGGCATCACAACATAACTCTACGACTCAAGTATTTATTCATTAGGCTCCGAGGAGCGAGATATTACAAACATGGGTGTCATGACCCAACATTGAGCATACAAGTCAAAGCACATGCGGAAGCTTAACATGTCCGAGTACGACATCTACAAATGAAAAAAGCCCGAGAAGCGACTATCTACGAGATCTGCCGAGGGCACAAGATCATAGCTGAGGTATCAAGCTAAGCGTCAAGTCCACGCTGAGCTACTAGTGAGGCCAAGTCTCTCTGCAAAACATAAAATAGGCAAACGTGAGTACAAATGTACTCAGCAAGACTTACATCAGAACTAACTACATATGCATCATTATCAACAAAGGGGTGGTGGGGTTTAACTGCAGCAAGCCAGCCTTGACTCGGTGGCTATCCTGAACTATGACTGCAAGTAACTCTTTTGAGGTGGCGCACACGAGTCCACATATTCACCATATCAATACACCACTATGGATCCGCTTCCGTCTCCCTACGAGAACGCCATCCATAGCACTCACGCTTATCCTGCGCATTTTAGAGTATCCACTTTCACTTGTCTATGAACTGTACAGGCAACCCAGAAGTCCTTTACCACGGACACGGCTATTCGAATAGATCATATTAACCCTGCAGGGGTGTACTTCTTCACACACGCTCTCGCCACTTACCACCATGTACACGTCGTGTATCTCGGCAACCTTCTAGCGGAAGCCTGGTGAGGGAGTCGGCCACGACCTGACTAACCACACAAGTCTCTAGTCCAGGTTTATCGCCTATTCGGGTTCCATCCGCAAGGAGATCCAGCCGGGGTGTCGCTCACGACCCCAAACGATGAGAGCAGGGTTCCCGAGGCACCAAACGGGCGTCCCGGTACACCGTGCCTCGTATCTCTACCGCAACATAGCCCACCCCTAGGGTCAGCGCTACGCACGGCCCCCAACACATATCCTACAAACACCAGAAACTAGTTGCAACTCCTGGACAGAGATCGAGGCGATTAATAAGACGAGAGGGGCCGAGTTACCGGAACCCAATGTGTGGTAGTAACTGTTCATGGATCACAAACACAGAACTCAGTTCCTGAGGACGACTTCAATGAGACAACCCACCATGTACTCCCACATGGCCTCTCACCGCTACCTTTACCAAATCGTGTTCACACACTTAGCTCACACACAGTGGGACATGTTCACACACCTCGATTCATCCTCGATGAATCGGACTGACTCAACTCTAAGCGATAGCAGGCATGACAAACAAGCATGAATGAGTAGGCACAACAGGGCTCAAACAACTCCTACTCATGCTAGTGGGTTTCATCTATTCTTGTGGAATGACAGGTCATGCAGAGGGATAAAGGGTTCAGCTACCGCAGCAAGTAACAGATGAATCGTTTTGTCCTAATGCAATAAAAGAGAGCAGGAGCGAGAGAGTGGGATTGTATCGGAATGAACAAGGGGGTTTTGCTTGTCGGGCACTTCCGAATATAATATAGCTCTTCATCAGTGTCATCGATCTCATCGTCGAAACCACGTCTATCGGGAGGGGACAAATACCGGCAACAGAGAAGAAACACAATCAATGCAATGCACAATATGATGCATGATCATGACATGGTAAAATGAGTGTGTTGGGCTAATGCAACTACAACCAGATGGGTTTGAGCTATTTTGAACCAAAGATTCAAAGTTCAAACACATTTGTGATCTTAAATAGTGATTTATCATGTTTTGTACTAAACAGCAAGTTAACTTGTTTAAACAAGCATGAAACTAGTACAGACGGATAGATTGGATTTTTCTGATCATTTTTCATATATAAATTATTTGATTTGGAGCTACGATTGATTTTCTATGAATTTTAGAAGTTTGTACTATTTTCTGGAATTTCCTGTATAAGAATAAATCCAGAAATAGAATTAATGCGTCAACATGACGTCACTGTGATGTCAGCAGTCAACTGGGTCGGCCAGGTCAAACCTGACCAGTGGGGTCCACTGGTCAGTGGCTGGGGCTGGTTTGTGTCGCTGACATGTGGGCCCAGTCAACAGCCACGTCAGCTTGGTCAAAGCTGACGCGTGGGTCCCGTTGGGTTATAACTAATCTAAGCAGAAATAAAACTAGAGTTAATTAGGGCATGGGGCCCATGTGTCATTGGCTCAGGGGGTTGTTTAGTGGGGTGATTAGCCGCTAATCATGCGGCCACGTCGGCGCACCGGCAGTTAGCCGCCGGCGACCAAACAGGGCGGCGGAGGCGCTCGGGATTCGCCGTCCGGCGACCGTTCGACTCGCGGTTTGGCCCTAGGGGCTGCTGGACATGCGCCGCATCCAACGGAGCATGCGGCTGGGCGAGAGGAGGCTGGAAACGACGACTGCAACGACGGCTGGCGGTGGCCGGAGTTCGGCTTAGTATGGGCGAGGCGCTGCGCTTGGCTGCCGGGCGAGCTAAGCGGCGGGGCGGATTGCTGGGAGCTCCAGGAGCACGCTGGTGCCACTGGACCGAGCGGAGGTGCTCAGGAGGGAGGACCTCGTCGGCCATGGCGGACAGCGGGCTTCCGTCGTCAGTGAAGTAGGAGCTATGGTGTGAAAACGGGACAACGGAGAGGGGGGTTCTAGGGAGAGGCTTACAGTGGTTGCAACGGTGCAGACGACGAGCTCGGAGAAGGCCAGGAGCGGTCGGAACGGCGAGATGGATCTCCGGTGACCGAGGAGGAAGAAGGGGTCGGGGACGTTGAAGCGAGGCACGTCCGCTCGCGTGGCTTGACGGAGACGATGTAGAGGTCGATGGAGGAGCTCCTTGGCGCGTCGGGGAGGCGAGGGGAGCACGGTGGCTGCAAGCTTCATGGCGGCGAGCACTCGGCAACATCGGCCATGGCGATCAGAGGAGAGGGAGAGGCGAGGGGGGAGGAGCAAGGTGTCCAGTGGGTTCGGGGCATCTCCGTGGCGTGCGAAGGGAGCTCGGGAGCGTGAGGCAGGCAGGCAGGGAGGAGGTGGAGTCCTCGGGCGCGCAGGCGTTGACACGCCTCTGCCTACTGGCAGAGGTTGATGACAGCGGTGCCCCTGCTGGGCTGGGCTGCCAAGTGGACTGGCCAGGTGGGCTGCCCAGGTGAGTGCCAGGTAAGCTCTCCCTCTCTTCTGTTTTCTAATTTGTTTTTGTTTTCTAACTATTTGCCTCTGTTTTGAGCTTAGGAAAAATACCAAGGTATTTCCTAAAATCCTGAAAGTATTCTTGGACACTTGCTGAATTATTTCAGTGGCCCAAAAATAGTTCCAACATTATTTGAACATTTAAATTATTTATAGTATTTAAATGCCCAAAGTCAAATACAATAAGATTTAATTCAAAAATCCAGAATGGCCTAGAAATATGTGCATCATTTTTGGCAGAGGTTTTCACCTTTAACAAAAATCATGAACTTTTCTAAAGGGCATTTGGGTTCATTGAAGATATTTTTATTGAACCTAGTTGAATTCATTTGGTGTTAGGGTTTCAACAATCCCTATTTCAACTTTCAAAGAAATTTAGACATGATGCAACACAAGACTAGCTAACCCAGAGCAGACCAAAACTAGGGATGTGACAGCTCCCCCCTACTAAACAAGAATCTCGTCCCGAGATTCAAGACGTGAGGTAAGAAGACAAAGGGGACACTAAGCATCACAAACTTCATGATCCAACTGTCTTTCTCGAAGATGTTGATTCATTACATCATCTTGATCTTGACGTCTTTGCTTTCTAGATCTTCATCCAACTCGATGACGTTAGAAAGAAACTCTATTAGAAAGGATCATTGAAACTCTCCATACCAGGCTAAGGCAATTCACAACGATCGTTTGAAAGGGGTTCGGGGAAATGGCATACTCAGTTCGGAAAGGAAACTATGGTTATAGAACAACTCGGCAAACGGGAGGCACATTCCAATTGATACCAAGGATATAACCTAGTGGCTGAGTGTGCTCTCAAGAACTTGAACATTTCCATAGTCATCAAGGTTTTACCAACATCCGTGCCGAGGATCCTGGCAACACATCTTACTACCATGATGAATAGTGATGGATGATGCGGATACAAAGGAAGATAACACCTTCTCAGACTTCCCCTTAGCGAGGCCAAGAGAACGAAATCTGGATGATCGACCGAGAGACATTTAGCACTCCGCTTCCAATGTTCTCCTTGAAGTTTAAGATACCACTATCACGATTCAAAGTGGCATCAACATGGTCATCAATTAAAGGTCGGCCTTCGGGAACACAAAATCCATAAGGAACAACTTCTAGAATAAGTCATGCGAAATCCTCATGGGAGGTGTCCAAATGGCTTAATCAAGATACTACAATAACAGTGCTTCCAGCTAGGTGCGTCCACCTCACTGGAACCCATATCATAGCTCTTGGAAGAAGTTCCGACCATCATATCTGCCTGAGATTCAGATCTGGTCGGTAATGGGACATTTCAGACATCATGTCTGGAAAATAAATTTTGCAACACAAATCGACAAGACGATGTTGTGAGATTCTCAAGAAATGAACTACAATAGCAAGCTCCAAAACATGAGCTGGTTCTGCTACACACATGTGAACGCGCTGTCCTAGACAAGCATGACCACATAGTAGTCTTACAATAAAACACTACCGAGTTCAGATGGGGAACCATCATTGGGGATATTGAAGTCCTTACATAAGTCTTGCTCTTAAGAAGGAACTTCTTCTCCTTGAACAAATCAATCAGTGGCTTGGCGTGCTAGGGATACATATAGAATGAAGGTTGCAAGTCTTCAATCCACAGAATACTTTGCACGTATGCATGACTGATTTGGGGTGATTCCAGAGGAAACAAAACAAACCTTTCTCAAATTCATGGCGGCAACTTGCATCTGATGCACATGAACTTGGAGAAAGTCACTTCTTACACCAAAAATATATTTCATGAGCGGGACATGAAGATAATGCTTACAAAAGTTTCCAACACTAACTTAGATGTTCAACATGAATCATGGGGGAGACAAAATGCTGCTGATGGGCCCAACAGCAACTCATCCAGGTTTCCATATAAATGGAATTCCATAATTATGTGAACACGGTGGTAGCATTGGTTAGACCCAAACAATATAATGGTGTATGCTCGAGGAAGCAACCACGAGTAAAACAACATTACGAATATCGTTGGTTCTGGTCTGATTTGATGATAGCCCATACTCAAATCAAAGGTTGGATAAAATGATAGGTCCATTAACTGATCACGAGGGTCAGTCGATGAAAATATCAACTTTCTTCAACACACATACAAGATATCCCTTAAAATGAACTAAGTCGGACAAGATTTTATCTTCCAACTCTCCAAGTTTTTGTTTGGCTTAACCAACTAGCTCAGGAGTATCCAACACAGGTTCTAGGAGAATGGGTGGTTTGGAGGAAAACCAACATGATCACGAACTCAACATAGCGGTCAGGTGACAACCTGGTGATACTTCCGAGAAGATATCCGGAAAATCATGAACCACCGATATGCTACTAAGCTCGCAAACAATCTTGCTTTCAGGGCAAGATGATATGATCACAAGGGTGAGGGATTGGCACAATCCTAACTCATTGATCGAGGAGTGCACCGGAAACAAGGACTAGGTAGCACAATCAGTCTTAGAATGATAATTCAATAACTAACACACTAAGAATGAGATTATTGTCCATTAACTACCAGGCAACGGAGTTGCTAGGAGTATTGATTTCGCACACCACGATTCACTTGTCGGCGTTCCGGTTACAATAACACGGGGACCAAGGAATGAATAATGTGTCACATCCTAGCTAGTCCATGCATTAGAGTGTTGCATCATGTCTATTTTTCCATCAGAAACTTGAATTGGGGAAGACAGAACCCCCAGCACCCCTCCGAACTCAACTAGGGTCTACTAAAAATAATTTCAATGAACCTGAAATGCCCTTCTAAAAAGTTCACCCTCTTTGTCTTGGGTTAGTACCTATGGCAAAATTGGTGCACGTTTTTCTAGGTCAACAGAAGGCCATTGGATTAAATCATATGTACCTTGAGTTTGGGCATTTAAATTATATAAAATATCTCAAATGCTCAAATAATCCCAAACTAAAATGTTCCATTGTGGATATATTCCAACTAAGGACCAGGTGCAGTTTGGTGAATTTTGGAGTTGCCTAGGTATTTTTAGAAATGCAACAAAGATACAGAAAATAGAAAAAGAAACAGAAAATGAAAAACTTTTACAGGCGCCACCCAACGCCCACCTGCCCGGCCTAAGCGAGCCGCCCAGCAACTGCTTGGCTTGGCCAGCAGCAGGCAGAGCTTCGGCAGAAAGCACAGCATGTGTGCCAGGCAGCTGGCCGCCGCCTCGCCGCTTCCCTCGCCGAGCTATCGTCGCGGGACACCCTCTCTCTCCACCCCCGAGCTCGTAGACACCTTTCCTCCTCCCCAGCTCCTCTCCCTCGCTCGCCCGCACCATGGCCGACGCCGTCGCGCCTGCGCCACCGTGAAACCCGTGCTCTCCGACGACCTTGCGACGCGTCGCCATGTCCAGGCGCTTCGCCACCCTCCTCACCTTCGAGCAAGCCGAGCCCCGAGCGCTCGCTTGCCTCAGAGTCGCTGCACAGACCTCGCCCGACACCGCCACCGCCGTAGATCCCCTTCGCCGTCGCCGCCGCACCAGCTCGTCCCTGACCGCGTCGAGTACACCAACGTGACGACCGTGAGCTAAGCAACCCTCCCATCCTCTCGGTTTCTCTCTCGTGCACCGTAGCGACCCCACGGAGCTTCACCGCACGCACCACCGCCGAGCTCGTCGCCGACGTGCCTCCGGCCATCCACCGTCCACACCACGGTGTCTAACATGCTCACCGCATCGCGTAGAGCCTAACGCCCCACTCCACGCGCCTCGCCGTGCCCCGTAGCCACGGGACCATCTTCACCCGACTCCGGCGACCGCCTAGCTCATCACCGGCGACGTTTCCGGCCACCCCGACCTCAACCACCACCACCAAACGCCGCGGCTTGTTCCCGGCTACACGCAGATGGCCTCCGCCGTCCATTTGGACGCCGGAACGTGCCAACGCACTCTCGCCCCGTGTATGGCCTCGCCGGCGACTAAACGCCGGCAGGCTTTGACCATTAACATTGACCGGGTGGGCCCAAGTTGACTCCCCTGAGTCTATGGCAAGTGGGCCCCCTGCTAATTAACTTAGTTAGTTTAAACTAATTCTAATTAGTTAAATTAAGTGCTGACATGCGGGACCCACTGGTCAGTTTGACCTGGACGTCCCCGTTGATCTCTGACGTCACCCTGACGCAATGCTGACGTAGTAATTGAATTACTGGAATTATTCTGATATAGGAAATTCCAGAAAATAGTTCAAACTTCAAATATTCATAAGAATTAATCTGTAACTCCAAATGCAAAGATTTATATATGAAAAATGATCAGAAAAATCCATTCTATCCATTGGTAAAGGTTTCATGCATGATAGAAAAAGTTAACCTTGCTGTTTAAGCAGATTAAGATAATGCACCTTTATGGATATGGTAAATGAGCTAACATTTGAATCTTTGATTCAAATGAGTTCATCCCTTTCTGTTCTAGCTTGCATTAGGCCAACACACATTCATATTGCCATGTCATAGCATGCATCATATTGTTGCATATTGTCATGTGTTGTTTATGTTCGGTGTGTCTTTCGTGATAGGTTCTGCCTCCGAGGATAACCCCGAATATCCGTCTGAAGAGCAGTATCCTAATACCACTACATCAGGCAAGCAACCCATTGATCATTCCGATACAAACCCATGTTCTCGCTTCTGCTCTTGTTTACTGCATTAAGACAACGCGATTCAAACTGTTGTGTGCTGCGGTAGCTGAACCCACTTCCTTTGCATGACCTGTCATTCCACAGTAACTAGATGAAACCCACTAGTATGTGTAGGAGTTGATTGAGCCATGTTTGTGATTCCTACCATGCTATGCTTGCCATCCTTAGAGTTGTGTCAGGTCTGGCTCATCGGGATGATGAACTGGAGTGAAAGGTTGTGTCGGGTTCGAGAGTGAAAGTGTTGAACACGTTTTGGTAGAGGTATCGATGAGAGGCCATGTAGGAGTACATGGTGGGTTGTTTCATTGAAGCCGTCCCTAAGAACTGAGATCTGTGTGTGTGATTTAAGACTTAGCTACTACCACGCATTGGGATCCTTAATTGACCCTCTCGACTTATTAACCACTCTTGTCCTCAGTCCGGGAGTTGCAAGTAGTTTACGTGTTTGTAGCATCTTTGGGGCACGCAGCGCTGACCTTAGGGGTGGGCTGTGTTGTGGTAGGCACGTGGGCCGGTGTACCGATTCGCCCGTTTGGTGTCTCGGGAACCCTGCACACATCGTTCGGGGCCATTAGTGGAAACCTCGGCCGGACTCCCTGCGGATGGAACCCGAATAGGCGATAAACCTGGACTAGGGACTCGTGTGTTTAGTCAGGTCGTGGCCGACACCCTCGCTGGGCTTCCGCTTGAAGGTTGCCGAGTACATGTCGTGTAGCGGCGATAAGTGGTGAGAGCATGTGTGAAGAAGTATACCCCTGCAGGGTATAAAACTATTCGAATAGCCGCATCCGCGGTAAAGGACTACTTGGTCACCTATACAGTTCATAGACAAGTAAATGGATACTACTAAAAACCTCAAGATAAGTGTGAGTACCTCGGATGGCCCTCTCATGGGTTGACGAGAGAGGATCCACGGTGGAGTATTGTGATGGTGATTAGTGGACTCGTGTGCGACAAATGCTTTTCAAGTGGCTTGCTGCAATAACTCCACTACCTTCTTGAGAATGTGCATGTATAATAGGATTCTGTTGTAAGACTTGCTGAGTACCTCCGTACTCATGTTTGCTCAATTACTGTTTTCAGACGACAACACCGCCCCCTCCGATGGGTTTTATGTAGACCTTGATGTCGACGAGTGAACTAGCCAACCAGGTGGTGATCCAAGGCTTGTGAAGGGCCACTATAGATAGAAGGGCTTCATCAAGCTTTCATTCTTTTTAGAGTCTGTACTCAGACTAGTTTGCTTCCGCATGTGCTTGTATGTTTGTATGACTTGAGTGTTGGGTCATGTGACCCCTATCTGTATGGATATGTTATGTATGGCTCCTCGGAGCCTCTTAAATAAAGTACTTTGAGTTGTAGAGTTTTGTTGTGATGCCATGTTGTATGTACTCATATCGGGCATATTGTGTGTATGATTGAAATGCTTGGTATGAGTGGGATCCGACAATCTATTTGTTTATCCTGGGCAGCCTCTCATATGGGGAAATGTAGTCTCGTGCTTCGGCGATAGTAGTCCGCTACTGCCCGGTTCACGAGTCCTGTTAGCCCAGCACTACTGCTTTGGACACTTGGTGGCGGCATGTGTTTCACTTCGTTCCTATATACGTCCTTCGGGAAATGTCACGCGGTGATATTCGAGTCTGCCTAGCCTACTACAGCCGGGATACGAGTCCTGTTAGCCCGTGCTACAGCCCGAATTCATCGTTGATGACCGACATGCTCGATGTGATTCATGTATGCCTGTCCCCATGGGTTAGCGCCGCTTTGGGTTCACGACTAGCCATGTCGGCCGGGTTCTCTGTCATGTGGGCGCTAGCGACACTATCATATCGTGAGCCAAAAGTCGCAAAGCGGTCCCGGGCCATGGTAAGGCGACACCGTAGGAATACCGTGCGTGAGGCCGCAAAGTGATATGAGGTGTTACCGGCTAGGTCAATGTGACTTGGAATCGGGGTCTGATAGCGTTGGCATCGAGCGGACTGCTGTAGGTTCGCTAAGCCAAACTGGTCGATGTCGAGTCTAGAAATGCTTTAGTTATATGTAGGGGAATTGATTGTGAGAGGAGCGTAAGGCTCTTTTTACTCCTTTACCTTATGCCCTCGATCTGAGTCATCCTCTTCTCATTCTACGTGGGTATAGGACTAGGCTCTCTTCTCTCTATCAGGTTCACGTGTTACTAATCCGTAGTAACTTATAGGATTGTTGGTTACATCCTCAGTTTAGTTTCTACTACTTTTAATATGCTATCAGTTGAACCAGAACCTTGATATGATGTTGTTGACTGGTTTTGCAATCTGATTTTGATTGTCTCAAATCTGTTCTTGAGCATTTACAGATGTTATGCTGTCCGATTTTCCCTAGAAATTCTAATGTCTTTGCATTGTGGCTGTGCTTTCAGATGGCCACCCGTCCCCAGAACCAAGTGGTTCGTCTGACCCGTTGCATTGATGTGTGTGGTCACACAGTCATGTTGGTTCGGGTGATGGTCGAGACCGGTTACCGATGGTATCCTGAATATACCGTCGAGGAGCAGTTTAGAGACTTTAATCAAAGCCAATATCTGTGCACGGTCAGGATATATCCATCTTATCCCGGAGCTACTAAACCTCTCCACTATTCTTATGGACTTGGGATTACTATTGGGATGTCTGTGCAGGATGCAGCCTACTCGACGATGACTATTATTCGAGCCAGAACTGCCCTGCTGTGCAACACCGATTTCCGCTACATGCCAGCATCCCTCCCTGGGGCGCACGGGTACCTCCAGGCTATGTACAGTGACGCATCCCATGAGGATTCACTTCTCCGCACCACTCTTGAGATCTTTGGAAGACAAGGACCAAGAAAATCGGGCCTTACGTATGGAGCTCTTTAACGCTCGTTCGATCCTTTGGGCCACTCGACTCGGTTTGCACCTGCCGTGCAAGCCGGATACATGGACATGAGGGACTTGTACCCTGTGCGGGCTGGTCTGCCAGATTTTATGGAGTGGCGTGAGGTAGGAGGCATCACCCCTCCTCATGGACCTCGTCTGCCGCCGTTTGTTGGACCACAGCCACATCCGAGTCCCTATGGTCCGCAAGCTCCACAGGACCGTCTGTTCCCGGATGATCATGTTCCGCTTCCAGGCTTGGGTGGTGACTTTTATGAGGACTACTACGGAGCTGTCTGAGTTAGTAGTAGTATCCCTAGTATTGTACTAGTTGTATTTCCACCGTCCTGCGTGACCTGTGGAATATGACTTAGTGTGTATCATTCCGGAAGTGTAGAAAAATAATGTATAGGAGTTTGGAATGCTTCCGATGAGATGTAACGCCTTTCACGGTAGTTGTACTCCGTCGGGTTTGTACTAAACTATGAATGGTGTGTATGACCGTTGGTATATATATGGCAGTTTCTATATTACCATGTCATACGGATGAACATCCCTGCATTCCGTGTTATCCATTACATTCCACACTTCCTTGCTAAATTTTGCCATCCTGGTCTAAACCGTTGTTTTGTTTCCTAGGATGGTCAACACCCGCAACAATCCTGCTGCTCCAGAGTAGGGAGAAGCCAGCGCAGCTAGGAATGTAAATCTGCGTCAACCGCCTTCTTTGGCCGAAGTTATGTTGGAGGCAGAACGCAACAAGCGTAAGACCAATCGCTTCTTTGGGCGGATTGAGCGAGAATACCGCCGCCAGCCAAGGAATGATCTGGTGTCACTCAATGACTTTGTCAAGCTGTATCCACCGAAGTTCAAACATTCCGTTGAGCCTCTCAATGCGGATGGTAGCCAAAGATCACCCACAAGCTACGTTCTTCCAGCGTGGCTGAAGCTGATAAGGTTACTTTTGCTGCCTACCAACTCGAAGGCCCCGCTAGCCTTTGGTGGGAGAATTTCGAGGCTATCGCCGGTTGGCCAAATCACTACAGGCTGAGTTCGGTCGGCTTTCCGTGAGCATCACATCCGGAAGGTCTCATGGATCGTAAGAGGAAGAGTTACGCAACTTCACCCAGCGTGGGCGACTGTGGATGCATCTGATCGCGAGTTTGGAAATCTAGCACGTTATGCTCTGAAGAGGTTTCTACCGGCGCCAAGAAGCGAGCAAGGTTCCGCAAGGGACTTAGCCCCAAGCTTCGCCGTGATCTTCGTCTGCGAGTGCACCTCCTTCGAAGTTAGTCAACAAGGCTATCGGTCTTTGGCCCAGACGGTCGACTTTCAAGCCTCACATAAGCACACCGTGACTTTGGTTCTTCATCCGGCTCTGGATCTCGAAGCGCGGTGTGGATTCAAGCACCGCTCTGCCACCCAGATTCATTCCGAGGCCATCCTTTGAGGCGCCTCGACCCAACCAGCAGTATGCACCGCCCAAGGCCTATGGTGGCCCCGCTGCTAATGCTGCTCCATGCCCCAATGTGATAACCTGTTTCAAGTGTGGAGAGACGGGTCACTAAATCCGTGAGTGTCCCCAGAACAACCCCAGTCAGATCGGAAAGTCTGTTGGCCGTGGTAAGCTGACAGGGAAGGTGCTCTACGCCAAACCAGCTGCCACTGCTCGTGGCCACATCAACTATGTTTCAGCTGAGGAAACCCATGAGGATCCCAACGTCGTTCTCGGTATGCTCCTTGTTAATTGCCATCCGGCAACTGTTCTTTTTGATACTGGAGCATCTCATTCATTTATTTCTGAGAGCTATGCTCGATTGCACAACACCACATTCTGTGACATGCACACCTCCATAGAAATTCAGACTCCTAGTTCTAGATGGCAAACCTCTAGAATAAGTCATGGGAATGAAATCCTTGTCGACAGATTAGTCTTCCTTGCATCTCTAATAGCTCTCAAGTCCTCGGACATAAACATCATCTTGGGTATGGACTGGATGTCAGCCCATTATGCTAAGATTGATTGCTCTACTAGAACTGTTCAACTCACCCATCCTTCGGGCAAGACAGTTAATGTTTCGACCCGAGTGTCTAAGCGTCAGCTCTACTCCTTAAATGCCAACCCCCTTCCAGACCTCGAAGATATTCTGGTAGTTCGTGATTTTCCGGATGTCTTTCCAAAAGAACTGCCAGGTGTTCCACCTCACAGGGATGTCGAGTTCGTGATAGATCTTGTTCCAGGAACCGTCCCAATCTCTAGAAGACCTTATAAGATGGCACCCCTAGAACTAGCCGAGCTTAAGAAACAACTCAATGAGTCCTTGCAAAAGGGTTTCATCCGTCCTAGTTCATCCCCATGGGCTTGCCCCGTCCTCTTCGTCAAGAAGAAGGATGGAGCGGATCGGATGGTTGTAGATTACCGACACATCAACTTGGTCACTATCAAGAACAAGTATCCACTCCCGGGATCAACGATCTGTATGATCAGCTCGCTGGATCCTCAGTCTTTTCCAAGATGGATTTGAGGTTGGGCTACCATCAAATCGAAATCAAGAATGGGGACATTCCTAAATCGGCCTTTGTTACTCGTTATGGCCAATCTGAGTACACCGTTATGTCCTTGGGTTAACCAATGCTCCAGCCACTTTCTCTCGGTTAATGAACTCGATCTTCATGGAGTATTTGGATAAATTAAATCGTGGTTTACCTCGATGATATACTCATCTACTCCAAGAATGAGGAAGAACATGCCGAACATTTAAGGCTAGTATTGATGAAACTTCGAGAGCATCGCCTTTATGCCAAATTCTCTAAGTGTGAGTTCTGGTTACCAGAAGTGACCTATCTAGGCCATGTAATCTCTGGTAAGGGCATTGCTGTCAATCCCGAGCGAGTTCAAGCCGTCCTTGATAGGACTCCACCTGAACCAGTCAAGCAAGTTCGGAGTTTCCTTGTTTTAGCGAGCTATTGCCGCTGCTTCGTCGAGAATTTCTCCAAGGTTGCTAAGCCTCTAACCGAACTCCTCAAGAAAGATAAAAAGTTCGAGTGGACCCCACAGTGCGAGTTCAGCTTTCAGGAACTGAAAAGACGCCTGACATCTGCACCCGTACTTGTACCACCAGATTTCTCTAAGGACTTTGTTATCTATTGCGACACCTCGCGACAAGGACTAGGTTGTATACTCATGCAAGATCGTCATGTGATTGCCTACGTTTCTCGACAGTTGCGTCCACATGAGGATAACTATCCCACACGATCTAGAGCTTGCGGCGATGGTCCATGCACTCAAAACCTGGAGACATTACCTTCTTGGTAATCGTTGTGAAATTTACACCGATCACCAAAGTCTGAAATACATCTTCACCCAACGGTTTGAATCTCGAGGCAAAGGCGTTGGGTTGATTGATTACAGATTACGACTTAGGAATATCTTACACCCTGAGCAAAGCCAATGTCATGGCTGGCGCACTAAGTCATAAATCTTATTGTAACAATCTGATGTTACAACAAAGCCAACCATTTCTCCACGAGGAATTTTGTAAGCAACCTTCACCTTGTTCCTCGAGGATTCCTTTCCACCACAGTGGCGAAACCTACCCTTACGGATCAAATCATAACCGCCAGCGGTATGATGAGGAATATCTCAGATCAAGGAGAACATTGCTAGCGGAGCTGCTAAGTGTTTCTCCATAGATGAGCGAGTGTTGTCTTCTTTGAGAACGCTTGGTGGTTCCAAGAAACAACAACTACAGAATCGATCCTTAAGGAAGCTCATGAATCCCCTCTCACCATTCATCCGGGTAGTACTAAAATGTATCAAGACCTCGCGGAGGTTTTGGTGGACTAGGATGAAGAGAAAATCGCTCAATACATTGCTAATTGCGGCGTCGTCGTCGAGTTAAAGCGAGCATCAACGGCCTCTTTGGTACCCTTCAACCTTTGGCTATTCCTGAATGGAAATGGGATAAAATCGGTATGGATTTCATTACTGTGTTTCCCAGGACCAAGAGAGGGAATAATGCTATCTTCGTTGTTGTCGATCGTCTTTCCAAAGTAGCCCACTTCCTACCCGTTCGTGAGAGTATAACCGCTAGCCAGCTAGCTGATTTGTACATCTCCCGAATAGTGTCTCTTCATGGTGTTCCATTGGAGATTAACTCAGACCGTGGAAGTCTCTTCACCTCTCGATTTTGGGAAAGTTTCCAAAATGCTATGGGAACTCGTCTCTTCTTTAGCACCGCCTTCCATCCTCAATCAAGTGGTCAAGTAGAACGAGTCAATCAAATTCAGGAGGATATGCTTCGAGCTTCTGTCATCTCTTTTGGTATGAATTGGGAGAAATGCCTTCCATTCGCCGAGTTAAGCTTATAACAATAGTTATCAAGCTAGCTTGGGCAAAGCTCCTTCGAAGTTCTCTATGGACGGAAATGTCGAACGCCTCTTAACTGGTCAGAAACCGGGGAGACAACTCTTTGGCCCGGATATGATCCAGGAAGCAGAAGAGCGGGTTCGCGCTATTTGTGAGAAATTGAAAACAGCCCAATCTCGTCAAAAGAGCCAATATGACCACAAGCATAAGCCTATGGCTTATGAAATTGGCGAAAGGCTTACCTTGAGTTACTCCTTTGAAGGAACCCATCGATTCGGTATCAAAGGCAAGTTGGCTCCTTGTTACATTGGACCCTTTCGCATTCTTGCCAAACGAGGAGAAGTTGCCTACCAATTGGAACTACCTCTGCATCTTTCCAGAGTCCATGATGTCTTCCACGTTTCCCAACTCAGGCGTTGCTTCCTGGATCCTATCCGTGGAGTGGACCATGAAACGCTTGATCTCCAAGATAACCTCACCTATCAAGAATACCCCATTCGTATCCTTGATCAAGCCGAGCGTACCACTCGACGTCAGAATATCAAGTTTCTCAAGGTTCAACGGTCAAACCATTCCGAGCAAGAAGCAACTTGGGAAAGGGAGGATCGTCTTCGACTTGAGTATCCCACCTTCTTCGCGACAGATCCTAAATCTCGGGACGAGATTCTTTTGAGTGGGGGTGAGTTGTCACATCCTAGCTATTCCATGCATTAGAGTGTTGCATCATGTCTATTTTTCCATCAGAAACTTGAATTGGGGAAGACAGAACCCCCAGCACCCCTCTGAACTCAACTAGGGTTTACTAAAAATAATTTCAATGAACCTGAAATGCCCTTCTAAAAAGTTCACCCTCTTTGTCTTGGGTTAGTACCTATGGAAAAATTGGTGCATGTTTTTCTAGGTCAACAGAAGGCCATTGGATTAAATCATATGTATCTTGAGTTTGGGCATTTAAATTATGTAAAATATCTCAAATGCTCAAATAATCCCAAACTAAAATGTTCCATACTGGATATATTCCAACTAAGGACCAGGTGCAGTTTGGTGAATTTTGGAGTTGCCTAGGTATTTTAGAAATGTAACAAAGATACGTAAAATAGAAAAAAGCAGAAAATGAAAAACTTTTACTGGCGCCACCAACGGCCCACCCGGCCCAGCCCAGCCCGCCCATGGCCAATGCTGGCAGCGAGCGAGCAGGCAAGTGCTCGACGGGAGCACAGACATCGTGCCACGCAGCTGGCCGCCGCTTCCCTCGCTGAGCTGTCGACGCGGGACACCCTCTCTCTCCACCCCCGAGCTCGCGACACCTTTCCTCCTCCCCAGCTCCTCTCCCTCACTCGCCCGCACCATGGCCAACGCCGTCGCGCCCGCGCCACCGTGAAACCCGTGCTCTCCGATGACCTTGCGACGCGCCGCCGTGTCCAGGCGCTTCGTCACCCTCCTCACCTTCGAGAAAGCCGAGCCCCGAGCGCTCGCTTGCCTCGGAGCCGCTGCACCGACCTCGCCCGCCACCGCCACCGCCGGAGATCCCGTTCGCCGTCGCCGCCGCACCAGCTCGTCCCCGACCGCGTCGAGTACACCAACGTGACGGCCGTGAGCTCAGCAACCCTCCCATCCTCTCCGTTTGCTCTCTCGTGCACCGTAGCGACCCCACGGAGCTTCACCGCACGCACCACCGCCGAGCTCGTCGCCGACGTGCCTCCGACCATCCACTGTCCACACCACGGTGTCTAACATGCTGACCGCGTCGCGTAGAGCCTAACGCCCCACTCCACACACCTCGCCGTGCCCCGTATCCACGGGACCATCTTCACCCGACTCCGGCGACCGCCTAGCTCATCGCCGGTGACTTTTCCGGCCACCCCGACCTCAACCACCACCACCAAACGCCGCGGCTTGTTCCCGGCTACACGCAGATGGCCTCCGCCGTCCATTTGGACGCCGGAACGTGCCAACGCACTCCCGCCGCCACGTCTGGCCTCGCCGGCGACTAAACGCCGGTAGGCTTTGACCATTGACGTTGACCGGGTGGGCCCAAGTTGACTCCCCTGAGTCTATGGCAAGTGGGCCCCCTACTAATTAACTTAGTTAGTTTAAAATAGTTCTAATTAGTTAAATTAAGTGCTGACATGCGGGACCCACTGGTTAGTTTGACTGGGCGTCCCGTTGATCTCGGCGTCACCACCTCGACAATCTTGTCGACGATAATTGAATTACTAGAATTATTCTGATATGGGAAATTCCAGAAAATAGTTCAAACTTCAAAAATTCATAAGAATTAATCTGTAACTCCAAATGCAAAGATTTATATATGAAAAATGATCAGAAAAATCCATTCTATCCATTGGTAAAGGTTTCATGCATGATAGAACAAGTTAACCTTGCTGTTTAAGCAGATTAAGATAACGCACCTTTATGGCTATGTTAAATGAGCTAACATTTGAATCTTTGATTCAAATGAGTTCATCCTTTCATTCTAGCTTGCATTAGGCCAACACACATTCATATTGCCATGTCATAGCATGCATCATATTGTTGCATATTGTCATGTGTTGTTTATGTTCGGTGTGTCTTTAAGTGATAGGTTACGCCTCGAGGATAACCCGAATATCCATCTCAAGGCGGTATCCTAACACCACTACATCGAGGCAAGCAACCCATTGATCATTCCGATACAAACCCATGTTCTCGCTTCGCTCTTGTTTACTGCATTAAGACAACGCGATTCAAACTGTTGTGTGCTGCGGTAGCTGAACCCACTTCCTTTGCATGACTGTCATTGCCACGATAACTAGATGAAACCCACTAGTATGTGTAGGAGTTGATTGAGCCATGTTTGTGATTCCTACCATGCTATGCTTGCCATGCTTAGAGTTGTGTCAGGTCTGGCTCATCGGGATGATGAACTGGAGTGAAAGGTTGTGTCGGGTTCGAGAGTGAAAGTGTTGAACACGTTTTGGTAGAGGTATCGATGAGAGGCCATGTAGGAGTACATGGTGGGTTGTTTCATTGAAGCCGTCCCTAAGAACTGAGATCTGTGTGTGTGATTTAAGACTTAGCTACTACCACGCATTGGGATCCTTAATTGACCCTCTCGACTTATTAACCACTCTTGTCCTCAGTCCGGGAGTTGCAAGTAGTTTCTGGTGTTTGTAGCATCTTTGGGGCATGCACGCAGCGCTGACCTTAGGGGTGGGCTGTGTTGCGGTAGGCACGTGGCCAGTGTACCGATTCGCCCGTTTGGTGTCTCGGGAACCCTGCACACATCGTTCGGGGCTGTTAGTGGAAACCTCGGCCGGACTCCCTGCGGATGGAACCGAATAGGCGATAAACCCGGACTACGGACTCGTGTGTTTAGTCAGGTCGTGGCCGACACCCTCGCTGGGCTTCCGCTTGAAGGTTGCCGAGTACATGTCGTGTAGCGGCGATAAGTGGTGAGCGTGTGTGAAGAAGTACACCCTGCAGGTATAAAACTATTGAATAGCTGCGTCTGTGGTAAAGGACTACTTGGTCACCTATACAGTTCATAGACAAGTAAATGGATACTACTAAAAGTCTCAAGACAAGTGTGTGTACATGGATGGCCCTCTCGTGGGTTGACGAGAGGATCCACGGTGGAGTATTGTGATGGTGATTACTGGACTCGTGTGCGACAAATGCTTTTCAAGTGGTGTCATGTAGGATAGCTTAGCCAAGAGTCAAAGCTGGCTTGCTGCAATAACTCCACTACCTTCTTGAGAGTGTGCATGTACAATAGGATTACATTGTAAGACTTCTTTGAGTACCTCCGTACTCATGTTTGCTCAATTACTATTTTCGGGCGACAACACCGCCCCTCCGATGGGTTTTATGTAGACCTTGATGTCGATTTAGTGAACTAGCCACCTGGTGGTGATCCAAGGCTTGTGAAGGGCCACTATAGATAGAAGGGCTTCATCAAGCTTTCTTTCTTTTAGAGTCGTACTCAGACTAGTTTGCTTCCGCATGTGCTTGTATGTTTGTATGACTTGAGTGTTGGGTCATGTGACCCTATCTGTATGGATATGTTATGTATGGCTCCTCGGGCCTCTTAAATAAAGTACTTTGAGTTGTAGAGTTTTGTTGTGATGCCATGTTGTATGTACTCATATCGGGCATATTGTGTGTATGATTGAAATGCTTGGTATGAGTGGGATCCGACTATCTAGTTGTTTATCCTTGGCAGCCTCTCATATGGGGAAATGTAGTCCCGTGCTTACGGCGATAGTAGTCCGCTACAGCCGGTTCACGGACACTGTTAGCCCAGCACTACTGCTTTGGACACTTGATGGCGGCATGTGTTTCACTTCCGTTCCTATATGTCATCCTTCGGGAAATGTCACGGTGATATTCGAGTCCTGCCTAGCTGCTACAGCCCGGGATACGGAGTCCTGTTAGCCAGTGCTACAGCCAAATTCATCGTTGATGACCGACATGCTCGATGTGATTCATGTATGCTGTCCCCATGGGTTAAGCGCCGCTTTGGGTTCACGACTAGCCATGTCGGCCCGGTTCTCATCATGTGGACACTAGTGACACTATCATATCGTGAGCCAAAAGTCGCAAAGCGGTCCGGGCCATGGTAAGGCGACACCCGTGGGAATACCGCGTGAGGCATAGCGTGATATGAGGTGTTACCGGCTAGGTCAATGTGACTTGGAATCGGGGTCCTGACATAATGATGGTGAGAAGTATCACTGCATCAAGAGTTCATAGAATGGTGTGCAATTCTCATGACAATCCTGACATAAAGAAGGTAATACTTCCAGGTAGAACAGACCAGAAGCTGGATTGGCATTTTGATCTATGGAATACAATTTATTTTACCCAATCCTAGATATGGATGAGGTACTGGAGTTTGTTTCTCCTAGTCATTCCAGAATAGAATGGCTTGACGGACCATAAGAGTAGTAGGCATCGATTAACGGATGCACGCATGCTCTTGACTATCAATTGATAGACGAGGGTCGGAAGACAACTAAAATGGGACAACTTAAAAGAACATATGATTTTCTGAGTTGTGGATGCATGGACTAGCATGTCGAACGAGTTCAACATATTTCTTCCGGATAACCCATGAAGAAAGGTTGAACTGGCAGAGTCGCAAAATAGAATGGAGAACCCATCACGAGCACTCTGGTTGTGATCTTTTGGTTCAACGAGGAATTTATGCCATAAATAGTTCATGGTATTTGGAAGAAGGATATACCACGGACCTCGAGGACTAACGCAAAGGTTACTAATAACCTAAGGGAACTAGCAATTACTATCAACATGAAGTAAGTAGGGTGAATCTCGGGTTCAAAACCCAGAAGTGGAATACCTACATACTAAATGGCATCACGGATGCTTTTGAGAGCGATGGCAGAATCATCACATCTGGGAACACAAAACATGGCTAGATTATATTACTAGGTGACTCCTAAGACACCTAGGGTCATAAAAATAACTCCAACATATATGTCGAGGCAATGGAGTACCTCAACACACTGTTTAGTGTGATTAATCCGGCCTAATAAGACATCAAGAACTGGGAGGAAGGATTTGCAAATGCATCAGACTATTTAGAAACCTGGTATGACTCGGACAGCATAACGGCTGTAAATGCTCAAAAAGATTTGAGACATTCTGCAAAAATGGTGGCATGACCACTCAACATCACAATATCAAGGTTCTGAGACCAACTATGAACACAACGAAGTAGTAGAAACTGAACTGGGGCTTAAAACCAACAATCTTAAAAGTCTATGGATTAGTAACACGTCATCCTGATAGATAGATGAGAAGGCCTAGTTCTTAATCCTCGTAGAAGAGAAGAGGATGGCTCAGATCAGAAGGCCATAAGGTATAAGGAGTAAAAAGAGCCTTACGTTCCCTTCCACAATCAATTCCCTTACATAACTAGAGCATTTCTAGACACAACTTCGACCAGCTTGGCTTGGTAATCCTACAGGCAGTCAGGCTCTGATGCCAAAGCTGTCAGGACCCCGATTCCAAATCACATCGATCTAGCCGGTAACACCTCATATCACTTTGCGGCCTCACGCACGGTATTCCCATGGGTGTCGCCTTACCATGGCCCGGGACCGTTTGCGCCTTTTGGCTCACATATATGATAGTGTCACTAGCATCCATATGACAAAGAACCCGGGCCGACATGGCTAGTCGAGAACCCAAAGCGGCACTAACCCATGGGGACATGCATACATGAATCAACTTCGAGCATGTCGGTCAACAGATGTGAATCTGGGCTGTAGCACTGGCTAACAGGACTCAGGAACCCGGGCTGTAGCAGCTAGGCAGGACTCGGATGTCACCATGTGACATTTCCCGAAGGGATGAACACACAATGAAGTGAAACACATGCCGCCCGATCAAGCGTCTGAGCGGTAGTCTTTGGGCTAGCGAGACTCGGTGAACCGGGCTGTAGCGGACTACTATGGCTCAAGGAAGCACTAGACTACATTTCCCCATAAGAGAGGCTGCCAAGGATAAACAACTAGATTGTCGGATCCCACACATACCAACCATTTCAAACATACACACAATATGCTCGATATGTGTAAATACAACATGGCATCACAACATAACTCTCGACTCTAGTATTTATTCATTAGGCTCCGAGGAGCGAGATATTACAAACATGGGTCTCATGACCCAACATTGAAACATACAAGTCAAAGCACATGCGGAAGCTTAACATGTCTGAGTACAGACATCTACAAATGAAAAAGCCTGAGAAGCCTGACTATCTACCAGATCCTGCCGAGGGCACAAGATCGTAGCTGAGGTATCAAGCTAAGCGTCGAAGTCCACGCGGAACTACTAGTGAGACCGAAGTCTCTCTAGCAAAACATAAAATAGGCAAACGTGAGTACAAATGTACTCAGCAAGACTTACATCAGAACTAACTACATATGCATCATTATCAACAAAGGGGTGGTGGGGTTTAACTGCAGCAAGCCAGCTTTGACTCGGTGGCTATCCTGAACTACATTGCAAGTAACTCTTTTGAGTTGGCGCTGCGAGTCCACATATTCACCATATCAATACACCACTATGGATCCGCTTCCGTCTCCCTACGAGAACGCCATCCATAGCACTCACGCTTATCTTGCGCATTTTAGAGTATCCACTTTCACTTGTCTATGAACTATACAGGCAACCCAGAAGTCCTTTAACACGGACACGGCTATTCGAATAGATCATATTAACCCTGCAGGGGTGTACTTCTTCACACACGCTCTCACCACTTACCACCATGTACACATCGTGTATCTCGGCAACCTTCAAGCGGAAGCCTGGTGAGGGAGTCGGCCACGACCTGACTAACCACACAAGTCTCTAGTCCAGGTTTATCGCCTATTCGGGTTCCATCCGCAAGGAGATCCGGCCGGGGTGTCGCTCACGGCCCCAAACGATGAGAGCAGGGTTCCCGAGGCACCAAACGGGCGTCCCGGTACACCGTGCCTCGTGTCTCTACGGCAACATAGCCCACCCCTAGGGTCAGCGCTTCACGCACGCCCCCAACACATATCCTACAAACACCGAAACTAGTTGCAACTCCCGGACAGAGATCGAGGCGATTAATAAGCCGAGAGGGCAGAGTTACGGAACCCAATGTGTGGTAGTAACTGTTCATGGATCACAAACACGAACTCAGTTCACGAGGACGGCTTCAATGAGACAGCCCACCATGTACTCCTACATGGCCTCTCACCGCTACCTTTACCAAATCGTGTTCACACACTTAGCTCACACACATTAGGACATGCTCACACACTCGATTCATCCTCGATGAATCGACCTGACTCAACTCTAAGCAAAGCAGGCATGACAAACAAGCATGAATGAGTAGACACAATAGGGCTCAAACAACTCCTACTCATGCTAGTGGGTTTCATCTATTTACCGTGGAATGACAGGTCATCACGAGAGGATAAAGGGGTTCAGCTACATGATAAGTAACAGATGAATCGTTGTTGTCCTAATGCAGTAAAAGAGAGCAGGAGCGAGAGAGTGGGATTGTATCGGAATGAACAATGGGGTTTTGCTTGCTTGACACTTCCAAAGATAATATAGCTCTTCATCAGTGTCATCGATCTCATCGTCGAAACCACGTCTATCGGGAGGGGACAAATACCGGCAACAGAGAAGAAACACAATCAATGCAATGCACAATAAGATGCATGATCATGAAATGGTAAAATGAGTGTGTTGGGCTAATACAACTACAACCAGATGGGTTTGAGCTATTTTGAACCAAAGATTCAAAGTTGAAACACATTTGTGATCTTAAATAGTGCTTTATCATGTTTTGCACTAAACAACAAGTTAACTTTTTTAAACATGCATGAAACTAGTACAGATGGATAGATTAGATATTTGTGATCATTTTTCATATATAAATTATTTGATTTGGAACTACGGTTGATTTTCTATGACTTTTAGAAGTTTGTACTATTTTCTAGAATTTCGTGTATAAGAATAAATCCAGAAATCGAATTAATCGTCGACTGATGTCCTTGTGATGTCGTGATCAAGCTGGTCGGCCAGGTCAAACCTGACCAGATGGGGTCCATTGGTCGGTGGGGGCTGGTTAGTGTCGTGACATGTGGGCCGATCAACAGCCCACGTCGGCTTGGTCAAAGGCGGCGTGGTCCGATGGGTTATAACTAATCTAAGCAGAAATAAAACTGGAGTTAATTAGGGCATGGGGCCCATGTGTCATTGGCTCAGGGGATTGTTTAGTGGGGTGATTAGCTGCTAATCATGAGGCCACGTCGGTGCACCGGCGGTTAGCCGCCGGCAACAAAACAGGGCGGCGGAGGCGCTCGGGATTCGCCGTCCGGCGACCGTTCGACTCACGGTTTGGCCCTACGGGCTTCTGGACGTGCGCCGTATCCAAGGGAGCATGCGGCTAGGCGAGAGGAGGCCGGAAACGACGACTGCAACGACGGCTGGCGGCGGCCGGAGTTTGGCTTAGCACGGGCGAGGCGCTGCGCTTTGCTGACGGGTGAGCTAAGCGGCGGGGCTGATTGCGGGAGCTCCAGGAGCACGCTGGTGCCACTGGACCGAGCGGAGGTGCTCAGGAGCAAGGACCTCGTCAGCCATGGCGGACGGCGGGCTTCGGTCGTCAGTGAAGTAGGAGCTACGGCGTGAAAACGGGACAACGGAGAGGGGGGTTCGAGGGAGAGGCTTACGACGGTTGCAACGGTGCAGACGGTGAGTTCGGAGAAGGCCAGGAGCGGTCGGAACGGCGAGATGGATCTCCGGTGACCGAGGAGGAAGAAGGGGTCGGGGACGATGAAGCGAGGCATGTCCGCTCGTGTGGCTTGACGGAGACGATGTAGAGGTCGACGGAGGAGCTCCTTGGCGCGTCGGGGAGGCGAGGGGACCATGTTGGCTGCAAGCTTCACGGCGGCGAGCGCTCGACAGCATCGACCATGGCGATCAGAGGAGAGGGATAGGCGAGGGGGGAGGAGCGAGGTGTCCAGTGGGGTCGGGGCATCTCCGTGGCGTGCGAAGGGAGCTCGGGAGCTTGAGGCAGGCAGGCAGGGAGGAGGTGGAGGCCTCGGGCGTGGAGGCGTTGACACGCCTCTGCCTACTGGCAGAGGTTGAAGACAGTGGTGCCCCTGGTGGGCTGGGCCGCCAAGTGGACTGGCCAGGTGGGCTGCCCAGGTGAGTGCCAGGTAAGCTCTCACTCTCTTCTGTTTTCTAATTTGTTTTAGTTTTCTAATTATTTGCCTCTGTTTTGAGCTTAGGAAAAATACCAAGGTATTTCCTAAAATCCTGAAAGTATTCATGGACACTTGCTGAATTATTTCAGTGGCCCAAAAATAGTTCCAACATTATATGAACATTTAAATTATTTATAGTATTTAAATTCCCAAAGTCAAATACAATAAGATTTAATTCAAAAATCCAGAATGGCCTAGAAATATGTGCATCATTTTTGGCAGAGGTTTTCACCTTTAACAAAAATCATGAACTTTTCTAAAGGGCATTTGGGTTCATTGAAGATATTTTAATTGAACCTAGTTGAATTCATTTGGTGTTAGGGTTTCAACAATCCCCATTTCAACTTTCAAAGAAATTTAGACATGATGCATTACAAGACTAGCTAACCCAGAGCAGACCAGAACCAGGGATGTGACACCCAGACTCCTGAAACCTCATGTGGTCCTGGCTGCTGAGCAAGGTCCACATTGGGAGAGAATGGCGCTGAAGCGGAGCGACCCGGCGTTGGACGAATTCATTCACCACCATCAGTGCAGTTACGCTGCGATCTTTCAGCAACCTCAACCTGAGCCAGACGTGGGCAAGGCCGGGGCTCACGAGCCGCTGGTGGCTCCAGCCGGAGTTAGGAACAGTGGGCCCTGTCAGGATCCCGATTCCAAGTCACATCGATCTAGCCGGTAACACCTTATATCACTTTGCGGCCTCACGCACGGTATTCCCACGTGTGTCGCCTTACCATGGCCCGGGACCGTTTGTGCCTTTTGGCTCACATATATGATAGTGTCGCTAGCATCCATATGACAGAGAACCCGGGCCGACATGACTAGTCGTGAACCCAAAGTGGCACTAACTTACGGGGACTGGCATACGGGGTGAACCGGGCTGTAGTAGGCTCGGCAGGACTCCGGATGTCACCACGTGACATTTCCCCGAAGGGACAAACACAGGAATGAAGTGAATCACATGCCGGCCAGTCAAGTGTTCCGGAGCAGTAGTGCTGGGCTAGCAGGACTCCGGTGAACCGGGCTGTAGCGGACTACTATGGCTCATGGAAGCACAAGACTACATTTCCCCATAAGAGATGCTACCAAGGATAAACAACTAGGTTGTCGGATCCCACACATACCAAGCATTTCAATCATACACACAATATGCTCAATATGTGCAATACAACATGGCATCACAACAAGACTCTACGACTCAGAGTATTTATTCATTAGTCTCTGAGGAGCCAAGTATTACAATCATGGTCTCACGACCCAACATATAGAGCATACAAGCATCAAGCGGAAGCATAAACATGTCTGAGTACAAACAACTACAAATGAAAAAGGCTGAGAAGCCTGACTATCTACGAGACCCTCCCAAGGGTACAAGATCGTAGCTGAGGTAACATGCTAAACATCGAAGTCCACGTGGAACTACTAGCAAGACTGACGTCTCTCTACAAAACATAAAATAAGCAAACGTGAGTACAAATGTACCCAACAAGACTTACATCAGAACTATCTAGATATGCATCAGTATCAACAAAGGGGTGGTGGAGTTTGACTGCAGCAAGCCAGCTTTGACTCGGTGGCTATCCTAAACTACGACTGCAAGTAACTCTTTTGAGGTGGCGCACACGAGTCCACATATTCACCATATCAATACACCACTATGGATACACTACTGTCTCCCTACAAGAAGGCCATCCATAGCACTCACGCTTATCTTGTGCATTTTAGAGTATCCACTTTCACTTGTCTATGAACTGTACAGGCAACCCAGAAGTCCTTTACCGCGGACACGGCTATTCGAATAGACGATGTTAACCCTGCAGGGGTGTACTTCTTCACACATGGTCTCGCCACTTACCACCATGTACACATCGTGTATCTCGGCAACCTTCAAGTGGAAGCCTGGCGAGGTAGACGACCACGACCTGACTAACCACACAAGTCTCTAGTCCAGGTTTATCGCCTATTCGGGTTCCATCCGCAAGGAGATCCCGCCGGGGTGTCGCTCATGGCCCCAAACGATGTGAGCAGGGTACCCAAGCCCACCATCCGGGTGCCACTTGGTACACCGTGCCACTGTGCCTAGTTTGTCCCAAGCCCACCTGTATGCCGGGTGCCACTTGGTAGACTACTAACACTACCTACAAACACCAGAAACTAGTTGCAACTCCTGGACAGAGATCATGTTGATTAGTAAGTCGAGAGGGGCACTTAAGCATTCCAATGCGTGGTAGTAGCTGTTCATGGATCACAAACACAAAACTCAGTTCCCGAGGATGGTTTCAATGAGACAACCCACCATGTACTCCTACATGGCCTCTCACCGCTACCTTTACCAAATCGTGTTCACACACTTAGATCTCAACAGTAGGACATGTTCACAACTTTCCAATTCATCCTCGATGAATGAGACCTGACACAACTCTAAGCAATAGGAGGAATGACAAACAAGCATGAATGAGTAGGCACATCAGGGCTCAAACAACTCCTACTCATGCTAGTGGGTTTCATCTATTTACTGTGGCAATGACAGGTCATGCAGAGGATAAGGGGTTCAACTACCGCATCAAGTAATAGATGAATCATTGTTGTCCTAATGCAGTAAAAGAGAGCAGGAGCGAGAGAGTGGGATTGTATCGGAATGAACAAGGGGGTTTTGCTTGCCTGGCACTTCAGAAGATAATATAGCTCTTCATCAGTGTCAGCGATCTCATCGTCGTAACCACGTCTATTGAGGGGGAACAGTTACCGGCAACAGAGAGGAACCACAATCAATGCAATGCAACAATATGATGCATGATCATGACATGGCAATATGCTTTGATTTGAGCTAATGCAACTAGCAACAGGTTAAATGAAGTTGGTTTGAATCCAAGATTCAAATTCAAATTCCATATGTGGATATTCAAATGCTATTTATACGATTTGTCCTAAACATCAGCTATAAGTTGTTCTAACATGCATGAAAATGGTACAGATGGATAGATTGTATTTTTCTGATAATTTTTCATATATAAATTATTTCATTCTGAGCTACGATTGAATTTCTATGATTTTTAGAAGTTTTGGATATTTTCTGAAATAAATAAATCATTTAAGATTTATTTAAATTCCAGTCAGGCATTACTGCGTCAGCATGACATCAACATGATGTCAGCGGTCAACATGGCTGGTCCAGGTCAAATCTGACCAATAGGGCCCACTGGTCAGTGACACAGAGCAACCTACAGAGGCTGATGTCACGCCCAAGATGCGCCCGCACCAATCAAACCTTCACCAATCAAGCTTACACATTATATCGGCGAACTCCTCTCCTCCTAGGCGACTACTAGGCGACTCCTAGGCGGCTCCACCGCCGGTGGCCACTCCGGCCCCGGCGTCCACCTCCCTGGCCGTCCAATGGCGCCTCCTCTACTTGACTTTGCTAGAGGTAAGGCCTTTCAACTTGGCATGCGCCAAAAGTTTGGTCATCCGGTGGTTTTCTCTCCTGGTTTTCGCCAACGTGAGTTCAAGCTTGTGGTCTCTTTTGGTCGGGCGTGCTTTACCGGATTGTCCTGCTTCGTGAGCATTGTGCTTCACTCTTGCTTTGGTGGTTACCCTCAAGGTTTTAGGGTTAAGTTTCTCCGGGACCGTTCTTTTCAGTTTTCGGTTGCTTCAAAATCTGTGCGTTTTGAACTCTACAACAGTGGCCGTATTTCTGAGAGGGATTTTGAGTTGGTTTTTAGCCTCTGGGGTGAAGGAGGTCCTAATTGGCGCCGAGAGGAGCATCTGTTCTACCAAGAGTAGAAAAATTCATGGTCATTACTTACCCGAGGGCCTTCATGTTCTTCCTCCCAAAGCGGCTCCGGCGATCGCCGGAGGGAGTTGACCCACCGCGGCTCAGTTTTCCAACGGCTAGCGGGGTTACCGGACTCGTCTTCGTATTTACAGGTCACTACTATTGATGAAGGGCGCATTGAGTGTACTTTTACACCTCCGATCAATGATCGCGTGGTTCAGGGGGAAGAGGGCGCGAATCCAGGATCTTCAAATTCGGCCATTACTTGTTACGGCTGTGGCAATTTGGGCCACATGGCTTGGGCCTGCCCTGAACCCCGTCTGACTGGGCTTTGGCCGTTTTTTAGGGTGGCTACTTTTCCCTCCCCCCTGCTGAGGCCTGGGCCCCTGGGGTGGTGGATAACTCGTTTCTGGCCGTTGGCCCAGCCCAATCAGCGTTTCGAGCTTCCTCTTTTAGACAGCTCTGTGAAGGCATGTTCCCGAACTTTCAGCCAAGATTCCCACTTGCCTCTTCGTCTCCTCCCCTGCCTTCCATTGTTCAACCTCGGGCTCGTCATTCTTCCTCCTTGCAGTCTTCAGAGCCTGCTGCCGGCGTAGAGCCAACCATGGCCAACATTCCGTTTGATCCTCAGCCTTTTGTTCCCCATGGTTTCAATATTCTCAATGTTGAAGGCCGTAATGGTGTGGCCAGGGTGGTTCTCCCCCACCGTCAGAAGCGCCACGAGGACTGGGCCATCGTCACCATTGAGCCGCTTCCGGATGAGGTACTTTTTCCAAATGTACAAGAAGTTCTTGATGAGTTCTTTGCGGATGTTCAACAAGTACAAATCAGAGAAATGCAGCGCTGTCCGTTGGGGGAAGCTTATGTGCGCTTTGTCAATCCAAGAGACAGAGATAGGTTAGTGCTCCAGAGTCCTCACCAGTTTGGAGATGTTCTTATCTCTTTCCACAACCATGATAATAGAACAGTTTGGCTGCTCATCCTTGCAGTCCCGTTTGATTTTCGCAATTCTGAAGATATTGCCAGGGCCATTAGTCATTTTGGGCGCCTTGTTTCTTGGGAGAATGATCCTCTTCATATGGGTAGAGTTATTGCAAAAGCTAAAGTTAGAGATCTTGACTCCATCCCTAAAAGTGTCAGGTGGTCCGAAGGTGAAGTTCTAGATGAAGATGCTTGGTCCTCTTGGTGGAAATTCTTCCGCAATGAGATGATGGGTGGGGCCCTGCCGATGAGGACCCAATTCCACGACAATGTTGATCCTCACCCTCTACCAGGCAACAATAATGCTTTCCCTGGTTTTCATATTAATCCTCAGCCTGTTCAGCAAGATGACATGGATGCAGAAGAGGGTCACTGGGCACTGCAGCCTCCAGTTGGTACTAATGTTGAGGCTTAGGATGATTCTGACTTCCTGCGAGGTGTTCAGCAAGAAAAAATTGCTTGGGCTGATGGGGAGGAGCTCCCACCACCTTTGGAGGGCCACAGCAGCATCACAACAACTGTCTCCTTGTCTGAAGGTTTTTCTTCTCATGCAAGTGAGGAAGTAAATCAACTTCCACCTATGCAGCAGATCTGGCAATGGTCTTGAGCTTTTGATGCAGGACTACCAAGAGGAGGAGCAAGATGTTCCTGCAATTCCAGTTCCTCGAGCTCCTCTTGCTTTTGCAGTTCCTCAGAATTTTTATTTCCTGCAGTTCTGGCGGTCCCTCGATTCAGCCAATCTTGGAGGAAGTGATCCAACCTTCGAGCGCTTATTGGTCCGAGCCTGTTGTGCCTCGGGACACATCACTTTGACCCTTGCGAGACTCTCATGCCGATAAAGAGCCAGCAGGCCATGGCAAGGAACCCTTTCAGTTTAAAACTGTTGATTTGGATGGGGAAGCGAGGAGCTAGTTTGCATTCAGTTAACCCTCGCTTGTGGATCCTGCTTGGGGTTGAAAATTCTAGCAAAAAAGGTAACTGGATTGCCAAAATTGAGGATCATTTTGAGTTTGCACCCTCCTTACTTGGTCTGAAATCTATTCAGTTAAAGGCTCTAGCTAATAAAGATACTATTCTGTCAGAAGAAGGCCTGGTAATTTGGAAGGAGCATTTTGCTCAAAAGCCTTTGGAGGATGTGCTTTCTCTTACTCCTTCAAGTCCCAGTAAGTTGGTTCAATTTTGTTGTGCATCTTCTAATGACACCAGACAAGTTTAACTGGACACTCAATATGCTTAAATCTCCTTTGTGGGAACTACTTGCTGAAGTAGAGGGCACTGAAAATTCTTATATCTTTCACATACCTGATAAATGCATTGCTACTAAGTCTCCTGCTTGCAAGCAGCTCATGGATCAATCTCATCAGCAGGATACAAACAAGGAAAATGAAGGGGATTCTTCCAACCAGCAGGACTTGGACTCCTTGGCCCTTCTTCAACCTTTTGGGGCTGAAAATTCTAAGAAAAGAAGGGGAGGAAAGACACCTCTTGTAGAAACAGAGGTAAGGAGGAGTGATAGGATAAAAAAGACAATGCTGGGTTTAAAAGAGGTTCTTGCTCTAATAATAAGTGTCCGCTTTGTAATGCTGCTCCACTAGTTGTTCAGAAATCGGTGGTTAAGAATCTCACATCCTCATTTTGCAAGGTTCTTGATCAGGAGTTGGAAGGGAAGCTCTCCAAGAAACCTAAGAGAAGGATGGGAGAGGACTTGGCTGGGGTGATCCCATCAAACGAGGACAGGCAGGACAACCCCAAAAGTGTTTAGATAACCACATTAAATGCTTTTGTTGAGGAGAGAGAAGGGTTTTTTGTTATGAACTGTATGAGTATTCCTTTTGGTTGTAATTGCACCCTATGGGCCCTCTGGACTTGCTGTAATAGTTCATGTTCTTCATCGATGCACTTTGCTTCTTTATCTCCATATGGGTAGTTTCATATGTTGATGTCTTTGTGGATGATGTGGTTTCATACTTGCTCAAGTTGCTTTCACTGCTGCCTGGTTGGACTGATTTCCTTGGGTTATGTCCAAGTGATGGTGCTTGGTCCCTGGTTGCTCTCATATACTGTTTCCATGAATAGTCACAAAAGAAGCTGGAATATACTAAACTGGAACATCAGAGGAATTAACTCACCTGATAAATGGCTTGCTCTAGGGCAAAAAATTGAGGAAAGTGACTGTGCCATTCTGTGTCTTCAAGAAACCAAGAGGGAGCATTTTGATGCTGCTTACATTAAGAACTTTTGTCCCAACAGGCTCAATAAATTTGCCTTCCTGCCCTCAATTGGAGCTTCTGGAGGCCTTCTAATCACATGGAATGGTTCTCTATTTGAGGGAGAGGTCATCTTCCAGAATAGATTCTCTCTCTCAATTAGTTTCACTAGTATTTTGTGCAATCAATCCTGGGTCCTCACCAACATTTACGGGCCATGTGTGCAAGCAGAAAAAATGGAGTTTATTAATTGGTTTTCCAACATTCATATGCCACTGCACACTAATTGGATTCTAGTTGGAGATTTCAACTTTATTAGGGATCCTTATGATAGGAACATGCCTGGTGGGGATGTTAATGAAATGCTTCTTTTTAATGAAGCTATCAGTAATCTGGGTTTAATTGAGCTCCCTTTTCATGGCAGAAAATACAGCTGGAGTAACATGCAACAGAGTCCTTTGTTGGAAAAGTTGGATTGGTTCTTCACCTCTGCCTCTTGGATGACTACTTATCCTGATACAGTTGCTATGCCTCTTTCCGGACCTATATCGATCATCTTCCATGTGTAATCAAAATTGGGACTTCCATTCCAATGGCGGGGTCTTGATTTGAAAATTACTGGTTAAAGCACTCGACTTTAAAGAGGTTATTCTTGCAGCTGGAATATTCTGTGGGTAATCTTGATGCAGCAAAAGCCTAAATGCAAAGTTCAAAAATCTTAGAAGGGCTCTCAAACTTTGGGCCAAGAACCTATCTTGCCTGAAATCCAAAATTGCTGCCATTAATGAGGTTATTTTCTTGTTTGACTTATTTGAGGAATTCAGAGATTTGGGTGATTTTGAGTGGAATTGCGGGGTGATCCTAAAAGAACAATTGCTCTTATTCTTGAAGAACCAAAAATCTATTGGAAGCAGAGAGGTAAAATCAAAGGTGTTAAGTTTGGGGATGAAAACACCAAATTTTTTCATACAAAGGCTTTTATAAATCACAGGCATAATTACATTGCTATGCTAAAAAATGAGGATCAAGTGGAAATCACAGACCATGCAGGTAAAGCTGCCCTGCTGTGGAATGCCTTCAAGAGCAGATTAGGAAGGTCAGATCAAACCACCATGCACTTTCATTTGCCTACTCTCCTGCAACATCAAGCTTGTCCTTCAGACTTTGAACAGCTGGAAATTCCTTTCACTGAGGAAGAAATCAATGATGTTGTTAAGCACTTGCCTCCTGACAAGTCTCCTGGTCCGGATGGATTTAACAATGAGTTTTTAAGAGCTGCTTTGGGATATTATAAAACCTGATGTCACTAGGCGATACATGAGTTCTATGCTGGGCAAATTTCTCTTGAGAGCATCAACTCTTCTTTCACTATTCTAGTTCCCAAGGGGCCTTCTCCTAGTACTGCTAATGATTTCAGACCTATATCTTTGCTCAATTGCTGCCTCAAGCTCATTACCAAATTGCTTGCAAACAGGTTCTGAAAGTGATCCTCAAAATGGTGCATATAAATCAGTATGGTTTCCTTAAGGAAAGAGCTATTCATGACTGTCTTGGTTGGGCTTATGAGTACCTACATCAATGCCACAAATCTAAGGAGGAAATTGTTGTGCTTAAGCTAGATTTTGAAAAAGCTTTCGACCTCATTGAGCATTCTACAATCATTGATATCCTCGAGCAAAGGGTTTTGGAGAAAGATGGATTGGATGGATTCAAATGCTATTTACTACGCTTCATCACAAGTGCTTCTTAATGGCATTCACAGGAAAAAGTTTTATTGCCTCGGAGGAGTGAGACAAGGGATCCACTCTCTCCCTCCTTTTGTGTTGGCTGCAGACCTCCTTCAATCAATCATGAGCAGGGCAATGAACTTGGGCCTTCTCATTTCACCTTTGCAAGTTCAGTCATGTCCAGACTTTCCCATAGTTCGATATCAGAGATGATACCCTGATTCTCATGCAAGCTGATGCCCCACAACTCCATTGTCTTAAAGCCCTTCTTCACACATTTGCAGATGCTACTGGGTTAAAGGTGAACTACAGCAAATCAAATATGATACCAATCAATGTGAGTGATGAAAAAATGGAAATTTTGACTGGTACTTTGAACTGTTTGAAAGGATCTTTCCCCTTCAATTATCTGGGCATGCCTTTAGGGCTTCAAAAACCAACAGTGGAGCAGTGTTTGCCTTTAGTGAGAAGAATTGCAAAAAAACTAGTGGGGTTATCTTCTTTTATGACTCTTCTTTGGAAGGCTCTGCTGGTCAAGTCGATTGCTAAGTTCTCTTATTATTTACTTCATGGGCTGTCTTGATGTTCCTATAACTATCAAAAGCCAAGTTAACAAATATTTGAGGCCTTTGTCTTTGGAGGGACCAGATTTGGAGGATCACAGACCAGCTTTGGTAGCTTGGTCCCTTGTTTGTAGGCCAAAAATCAGGGAGGCCTTGGAGTTATGAACATCTTTGTTCAAAACCAAGCCCTGCTGCTCAAGAACCTCCACAAGTTCTATAATAGAAAACATCCCTTGGGTCAATCTCATTTGGGAGGCTTATTGTGACAATGGCATACTACCAGGTCACAATTGGGAAGGGTCTTTCGGTGGAAATGTAACCTCGGGCTCATTGATAGTTACAAATCCATGGCTAGATGCACAATAGGAGATGGTAAATCTGCTCTGTTTTGGTCGATCTTTGGCACACTTCTTATGCGAACCAATTATTCCCTCATCTTTACTCCTTTGTCGAGATCGAACCTCTCTGTGCAATCTGTGCTTATGTTTGAATACTTGGAAGATTTGTTTCACCTACCTTTGACCAGAGGCTTTTACGGAATTTGAACTCATGGAAGAAATTTGTGACACCCTCAAAATATCTGCATCCAATGAGCACTTGGATACATGGAGTTATATGTGGGAAATAACATTTTTCAGTGGCTAAAGCTTACAAAATTTTGATAGGTGTTAAAATTGTACCAAAGACAGTTCAATTGGATTTGGAAATGTTACGCCCAGCCAAAGCACAAGGTTTTCTTTTGGAGGCTTCTTCATGATAGGCTCAATACCAGGAATCTGCTAAGAAGGAAATCTTTTCATCTTGACAACTATAATTGTGCTACACTCAATTGCCAGCAGGAAGCAACTCTCCAGCACCTCTTCTGGACCCGCCCTTTTGCTTCTGCTTGTTGGGATATTCTCTGCCCTAACAGACAAAGGAACCTCACCATCATGGAAGCCATTCCAAACTTAAGGAGCAACATACATCAACCTTTTTCCATGGAGATCATTATTATTGCATCTTGGGCCATTTGGATAGTCAGGAAAGATAAGATTTTCAATCACATTCCAACCAGCATTGATAGATGGAAGTTCATTTTCCTCACAGAACTACACCTGCTCAAATTCAGAATTAAGGAGAAGTTTTCAGTTTCTTTACATTTCTGGTTGGACACCCTTGTCCTGTAGCTCTTGTAGTTTTAGTTTTTTTAGTTTCTTTGAGTTCTTTTAGATTTTTTAGGTTAGTTTTTCTTTTTTTGTGGGCTTTTCTCAAGCCTTGTTTGTTTGTACTCTGCTTGTTTTGATAATATAAAAATTGCAGTGGGGTTTTGCCCTACTGTGTACAGTCAAAAAAAAAACTCGAAGGTCCCACCAAGGATAGAAGCGCATCTTGAAGACGCTTTTGCAAGGTGGATATCATTACATCAACATTACATAATAGTGGGGATACTCCAAGACATACAATGTCACATAAATACAACAATACATCATACATAAGATAAACATCCGACTACGGATGAAACATAAACAGAAACTCAAACAATATCCACCCTGCTAGCCCAGGCTGCCGACCTGGAACCTATCCCCTGATTGAAGAAGCAGAATAAGAACTTCAAAACAGGTAAACATCGCTCTCGCGTCATGATCATCGCATAACCTGTACCTGCAACTGTTGTTGTAGTAATCTGTGAGCCACGAGGACTCAGCAATCCCATTACCATGGGTATCAAGACTAGCAAAGCTTAATAGGAAAGGAAGGGGTAAAGTGGTGAGGTTGCAGCAGCGACTAAGCATGTATGGTGGCTAACTTACACAAATAAGAGCGAGAAGAGAAGCAAAGCAAGCGGTCGCCAACTAGTAATGATCAAGAAGTGATCCTGAACTCCTACTTACGTCAAACATAACCCAAAAACCGTGTTCTCCTCTCGAACAACCCCGAAAAGAGACACTCACGGTTATGCACACGGTTGGTGTATTTTAGAAGAGTTTACTTCAAGTTTACTACAACCGGATATTAACAAATTCCCATCTGCCACATAACCGTGGGCACGGCTTTCGAAAGTTCAAACCCTGCGGGGTGTCCCAACAAGCCCATGATAAGCTCTCGCGATCAACGAAGGATATTCCTTCTCCGGGAAGACCCGATCGGTCTCGGAATCGATTTACAAGACATTTCGACAATGGTAAAGCAAGACCAGCAAAGCCGCCCGAATGTGCCGACAAATCCCGATAGGAGCTGCACATATCTCGTTCTCGGGCACCTTTGGATGAGCAAGGCGATGGGTTGGCATAGACCCTGGTTGCCCGGGGCGCGGACATCGCTTCGGTTTGGACCAGCACTCGAGGAGCACCGGCCGGGGGTGGGGTAAAATAAAGATGACCCTCGGGGCGTGACTCCCAAGGGAAAAAGGCTTAGGTGAGGCAAATGTAAAACCAAGGTTGGGCCTTCTTTGGAGGAGTTTTATTCAAAGAGAACTGTCAAGGGGGTCCCATAAATCACCCAACGCGTTAGGGATGCAAAATCCGGGAACATAATACCGATATGACGGAAACTAGGGCGGCAAGAGTGGAACAAAACACCAGGCATAAGGCCGAGCCTTCCACCCTTTACCAGGTATATAGATGCATTAATAATATAATAGATATTGTGATATCCCAACATAAACATACTCCAACATGGAGCAATCTTCATCTTCACCTGCAACTAGCAACGCTATAAGAGGGTCTGAGCAAAAGCGGTAACATAGCCAAACAATGGTTTGCTAGGAAGGGTGACAAAGGTTAGAGGTTCATGGCAAATTGGGAGGCTTGATAAGCAAGTGTTAGGTAAAGCAGCATAGTGATAGAACGAAGCAACTAGCATAGCAATGATAGTAGTGAGATCCAAGGTGACGGTCATCTTGCCTGAAATCCCGCTAGGAAGAAGAACGAGTCCATGAAGAAGACGAACGTGAGTAGTCGAACGAATCCTCACAATCGCAACATTACCGGAACGAAGAAGCAACACCGGAAAGAAACAAACAACATGGTAAATGCACAAGCATAAACGTGGCATGATGCACAACCAAGTATGATGCATGTCCGGTTTAGATAGGCATGGCATGGCAAAGTGCAACAAACGATACTACAAGTTAAGTGGAGCTCAATATGCAACAATTTGCATAGCGATGAAACACCACATTGACTTATTTAGTTTAATCCTGTTTAAGCTACCAAATTTTTTTAAATGTTGTTAAACATGGCAAGAGGTGAAGCATATGAAAACTACCTATCTAGGCAATTTTAAATGAGGCCAGAACAACAAACAACAATTCCGGAAAATCCCCATGTGCATATTTCGAATTTGGTACTGTTCTGCCCTAAACCATATTTTAATTTTGTTAGACAGGAAAATAAAGTGCAACAAGTTAATCTATGCATTTTTCTACCCCATTTATATATAAAGTTTATTTAAAACCGAGCTACGGTTATTTAGTTATGAAATAAATCATTTGAACATGGCATTTATGCAAAATTAAACAAACAACAAGTTTAAACATTTTAAACATGGATGAAAGTTGCAGATTATGAATCTAGATGAAATTCTAAACATTTTGCATATATAAGTTGTTTTAATCCGATGCATGGTTTGTGAGATATTAAATGCATGAACATGAGGGTTTTTCTGCAAATCTGTCATCTCTAGAAAAACAAGACAAATTCACAGACGGGAAAAAAAAAACACTAGGCTGAATCTGCTGGGTGCTGGGCTGGGTTTCTCACCATGGGCCAAGGCCCGGTTTGTGTGGATGGCTTGGCGCGGGGAGATGGAGGGCGAGCTGGGCCTTGGCGCTTGACCACGCTGGCGCCAGATTGGGTCAACAACGAGGCGGCGCTCGTCTTGTCGCTCGAAGCAGAGGAAGACAGCAGGCGCTGGACGGACGCGGGTGGGACTCCGGCAAGCTTGAACGGTGCGTGAGCTCGGGGCCGCGGGTCAACAGAGGAGAGGGGTCGGCGCGTGATCTCGGGGTCGCGGGTCAACAGAGGAGGCGCTCGGCTGGGTCAACTCCGGCGCGAGGCAGAGCTGGACTTGGTGAAGGCGGGGTCAACGCGAGGCTTGGGCGAACAGGCGCCTCATCTTCTGCTCGTCAGGAAGCAGAACATCGGCGACGTCTTGGTGAAAGGCGCGACGAGGGACCTGGCGCAGCTGGCCGCGGGATGCAGGGCATGGCGACGCGGGGACGGCCGAATCCAAGGCGGGGAGGCGCTTGGCGACGGATCGAGGCGGAGGAGAGGAAGCGCGCAAGCTTGAACTCAAGCGTCTGTGAAGCTTGAGGCAAGCGACTCGACGCTGGCTGGAGGCCGCCGCAGTCTCGGTCAACGCGGCAACAGGATGCGGTCGAGGCCAGGAACGACAGCGGCTGCGGCAACTCCTGTTGAAGAAAAGAGAGAGGCCCGAGAGGTTAAAGATCAGAGGAAAAGGGAGATTGCGGGAGGGAGGAGAAGAAGGTAGGGTGAGCGGCGGCGCTGGCCTGGTTCGGCGGAGAGGAGGCCGGCGGGGAGGCGCTAGAGGTGCTGGTTGGGTTCGCTGCAGAGACGAGGAGAAGAAGGTGGTGGCTTGCTATAATTGGGTGGCGGCGGAAAACAAGGGAGCTGGTCGGAGCGAACCGGATGGGTGGATCTGGGAGGATCCCGAGGAAGAAGGGGGGAGGTTGGTTGGCTGGCGGCGGCACGATGGGAAATGGTGGATGAGACAGCTAGGGGCTAGGCTTTGATCTGATTATATAGGATGTGAGGAGAGGTTTGGGTCTACCTTGTCCCAACGATCGTAATCGGACGGCTGAGAAAAATATAGGTTAGGAAGTCCAATTAAGAAAACGGAGACGTTTTATAGATGTTTGGGGATGATCTGGAACCATTGGTAACGACAACTCGGGTCGGGTTTGGCGAAGTTTCGGACACGCACACGAGGGGTCTGAGAGAGGTCAACGAGGACAAGGGCCTGACAAAGTGACAACGGAGGCAAAGAGAGAAAGGGCAACCACGAACGGCTACGAGTTTTATGAAAACATGCAGATGCAATGCGCATGATGCTATGAGATGAAATGCAAGACATGAACAAAATGCAAAACAAAAGACAAAAACCCAACCACGAAGGAAATAACATATCGCAACTCCGGAAAAGGCAAGAGTTGGAGTTACGAATGTGGAAAATTGTATCCGGGGCGTTACAACACTCCATCACCACGAGAGGATCTCGTCCCGAGATCTAGGATGGCACCGGAGGAAAAAGAAAGAGGAAGATAAGAGGTAAAACTAAGTTGCTTCTTCGACAAACGAGTGAAACCATGAACCTTGAGATGTTGAGCAAAATGAAAGAAAGAAAACAACGAAGATGAGCAAAGTTGGAAACACTCCGTTAAAAAAGAGGAACAAGGGATATGACAAGAACCAAGAGTTTTAGTGATAAGATAGATATTGAAACCACTCCGGTTAAAACTAGATAGAGAAGGAATAAGATTGATATAATTTGGGCAGCACTCCGACTAAAAGAAGAAGGAAAACTTGATAAGACGAAAGAACTTGAAGAGATGACACAACACTCCGGTTAAATGGATAAGCATGAAAAGAACACGATCCTCACAATTCGAGATGATGAGTGAAGAGAACAACATCACCATGCCTCCGGAAGAAAGAATAGAAGATAGATCATTGAAATAAAAGAATGGAGAAGAAAATGCCAACTTCTGCCACAAATGATCTTTGAAAGCATCCTTGCAAAGAAGAATTGAACGGAGTTGTTGCAAAATCAACAACGAAAAGCACAAGCTTGTTGTGGGCTTATGGCAAACATCTCAAAATGATGAGGTCACAACCGGCCACTAATGGAAACCATTGATTTGATTGAGAGCACCGAAGAGGTGAAAAACTTCTTCACCGAGATGAGAAGGAGAAAATTGGATCATTGATAAGCACCACAGATAGCTACATTCCTTAGGGAATGTTGTAGGTGAAATATAACCCAATATAACTCCAACAAAAAGATTGATTGGTTGAAAAGATCTCTTGAACGAAGAGAAAATGATGGATTTAAAATACCTCATTCTTGACAACATATGAATCATGAAACATGAAGGAAATTGTCAAGAGTGACATAACACCACCTCAAAAGATAAGGTAGAAAGAATTGCACTTTGGAATGCAAGATGAAGAATACTTGAGCTCCTCAAAACAAAACATGTGTTGAACACCATGTTTATTTTACAGAATAGCTTGGCTGATCATAACTTAGAGAGAAATCTTGAAGAACCATTGAAGAATGAAAAGAATCCTTGACGAACCATCATGTAGAGCCTCCGTGAAGAACTCCGGTAATAAAAGGATGATAAAACGAAAGAGAAGTTGAGAACACAAGTTGAAGCCTTGCAATGATTTAGATGGAGCTTCGTGACGAGATAATGTGGAAAACTTGGAACTCTGGAAAAGGAAAAGATGAAACACTAGAACCGAGAATTACTTCATCATGAAAAATCTCCGGAAGAAAAGAATTGAATCACCTCGAGGAAATAAGAATAAGATTTATTGTATGCTTATCCTTCATCAAATTAAATTTACGACAAGCAATGGATTTGGCATACTACTTGTTCTTCTTGAGGGATTAAGGATAGAGATAGCACAAACTTGAGAAGGTATTGATGGAACCACCGGTGGAATTGAAAAGAACGAATGAATTGATACGATAATCAAGGAAAAGAAATATTGAACGAACCACCGTAAGAATTGAAAATGAACGTAGCAAAGGCACAATCCACCGGGAAGAATTGGAAAACGAATGAAGATGCTTGAGAGAATTTAAAGAGAAGAGAATGTAGAGATCGCTAAGTGATTAAAGAGAAAGGAACCGGAAGAATATGAAGAACGAACGAAAAGGCATGAAAATAGAATAACTGAGAGAACGAAGCTGAAAACTTCGAACGAAGAAATATTCTGAAAAGATGACCTCCGGATGATCGAGAGGGAAAGCAACACCTGAAATACTCCGGATGGATGAAAAGAATTGCACAACTGGAAACAACTAGATAGGATAACATCGAGCTAGCACCGTGAATCTCCGGGAGAACGGACAAGATTTACGAGAAATTCTTCTTCGATCTTCAAATGTTGAGAGTGACGACGAGAAACACCACCAAAATTGTTGAAAAACTCGTGGAGAATGAAAAGAGCAAAGATTGACTCGAACATAAAAGAATTTGGGAGCGATCTTGGAGAAGGCATCTGACTGATGAAATTCATACTTACGTCATATTTCAAAAAGAATTTGAGAATAGCTCCAGAATAATAGAAGAGTTAGGTAAGATCCTGGAAAAAGACATGTGGGTTAGGGCCCACTCGAAATAAACATCGTTGAAGGATTGCTTGAAATAAAGATTGCACCGGTAGAATTAAATGGCTTGAATGAGATAAGAACCTCAAAATAACTTGAACGGATCTGGAATGAAAAGACGAGCCTTCTGAGATATCTTCAACACTCCAGAACAAATGAATAGCGAGAAGTGAATGATTAAGAGGTGCATCGGCAAGAGAAAGCATTTGCAACAAGGAAAAGGAGTATGATCAACACTGAAAGCTTGAGTTAAATCCACCGGAAAAGAATACGAGAATGAAGAATTATGAACTTGAAGCTCCGTTAGTATCTTCCTGAGAATCACCGGATAAGAACAAGGAGGAAAAGAATGAAGATACTTCACATCAATAAAAAGGATACTTGATTAAGAAAACTGAGTCCTTGCAGAAAAGGGTGGGAGGGCGGGAAAACAAAGGCAACTTGGGACGGATAAAACAAACACCGTTGATAAAACTTAGAACTGATATCACAAATGTTGAAATGATCAGATCCACTTGAAGAGAAGCACGCCGGTTGGGAAAAGAATTAACATGAAGACCTCGATGATTAAGAAGGATTAGTATTCACATAGCAATATGAGAACACCGTTTAGGAAAGGTATGGATTCAACATTTGACTTCGAAGCAACTCGACTACCACAAATAAAACAAAACAAAGGATTTGGCTTGCAGAATAAGCCGGAACAAATACATATGATAGAGATTTACCCAATCCCATATCATGCATCTGTCGGAAAGATATTCTAGGAGCTACTTGAATTCCCACCTATAAACTCCCGAAACTTTCTGGTTATGCAATCTGGTGTTGGGGATACAGGGGACACAATATATCTCACCCAAACTAACAATCCCTAGATCCAGCTGTATCCATCCGTCAACACATAACCAAGAAACCTTTGGAAATCGTGTACCTCAACCTTCGAAAAGCATCCGTTATACGAGTTATGGCAATACTCCCGAACTCCCCAGTACTGGGTGGCGTCGAGGTTATCTCACCAACAACTGCATAAAATAGATTTTCGATGTCGGCAAAAACTCAGGTATTTCAGAACTGCAGCGATAAAATTGTGACGACAACACCTCGGAGCTCAACTCCCCGGGACACTGCCACAACCCCTAAATGTTAGGAGGCACCAAGAACAATGTTCTCGTCACAAGACTATCGGAACGATCCCAAGATACCCGCGTGATCCTAAAAAAAAATCGTGAAATTTGAGGAGAGGAAAGACAAAATATCTACGTCAGGAGGCCTCACCAGAGCGACGAAGGGACTGAGGAGTAAAAAGAATCCTTCTCTCCGATATATATAATCCTAAGACTCAAAATAGTTTTCTTCTAGACTCAACAACGGCCAACAATCAAGGGGGCCCCTATGGTCGGTCGAAGCTCTGATACCAACTTGTCACTCCCAAGATGCGACCCTATCCTAAAGGAACTTGAAGGTCCCACCAAGGATAGAAGCGCATCTTGAAGACGCTTTTGCAAGGTGGATATCATTACATCAACATTACATAATAGTGGGGATACTCCAAGACATACAATGTCACATAAATACAACAATACATCATGCATAAGATAAACATCCGACTACCGATGAAACATAAACAGAAACTCAAACAATATCCACCCTGCTAGGCCAGGCTGCCGACCTGGAACCTATCCCCTGATTGAAGAAGCAGAAGAAGAACTCCAAAAGAAGTAAACATCGCTCTCGCGTCATGATCATCGCATAACCTGTACCTGCAACTGTTGTTGTAGTAATCTGTGAGCCACGAGAACTCAGCAATCCCATTACCATGGGTATCAAGACTAGCAAAGCTTAATAGGAAAGGAAGGGGTAAAGTGGTGAGGTTGCAGCAGCGAGTAAGCATGTATGGTGGCTAACTTACGCAAATAAGAGAGAGAAGAGAAGCAAAGCAAGCGGTCGCCAACTAGTAATGATCAAGAAGTGACCCTGAACTCCTACTTCGTCAAACATAACCCAAAAACCGTGTTCTCCTCTCGAACAACCCGAAAAGAGACACTCACGATTCGCTTTACAGTTGGTATATTTTAGAAGAGTTTACTTCAAGTTTACTACAACGGATATTAACAAATTCCCATCCGCCACATAACCGCGAGCACGGCTTTGAAAGTTCAAACCCTGCGGGGTGTCCCAACAACCCATGATAAGCTCTCGCGATCAACGAAGGATATTCCTTCTCCGGGAAGACCCGATCAGTCTCGAATCGGTTTACAAGACATTTCGACAATGGTAAAACAAGACCAGCAAAGCCGCCCGAATGTGCCGACAAATCCCGATAGGAGCTGGACATATCTCGTTCTCGGGGCACACCGGATGAGCAAGACGACGGGTTGGCATAGACCCTGGTTGCCCAGGGGGCGCCGGACAACGCTCGGTTTGGACCAGCACTCAAAGGAGCACTGGCCCGGGGTAAAATAAAGATGACCCTCGGGAGCGCGACTCCCAAGGGAAAAAGGCTTAGGTGAGGCAAATGTAAAACCAAGGTTAGCCTTGCTGGAGGAGTTTTATTCAAAGCGAACTGTCAAGGGGGTCCCATAAATCACCCAACCGCGTTAGGGACGCAAAATCCGGGAACATATACCGATATGACGGAAAGTAGGGCAGCAAGAGTGGAACAAAACACCAGGCATAAGGCCGAGCCTTCCACCCTTTACCAAGTATATAGATGCATTAATAATATAATAGATATTGTGATATCCCAACATAAACATACTCCAACATGGAGCAATCTTCATCTTCACCTGCAACTAGCAACGCTATAAGAGGGGCTGAGCAAATGCGGTAACATAGCCAAACAACGGTTTGCTAGGAAGGGTGGCAAAGGTTAGAGGTTCATGGAAAATTGGGAGGCTTGATAAGAAAGTGTTAGGTAACGCAGCATAGCGATAGAACGAAGCAACTAGCTTAGCAATGATAGTAGTGAGATCCAAGGTGACGGTCATCTTGCCTGAAATCCCACTAGGAAGAAGAACGAGTCCACGAAGAAGACGAACGGCAGTAGTCGAACGAATCCTCACAATCACAACATTACCAGAACGAAGAAGCAACACCGGAAAGAAACAAACAACATGGTAAATGCACAAGCATAAACGTGGCATGATGCACAATCAAGTATGATGCATGTCCGGTTTAGATAGGCATGGCATGGCAAAGTGCAACAAACGATACTACAAGTTAAGTGGAGCTCAATATGCAACGAGTTGCATATCGACGAAACACCACGTTGACATATTTAGTTTAATCCCGTTTAAGCTACCAAACATGGTGATGTTCACATAGTAGATATGATCAACATAGTGATGTTCACCATTGAAACTACTCCATCTCACGTGATGATCGGACATGGTTTAGTTGATTTGGATCACGTGATCACTTAGATGACTAGAGAGATGTCTGTCTAAGTGGGAGTTCTTAAGTAATATGATTAATTGAACTTAAATTTATCATGAACTTAGTACCTGATAGTATTTTGCTTGTCTATGTTTGTTGTAGATAGATGGCTCGTGCTGTTGTTCCGTTGAATTTTAGTGCGTTCCTTGAGAAAGCTAAGTTGAAAGATGATGGTAGCAATTACATGGACTAGATCCGTAACTTGAGGATTATCCTCATTGCTGCACAGAAGAATTACGTCCTGGAAGCACCGCTGGGTGCCAGGCCTGCTGCAGATGCAACTGACGACGTCCTGGAAGTATCGTTCCATCCTCTCTAGCTCGGGTGCTATTCCTCCATGTTTCAGCCGGAGTGCTGCCTAAATCGTTTCAGTCTTATTTGTTTCTTATCTCGTTCTAACTGGAGTTGTTTCATAGTCTATCTGATTCAGTGACCTTTCGCTTCTCGTGATTCTCATCGTTCCTCTCTTTTTCTCGAGTGCTCTCGATTCTTTGGTTCTTCTCTTGAGTTCTTGTTTCACCTCATCCCTTTTCCCTTCCTTCTCGGTCCTAAGATCTTGGGACGAGATCTCTTGTTAGTGGAGGAGTGCTGTAACGCCCCGGATTCGATGCGCCAGGTGTCCTTCAGTTATTCGCCGTCGTTGCCTTGTCATGTGCTTGCGTGTTGCACTTTGCCATGTCATCATATGCATTTCATATCATGTCATCATGTGCATTTCATTTGGCATACGTGTTCGTTTTATGCATCCGAGCATTTTCCCCGTTGTCCGTTTTGCAATCCGGCACTCCTATGTCTCCCGGCACCCCCTTTTGCCTCTTTTCGTGTGCGGGTGTTAAACTTTCTCGGAATGGACCAAGGTTTGTCAAGCGGCCTTGGTATAGCACCGGTAGACCGCCTGTGAAGTTTCGTGCCATTTGGAGGTCGTTAGGTACTCCAACGGTTAACCGGATAACCGCAAAAGCTTCTTTTGTATTGCAGCCCAACACCCCTTTCAAAGTGGCCCAAAACCCAGCAAACTCCTCTCCATGCTCTCGGTCGTTCGATCACGATCGCGTGGCCAAAAACCGTGCTCCATTTGGACTGTCCTAGCTCCCTCTACCTATAAATATGTGCTCCCCCCGGATTTTCGCGCAGATGAAACCCTAGCCCCGTTCCTCCCCGCCGCTGGACGTGTCCGCCTCCGCGTCGGACGTGTCCACCGCCGCCGCCACGTCGTTCCGGCCAATGAGAGGCCGCCACGTCACCTCCGCCGCCGCCCTCAACCTATCCCGCGCCGCCACGTCAGCCCCGCGCCTCCCTCTCTCTCTCCTCCCACCAGCGGCCCGGGGACCGACTCGGCCCATGAGCCAGCCCGCCCGCCGCCGCCGCCGCCCGCCTCGCCCCCGCGCAGGCCCGGCGGTGGCCGCCTGCGCCCTCCAGCCAGCGCTCCGCCGCCTCCCGCCAGCGCCGCCCGCCTCCTGCGCCCTCCACCCGCGGCGGGTCGCCCGCCGCCAGCGCCCACCCGCCGGGCCGGCGTCCTCCCGAGCCGCGCCCGGCCTCCTCGCTCGGATTCGGCGCCCGCGCCGCCGCCGTCGTCCGGATCGGGAGGAGCCCGATCCGCGCCTCCCCATCTGGCCCAGATCCAGGCCAGCTCCCCCGCGGCCCAGCCCATCGCCCCGGCCCTCCTCGTCTGTTTTTTTTCGCGAGGTGAAAAATTCTGCTAAGTCCCAAAAATTCATACATTCTGGTGCCCACTTCAGCATGCCATATCTCCATGTATACTGCTCTGTTTTGGGCGTGTAATATGTCGAATTGTTCGTCTCGACGAGTACATCATTTCATTACATTGCATCATTTTCATTTGAGCTCATCTTGATGCCCTAAATGCTGTTAGAAGAGGGCTATGTGATGTTAGTTTCAGATTCTTATCAGAACATGCACTTTTGTCATTTTTTCCATGATTGATGTGTGCACCCTATGAACTTGAGTCCTACATGTGTTTTGTAATATGCCATGCCATATTTACAGTGGTGTATGCCATGTATTTTTGTGATCTCTGTGCTGACTAGAACAAGCATGCAAACTAGGCTTCATGATGTTGCTGATTTCAGCCCCTGTTTTGCTGATATTTTTATGCCATGTAAACTTGATGCTACAGAGAGATCCATGCTTATTTTGAGTTACTTCAGTAATAATGTTTTGAACATATGGTTATTCTCTATCCATCCATGCCCTTGTTTGCAATTATGGAGTGCCATAGCTTGAGTCAATCGAGCTCTACTTTTGCTATAAAATGTTTCCTGGCAGATTGTTTACATGTTATTCAATTTTGCCAAGGTTGTTGTAGTTGATCCGTGTATGCTATGATGTTGTTCTTGCCATGTATAGCTTCTATGCCATGTATTCTTACTGTTAGTTGTCTTGCCATGCCATTTATTG